>CM068826.1:119535631-120735631 GCA_028554795.2 Sinohyriopsis cumingii | reverse complement strand
TTTATGAACATTTATTAAAGTTGGTAATAAGCATATTTGCAATTGGTGAAACAAATCATTTGACCGCTGAAGTCTCAAATTCAGATAAAATTCAGAAGAAACAGAATAAAAACGACCGAAAACAGCTATATGTCGCCAGTGTTGCAGGGTCATCACAGCTTACATCTGAAAGAGGCGATATTGTTACTAATCTGATTCCAGCCGACACTTAATTGATTTTGAGACATATATACACCTCGTGCACTACACCGAAACTGATGAAAGTTGGACTATATTTTACTTACTATCCTCTTGAAATTTCTGTAACTTACATTTCACTTTCGTTCTCATTATGTACTTGATTTCACTTGGTATGCGCAATGGGACGATTCTAGTAAAGAATAGCATTTGTCTTTCCACGATTGAATATCAAGTTCCGGCCAACACTGTGCAAGAGCTGATGTCCAGTTTCCTGTAGCTTGTTGTGTCTCGCTTGTGGAACATTCGAAGGCGGATTTTTTCTAGAATATCGGTCCGTTCATGGCCCAGTTTTCTATTATTTCAATCGTCATATGGGCCTCAATGGAGACTGCATCATACAGTGAATATTCGTCCATTCGTAGCACACTGTTAATTAAATAAAGATATCCGACGCTATTGCCACAGCGAGATCGATCGGGGAGGTGATGGCATTGAAGCTACCATAAATGGGGTATTGATTGATTGATTGATCAGCTTTGACGTATTGACGTTTCATTTATTCAATGTAGGTAGGTGCGGTAGCTTGTATGGTAGAGCGCAGACCGCGTATTTCAAGGGTGGATGGTTCAACATCCGCCATTGCAGTCCTATTCGGTTGCCTAGGTTTGGCCTTAGGAAATACACTTAAGTTCTATTTCTTCCTCAATAGATGCCTTTGAAGAAAATTGATTCAGGATACACAGTCTTCAAACTGAAAATATAGAGTTTTTTTATTTGTATATAATTTTATTTGGATGCTTGTATTTTCGACCTTTAGCAATTATTTGTGAACCACAATTCACCATAAAACTAGTCTGAAATTAAAGTTTTATAAAGAATTTATAAGTAAGAAACGATTTAAACATTTTTGGGTTGAATGATGTCACGTGACGCCATACAGATCTAGCTCTTTGCCTCCTGTGTACGCTCTTTCGCAGGCTGTTGTGCCTCTGTTATAAGAAATATTTATTGAATTTAACAGGGAATTAAAATAAATAAGGGACATCTGTGAATAATTCCTGTGACTGAGAAAAGAACATAGGATAAACGTAACGGAAACGTACATGTTTTTATTCTTTCTGTTCCGCAAACAATCATGCGGAGGACACTAAAGGAAATGGCAGTAGTCATTAGCATTTCCAGTGACATTACTTTCATGCTATTAGGGTTACGCTTTATTTAAAGACCACGTTGGCTAAGTCTCCCACCCCGTCAATTTATTTCGTGATTCAAGTACAAAGTGCCGTAATATCGGAATATATTTAATAAATCGAAAGAGCTCATTGTTTGTCCCTGCAGAGACTCATGACTTGATCAATATTACATGGCTTTTACATTGTTCAAATTTGCGTTACGATACATATTAAAGACATCATGTCAGACGTTATTCATACTAGGCACCTGCGTAATATTATGACGTCACATTCATACTAATTATACGCGTCATATTGCTATTAACAAGATTCGATATTCTTTATCCATTTAATAATCGATATTATCACAATGATACTTCAAGAACATTTAAATTGGAAAGGAGGAACTCGATACACCAAAATCAATCGTGAATTCATTTTCGTTAAATATAAAATTAATTAGTGTTAAATATGCTTAAACGTTGGCAAACGCTGTAAATTGTTCAGAGAGCTTCGTAAAAATCGAATCATTTGAAAGCGTATATAAAATCATTCATATATGACACGATTTGGCCGAGTGAATAATGGAAGCACTGTATTAAAAATGTTTTCCTTTGGTGTTTACACTAAATTTTTGCGAGAATAAATGTAATGTTTAATCAAATACTTTGATTGTGATTAATCTCTTTCACCTAAGAAAAACTGTTTTTGATCAGAAAGTCGAAACGTAGATATAATTTCTACAATTTTTCTTATCTTTGTAAAGATAAAACTTTATGTTATATTTGCACGATATAGATTAAAACAAAAGTTTCCCAAGCGGATAATCGAACCCCGGCCGCCGCGGTGAAAGCGCGGAATCCTAGCCACTAGACCACTTGGGATATTATGGATATGATTTGTTGATACATGGATATCAACTTGTCATGACAATGGAAGATGCACATAATGTATTTCGCAATCACTGAGCTGTATAATCTACAGTATCTTTAGACATCTGAAATACAAATTTCAAGCAGCGCCTAGCTATAAACTAAAATTTTGAAGTATCTGAGATAAACTGACCACATTCTTTTTTTAAAAATGAAAGTAATTTGTAGAGCAAACTCGAATACTTTCTAATAGTCCAAATACTCTCTTTATCTATCGGTTATGAATTAAATAGAAAGAGACTTATTTAAGACAATAAATGTGTACATTCATTATCAAATAGGTGGAATGTTGCAAAGTAGAAAAAAGTAAATTGTTTTAGTCCATATTTCTGGTAAGTGTCGGTATATTTAAATCAAATGAATAACTCACGGCCAAAATCACATCTATACATATTGAAAATAGCCAATATTTGAATCATATTGATTTTCCAGTAAGATGAAACTGCTTCAATGTAATTCTATGAGGAGAAAAAAACGAATGAAATTATTTCCTCACATTTCCATTGTTACTCATATTTTGAATACAAAAACACTATAGATTCACAATTCTTTCATTTGTCATTGTGGCCATGTGTAAAAGGAATCATGCTTTTAAGCATATCAACGGGTAACATTTCTATAATTCATGAAGAACAAGAAAGTTCTTGTGTCCCGCTATCATAATAGAAGGGAAACGTTTATCTTTGTCCGTCTGTCGCATCACATCATTGAAGTGCCCTCAAATAGTTCAAAAGATTCCAGCTTAAATAGCATTATCTTATTCAATAAACTTACTTAGGTATCTTCCTTATTAAAGGTTTTAATTGTATCACGAAGTAATCCTCTTGGGCACACCCATAATCAATTCTTGGCAACATTATGTCCATAATTTCCATTGTTTCAATTAAGAGTTTATACTGTCTAATAATTAAATATGCGTTGCACATCGTTCCATTTCTGGATTATTTGCTCTGCCGGTTTGAAGAGGTTTAAGTTCTAACTGTTTTACTGCATTGATACAGAAGAGAAAAAGAAGAGAACGAAAGAAACATAGAAATAAACTGAAAACTCTCTGAAGATGGAAATGACTGGTTTAAACGGCAACAGTGATTTGTGAAAACAATCAATAGGTTCCATAGAACACTTCAAGAAACATTAATTCAATAAAGACCACATACCGAGAACTAAGAAAGACCGCGAAAATGCTACAGGATCTGAAACTGAATTCTATTTAAATAAAGACCTCCATATAATTCAGTAGAAAAAGTTAAAAACCTTTCATACATTCTTGAATTCCTTCGGTGATTGCACTTTTGCTATGAACATTATTAACAAGAATCTGTACTCATCTTGCATTTCACTAATTCGATTTTTTCCAATCAGTAAGTCCACATAAAAAGCGTTATCAGCTATTCTAAAGGCGAAAATCAACTTCCCGCCATAAATAAGCATCCATGCTGCTACTTAACATGTGTTAGCCACGTGACTAACAGCTGATATTGCATCTCTAACTTGCTTGAGAAAGATGTACAACTTATAAAGTTTAATGTGTATCTCTCGTTATTGAGTATTTGATTTGGTACTTAACTGATTAGGGGCCCGAGTGGCCGAGTGATCTAAAGCGATCTCCGTTACGGATCACTGCCATCTCACCTCTGTCTGCATGGGTTCGAGTCTCGGATTCGGCCAATGTGGATATGTGAGAAAGCTTGCCAGTAGCTTCTCGAGGGTCGGTGGTTCTTTCCCGGGATTTCCAGGGTTGTTCCTCCTCCATTAATACTGGCCGCCATGTATAGCCTATCGTGTGCTGAAAAATGGCGTTAAGCCCTACAATAACAACAACAACTTAACTGATTATAAGTTGTGATAAAAGACATGGAATATAATTTTATGATATATTTCACAACTGAATCAATAATATCAAGTATATTACAGCTCAATAATAGGATAGCAATTTTATTTAGCAGTAAATTTTGAACCAAGCTTAAGAGAATCTCGATATTTAAGTTACTTTGATCGGTTTATTATTTATAAATTGGTTTGATAATGGTAATAAATATAATAACTGAAAATAATACCTTCTTCTACAACATATTGTCTTCTGTCTGATTATTTGCACTTTTAGAGACACAAGTTATGAAGGATGTAAACAAGTTTTAAATTTCCCAAAACAGCACATTCAAAGATTGGGGTTCTGTAAAGTCCCCATACTTGTAAAGTATTTGAAAATAGTGACACATTAAACCTCCGTTCATGGCCCAGCTTTCTATTCTTTCAATCGTCATATGGGCCTCAATGGAGACTGCATCATATAGTGAATATCCGTCCGTTCGTAGCACACTGTTAATTAAATAAATATATGTTACGCTATTGACACTGCGAGATGTATCGGGGAGGTAATGGTGCTGAAGCTATCACAAATTGGGTATTGATTGATTGATCAGCTTTGACGTATTGACGTTTCACTAATTCAATGTCGGTAGTTGCGGTAGCTTGTATGGTAGAGCGCAGACCTCGTATTTCAAGGGTCGATGGTTCAACATCCGCCATTCCAGCCCTAGTCGGTTACCTACCTGTGGTTTTAGGTATTACACTTAGGTTCTATTTCTTCCTCAATAGATGCCTTTGAAGAAAATTGATACAGGATACACAGTCTTCAAACTGAAAATATAGAGTTTTCTTTATTGGTATATAACTTTATTTGGATGCGTGTATTTTCCACCTTTAGCAATTATTTGTGAACCATAATTCACCATAAAACCAGTCTGAAATAAAAATTGTATAAAGAAATTATAAGTAAGAAGCGATTTAATCATTTTTGGGCTGAATGATGTCACGTGACGCCATACAGATGTAGCTCTTTGCCTCTTGTGTACGCTCTTTCGCAGTCTGATGTGCCTCTGTTATAAGAAATATTTATTGATTTTATCAGTGAATTAAAATAAATATGGGGCATATCTGAATAATTCCTATGACTGAGAAAAGAACATAGGATAAACGTAACGGAAACGTACATGTTTTTATTCTTTCTGTTCCGCAAACAATCATGCGGAGGACACTAAAGAAAATGGCAGTAATCGTTAGCATTTCCAGTGACATTACTTTCAAGATAATAGGATTACGCTTTATTTAAAGACCATGTTGCCTAAGTCTCCTCCCCCCAGCGTCAACATTTTTTTGTTATTCAAGTACAAAGTGCCCTAATATCGTAATATATTTAATAAATCGAAAGAGCTCATTGTTTGTCCCTGCAGAGACTCATGACTTGATCAATATTACATCGCTTTTACATTGTTCAATTTTGCGGTACGATACATATTAAAGACATCATGTCAGACTTTATTCATACTAGGCACCTGCGTAATATTATGACGTCACATTCATACTAATTATACGCGTCATATTGCTATTAACAAGATTCGATATTCTTTATCCATTTAATAATCGATATTATCACATGACATTTTAAGAAGATTTAAATTGGAAAGGAGGAACTCGATACACCAACATCAATCATTTATTCATTTTCGTTAAATATAACATTAATTAGTTTTAAGTATGCTTAAACGTTGGCAAACGCTGTAAATTGTTCAGAGAGCTTCATAAAAATCGAATCATTTAAAAGGTATATAAAATCATTCATAAATGACACAATTTGGCCGAGTGAATAAAGGAAGCACTGTATTGAAAATGTTTTCCTGTGGTGTTTACATTAAATTATTGCGAGAATAAATGCAATGTTTTATAAAATACTTTGATTGTGATTAATCTCTTTCACCTAAGAAAAACTGTTTTTGATCAGAAAGTCGAAATGTAGATATAATTTATAATATATTGCTTATCCTTGCATAAATAAAACTTTATGTTACCTTTGCACGAGATAGATTAAGACAAAAGTTTCCCAAGCAGGGAAACAAACCCCGGTCGCCGCGGTGAGAGCGCGGAATCCTAACCACTAGACCACTTCATACTGTAGTTTTTCTTTCTCTCCAAACTGTCTTGTTGGGATTATAATTGCGAGTTCAGCGCGTAAGTAAAACGCTTGGTTACTATGCCATACTTCCTCGCCAAGAAAATATTTGATTTCTTACCTACTCAAGGCGGTTGTGTTTGTTTCTTTATTGGTCAACTATCATTTACCGTTGACCATTGCAATGTATGAAAAGCAATTAGTTATCCTCTTTTCTTCAGGACAAATGTCAACAAGAAAAGTGTAACCAGGTGGGAAACAGAGGCTATCTTGATTTGCTACGTTAATGCATAATAGCGCAAAGAATTATTAGGGTGGTGACGCGCATGACTTGATGTTTGAAGATTGAAGAACAAGCTTTTCTTTGTTTATAACCTTTTTTTATAAAGAAAGAGCAGCTCGACATTGAAAATAACTTTTCACAAGAACATTATTTTAAAATGCCACCAAAGTAAACATCTATGTATATATTTTAGTGTTATGCGGTGGTCATAACGCGTACGATGAACTACAAATGACGTGTTAAGATAAAATAGAACGGTTCTTGTACAATTTACTCGAGATTTATGTATGGCAATGATGGAAAGTTTCTATCAAAAGAAAACAATATTAGATACATCTTAACGGACAATCAGTTCTTAACCTCGCCGTAAGATATAATCATATGGGAAGCAAATCTGTCGTATAAACTTAGTACTATAAATCATGGATTACTTCAAGATGTCTTAGACCAGAGGTGGGCAAACTTTCCAGTGCAAGTGCCGCAGAAACAAATTTACAACTTGTCACGGGCCTATTTGAAATAGCAAGAACAAAAGGTTTTTCTAAATAACTTAATAATTAATTTTCAGTTGCTAATATGTTGTTAATATTTGAAAACTTAAACATAAACTTCAAAAGAAGCACATTTATTTGATGAACAGGGTAAGATAAACAGAGTCAGTGCGAATGATGACTTGTTCCTAGGCCGCATGAAAACCTTTGGCGGGCCTCATGAAAGCCCTTGGCGGTCCGCTCGGGCCGTAGTTTCCCACCCCTGTCTTAGACATTATTTCCTAAAAATTTAAGGAAAGAAAACATGTATATTTTGAATCGTTAGAAATATTTTTTAAGAACAACACTAAAGTCTACTTGAGTAGTCTTTTATTGAACATATATTTCTCGAAAGCTTTTATTGTCTTCCCGAATATCAAGTATGTCGAGGCGTCTTAAATGTCCATAATTAGGTTTGGTGGCTACACTGGGTAGATAATTTTGATCCTATGCATTGTTTTGCTCTTGCGATCAAAACTGGTATTGGGGAGATAACGGGAAATAAAATCATAAAAACATATACTATTTTACAGAAGAACAGAGAGAGAGAGAGAGAGAGAGAGAGAGAGAGAGAGAGAGAGAGAGAGAGAGAGAGATGGAGAGAGAGAGAGATATGTGATCTTTAATTAACCGTTTGGAGTTTAACATGGATGTGATTCGTTTATATAGTCCAGTACAAAATAATCTGATACATAACCAGAACCTTTACAAGTTATTTGTTGTGAGTCTGGTAATAAAGGCGGCATTTTTCGATTAAAGAAAAACGGGTGCTAACTACAAAAACAATTGAAAGTTGCAAATCTTTCATTTGAACAATGCCAAAAGCCAGGGATACTTAATTGATATGCTTCATTGTTCACTCGATAACTACACATCATATAAATGCACGAATAAATCATACATAAGGTTTTGAAACAATTTGTAATCTTTATGAACATTTATTAAAGTTGGTAATAAGCATATTTGCAATTGGTGAAACAAATCATTTGACCGCTGAAGTCTCAAATTCAGATAAAATTCAGAAGAAACAGAATAAAAACGACCGAAAACAGCTATATGTCGCCAGTGTTGCAGGGTCATCACAGCTTACATCTGAAAGAGGCGATATTGTTACTAATCTGATTCCAGCCGACACTTAATTGATTTTGAGACATATATACACCTCGTGCACCACACCGAAACTGATGAAAGTTGGACTATATTTTACTTACTATCCTCTTGAAATTTCTGTAACTTACATTTCACTTTCGTTCTCATTATGTACTTGATTTCACTTGGTATGCACAATGGGACGATTCTAGTAAAGAATAGCATTTGTCTTTCCACGATTGAATATCAAGTTCCGGCCAACACTGTGCAAGAGCTGATGTCCAGTTTCCTGCAGCTTGTTGTTTCTCGCTTGTGGAACATTCGAAGGCGGATTTTTTCTAGAATATCGGTCCGTTCATGGCCCAGTTTTCTATTATTTCAATCGTCATATGGGCCTCAATGGAGACTGCATCATACAGTGAATATTCGTCCGCTCGTAGCACACTGTTAATTAAATAAAGATATCCGACGCTATTGCCACAGCGAGATGGATCGGGGAGGTGATGGCATTGAAGCTACCATAAATGGGGTATTGATTGATTGATCAGCTTTGACGTATTGACGTTTCATTTATTCAATGTAGGTAGGTGCGGTAGCTTGTATGGTAGAGCGCAGACCGCGTATTTCAAGGGTGGATGGTTCAACATCCGCCATTGCAGTCCTATTCGGTTGCCTAGGTTTGGCCTTAGGAAATACACTTAGGTTCTATTTCTTCCTCAATAGATGCCTTTGAAGAAAATTGATTCAGGATACACAGTCTTCAAACTGAAAATACAGAGCTTTTTTATTGGTATATAATTTTATTTGGATACTTGTATTTTCGACCTTTAGCAATTATTTGTGAACCACAATTCACCATAAAACTAGTCTGAAATTAAAGTTTTATAAAGAAGTTATAAGTAAGAAACGATTTAAACGTTTTTGGGTTGAATGATGTCACGTGACGCCATACAGATCTAGCTCTTTGCCTCCTGTGTACGCTCTTTCGCAGTCTGATGTGCCTCTGTTATAAGAAATATTTATTGAATTTAACAGGGAATTAAAATAAATAAGGGACATCTGTGAATAATTCCTGTGACTGAGAAAAGAACATAGGATAAACGTAACGGAAATGTACATGTTTTTATTCTTTCTGTTCCGCAAACAATCATGCGGAGGACACTAAAGGAAATGGCAGTAGTCATTAGCATTTCCAGTGACATTATTTTCATGCTATTAGGGTTACGCTTTATTTAAAGACCACGTTGGCTAAGTCTCCCACCCCGTCAATTTATTTCGTGATTCAAGTACAAAGTGCCGTAATATCGGAATATATTTAATAAATCGAAAGAGCTCATTGTTTGTCCCTGCAGAGACTCATGACTTGATCAATATTACATCGCTTTTACATTGTTCAAATTTGCGTTACGATACATATTAAAGACATCATGTCAGACGTTATTCATACTAGGTACCTGCGTAATATTATGACGTCACATTCATACTAATTATACGCGTCATATTGCTATTAACAAGATTCGATATTCTTTATCCATTTAATAATCGATATTATCACAATGATACTTCAAGAACATTTAAATTGGAAAGGAGGAACTCGATACACCAAAATCAATCGTGAATTCATTTTCGTTAAATATAAAATTAATTAGTGTTAAATATGCTTAAACGTTGGCAAACGCTGTAAATTGTTCAGAGAGCTTCGTAAAAATCGAATCATTTAAAAGGTATATAAAATCATTCATAAATGACACAATTTGGCCGAGTGAATAAAGGAAGCACTGTATTGAAAATGTTTTCCTGTGGTGTTTACATTAAATTATTGCGAGAATAAATGCAATGTTTTATAAAATACTTTGATTGTGATTAATCTCTTTCACCTAAGAAAAACTGTTTTTGATCAGAAAGTCGAAATGTAGATATAATTTATAATATATTGCTTATCCTTGCATAAATAAAACTTTATGTTACCTTTGCACGAGATAGATTAAGACAAAAGTTTCCCAAGCAGGGAAACAAACCCCGGTCGCCGCGGTGAGAGCGCGGAATCCTAACCACTAGACCACTTCATACTGTAGTTTTTCTTTCTCTCCAAACTGTCTTGTTGGGATTATAATTGCGAGTTCAGCGCGTAAGTAAAACGCTTGGTTACTATGCCATACTTCCTCGCCAAGAAAATATTTGATTTCTTACCTACTCAAGGCGGTTGTGTTTGTTTCTTTATTGGTCAACTGTCATTTACCGTTGACCATTGCAATGTATGAAAAGCAATTAGTTATCCTCTTTTCTTCAGGACAAATGTCAACAAGAAAAGTGTAACCAGGTGGGAAACAGAGGCTATCTTGATTTGCTACGTTGATGCATAATAGCGCAAAGAATTATTAGGGTGGTGACGCGCATGACTTGATGTTTGAAGATTGAAGAACAAGCTTTTCTTTGTTTATAACCTTTTTTTATAAAGAAAGAGCAGCTCGACATTGAAAATAACTTTTCACAAGAACATTATTTTAAAATGCCACCAAAGTAAACATCTATGTATATATTTTAGTGTTATGCGGTGGTCATAACGCGTACGATGAACTACAAATGACGTGTTAAGATAAAATAGAACGGTTCTTGTACAATTTACTCGAGATTTATGTATGGCAATGATGGAAAGTTTCTATCAAAAGAAAACAATATTAGATACATCTTAACGGACAATCAGTTCTTAACCTCGCCGTAAG
Organism: Sinohyriopsis cumingii; assembly: GCA_028554795.2. Lineage (NCBI taxonomy): Eukaryota > Metazoa > Mollusca > Bivalvia > Unionida > Unionidae > Sinohyriopsis > Sinohyriopsis cumingii. The sequence continues at coordinate 120,724,773 of CM068826.1, read as the reverse complement.
ATATAATCATATGGGAAGCAAATCTGTCGTATAAACTTAGTACTATAAATCATGGATTACTTCAAGATGTCTTAGACCAGAGGTGGGCAAACTTTCCAGTGCAAGTGCCGCAGACACAAATTCACACCTTGTCACGGGCCTATTTGAAATAGCAAAAACAAAAGGTTTTTCTAAATAACTTAATAATTAATTTTCAGTTGCTAATATGTTGTTAATATTTGAAAACTTAAACATAAACTTCAAAAGAAGCACATTTATTTGATGAACAGGGTAAGATAAATAGAGTCAGTGCGAATGATGACTTGTTCCTAGGCCGCATGAAAACCTTTGGCGGGCCTCATGAAAGCCCTTGGCGGGCCGCTCGGGCCGTAGTTTCCCACTCCTGTCTTAGACATTATTTCCTAAAAATTTAAGGAAAGAAAACATGTATATTTTGAATCGTTAGAAATATTTTTTAAGAACAACACTAAAGTCTACTTGAGTAGTCTTTTATTGAACATATATTTCTCGAAAGCTTCTATTGCCTTCCCGAATATCAAGTATGTCGAGGCGTCTTAAATGTCCATAATTAGGTTTGGTGGCTACACTGGGTAGATAATTTTGATCCTATGCATTGTATTGCTCTTGCGATCAAAACTGGTATTGGGGAGATAACGGGAAATAAAATCATAAAAACATATACTATTTTACAGAAGAACACAGAGACAGAGAGAGAGAGAGAGAGAGAGAGAGAGAGATGGAGAGAGAGAGAGAGATATGTGATCTTTAATTAACCGTTTGGAGTTTAACATGGATGTGATTCGTTTATATAGTCCAGTACAAAATAATCTGATACATAACCAGAACCTTTACAAGTTATTTGTTGTGAGTCTGGTAATAAAGGCGGCATTTTTCGATTAAAGAAAAACGGGTGCTAACTACAAAAACAATTGAAAGTTGCAAATCTTTCATTTGAACAATGCCAAAAGCCAGGGATACTTAATTGATATGCTTCATTGTTCACTCGATAACTACACATCATATAAATGCAGAACAAATCATACATAAGGTTTTGAAACAATTTGTAATCTTTATGAACATTTATTAAAGTTGGTAATAAGCATATTTGCAATTGGTGAAACAAATCATTTGACCGCTGAAGTCTCAAATTCAGATAAAATTCAGAAGAAACAGAATAAAAACGACCGAAAACAGCTATATGTCGCCAGTGTTGCAGGGTCATCACAGCTTACATCTGAAAGAGGCGATATTGTTACTAATCTGATTCCAGCCGACACTTAATTGATTTTGAGACATATATACACCTCGTGCACTACACCGAAACTGATGAAAGTTGGACTATATTTTACTTACTATCCTCTTGAAATTTCTGTAACTTACATTTCACTTTCGTTCTCATTATGTACTTGATTTCACTTGGTATGCACAATGGGACGATTCTAGTAAAGAATAGCATTTGTCTTTCCACGATTGAATATCAAGTTCCGGCCAACACTGTGCAAGAGCTGATGTCCAGTTTCCTGCAGCTTGTTGTTTCTCGCTTGTGGAACATTCGAAGGCGGATTTTTTCTAGAATATCGGTCCGTTCATGGCCCAGTTTTCTATTATTTCAATCGTCATATGGGCCTCAATGGAGACTGCATCATACAGTGAATATTCGTCCGCTCGTAGCACACTGTTAATTAAATAAAGATATCCGACGCTATTGCCACAGCGAGATGGATCGGGGAGGTGATGGCATTGAAGCTACCATAAATGGGGTATTGATTGATTGATCAGCTTTGACGTATTGACGTTTCATTTATTCAATGTAGGTAGGTGCGGTAGCTTGTATGGTAGAGCGCAGACCGCGTATTTCAAGGGTGGATGGTTCAACATCCGCCATTGCAGTCCTATTCGGTTGCCTAGGTTTGGCCTTAGGAAATACACTTAGGTTCTATTTCTTCCTCAATAGATGCCTTTGAAGAAAATTGATTCAGGATACACAGTCTTCAAACTGAAAATACAGAGCTTTTTTATTGGTATATAATTTTATTTGGATACTTGTATTTTCGACCTTTAGCAATTATTTGTGAACCACAATTCACCATAAAACTAGTCTGAAATTAAAGTTTTATAAAGAAGTTATAAGTAAGAAACGATTTAAACGTTTTTGGGTTGAATGATGTCACGTGACGCCATACAGATCTAGCTCTTTGCCTCCTGTGTACGCTCTTTCGCAGTCTGATGTGCCTCTGTTATAAGAAATATTTATTGAATTTAACAGGGAATTAAAATAAATAAGGGACATCTGTGAATAATTCCTGTGACTGAGAAAAGAACATAGGATAAACGTAACGGAAATGTACATGTTTTTATTCTTTCTGTTCCGCAAACAATCATGCGGAGGACACTAAAGGAAATGGCAGTAGTCATTAGCATTTCCAGTGACATTATTTTCATGCTATTAGGGTTACGCTTTATTTAAAGACCACGTTGGCTAAGTCTCCCACCCCGTCAATTTATTTCGTGATTCAAGTACAAAGTGCCGTAATATCGGAATATATTTAATAAATCGAAAGAGCTCATTGTTTGTCCCTGCAGAGACTCATGACTTGATCAATATTACATCGCTTTTACATTGTTCAAATTTGCGTTACGATACATATTAAAGACATCATGTCAGACGTTATTCATACTAGGCACCTGCGTAATATTATGACGTCACATTCATACTAATTATACGCGTCATATTGCTATTAACAAGATTCGATATTCTTTATCCATTTAATAATCGATATTATCACAATGATACTTCAAGAACATTTAAATTGGAAAGGAGGAACTCGATACACCAAAATCAATCGTGAATTCATTTTCGTTAAATATAAAATTAATTAGTGTTAAATATGCTTAAACGTTGGCAAACGCTGTAAATTGTTCAGAGAGCTTCGTAAAAATCGAATCATTTGAAAGCGTATATAAAATCATTCATATATGACACGATTTGGCCGAGTGAATAATGGAAGCACTGTATTAAAAATGTTTTCCTTTGGTGTTTACACTAAATTTTTGCGAGAATAAATGTAATGTTTAATCAAATACTTTGATCGTGATTAATCTCTTTCACCTAAGAAAAACTGTTTTTGATCAGAAAGTCGAAACGTAGATATAATTTCTACAATTTTTCTTATCTTTGTAAAGATAAAACTTTATGTTATATTTGCACGATATAGATTAAAACAAAAGTTTCCCAAGCGGGGAATCGAACCCCGGCCGCCGCGGTGAAAGCGCGGAATCCTAGCCACTAGACCACTTGGGATATTATGGATATGATTTGTTGATACATGGATATCAACTTGTGATGACAATGGAAGATGCACATAATGTATTTCGCAAACACTGAGCTGTATAATCTACAGTATCTTTAGACATCTGAAATACAAATTTCAATCAGCGCCTAGCTATAAACTAAAATTTTGAAGTATCTGAGATAAACTGACCACATTCTTTTTTTAAAAATGAAAGTAATTTGTAGAGCAAACTCGAATACTTTCTAATAGTGCAAATACTCTCTTTATCTATCGGTTATGAATTAAATAGAAAGAGACTTATTTAAGACAATAAATGTGTACATTCATTATCAAATAGGTGGAATGTTGCAAAGTAGAAAAAAGTAAATTGTTTTAGTCCATATTTCTGGTAAGTGTCGGTATATTTAAATCAAATGAATAACTCACGGCCAAAATCACATCTATACATATTGAAAATAGCCAATATTTGAATCATATTGATTTTCCAGTAAGATGAAACTGCTTCAATGTAATTCTATGAGGAGAAAAAAACGAATGAAATTATTTCCTCACATTTCCATTGTTACTCATATTTTGAATACAAAAACACTATAGATTCACAATTCTTTCATTTGTCATTGTGGCCATGTGTAAAAGGAATCATGCTTTTAAGCATATCAACGGGTAACATTTCTATAATTCATGAAGAACAAGAAAGTTCTTGTGTCCCGCTATCATAATAGAAGGGAAACGTTTATCTTTGTCCGTCTGTCGCATCACATCATTGAAGTGCCCTCAAATAGTTCAAAAGATTCCAGCTTAAATAGCATTATCTTATTCAATAAACTTACTTAGGTATCTTCCTTATTAAAGGTTTTAATTGTATCACGAAGTAATCCTCTTGGGCACACCCATAATCAATTCTTGGCAACATTATGTCCATAATTTCCATTGTTTCAATTAAGAGTTTATACTGTCTAATAATTGAATATGCGGTGCACATCGTTCCATTTCTGGATTATTTGCTCTGCCGGTTTGAAGAGGTTTAAGTTCTAACTGTTTTACTGCATTGATACAGAAGAGAAAAAGAAGAGAACGAAAGAAACATAGAAATAAACTGAAAACTCTCTGAAGATGGAAATGACGGGTTTAAACGGCAACAGTGATTTGTGAAAACAATCAATAGGTTCCATAGAACACTTCAAGAAACATTAATTCAATAAAGACCACATACTGAGAACTAAGAAAGACCGCGAAAATGCTACAGGATCTGAAACTGAATTCTATTTAAATAAAGACCTCCATATAATTCAGTAGAAAAAGCTAAAAACCTTTCATACATTCTTGAATTCCTTCGGTGATTGCACTTTTGCTATGAACATTATTAACAAGAATCTGTACTCATCTTGCATTTCACTAATTCGATTTTTTCCAATCAGTAAGTCCACATAAAAAGCGTTATCAGCTATTCTAAAGGCGAAAATCAACTTCCCGCCATAAATAAGCATCCATGCTGCTACTTAACATGTGTTAGCCACGTGACTAACAGCTGATATTGCATCTCTAACTTGCTTGAGAAAGATGTACAACTTATAAAGTTTAATGTGTATCTCTCGTTATTGAGTATTTGATTTGGTACTTAACTGATTAGGGGCCCGAGTGGCCGAGTGATCTAAAGCGATCTCCGTTACGGATCACTGCCATCTCACCTCTGTCTGCATGGGTTCGAGTCTCGGATTCGGCCAATGTGGATATGCGAGAAAGCTTGCCAGTAGCTTCTCGAGGGTCGGTGGTTCTTTCCCGGGATTTCCCGGGTTGTTCCTCCTCCATTAATACTGGCCGCCATGTATAGCCTATCGTGTGCTGAAAAATGGCGTTAAGCCCTACAATAACAACAACAACTTAACTGATTATAAGTTGTGATAAAAGACATGGAATATAATTTTATGATATATTTCACAACTGAATCAATAATATCAAGTATATTACAGCTCAATAATAGGATAGCAATTTTATTTAGCAGTAAATTTTGAACCAAGCTTAAGAGAATCTCGATATTTAAGTTACTTTGATCGGTTTATTATTTATAAATTGGTTTGATAATGGTAATAAATATAATAACTGAAAATAATACCTTCTTCTACAACATATTGTCTTCTGTCTGATTATTTGCACTTTTAGAGACACAAGTTATGAAGGATGTAAACAAGTTTTAAATTTCCCAAAACAGCACATTCAAAGATTGGGGTTCTGTAAAGTCCCCATACTTGTAAAGTATTTGAAAATAGTGACACATTAAACCTCCGTTCATGGCCCAGCTTTCTATTCTTTCAATCGTCATATGGGCCTCAATGGAGACTGCATCATATAGTGAATATCCGTCCGTTCGTAGCACACTGTTAATTAAATAAATATATGTTACGCTATTGACACTGCGAGATGTATCGGGGAGGTAATGGTGCTGAAGCTACCACAAATTGGGCATTGATTGATTGATCAGCTTTGACGTATTGACGTTTCACTAATTCAATGTCGGTAGTTGCGGTAGCTTGTATGGTAGAGCGCAGACCTCGTATTTCAAGGGTCGATGGTTCAACATCCGCCATTCCAGCCCTAGTCGGTTACCTACCTGTGGCTTTAGGTATTACACTTAGGTTCTATTTCTTCCTCAATAGATGCCTTTGAAGAAAATTGATACAGGATACACAGTCTTCAAACTGAAAATATAGAGTTTTTTTTATTGGTATATAACTTTATTTGGATGCGTGTATTTTCCACCTTTAGCAATTATTTGTGAACCATAATTCACCATAAAACCAGTCTGAAAAAAAAATTGTATAAAGAAATTATAAGTAAGAAGCGATTTAATCATTTTTGGGCTGAATGATGTCACGTGACGCCATACAGATGTAGCTCTTTGCCTCTTGTGTACTCTCTTTCGCAGTCTGATGTGCCTCTGTTATAAGAAATATTTATTGATTTTATCAGTGAATTAAAATAAATATGGGGCATATCTGAATAACTCCTATGACTGAGAAAAGAACATAGGATAAACGTAACGGAAACGTACATGTTTTTATTCTTTCTGTTCCGCAAACAATCATGCGGAGGACACTAAAGAAAATGGCAGTAATCGTTAGCATTTCCAGTGACATTACTTTCAAGATAATAGGATTACGCTTTATTTAAAGACCATGTTGCCTAAGTCTCCTCCCCCCAGCGTCAACATTTTTTTGTTATTCAAGTACAAAGTGCCCTAATATCGTAATATATTTAATAAATCGAAAGAGCTCATTGTTTGTCCCTGCAGAGACTCATGACTTGATCAATATTACATCGCTTTTACATTGTTCAATTTTGCGGTACGATACATATTAAAGACATCATGTCAGACTTTATTCATACTAGGCACCTGCGTAATATTATGACGTCACATTCATACTAATTATACGCGTCATATTGCTATTAACAAGATTCGATATTCTTTATCCATTTAATAATCGATATTATCACATGACATTTTAAGAAGATTTAAATTGGAAAGGAGGAACTCGATACACCAACATCAATCATTTATTCATTTTCGTTAAATATAACATTAATTAGTTTTAAGTATGCTTAAACGTTGGCAAACGCTGTAAATTGTTCAGAGAGCTTCATAAAAATCGAATCATTTAAAAGGTATATAAAATCATTCATAAATGACACAATTTGGCCGAGTGAATAAAGGAAGCACTGTATTGAAAATGTTTTCCTGTGGTGTTTACATTAAATTATTGCGAGAATAAATGCAATGTTTTATAAAATACTTTGATTGTGATTAATCTCTTTCACCTAAGAAAAACTGTTTTTGATCAGAAAGTCGAAATGTAGATATAATTTATAATATATTGCTTATCCTTGCATAAATAAAACTTTATGTTACCTTTGCACGAGATAGATTAAGACAAAAGTTTCCCAAGCAGGGAAACAAACCCCGGTCGCCGCGGTGAGAGCGCGGAATCCTAACCACTAGACCACTTCATACTGTAGTTTTTCTTTCTCTCCAAACTGTCTTGTTGGGATTATAATTGCGAGTTCAGCGCGTAAGTAAAACGCTTGGTTACTATGCCATACTTCCTCGCCAAGAAAATATTTGATTTCTTACCTACTCAAGGCGGTTTGTTTGTTTCTTTATTGGTCAACTATCATTTACCGTTGACCATTGCAATGTATGAAAAGCAATTAGTTATCCTCTTTTCTTCAGGACCAATGTCAACAAGAAAAGTGTAACCAGGTGGGAAACAGAGGCTATCTTGATTTGCTACGTTGATGCATAATAGCGCAAAGAATTATTAGGGTGGTGACGCGCATGACTTGATGTTTGAAGATTGAAGAACAAGCTTTTCTTTGTTTATAACCTTTTTTTATAAAGAAAGAGCAGCTCGACATTGAAAATAACTTTTCACAAGAACATTATTTTAAAATGCCACCAAAGTAAACATCTATGTATATATTTTAGTGTTATGCGGTGGTCATAACGCGTACGATGAACTACAAATGACGTGTTAAGATAAAATAGAACGGTTCTTGTACAATTTACTCGAGATTTATGTATGGCAATGATGGAAAGTTTCTATCAAAAGAAAACAATATTAGATACATCTTAACGGACAATCAGTTCTTAACCTCGCCGTAAGATATAATCATATGGGAAGCAAATCTGTCGTATAAACTTAGTACTATAAATCATGGATTACTTCAAGATGTCTTAGACCAGAGGTGGGCAAACTTTCCAGTGCAAGTGCCGCAGACACAAATTCACACCTTGTCACGGGCCTATTTGAAATAGCAAAAACAAAAGGTTTTTCTAAATAACTTAATAATTAATTTTCAGTTGCTAATATGTTGTTGATATTTGAAAACTTAAACATAAACTTCAAAAGAAGCACATTTATTTGATGAACAGGGTAAGATAAATAAAGTCAGTGCGAATGATGACTTGTTCCTAGGCCGCATGAAAACCTTTGGCGGGCCTCATGAAAGCCCTTGGCGGGCCGCTCGGGCCGTAGTTTCCCAGTCCTGTCTTAGACATTATTTCCTAAAAATTTAAGGAAAGAAAACATGTATATTTTGAATCGTTAGAAATATTTTTTAAGAACAACACTTAAGTCTACTTGAGTAGTCTTTTATTGAACATATATCTCTAGAAAGCTTCTATTGTCTTCCCGAATATCAAGTATGTCGAGGCGTCTTAAATGTCCATAATTAGGTTTGGTGGCTACACTGGGTAGATAATTTTGATCCTATGCATTGTTTTGCTCTTGCGATCAAAACTGGTATTGGGGAGATAACGGGAAATAAAATCATAAAAACATATACTATTTTACAGAAGAACACAGAGACAGAGAGAGAGAGAGAGAGAGAGAGAGATAGATGGAGAGAGAGATATGTGATCTTTAATTAACCGTTTGGAGTTTAACATGGATGTGATTCGTTTATATAGTCCAGTACAAAATAATCTGATACATTACCAGAACCTTTACAAGTTATTTGTTGTGAATCTGGTAATAAAGGCGGCATTTTTCGATTAAAGAAAAACGGGTACTAACTACAAAAACAATTGAAAGTTGCAAATCTTTCATTTGAACAATGACAAAAGCCAGGGATACTTAATTGATATGCTTCATTGTTCACTCGATAACTACACATCATATAAATGCACGAATAAATCATACATAAGGTTTTGAAACAATTTGTAATCTTTATGAACATTTATTAAAGTTGGTAATAAGCATATTTGCAATTGGTGAAACAAATCATTTGACCGCTGAAGTCTCAAATTCAAATGAAATTCAGAAGAAACAGAATAAAAACGACCGAAAACAACTATATGTCGCCAGTGTTGCAGGGTCATCACAGCTTACATCTGAAAGAGGCGATATTGTTACTAATCTGATTCCAGCCGACACTTAATTGATTTTGAGACATATATACACCTCGTGCACTACACCGAAACTGATGAAAGTTGGACTATATTTTACTTACTATCCTCTTGGAATTTCTGTAACTTACATTTCACTTTCGTTCTCATTATGTACTTGATTTCACTTGGTATGCGCAATGGGACGATTCTAGTAAAGAATAGCATTTGTCTTTCCACGATTGAATATCAAGTTCCGGCCAACACTGTGCAAGAGCTGATGTCCAGTTTCCTGTAGCTTGTTGTTTCTCGCTTGTGGAACATTCGAAGGCGGATTTTTTCTAGAATATCGGTCCGTTCATGGCCCAGTTTTCTATTATTTCAATCGTCATATGGGCCTCAATGGAGACTGCATCATACAGTGAATATTCGTCCGTTCGTAGCACACTGTTAATTAAATAAAGATATCCGACGCTATTGCCACAGCGAGATGGATCGGGGAGGTGATGGCACTGAAGCTACCATAAATGGGGTATTGATTGATTGATCAGCTTTGACGTATTGACGTTTCATTTATTCAATGTAGGTAGGTGCGGTAGCTTGTATGGTAGAGCGCAGACCGCGTATTTCAAGGGTGGATGGTTCAACATCCGCCATTGCAGTCCTATTCGGTTGCCTAGGTTTGGCCTTAGGAAATACACTTAGGTTCTATTTCTTCCTCAATAGATGCCTTTGAAGAAAATTGATTCAGGATACACAGTCTTCAAACTGAAAATACAGAGCTTTTTTATTGGTATATAATTTTATTTGGATACTTGTATTTTCGACCTTTAGCAATTATTTGTGAACCACAATTCACCATAAAACTAGTCTGAAATTAAAGTTTTATAAAGAAGTTATAAGTAAGAAACGATTTAAACGTTTTTGGGTTGAATGATGTCACGTGACGCCATACAGATCTAGCTCTTTGCCTCCTGTGTACGCTCTTTCGCAGTCTGATGTGCCTCTGTTATAAGAAATATTTATTGAATTTAACAGGGAATTAAAATAAATAAGGGACATCTGTGAATAACTCCTGTGACTGAGAAAAGAACATAGGATAAACGTAACGGAAACGTACATGTTTTTATTCTTTCTGTTCCGCAAACAATCATGCGGAGGACACTAAAGAAAATGGCAGCAGTCATTAGCATTTCCAGTGACATTACTTTCATGCTATTAGGGTTACGCTTTATTTAAAGACCACGTTGGCTAAGTCTCCCACCCCGTCAATTTATTTCGTGATTCAAGGACAAAGTGCCGTAATATCGTAATATATTTAATAAATCGAAACAGCTCATTGTTTGTCCCTGCAGAGACTCATGACTTGATCAATATTACATCGCTTTTACATTGTTCAAATTTGCGGTACGATACATATTAAAGACATCATGTCAGACGTTATTCATACTAGGCACCTGCGTAATATTATGACGTCACATTCATACTAATTATACGCGTCATATTGCTATTAACAAGATTCGATATTCTTTATCCATTTAATAATCGATATTATCACAATGATACTTCAAGAACATTTAAATTGGAAAGGAGGAACTCGATACACCAAAATCAATCGTGAATTCATTTTCGTTAAATATAAAATTAATTAGTGTTAAATATGCTTAAACGTTGGCAAACGCTGTAAATTGTTCAGAGAGCTTCATAAAAATCGAATCATTTGAAAGCGTATATAAAATCATTCATATATGACACGATTTGGCCGAGTGAATAATGGAAGCACTGTATTAAAAATGTTTTCCTTTGGTGTTTACACTAAATTTTTGCGAGAATAAATGTAATGTTTAATCAAATACTTTGGTTGTGATTAATCTCTTTCACCTAAGAAAAACTGTTTTTGATCAGAAAGTCGAAACGTAGATATAATTTCTACAATTTTTCTTATCTTTGTAAAGATGAAACTTTATGTTATATTTGCACGATATAGATTAAAACAAAAGTTTCCCAAGCGGGGAATCGAACCCCGGCCGCCGCGGTGAGAGCGCGGAATCCTAGCCACTAGACCACTTGGGATATTATGGATATGATTTGTTGATACATGGATATCAACTTGTGATGACAATGGAAGATGCACAAAATGTATTTCGCAAACACTGAGCTGTATAATCTACAGTATCTTTAGACATCTGAAATACAAATTTCAATCAGCGCCTAGCTATAAACTAAAATTTTGAAGTATCTGAGATAAACTGACCACATTCTTTTTTTAAAAATGAAAGTAATTTGTAGAGCAAACTCGAATACTTTCTAATAGTCCAAATACTCTCTTTATCTATCGGTTATGAATTAAATAGAAAGAGACTTATTTAAGACAATAAATGTGTACATTCATTATCAAATAGGTTAAATGTTGCAAAGTGGAAAAAAGTTAATTGTTTTAGTCCATATTTCTGGTAAGTGTCGGTATATTTAAATCAAATGAATAACTCACGGCCAAAATCACATCTATACATATTGAAAATAGCCAATATTTGAATCATATTGATTTTCCAGTAAGATGAAACTGCTTCAATGTAATTCTATGAGGAGAAAAAAACGAATGAAATTATTTCCTCACATTTCCATTGTTACTCATATTTTGAATACAAAAACACTATAGATTCACAATTCTTTCATTTGTCATTGTGGCCATGTGTAAAAGGAATCATGCTTTTAAGCATATCAACGGGTAACATTTCTATAATTCATGAAGAACAAGAAAGTTCTTGTGTCCCGCTATCATAATAGAAGGGAAACGTTTATCTTTGTCCGTCTGTCGCATCACATCATTGAAGTGCCCTCAAATAGTTCAAAAGATTCCAGCTTAAATAGCATTATCTTATTCAATAAACTTACTTAGGTATCTTCCTTATTAAAGGTTTTAATTGTATCACGAAGTAATCCTCTTGCGCACACCCATACTCAATTCTTGGCAACATTATGTCCATAATTTCCATTGTTTCAATTAAGAGTTTATACTGTCTAATAATTAAATATGCGGTGCACATCGTTCCATTTCTGGATTATTTGCTCTGCCGGTTTGAAGAGGTTTAAGTTCTAACTGTTTTACTGCATTGATACAGAAGAGAAAAAGAAGAGAACGAAAGAAACATAGAAATAAACTGAAAACTCCCTGAAGATGGAAATGACGGGTTTAAACGGCAACAGTGATTTGTGGAAACAATCAATAGGTTCCATAAAACACTTCAAGAAACATTAATTCAATAAAGACCACATACTGAGAACTAAGAAAGACCGCGAAAATGCTACAGGATCTGAAACTGAATTCTATTTAAATAAAGACCTCCATATAATTCAGTAGAAAAAGCTAAAAGCCTTTCATATATTCTTGAATTCCTTCGGTGATTGCACTTTTGCTATGAACATTATTAACAAGAATCTGTACTCATCTTGCATTTCACTAATTCGATTTTTTCCAATCAGTAAGTCCACATAAAAAGCGTTATCAGCTATTCTAAAGGCGAAAATCAACTTCCCGCCATAAATAAGCATCCATGCTGCTACTTAACATGTGTTACCCACGTGACTAACAGCTGATATTGCATCTCTAACTTGCTTGAGAAAGACGTACAACTTATAAAGTTTAATGTGTATCTCTCGTTATTGAGTATTTGATTTGGTACTTAACTGATTAGGGGCCCGAGTGGCCGAGTGATCTAAAGCGATCTCCGTTACGGATCACTGCCATCTCACCTCTGTCTGCATGGGTTCGAGTCTCGGATTCGGTCAATGTGGATATGTGAGAAAGCTTGCCAGTAGCTTCTCGAGGGTCGGTGGTTCTTTCCCGGGATTTCCCGGGTTGTTCCTCCACCATTAATACTGGCCGCCATGTATAGCCTATCGTGTGCTGAAAAATGGCGTTAAGCCCTACAACAACAACAACAACTTAACTGATTATAAGTTGTGATAAAAGACATGGAATATAATTTTATGATATATTTCACAACTGAATCAATAATATCAAGTATATTACAGCTTAATAATAGGATAGCAATTTTATTTAGCAGTAAATTTTGAACCAAGCTTAAGAGAACAATGATATTTAAGTTACTTTGATCGGTTTATTATTTATAAATTGGTTTGATAATGGTAATAAATATAATAACTGAAAATAATACCTTCTTCTACAACATATTGTCTTCTGTCTGATTATTTGCACTTTTAGAGACACAAGTTATGAAGGATGTAAACAAGTTTTAAATTTCCCAAAACAGCACATTCAAAGATTGGGGTTCTGTAAAGTCCCCATACTTGTAAAGTATTTGAAAATAGTGACACATTAAACCTCCGTTCATGGCCCAGCTTTCTATTCTTTCAATCGCCATATGGGCCTCAATGGAGACTGCATCATATAGTGAATATCCGTCCGTTCGTAGCACACTGTTAATTAAATAAATATATGTTACGCTATTGACACTGCGAGATGTATCGGGTAGGTAATGGTGCTGAAGCTACCACAAATTGGGTATTGATTGATTGATCAGCTTTGACGTATTGACGTTTCACTAATTCAATGTCGCTAGTTGCGGTAGCTTGTATGGTAGAGCGCAGACCTCGTATTTCAAGGGTCGATGGTTCAACATCCGCCATTCCAGCCCTAGTCGGTTACCTACCTGTGGCTTTAGGTATTACACTTAGGTTCTATTTCTTCCTCAATAGATGCCTTTGAAGAAAATTGATACAGGATACACAGTCTTCAAACTGAAAATATAGAGTTTTTTTTATTGGTATATAACTTTATTTGGATGCGTGTATTTTCCACCTTTAGCAATTATTTGTGAACCATAATTCACCATAAAACCAGTCTGAAAAAAAAATTGTATAAAGAAATTATAAATAAGAAGCGATTTAATCATTTTTGGGCTGAATGATGTCACGTGACGCCATACAGATGTAGCTCTTTGCCTCTTGTGTACTCTCTTTCGCAGTCTGATGTGCCTCTGTTATAAGAAATATTTATTGATTTTATCAGTGAATTAAAATAAATATGGGGCATATCTGAATAACTCCTATGACTGAGAAAAGAACATAGGATAAACGTAACGGAAACGTACATGTTTTTATTCTTTCTGTTCCGCAAACAATCATGCGGAGGACACTAAAGAAAATGGCAGTAATCGTTAGCATTTCCAGTGACATTACTTTCAAGATAATAGGATTACGCTTTATTTAAAGACCATGTTGCCTAAGTCTCCTCCCCCCAGCGTCAACATTTTTTTGTTATTCAAGTACAAAGTGCCCTAATATCGTAATATATTTAATAAATCGAAAGAGCTCATTGTTTGTCCCTGCAGAGACTCATGACTTGATCAATATTACATCGCTTTTACATTGTTCAATTTTGCGGTACGATACATATTAAAGACATCATGTCAGACTTTATTCATACTAGTCACCTGCGTAATATTATGACGTCACATTCATACTAATTATACGCGTCATATTGCTATTAACAAGATTCGATATTCTTTATCCATTTAATAATCGATATTATCACATGACATTTTAAGAAGATTTAAATTGGAAAGGAGGAACTCGATACACCAACATCAATCATTTATTCATTTTCGTTAAATATAACATTAATTAGTTTTAAGTATGCTTAAACGTTGGCAAACGCTGTAAATTGTTCAGAGAGCTTCATAAAAATCGAATCATTTAAAAGGTATATAAAATCATTCATAAATAACACAATTTGGCCGAGTGAATAAAGGAAGCACTGTATTGAAAATGTTTTCCTGTGGTGTTTACATTAAATTATTGCGAGAATAAATGCAATGTTTTATAAAATACTTTGATTGTGATTAATCTCTTTCACCTAAGAAAAACTGTTTTTGATCAGAAAGTCGAAATGTAGATATAATTTATAATATATTGCTTATCCTTGCATAAATAAAACTTTATGTTACCTTTGCACGAGATAGATTAAGACAAAAGTTTCCCAAGCAGGGAAACAAACCCCGGTCGCCGCGGTGAGAGCGCGGAATCCTAACCACTAGACCACTTCATACTGTAGTTTTTCTTTCTCTCCAAACTGTCTTGTTGGGATTATAATTGCGAGTTCAGCGCGTAAGTAAAACGCTTGGTTACTATGCCATACTTCCTCGCCAAGAAAATATTTGATTTCTTACCTACTCAAGGCGGTTGTGTTTGTTTCTTTATTGGTCAACTGTCATTTACCGTTGACCATTGCAATGTATGAAAAGCAATTAGTTATCCTCTTTTCTTCAGGACAAATGTCAACAAGAAAGGTGTAACCAGGTGGGAAACAGAGGCTATCTTGATTTGCTACGTTAATGCATAATAGCGCAAAGAATTATTAGGGTGGTGACGCGCATGACTTGATGTTTGAAGATTGAAGAACAAGCTTTTCTTTGTTTATAACCTTTTTTTATAAAGAAAGAGCAGCTCGACATTGAAAATAACTTTTCACAAGAACATTATTTTAAAATGCCACCAAAGTAAACATCTATGTATATATTTTAGTGTTATGCGGTGGTCATAACGCGTACGATGAACTACAAATGACGTGTTAAGATAAAATAGAACGGTTCTTGTACAATTTACTCGAGATTTATGTATGGCAATGATGGAAAGTTTCTATCAAAAGAAAACAATATTAGATACATCTTAACGGACAATCAGTTCTTAACCTCGCCGTAAGATATAATCATATGGGAAGCAAATCTGTCGTATAAACTTAGTACTATAAATCATGGATTACTTCAAGATGTCTTAGACCAGAGGTGGGCAAACTTTCCAGTGCAAGTGCCGCAGACACAAATTCACACCTTGTCACGGGCCTATTTGAAATAGCAAAAACAAAAGGTTTTTCTAAATAACTTAATAATTAATTTTCAGTTGCTAATATGTTGTTAATATTTGAAAACTTAAACATAAACTTCAAAAGAAGCACATTTATTTGATGAACAGGGTAAGATAAATAAAGTCAGTGCGAATGATGACTTGTTCCTAGGCCGCATGAAAACCTTTGGCGGGCCTCATGAAAGCCCTTGGCGGGCCGCTCGGGCCGTAGTTTCCCAGTCCTGTCTTAGACATTATTTCCTAAAAATTTAAGGAAAGAAAACATGTATATTTTGAATCGTTAGAAATATTTTTTAAGAACAACACTTAAGTCTACTTGAGTAGTCTTTTATTGAACATATATTTCTCGAAAGCTTCTATTGTCTTCCCGAATATCAAGTATGTCGAGGCGTCTTAAATGTCCATAATTAGGTTTGGTGGCTACACTGGGTAGATAATTTTGATCCTATGCATTGTTTTGCTCTTGCGATCAAAACTGGTATTGGGGAGATAACGGGAAATAAAATCATAAAAACATATACTATTTTACAGAAGAACACAGAGAGAGAGAGAGAGAGAGAGAGAGAGAGAGAGAGAGAGAGAGAGAGAGAGATGGAGAGAGAGATATGTGATCTTTAATTAACCGTTTGGAGTTTAACATGGATGTGATTCGTTTATATAGTCCAGTACAAAATAATCTGATACATTACCAGAACCTTTACAAGTTATTTGTTGTGAATCTGGTAATAAAGGCGGCATTTTTCGATTAAAGAAAAACGGGTGCTAACTACAAAAACAATTGAAAGTTGCAAATCTTTCATTTGAACAATGCCAAAAGCCAGGGATACTTAATTGATATGCTTCATTGTTCACTCGATAACTACACATCATATAAATGCACGAATAAATCATACATAAGGTTTTGAAACAATTTGTAATCTTTATGAACATTTATTAAAGTTGGTAATAAGCATATTTGCAATTGGTGAAACAAATCATTTGACCGCTGAAGTCTCAAATTCAGATGAAATTCAGAAGAAACAGAATAAAAACGACCGAAAACAACTATATGTCGCCAGTGTTGCAGGGTCATCACAGCTTACATCTGAAAGAGGCGATATTGTTACTAATCTGATTCCAGCCGACACTTAATTGATTTTGAGACATATATACACCTCGTGCACTACACCGAAACTGATGAAAGTTGGACTATATTTTACTTACTATCCTCTTGGAATTTCTGTAACTTACATTTCACTTTCGTTCTCATTATGTACTTGATTTCACTTGGTATGCGCAATGGGACGATTCTAGTAAAGAATAGCATTTGTCTTTCCACGATTGAATATCAAGTTCCGGCCAACACTGTGCAAGAGCTGATGTCCAGTTTCCTGTAGCTTGTTGTTTCTCGCTTGTGGAACATTCGAAGGCGGATTTTTTCTAGAATATCGGTCCGTTCATGGCCCAGTTTTCTATTATTTCAATCGTCATATGGGCCTCAATGGAGACTGCATCATACAGTGAATATTCGTCCGTTCGTAGCACACTGTTAATTAAATAAAGATATCCGACGCTATTGCCACAGCGAGATGGATCGGGGAGGTGATGGCATTGAAGCTATCATAAATGGGGTATTGATTGATTGATTGATCAGCTTTGACGTATTGACGTTTCATTTATTCAATGTAGGTAGGTGCGGTAGCTTGTATGGTAGAGCGCAGACCGCGTATTTCAAGGGTGGATGGTTCAACATCCGCCATTGCAGTCCTAGTCGGTTGCCTAGGTTTGGCCTTAGGAAATACACTTAGGTTCTATTTCTTCCTCAATAGATGCCTTTGAAGAAAATTGATTCAGGATGCACAGTCTTCAAACTGAAAATATAGAGTTTTTTTATTTGTATAATCTATTCTACTCTGCTTCATTTCGCCTAGTACAACTTGTTTTCTGGAGAAACTACGAGTACTAGGATTTCGTGATCTCCATAAATCGGTAATATTTCTATCATGAATGATTTTATAAAGTTCACGCACTGCTACATCATAAATATGTAAGGGTTTGTTATGTCGATCAATACCTGCTAAAGTTGTATTGAAATCACCAGCCAGGATAGTGCTGTCACTAGTACTGTTATGTAAATATGTATTTAGCTTCATGAAAAAGTTAAACCTTTCCTTCACAACATTTGGAGCATAAATATTGATTAAATCAATCACTTTATCATCAATAGCTATTTTAAGATGTAAAATCCTACCCTTTTCAATCATTTCTTGTGTCACCTGATTTCTCAATTCTCTCACTACTAAAACAGCAACACCTGCCCTCCTATTGTCTGCATTACTATAAAATATGTCACCATTCCAAATCTCATTTTCTCTAATACTTTCAGCAAACTCATCATCCCAAAAGGTTTCTTGCAATAATAAAATATGGCCTCTTTTCTCTTTAAATATTTCTAAAACAGACTTTAGTTTATTCAAATTACGCAAGCCATTTACATTTATAGATACAATATTTAAAGCCATGATTATGATGAGTGTATTGAAAGTATTAAAAAATGTTGTGTGTTTGATCATTTCTTAATAGGTGTTCGTCGCATGCTATTCATTTTCAGGTTAGGTACTGGATTAAACCTTCTCCTTCTCCTTTGTACTACTTTGAAATTTTCGATATTAGTACCGTTTTCTTGACATGTACGTGATTCGTTTGATCTTTCAACAACGTCTGCAGCCATCTTCCTGTCATCATCTGAATCTGTCCCCGATCCATCTCCAATTGTATGATTGTTGTTTACTTCCTCCTCAGATTCTATTTCTACATTGGTCATATCAACTCCACTTCTTTCTTTTTCTTCCCCACTTTCTCCACTCTCGTTATCTTGTTTTGCATTCTCAATTTCTTCTTTATCATCTTCGTCACTCGGTAACTCCAATATGTCTTCCCTAGTATCATCATCAACTTGCGAATGAATCCCTGCAATGGCCTCTCTGTAACATATACATGTTTGCGCCTCTTTGTGGCATTTGTCGCATATCCTGCATGTACACATTAGAGGAAAACTTACACAACTGTCACATCTTTGCCTTGTGCAATTTTTTGCTACATGGCCTTGCTCCCCACACTTGTAGCATACAAAATCAGGGCAGTCTTTTATAACATGTCCCGGATCTAGACATCTAGAACATACCTTAACTTGGTTGTCGTGTAATACTCTAAAGTATTGCTGACCATTGACAGTCTGAAATTTCAGACTGTAAGGCAAGGATTTTACCTGCTGTGGAAATTTACATTTGACATAACGAGTCCCATCAGCCACACTAGTCCCAGGATAATATCTGCGTTGAATGGGAGAAAGAAGTTCTACTCCGTATTCACCGAGCTTCATACTTATATCATCATCGGTGATGTATGCTGGTAAATGAAGAATTGACACAATAATAGTGTCTGAATATAAGAGAGTACAATCAAAGTGTTCACTTCCAATATCAATTCCACACAAGGTATTATATGCTACTTCCTTGCTCGGCAGTGTGACCTCATACAAATTTGCACCTTTGGGCACAACTGCATAGACCGACATATCTCCGGTTAATTCTTCTACACTTCTAACAATATCACTTGCCTTTATTTTCTTCACATCCTTTACATCAATCACCACGGTACATTCTTTCCCAAAACGACGAGAAGCTCCTGTCTGTCTATCGATGTTACTCGACATGCCATTCTTATTGTTAGCTATTCCACTGGTGTCATTAGAGTGTGAGTCAGCTCCTTGTGCTGCTCGTGCAGCACGACCAGGCTTTGTATTCATTGTCACAGAAAATAGTATTTTGTGTGGTGGATAAAGTCATCCACACACTCAAAATATATCACACTTATATATGAATACGATCACACAAATCTTATAAACGTACCTGTAACAAATTAAAACAGAAAAAATGTCTATTAAAGGAAAAAAACTTGAAAATTCACGGAGCGATCATCAAACGTGTTTTCCTTCTGATGTCATAACCGGAAGTCCTATAGATTAAAACAAAAGTTTCCAAGCGGGGAATCGAACCCCGGCCGCCGCGGTGAGAGCGCGGAATCCTAGCCACTAGACCACTTGGGATATTATGGATATGATTTGTTGATACATGGATATCAAGTTGTCATGGCAATGGAAGATGCACATAATGTATTTCGCAAACACTGAGCTGTATAATCTACAGTATCTTTAGACATCTGAAATACAAATTTCAATCAGCGCCTAACTATAAACAAAAGAAGGACATTTATTTGATGAACAGGGTAAGATAAACAGAGTCAGTGCGAATGATGACTTGTTCTTAGGCCGCATGAAAACCTTTGGCGGGCCTCATGAAAGCCCTTGGCGGGCCGCTCGGGCCGTAGTTTCCCACCCCTGTCTTAGACATTATTTCCTAAAAATTTAAGGAAAGAAAACATGTATATTTTGAATCGTTAGAAATATTTTTTAAGAACAACACTTAAGTCTACTTGAGTAGTCTTTTATTGAACATATATTTCTCGAAAGCTTCTATTGTCTTCCCGAATATCAAGTATGTCGAGGCGTCTTAAATGACCATAATTAGGTTTGGTGGCTACACTGGGTAGATAATTTTGATCCTATGCATTGTTTTGCTCTTGCGATCAAAACTGGTATTGGGGAGATAACGGGAAATAAAATCATAAAAACATATACTATTTTAAAGAAGAACAGAGAGAGAGAGAGAGAGAGAGAGAGAGAGAGAGAGATGGAGAGAGAGAGATATGTGATCTTTAATTAACCGTTTGGAGTTTAACATGGATGTGATTCGTTTATATAGTCCAGTACAAAATAATCTGATACATTACCAGAACCTTTACAAGTTATTTGTTGTGAATCTGGTAATAAAGGCGGCATTTTTCGATTAAAGAAAAACGGGTACTAACTACAAAAACAATTGAAAGTTGCAAATCTTTCATTTGAACAATGCTAAAAGCCAGGGATACTTAATTGATATGCTTCATTGTTCACTCGATAACTACACATCATATAAATGCACGAATAAATCATACATAAGGTTTTGAAACAATTTGTAATCTTTATGAACATTTATTAAAGTTGGTAATAAGCATATTTGCAATTGGTGAAACAAATCATTTGACCGCTGAAGTCTCAAATTCAGATAAAATTCAGAAGAAACAGAATAAAAACGACCGAAAACAACTATATGTCGCCAGAGTTGCAGGGTCATCACAGCTTACATCTGAAAGAGGCGATATTGTTACTAATCTGATTCCAGCCGACACTTAATTGATTTTGAGACATATATACACCTCGTGCACTACACCGAAACTGATGAAAGTTGGACTATATTTTACTTACTATCCTCTTGGAATTTCTGTAACTTACATTTCACTTTCGTTCTCATTATGTACTTGATTTCACTTGGTATGCGCAATGGGACGATTCTAGTAAAGAATAGCATTTGTCTTTCCACGATTGAATATCAAGTTCCGGCCAACACTGTGCAAGAGCTGATGTCCAGTTTCCTGTAGCTTGTTGTTTCTCGCTTGTGGAACATTCGAAGGCGGATTTTTTCTAGAATATCGGTCCGTTCATGGCCCAGTTTTCTATTATTTCAATCGTCATATGGGCCTCAATGGAGACTGCATCATACAGTGAATATTCGTCCGTTCGTAGCACACTGTTAATTAAATAAAGATATCCGACGCTATTGCCACAGCGAGATGGATCGGGGAGGTGATGGCATTGAAGCTACCATAAATGGGGTATTGATTGATTGATCAGCTTTGACGTATTGACGTTTCATTTATTCAATGTAGGTAGGTGCGGTACCTTGTATGGTAGAGCGCAGACCGCGTATTTCAAGGGTGGATGGTTCAACATCCGCCATTGCAGTCCTAGTCGGTTGCCTAGGTTTGGCCTTAGGAAATACACTTAGGTTCTATTTCTTCCTCAACAGATGCCTTTGAAGAAAATTGATTCAGGATACACAGTCTTCAAACTGAAAATACAGAGCTTTTTTATTGGTATATAATTTTATTTGGATACTTGTATTTTCGACCTTTAGCAATTATTTGTGAACCACAATTCACCATAAAACTAGTCTGAAATTAAAGTTTTATAAAGAAGTTATAAGTAAGAAACGATTTAAACGTTTTTGGGTTGAATGATGTCACGTGACGCCATACAGATCTAGCTCTTTGCCTCCTGTGTACGCTCTTTCGCAGTCTGATGTGCCTCTGTTATAAGAAATATTTATTGAATTTAACAGGGAATTAAAATAAATAAGGGACATCTGTGAATAACTCCTGTGACTGAGAAAAGAACATAGGATAAACGTAACGGAAACGTACATGTTTTTATTCTTTCTGTTCCGCAAACAATCATGCGGAGGACACTAAAGGAAATGGCAGTAGTCATTAGCATTTCCAGTGACATTACTTTCATGCTATTAGGGTTACGCTTTATTTAAAGACCACGTTGGCTAAGTCTCCCACCCCGTCAATTTATTTCGTGATTCAAGGACAAAGTGCCGTAATATCGTAATATATTTAATAAATCGAAAGAGCTCATTGTTTGTCCCTGCAGAGACTCATGACTTGATCAATATTACATCGCTTTTACATTGTTCAAATTTGCGATACGATACATATTAAAGACATCATGTCAGACGTTATTCATACTAGGCACCTGCGTAATATTATGACGTCACATTCATACTAATTATACGCGTCATATTGCTATTAACAAGATTCGATATTCTTTATCCATTTAATAATCGATATTATCACAATGATACTTCAAGAACATTTAAATTGGAAAGGAGGAACTCGATACACCAAAATCAATCGTGAATTCATTTTCGTTAAATATAAAATTAATTAGTGTTAAATATGCTTAAACGTTGGCAAACGCTGTAAATTGTTCAGAGAGCTTCGTAAAAATCGAATCATTTGAAAGCGTATATAAAATCATTCATATATGACACGATTTGGCCGAGTGAATAATGGAAGCACTGTATTAAAAATGTTTTCCTTTGGTGTTTACACTAAATTTTTGCGAGAATAAATGTAATGTTTAATCAAATACTTTGGTTGTGATTAATCTCTTTCACCTAAGAAAAACTGTTTTTGATCAGAAAGTCGAAACGTAGATATAATTTCTACAATTTTTCTTATCTTTGTAAAGATAAAACTTTATGTTATATTTGCACGATATAGATTAAAACAAAAGTTTCCCAAGCGGGGAATCGAACCCCGGCCGCCGCGGTGAGAGCGCGGAATCCTAGCCACTAGACCACTTGGGATATTATGGATATGATTTGTTGATACATGGATATCAACTTGTGATGACAATGGAAGATGCACAAAATGTATTTCGCAAACACTGAGCTGTATAATCTACAGTATCTTTAGACATCTGAAATACAAATTTCAAGCAGCGCCTAGCTATAAACTAAAATTTTGAAGTATCTGAGATAAACTGACCACATTCTTTTTTTAAAAATGAAAGTAATTTGTAGAGCAAACTCGAATACTTTCTAATAGTCCAAATACTCTCTTTATCTATCGGTTATGAATTAAATAGAAAGAGACTTTTTTAAGACAATAAATGTGTACATTCATTATCAAATAGGTTAAATGTTGCAAAGTAGAAAAAAGTTAATTGTTTTAGTCCATATTTCTGGTAAGTGTCGGTATATTTAAATCAAATGAATAACTCACGGCCAAAATCACATCTATACATATTGAAAATAGCCAATATTTGAATCATATTGATTTTCCAGTAAGATGAAACTGCTTCAATGTAATTCTATGAGGAGAAAAAAACGAATGAAATTATTTCCTCACATTTCCATTGTTACTCATATTTTGAATACAAAAACACTATAGATTCACAATTCTTTCATTTGTCATTGTGGCCATGTGTAAAAGGAATCATGCTTTTAAGCATATCAACGGGTAACATTTCTATAATTCATGAAGAACAAGAAAGTTCTTGTGTCCCGCTATCATAATAGAAGGGAAACGTTTATCTTTGTCCGTCTGTCGCATCACATCATTGAGGTGCCCTCAAATAGTTCAAAAGATTCCAGCTTAAATAGCATTATCTTATTCAATAAACTTACTTAGGTATCTTCCTTATTAAAGGTTTTAATTGTATCACGAAGTAATCCTCTTGCGCACACCCATACTCAATTCTTGGCAACATTATGTCCATAATTTCCATTGTTTCAATTAAGAGTTTATACTGTCTAATAATTAAATATGCGGTGCACATCGTTCCATTTCTGGATTATTTGCTCTGCCGGTTTGAAGAGGTTTAAGTTCTAACTGTTTTACTGCATTGATACAGAAGAGAAAAAGAAGAGAACGAAAGAAACATAGAAATAAACTGAAAACTCTCTGAAGATGGAAATGACGGGTTTAAACGGCAACAGTGATTTGTGGAAACAATCAATAGGTTCCATAAAACACTTCAAGAAACATTAATTCAATAAAGACCACATACTGAGAACTAAGAAAGACCGCGAAAATGCTACAGGATCTGAAACTGAATTCTATTTAAATAAAGACCTCCATATAATTCAGTAGAAAAAGCTAAAAGCCTTTCATACATTCTTGAATTCCTTCGGTGATTGCACTTTTGCTATGAACATTATTAACAAGAATCTGTACTCATCTTGCATTTCACTAATTCGATTTTTTCCAATCAGTAAGTCCACATAAAAAGCGTTATCAGCTATTCTAAAGGCGAAATCAACTTCCCGCCATAAATAAGCATCCATGCTGCTACTTAACATGTGTTACCCACGTGACTAACAGCTGATATTGCATCTCTAACTTGCTTGAGAAAGATGTACAACTTATAAAGTTTAATGTGTATCTCTCGTTATTGAGTATTTGATTTGGTACTTAAATGATTAGGGGCCCGAGTGGCCGAGTGATCTAAAGCGATCTCCGTTACGGATCACTGCCATCTCACCTCTGTCTGCATGGGTTCGAGTCTCGGATTCGGTCAATGTGGATATGTGAGAAAGCTTGCCAGTAGCTTCTCGAGGGTCGGTGGTTCTTTCCCGGGATTTCCCGGGTTGTTCCTCCACCATTAATACTGGCCGCCATGTATAGCCTATCGTGTGCTGAAAAATGGCGTTAAGCCCTACAACAACAACAACAACTTAACTGATTATAAGTTGTGATAAAAGACATGGAATATAATTTTATGATATATTTCACAACTGAATCAATAATATCAAGTATATTACAGCTTAATAATAGGATAGCAATTTTATTTAGCAGTAAATTTTGAACCAAGCTTAAGAGAACAATGATATTTAAGTTACTTTGATCGGTTTATTATTTATAAATTGGTTTGATAATGGTAATAAATATAATAACTGAAAATAATACCTTCTTCTACAACATATTGTCTTCTGTCTGATTATTTGCACTTTTAGAGACACAAGTTATGAAGGATGTAAACAAGTTTTAAATTTCCCAAAACAGCACATTCAAAGATTGGGGTTCTGTAAAGTCCCCATACTTGTAAAGTATTTGAAAATAGTGACACATTAAACCTCCGTTCATGGCCCAGCTTTCTATTCTTTCAATCGTCATATGGGCCTCAATGGAGACTGCATCATATAGTGAATATCCGTCCGTTCGTAGCACACTGTTAATTAAATAAATATATGTTACGCTATTGACACTGCGAGATGTATCGGGGAGGTAATGGTGCTGAAGCTACCACAAATTGGGTATTGATTGATTGATCAGCTTTGACGTATTGACGTTTCACTAATTCAATGTCGGTAGTTGCGGTAGCTTGTATGGTAGAGCGCAGACCTCGTATTTCAAGGGTCGATGGTTCAACATCCGCCATTCCAGCCCTAGTCGGTTACCTACCTGTGGCTTTAGGTGTTACACTTAGGTTCTATTTCTTCCTCAATAGATGCCTTTGAAGAAAATTGATACAGGATACACAGTCTTCAAACTGAAAATATAGAGTTTTTTTTATTGGTATATAACTTTATTTGGATGCGTGTATTTTCCACCTTTAGCAATTATTTGTGAACCATCTTTCACCATCAAACCAGTCTGAAATAAAAATTGTATAAAGAAATTATAAGTAAGAAACGATTTAATCATTTTTGGGCTGAATGATGTCACGTGACGCCATACAGATGTAGCTCTTTGCCTCTTGTGTACGCTCTTTCGCAGTCTGATGTGCCTCTGTTATAAGAAATATTTATTGATTTTATCAGTGAATTAAAATAAATAAGGGGCATATCTGAATAATTCCTATGACTGAGAAAAGAACATAGGATCAACGTAACGGAAACGTACATGTTTTTATTCTTTCTGTTCCGCAAACAATCATGCGGAGGACACTAAAGAAAATGGCAGTAATCGTTAGCATTTCCAGTGACATTACTTTCAAGATAATAGGATTACGCTTTATTTAAAGACCATGTTGCCTAAGTCTCCTCCCCCCAGCGTCAATTTTTTTTTGTTATTCAAGTACAAAGTGCCGTAATATCGTAATATATTTAATAAATCGAAAGAGCTCATTGTTTGTCCCTGCAGAGACTCATGACTTGATCAATATTACATCGCTTTTACATTGTTCAATTTTGCGGTACGATACATATTAAAGACATCATGTCAGACGTTATTCATACTAGGCACCTGCGTAATATTATGACGTCACATTCATACTAATTATACGCGTTATATTGCTATTAACAAGATTCGATATTCTTTATCCATTTAATAATCGATATTATCACATGACATTTTAAGAAGATTTAAATTGGAATGGAGGAACTCGATACACCAACATCAATCATTTATTCATTTTCGTTAAATATAACATTAATTAGTTTTAAGTATGCTTAAACGTTGGCAAACGCTGTAAAATGTTCAGAGAGCTTCATAAAAATCGAATCATTTAAAAGGTATATAAAATCATTCATAAATGACACAATTTGGCCGAGTGAATAAAGGAAGCACTGTATTGAAAATGTTTTCCTGTGGTGTTTACATTAAATTATTGCGAGAATAAATGCAATGTTTTATAAAATACTTTGATTGTGATTAATCTCTTTCACCTAAGAAAAACTGTTTTTGATCAGAAAGTCGAAATGTAGATATAATTTATAATATATTGCTTATCCTTGCATAAATAAAACTTTATGTTACCTTTGCACGAGATAGATTAAGACAAAAGTTTCCCAAGCAGGGAAACAAACCCCGGTCGCCGCGGTGAGAGCGCGGAATCCTAACCACTAGACCACTTCATACTGTAGTTTTTCTTTCTCTCCAAACTCTCTTGTTGGGGTTATAATTGCGAGTTCAGCGCGTAAGTAAATCGCTTGGTTACTATGCCATACTTCCTCGCCAAGAAAATATTTGATTTCTTACCTACTCAAGGCTGTTGTGTTTGTTTCTTTATTGGTCAACTGTCATTTACCGTTGACCATTGCAATGTATGAAAATCAATTAGTTATCCTCTTTTCTTCAGGACAAATGTCAACAAGAAAAGTGTAACCAGGTGGGAAACAGAGGCTATCTTGATTTGCTACGTTAATGCATAATAGCACAAAGAATTATTAGGGTGGTGACGCGCATGACTTTATGTTTGAAGATTGAAGAACAAGCTTCTCTTTGTTTATAACCTTTTTTTATAAAGAAAGAGCAGCTCGACATTGAAAATAACTTTTCACAAGAACATTATTTTAAAATGCCACCAAAGTAAACATCTATGTATATATTTTAGTGTTATGCGGTGGTCATAACGCGTACGATGAACTACAAATGACGTGTTAAGATAAAATAGAACGGTTCTTGTACAATTTACTCGAGATTTATGTATGGCAATGATGGAAAGTTTCTATCAAAAGAAAACAATATTAGATACATCTTAACGGACAATCAGTTCTTAACCTCGCCGTAAGATATAATCATATGGGAAGCAAATCTGTCGTATAAACTTAGTACTATAAATCATGGATTACTTCAAGATGTCTTAGACCAGAGGTGGGGAAACTTTCCAGTGCAAGTGCCGCAGACACAAATTCACACCTTGTCACGGGCCTATTTGAAATAGCAAAAACAAAAGGTTTTTCTAAATAACTTAATAATTAATTTTCAGTTGCTAATATGTTGTTAATATTTGAAAACTTAAACATAAACTTCAAAAGAAGCACATTTATTTGATGAACAGGGTAAGATAAATAAAGTCAGTGCGAATGATGACTTGTTCCTAGGCCGCATGAAAACCTTTGGCGGGCCTCATGAAAGCCCTTGGCGGGCCGCTCGGGCCGTAGTTTCCCACTCCTGTCTTAGACATTATTTCCTAAAAATTTAAGGAAAGAAAACATGTATATTTTGAATCGTTAGAAATATTTTTTAAGAACAACACTTAAGTCTACTTGAGTAGTCTTTTATTGAACATATATTTCTCGAAAGCTTCTATTGTCTTCCCGAATATCAAGTATGTCGAGGCGTCTTAAATGTCCATAATCAGGTTTGGTGGCTACACTGGGTAGATAATTTTGATCCTATGCATTGTTTTGCTCTTGCGATCAAAACTGGTATTGGGGAGATAACGGGAAATAAAATCATAAAAACATATACTATTTTACAGAAGAACACAGAGAGAGAGAGAGAGAGAGAGAGAGAGAGATGGAGAGAGAGAGAGATATGTGATCTTTAATTAACCGTTTGGAGTTTAACATGGATGTGATTCGTTTATATAGTCCAGTACAAAATAATCTGATACATTACCAGAACCTTTACAAGTTATTTGTTGTGAATCTGGTAATAAAGGCGGCATTTTTCGATTAAAGAAAAACGGGTGCTAACTACAAAAACAATTGAAAGTTGCAAATCTTTCATTTGAACAATGCCAAAAGCCAGGGATACTTAATTGATATGCTTCATTGTTCACTCGATAACTACACATCATATAAATGCACGAATAAATCATACATAAGGTTTTGAAACAATTTGTAATCTTTATGAACATTTATTAAAGTTGGTAATAAGCATATTTGCAATTGGTGAAACAAATCATTTGACCGCTGAATCTCAAATTCAGATGAAATTCAGAAGAAACAGAATAAAAACGACCGAAAACAACTATATGTCGCCAGTGTTGCAGGGTCATCACAGCTTACATCTGAAAGAGGCGATATTGTTACTAATCTGATTCCAGCCGACACTTAATTGATTTTGAGACATATATACACCTCGTGCACTACACCGAAACTGATGAAAGTTGGACTATATTTTACTTACTATCCTCTTGGAATTTCTGTAACTTACATTTCACTTTCGTTCTCATTATGTACTTGATTTCACTTGGTATGCGCAATGGGACGATTCTAGTAAAGAATAGCATTTGTCTTTCCACGATTGAATATCAAGTTCCGGCCAACACTGTGCAAGAGCTGATGTCCAGTTTCCTGTAGCTTGTTGTTTCTCGCTTGTGGAACATTCGAAGGCGGATCTTTTCTAGAATATCGGTCCGTTCATGGCCCAGTTTTCTATTATTTCAATCGTCATATGGGCCTCAATGGAGACTGCATCATACAGTGAATATTCGTCCGTTCGTAGCACACTGTTAATTAAATAAAGATATCCGACGCTATTGCCACAGCGAGATGGATCGGGGAGGTGATGGCATTGAAGCTATCATAAATGGGGTATTGATTGATTGATTGATCAGCTTTGACGTATTGACGTTTCATTTATTCAATGTAGGTAGGTGCGGTAGCTTGTATGGTAGAGCGCAGACCGCGTATTTCAAGGGTGGATGGTTCAACATCCGCCATTGCAGTCCTATTCGGTTGCCTAGGTTTGGCCTTAGGAAATACACTTAGGTTCTATTTCTTCCTCAATAGATGCCTTTGAATAAAATTGATTCAGGATACACAGTCTTCAAACTGAAAATATAGAGTTTTTTTATTTGTATAATCTATTCTACTCTGCTTCATCTCGCCTAGTACAACTTGTTTTCTGGAGAAACTACGAGTACTAGGATTTCGTGATCTCCATAAATCGGTAATATTTCTATCATGAATGATTTTATAAAGTTCACGCACTGCTACATCATCAATATGTAAGGGTTTGTTATGTCGATCAATACCTGCTAAAGTTGTATTGAAATCACCAGCCAGGATAGTGCTGTCACTAGTACTGTTATGTAAATATGTATTTAGCTTCATGAAAAAGTTAAACCTTTCCTTCACAACATTTGGAGCATAAATATTGATTAAATCAATCACTTTATCATCAATAGCTATTTTAAGATGTAAAATCCTACCCTTTTCAATCATTTCTTGTGTCACCTGATTTCTCAATTCTCTCACTACTAAAACAGCAACACCTGCCCTCCTATTGTCTGCATTACTATAAAATATGTCACCATTCCAAATCTCATTTTCTCTAATACTTTCAGCAAACTCATCATCCCAAAAGGTTTCTTGCAATAATAAAATATGGCCTCTTTTCTCTTTAAATATTTCTAAAACAGACTTTAGTTTATTCAAATTACGCAAGCCATTTATATTTAGAGATACAATATTTAAAGCCATGATTATGATGAGTGTATTGAAAGTATTAAAAAATGTTGAGTGTTTGATCATTTCTTAATAGGTGTTCGTCGCATGCTATTCATTTTCAGGTTAGGTACTGGATTAAACCTTCTCCTTCTCCTTTGTACTACTTTGAAATTTTCGATATTAGTACCGTTTTCTTGACATGTACGTGATTCGTTTGATCTTTCAACAACGTCTGCAGCCATCTTCCTGTCATCATCTGAATCTGTCCCCGATCCATCTCCAATTGTATGATTGTTGTTTACTTCCTCCTCAGATTCTATTTCTACATTGGTCATATCAACTCCACTTCTTTCTTTTTCTTCCCCACTTTCTCCACTCTCGTTATCTTGTTTTGCATTCTCAATTTCTTCTTTATCATCTTCGTCACTCGGTAACTCCAATATGTCTTCCCTAGTATCATCATCAACTTGCGAATGAATCCCTGCAATGGCCTCTCTGTAACATATACATGTTTGCGCCTCTTTGTGGCATTTGTCGCATATCCTGCATGTACACATTAGAGGAAAACTTACACAACTGTCACATCTTTGCCTTGTGCAATTTTTTGCTACATGGCTTTGCTCCCCACACTTGTAGCATACAAAATCAGGGCAGTCTTTTATAACATGTCCCGGATCTAGACATCTAGAACATACCTTAACTTGGTTGTCGTGTAATACTCTAAAGTATTGCTGACCATTGACAGTCTGAAATTTCAGACTGTAAGGCAAGGATTTTACCTGCTGTGGAAATTTACATTTGACATAACGAGTCCCATCAGCCACACTAGTCCCAGGATAATATCTGCGTTGAATGGGAGAAAGAAGTTCTACTCCGTATTCACCGAGCTTCATACTTATATCATCATCGGTGATGTATGCTGGTAAATGAAGAATTGACACAATAATAGTGTCTGAATATAAGAGAGTACAATCAAAGTGTTCACTTCCAATATCAATTCCACACAAGGTATTATATGCTACTTCCTTGCTCGGCAGTGTGACCTCATACAAATTTGCACCTTTGGGCACAACTGCATAGACCGACATATCTCCGGTTAATTCTTCTACACTTCTAACAATATCACTTGCCTTTATTTTCTTCACATCCTTTACATCAATCACCACGGTACATTCTTTCCCAAAACGACGAGAAGCTCCTGTCTGTCTATCGATGTTACTCGACATGCCATTCTTATTGTTAGCTATTCCACTGGTGTCATTAGAGTGTGAGTCAGCTCCTTGTGCTGCTCGTGCAGCACGACCAGGCTTTGTATTCATTGTCACAGAAAATAGTATTTTGTGTGGTGGATAAAGTTATCCACACACTCAAAATATATCACACTTATATATGAATGCGATCACACAAATCTTATAAACGTACCTGTAACAAATTAAAACAGAAAAAATGTCTATTAAAGGAAAAAAACTTGAAAATTCACGGAGCGATCATCAAACGTGTTTTCCTTCTGATGTCATAACCGGAAGTCCTATAGATTAAAACAAAAGTTTCCCAAGCGGGGAATCGAACCCCGGCCGCCGCGGTGAGAGCGCGGAATCCTAGCCACTAGACCACTTGGGATATTATGGATATGATTTGTTGATACATGGATATCAAGTTGTCATGGCAATGGAAGATGCACATAATGTATTTCGCAAACACTGAGCTGTATAATCTACAGTATCTTTAGACATCTGAGATACAAATTTCAATCAGCGCCAAACTATAAACAAAAGAAGGACATTTATTTGATGAACAGGGTAAGATAAACAGAGTCAGTGCGAATGATGACTTGTTCTTAGGCCGCATGAAAACCTTTGGCGGGCCTCATGAAAGCCCTTGGCGGGCCGCTCGGGCCGTAGTTTCCCACCCCTGTCTTAGACATTATTTCCTAAAAATTTAAGGAAAGAAAACATGTATATTTTGAATCGTTAGAAATATTTTTTAAGAACAACACTTAAGTCTACTTGAGTAGTCTTTTATTGAACATATATTTCTCGAAAGCTTCTATTGTCTTCCCGAATATCAAGCATGTCGAGGCGTCTTAAATGACCATAATTAGGTTTGGTGGCTACACTGGGTAGATAATTTTGATCCTATGCATTGTTTTGCTCTTGCGATCAAAACTGGTATTGGGGAGATAACGGGAAATAAAATCATAAAAACATATACTATTTTACAGAACAACAGAGAGAGAGAGAGAGAGAGAGAGATGGAGAGAGAGAGATATGTGATCTTTAATTAACCGTTTGGAGTTTAACATGGATGTGATTCGTTTATATAGTCCAGTACAAAATAATCTGATACATTACCAGAACCTTTACAAGTTATTTGTTGTGAATCTGGTAATAAAGGCGGCATTTTTCGATTAAAGAAAAACGGGTACTAACTACAAAAACAATTGAAAGTTCCAAATCTTTCATTTGAACAATGCCAAAAGCCAGGGATACTTAATTGATATGCTTCATTGTTCACTCGATAACTACACATCATATAAATGCACGAATAAATCATACATAAGGTTTTGAAACAATTTGTAATCTTTATGAACATTTATTAAAGTTGGTAATAAGCATATTTGCAATTGGTGAAACAAATCATTTGACCGCTGAAGTCTCAAATTCAGATGAAATTCAGAAGAAACAGAATAAAAACGACCGAAAACAGCTATATGTCGCCAGTGTTGCAGGGTCATCACAGCTTACATCTGAAAGAGGCGATATTGTTACTAATCTGATTCCAGCCGACACTTAATTGATTTTGAGACATATATACACCTCGTGCACTACACCGAAACTGATGAAAGTTGGACTATATTTTACTTACTATCCTCTTGGAATTTCTGTAACTTACATTTCACTTTCGTTCTCATTATGTACTTGATTTCACTTGGTATGCGCAATGGGACGATTCTAGTAAAGAATAGCATTTGTCTTTCCACGATTGAATATCAAGTTCCGGCCAACACTGTGCAAGAGCTGATGTCCAGTTT
The DNA here is from genome assembly GCA_028554795.2 of Sinohyriopsis cumingii. Taxonomy (NCBI): domain Eukaryota; kingdom Metazoa; phylum Mollusca; class Bivalvia; order Unionida; family Unionidae; genus Sinohyriopsis; species Sinohyriopsis cumingii. Next base: position 120,691,131 of record CM068826.1, on the reverse strand, counting down.
CCTGTAGCTTGTTGTTTCTCGCTTGTGGAACATTCGAAGGCGGATTTTTTCTAGAATATCGGTCCGTTCATGGCCCAGTTTTCTATTATTTCAATCGTCATATGGGCCTCAATGGAGACTGCATCATACAGTGAATATTCGTCCGTTCGTAGCACACTGTTAATTAAATAAAGATATCCGACGCTATTGCCACAGCGAGATGGATCGGGGAGGTGATGGCATTGAAGCTACCATAAATGGGGTATTGATTGATTGATCAGCTTTGACGTATTGACGTTTCATTTATTCAATGTAGGTAGGTGCGGTAGCTTGTATGGTAGAGCGCAGACCGCGTATTTCAAGGGTGGATGGTTCAACATCCGCCATTGCAGTCCTAGTCGGTTGCCTAGGTTTGGCCTTAGGAAATACACTTAGGTTCTATTTCTTCCTCAACCGATGTCTTTCAAGAAAATTGATTCAGGATACACAGTCTTCAAACTGAAAATACAGAGCTTTTTTATTGGTATATACTTTTATTTGGATACTTGTATTTTCGACCTTTAGCAATTATTTGTGAACCATAATCCACCATAAAGCTAGTCTGAAATTAAAGTTTTATAAAGAAGTTATAAGTAAGAAACGATTTAAACATTTTTGGGTTGAATGATGTCACGTGACGCCATACAGATCTAGCTCTTTGCCTCCTGAGTACGCTCTTTCGCAGTCTGATGTGATTCTGTTATAAGAAATATTTATTGAATTTAACAGGGAATTAAAATAAATAAGGGACATCTGTGAATAATTCCTATGACTGAGAAAAGAACATAGGATAAACGTAACGGAAACGTACATGTTTTTATTCTTTCCGTTCCGCAAACAATCATGCGGAGGACACTAAAGGAAATGGCAGTAGTCATTAGCATTTCCAGTGGCATTACTTTCATACTATTAGGGTTACGCTTTATTTAAAGACCACGTTGGCTAAGTCTCCCACCCCGTCAATTTATTTCGTGATTCAAGTACAAAGTGCCGTAATATCGTAATATATTTAATAAATCGAAAGAGCTCATTGTTTGTCCCTGCAGAGACTCATGACTTGATCAATATTACATCGCTTTTACATTGTTCAAATTTGCGGTACGATACATATCAAAGACATCGTGTCAGACGTTATTCATACTAGGCACCTGCGTAATATTATGACGTCACATTCATACTAATTATACGCGTCATATTGCTATTAACAAGATTCGATATTCTTTATCCATTTGATAATCGATATTATCACAATGATACTTCAAGAACATTTAAATTGGAAAGGAGGAACTCGATACACCAAAATCAATCGTGAATTCATTTTCGTTAAATATAAAATTAATTAGTGTTAAATATGCCTAAACGATGGCAAACGCTGTAAATTGTTTAGAGGGCTTCGTAAAAATCGAATCATTTGAAAGCGTATATAAAATCATTCATATATGACACGATTTGGCCGAGTGAATAATGGAAGCACTGTATTAAAAATGTTTTCCTGTGGTGTTTTCATTAAATTTTTGCGAGAATAAATGTAATGTTTAATCAAATACTTTGATTGTGATTAATCTCTTTCCCCTAAGAAAAACTGTTTTTGATCAGAAAGTCGAAACGTAGATATAATTTCTACAATTTTTCTTATCTTTGTAAAGATAAAACTTTATGTTATATTTGCACGATATAGATTAAAACAAAATTTTCCCAAGCGGGGAATCGAACCCCGGCCGCCGCGGTGAGAGCGCGGAATCCTTTTTTTTTTTTTTCTTTCTTTATTTAAAAAACGTTTTGTACAGTATATATGTTAAAAGTATACAGTCAGTATTTACATAGGAGTTTGTAATGCTATATTACAAAATAATGGTTCTACAATAGTATTTTGTAATGCTATATTACAAAACAATGATTCTACAATAGTATTTTGTTAAGCTATATTACAGAACATTGATTCTAAAATTATATTTTGTAATGCTATAGTACAAAACAATGATTCTACAATGTGATAAAAAGTTTATCCTCTTCCATTCTCATTAAAGGATTATCTTTTACAAAATACTTCGTTATCAAAGTCTGATTTTTGTCTTTGTAATGTTGATACGCATATAATATATATTTTCTAGTCAAATATTGGAACAATCTTTCGATGTCTATTTGTTTCCCTAATAACGACATAATGTTTCTTCTTTTGTAAATGCACAATCGAGCAATGCTCAGAATGTAGTTCAAAAAATAACTATTTACTGATTTTGTTTCTTTGTTATATCCTATCATGAGCATTTGTTCAAAAGAAGTGCTATTGAGAACACCAACTCTACATTCTTTAAAAAGAATCTCAACTATATATACAATATAATTCTTAAAAGAGCTTAATTCAGGACATTTCAAAAACATGTGAAATAAATCCTCTGTTTCCAACTGGCACACCGGACATAAGTCATTATCAATTTTGCCATAGTATTTTAGTCTCTCTTTTGTAAATATTCGATTGTGCATTATTCTGTAATCCAAATCTATACAATCTGGGGTCTTGAAAGGCAGATGTATCAATTTCCAGTATTTATGCTTTTCCAAACTAAATATCTTACTCCAAAAGGAAACAGAAGCTGGTTCTTTAAAAATCAACGTACATAAAAGCTTGTAAAATAGTTGTGTTGTACATAAACAGAGGTCATGTAATTTTGTATCAACTCTGAGAAACATATTATTTCTCCCATTGGTTACAGTGGGTTTTGACTCTGTTGCAACAATATTTCTCCAGCCTAATGGTATACTTTCTATTATGCAATTATAGTCTTTTTTTATCTTATCTGTTTTGATCTCAGAATTTGATTTGTATATCATTTCTTGAATAGCTCTATAAGGTAGTATTCCAGGTACAAATTCATATGTAATATCCTGAACACGAACAATTCCTGCTTCTATAAATTCTGCGAAAAACAACGTTTTACCAGCACATGTAATATTAGGATTTAAAAAGAGAGGTTGTTCAAAAACATTCCTCACATCAATATTTGTATCGATATTATTTCTAAGTTTTTCCCATGCATGAAACATTTCTCTGTAAAATATAGGTAGGGTATTCAATTGTTGCTTATTTAAAGACATGAGAAACAACTCTTTGGTCAACCTCATGTTCAGGACAGTAGATAAAAAGTGATCAAAGGTATTTTTCCACATAGCATGGCAATTCACATCAAAGTATCTTTTTAAAAATTTTAGTCTGAATGCATACATTTTCATCTTTATATCAGTTAACTGTAGTCCGCCATTTCGCTTATCACCAATTATTGTATAATAGTGAACCAAATGGGACTTTCCTGACCAGATAAATCTGAGATATAATTGCTTCAATTCATCAGCAATCATATCAGGAAGAGGCTGAACTGACACTATGTACAATACTCTAGAAACTAATAAGTTATTAACAACTGTTACTTTTCCTTGTATTGTCAAATATCTCTGTGACCACAGTTGCAATAAGTTTTTAATTTTAGACAATCTATCATTCCAGTTCAGTTGCTCACATAACTTTGCACATTTTCCAACATAAGCTCCCAAAATTAAGATGACTTGATCACACATTTGAATTTGTAATTGTTTGCAATAATCATCAGTAAGTTTACCAGATCCAATACACAGAAGTTCTGTCTTTTCCTTGTTCACCTTTGCACCAGATCCTTTACAATACAAGTCAAGTACATTAAAAGATTGATTAATGGATTGTGTGTCCGCTAATGTCAAGGTTGTATCATCTGCATGTTGAAAAACTTTACTTGTATTACTAGACAGTGGGAGTGGAATACCTTTGATAGTGGGATTTGCTTTGATAGCGAGTCCTAAGGGTTCTGCTGCTAATACATATAACATTGCTGATATAGGACAACCTTGTCTGACTGAATTTTTAATTAAAAAGGGTTTCGTTAGATGACCATTGCATTTAACACTACTTTTAATTTCATTATAAAATATCTTTATCCACTGAATAAAATTGTCACCAAAACCGAACTTTCGTAAAACAGAAATCAAATATGAGTGGCAAACTCTGTCAAACGCTTTTTCTTGATCAATTTTTAAGATATATCCCTCAAGATTGTCTCTCTCAACCATATCTATAATATCTCTTACAGTGACTATAGTATCAGCAAAATCTCTCCCAACTATACAACATGTCTGAGTTTGAGAAATAATTTTGGGTAATACCATTTTTAAACTTGTAGACAAAATCCTTGTCAAAATTTTATAATCTACATTAAGTAAACTGATAGGACGCCAATTTTGCAATCTTCTATTATCCCCCTTATTTTTATAAATAAGTGATATAACGCCAAATCTCATTGATCTCGACATAATATTGTCATTCTTAACACTCTGAAAGATGTGCAACAGAATATCATATATACAATCATAAAATTTACAATACCACTCTACTGTCAATCTGTATGTATTTCATCAACTGTTATTATGGCATCACACATATCTTTATCCTCATCAGATACAGAACAGTTTACAAAATTTAAAAGTGAATCAGTACAATTATCATCAACAGTTACCGAAGAATATAAATGACTATAAAACTGATGTATTTCATCTAAGATTCCGCTTGTATTTGAAATAATTACACCATCATCATCAATCAATTCATTGATTACATTTTTGTTGTGTCGATATTTCTCAAGATTTAGAAAGTATTTAGTATTTCTATCGCTTTCAATTGCCCATTTCGCCTTAGATCTCAATATAGCACCCGACAAAAATCGGTTTCATAGTCACTTAACTGATGTTTTAGTTCTTCATATTTGTTAATGTCATATGATTCTTTATTTGCGACTTTTTCTGAAAATGATTTTAATTTATTTTGCAATGTAAAGTATTCTTGTAATCTTTCCTTATTTCTTCTTGTACAGTATACTTGGGAAAATTTTTTAATTTTGTATTTTACATTATCCCACCAAATGAGTGGTTCACTAAAATACATTTCGTCAGTTTTTCCCTCGGTAAGAATTGATTTCACTCTTTGTACATATTTTTCCTCAAAAAGAACATTGTTATTTAGTATCCATAATCCGGGCCCTGTTTCCACTTTGCAGGTATTTAGTTTAAGGTATACAAAAGAATGATCACTAAAGGATGTATCTGCATAATAAATATTTTGCACATTGGAATGCAATTTTGAGGAAATCAAAAAATAATCTATTCTACTCTGCTTCATTTCGCCTAGTACAACTTGTTTTCTGGAGAAACTACGAGTACTAGGATTTCGTGATCTCTATAAATCGGTAATATTTCTATCATGAATAATTTTATAAAGTTCACGCACTGCTACATCATCAATATGTAAGGCTTTGTTATGTCGATCAATACCTGCTAAAGTTGTATTGAAATCACCAGCCAGGATAGTGCTATCACTAGTACTGTTATGTAAATATGTATTTAGCTTCATGAAAAAGTTAAACCTTTCCTTCACAACATTTGGAGCATAAATATTGATTAAATCAATCACTTTATCATCAATAGCTATTTTAAGATGTAAAATCCTACCCTTTTCAATCATTTCTTGTGTCACCTGATTTCTCAATTCTCTCACTACTAAAACAGCAACACCTGCCCTCCTATTGTCTGCATTACTATAAAATATGTCACCATTCCAAATCTCATTTTCTCTGATACTTTCAGCAAACTCATCATCCCAAAAGGTTTCTTGCAATAATAAAATATGGCCTCTTTTCTCTTTAAATATTTCTAAAACAGACTTTAGTTTATTCAAATTACGCAAGCCATTTACATTTAGAGATACAATATTTAAAGCCATGATTATGATGAGTGTATTGAAAGTATTAAAAAATGTTGAGTGTTTGATCATTTCTTAATAGGTGTTCGTCGCATGCTATTCATTTTCAGGTTAGGTACTGGATTAAACCTTCTCCTTCTCCTTTGTACTACTTTGAAATTTTCGATATTAGTACCGTTTTCTTGACATGTACGTGATTCGTTTGATCTTTCAACAACGTCTGCAGCCATCTTCCTGTCATCATCTGAATCTGTCCCCGATCCATCTCCAATTGTATGATTGTTGTTTACTTCCTCCTTAGATTCTATTTCTACATTGGTCATATCAACTCCACTTCTTTCTTTTTCTTCCCCACTTTCTCCACTCTCGTTATCTTGTTTTGCATTCTCAATTTCTTCTTTATCATCTTCGTCACTCGGTAACTCCAATATGTCTTCCCTAGTATCATCATCAACTTGCGAATGAATCCCTGCAATGGCCTCTCTGTAACATATACATGTTTGCGCCTCTTTGTGGCATTTGTCGCATATCCTGCATGTACACATTAGAGGAAAACTTCCACAACTGTCACATCTTTGCCTTGTGCAATTTTTTGCTACATGGCCTTGCTCCCCACACTTGTAGCATACAAAATCAGGGCAGTCTTTTATAACATGTCCCGGATCTAGACATCTAGAACATACCTTAACTTGGTTGTCGTGTAATACTCTAAAGTATTGCTGACCATTGACAGTCTGAAATTTCAGACTGTAAGGCAAGGATTTTACCTGCTGTGGAAATTTACATTTGACATAACGAGTCCCATCAGCCACACTAGTCCCAGGATAATATCTGCGTTGAATGGGAGAAAGAAGTTCTACTCCGTATTCACCGAGCTTCATACTTATATCATCATCGGTGATGTATGCTGGTAAATGAAGAATTGACACAATAATAGTGTCTGAATATAAGAGAGTACAATCAAAGTGTTCACTTCCAATATCAATTCCACACAAGGTATTATATGCTACTTCCTTGCTCGGCAGTGTGACCTCATACAAATTTGCACCTTTGGGCACAACTGCATAGACCGACATATCTCCGGTTAATTCTTCTACACTTCTAACAATATCACTTGCCTTTATTTTCTTCACATCCTTTACATCAATCACCACGGTACATTCTTTCCCAAAACGACGAGAAGCTCCTGTCTGTCTATCGATGTTACTCGACATGCCATTCTTATTGTTAGCTATTCCACTGGTGTCATTAGAGTGTGAGTCAGCTCCTTGTGCTGCTCGTGCAGCACGACCAGGCTTTGTATTCATTGTCACAGAAAATAGTATTTTGTGTGGTGGATAAAGTTATCCACACACTCAAAATATATCACACTTATATATGAATGCGATCACACAAATCTTATAAACGTACCTGTAACAAATTAAAACAGAAAAAATGTCTATTAAAGGAAAAAAACTTGAAAATTCACGGAGCTATCATCAAACGTGTTTTCCTTCTGATGTCATAACCGGAAGTCCTATAGATTAAAACAAAAGTTTCCCAAGCGGGGAATCGAACCCCGGCCGCCGCGGTGAGAGCGCGGAATCCTAGCCACTAGACCACTTGGGATATTATGGATATGATTTGTTGATACATGGATATCAAGTTGTCATGGCAATGGAAGATGCACATAATGTATTTCGCAAACACTGAGCTGTATAATCTACAGTATCTTTAGACATCTGAAATACAAATTTCAATCAGCGCCTAACTATAAACAAAAGAAGCACATTTATTTGATGAACAGGGTAAGATAAACAGAGTCAGTGCGAATGATGACTTGTTCTTAGGCCGCATGAAAACCTTTGGCGGGCCTCATGAAAGCCCTTGGCGGGCCGCTCGGGCCGTAGTTTCCCTCCCCTGTCTTAGACATTATTTCCTAAAAATTTAAGGAAAGAAAACATGTATATTTTGAATCGTTAGAAATATTTTTTAAGAACAACACTTAAGTCTACTTGAGTAGTCTTTTATTGAACATATATTTCTCGAAAGCTTCTATTGTCTTCCCGAATATCAAGTATGTCGAGGCGTCTTAAATGACCATAATTAGGTTTGGTGGCTACACTGGGTAGATAATTTTGATCCCATGCATTGTTTTGCTCTTGCGATCAAAACTGGTATTGGGGAGATAACGGGAAATAAAATCATAAAAACATATACTATTTTACAGAAGAACACAGAGACAGAGAGAGAGAGAGAGAGAGAGATGGAGAGAGAGATATGTGATCTTTAATTAACCGTTTGGAGTTTAACATGGATGTGATTCGTTTATATAGTCCAGTACAAAATAATCTGATACATTACCAGAACCTTTACAAGTTATTTGTTGTGAATCTGGTAATAAAGGCGGCATTTTTCGATTAAAGAAAAACGGGTACTAACTACAAAAACAATTGAAAGTTCCAAATCTTTCATTTGAACAATGCCAAAAGCCAGGGATACTTAATTGATATGCTTCATTGTTCACTCGATAACTACACATCATATAAATGCACGAATAAATCATGCATAAGGTTTTGAAACAATTTGTAATCTTTATGAACATTTATTAAAGTTGGTAATAAGCATATTTGCAATTGGTGAAACAAATCATTTGACCGCTGAAGTCTCAAATTCAGATAAAATTCAGAAGAAACAGAATAAAAACGACCGAAAACAACTATATGTCGCCAGTGTTGCAGGGTCATCACAGCTTACATCTGAAAGAGGCGATATTGTTACTAATCTGATTCCAGCCGACACTTAATTGATTTTGAGACATATATACACCTCGTGCACTACACCGAAACTGATGAAAGTTGGACTATATTTTACTTACTATCCTCTTGGAATTTCTGTAACTTACATTTCACTTTCATTCTCATTATGTACTTGATTTCACTTGGTATGCGCAATGGGACGATTCTAGTAAAGAATAGCATTTGTCTTTCCACGATTGAATATCAAGTTCCGGCCAACACTGTGCAAGAGCTGATGTCCAGTTTCCTGTAGCTTGTTGTTTCTCGCTTGTGGAACATTCGAAGGCGGATTTTTTCTAGAATATCGGTCCGTTCATGGCCCAGTTTTCTATTATTTCAATCGTCATATGGGCCTCAATGGAGACTGCATCATACAGTGAATATTCGTCCGTTCGTAGCACACTGTTAATTAAATAAAGATATCCGACGCTATTGCCACAGCGAGATGGATCGGGGAGGTGATGGCATTGAAGCTACCATAAATGGGGTATTGATTGATTGATCAGCTTTGACGTATTGACGTTTCATTTATTCAATGTAGGTAGGTGCGGTAGCTTGTATGGTAGAGCGCAGACCGCGTATTTCAAGGGTGGATGGTTCAACATCCGCCATTGCAGTCCTAGTCGGTTGCCTAGGTTTGGCCTTAGGAAATACACTTAGGTTCTATTTCTTCCTCAATAGATGCCTTTGAAGAAAATTGATTCAGGATACACAGTCTTCAAACTGAAAATACAGAGCTTTTTTATTGGTATATACTTTTATTTGGATACTTGTATTTTCGACCTTTAGCAATTATTTGTGAACCATAATCCACCTTAAAGCTGGTCTGAAATTAAAGTTTTATAAAGAAGTTATAAGTAAGAAACGATTTAAACATTTTTGGGTTGAATGATGTCACGTGACGCCATACAGATCTAGCTCTTTGCCTCCTGTGTACGCTCTTTCGCAGTCTGATGTGCCTCTGTTATAAGAAATATTTATTGAATTTAACAGGGAATTAAAATAAATAAGGGACATCTGTGAATAATTCCTATGACTGAGAAAAGAACATAGGATAAACGTAACGGAAACGTACATGTTTTTATTCTTTCCGTTCCGCAAACAATCATGCGGAGGACACTAAAGGAAATGGCAGTAGTCATTAGCATTTCCAGTGGCATTACTTTCATACTATTAGGGTTACGCTTTATTTAAAGACCACGTTGGCTAAGTCTCCCACTCCGTCAATTTATTTCGTGATTCAAGTACAAAATGCCGTAATATCGTAATATATTTAATTAATCGAAAGAGCTCATTGTTTGTCCCTGCAGAGACTCATGACTTGATCAATATTACATCGCTTTTACATTGTTCAAATTTGCGGTACGATACATATCAAAGACATCGTGTCAGACGTTATTCATACTAGGCACCTGCGTAATATTATGACGTCACATTCATACTAATTATACGCGTCATATTGCTATTAACAAGATTCGATATTCTTTATCCATTTGATAATCGATATTATCACAATGATGCTTCAAGAACATTTAAATTGGAAAGGAGGAACTCGATACACCAAAATCAATCGTGAATTCATTTTCGTTAAATATAAAATTAATTAGTGTTAAATATGCTTAAATGTTGGCAAACGCTGTAAATCGAATCATTTGAAAGCGTATATAAAATCATTCATATATGACACGATTTGGCCGAGTGAATAATGGAAGCACTGTATTAAAAATGTTTTCCTGTGGTGTTTTCATTAAATTTTTGCGAGAATAAATGTAATGTTTAATCAAATACTTTGATTGTGATTAATCTCTTTCCCCTAAGAAAAACTGTTTTTGATCAGAAAGTCGAAACGTAGATATAATTTCTACAATTTTTCTTATCTTTGTAAAGATAAAACTTTATGTTATATTTGCACGATATAGATTAAAACAAAAGTTTCCCAAGCGGGGAATCGAACCCCGGCCGCCTCGGTGAGAGCGAGGAATCCTTTTTTTTTTTTTTCTTTCTTTATTTAAAAAACGTTTTGTACAGTATATATGTTAAAAGTATACAGTCAGTATTTACATAGGAGTTTGTAATGCTATATTACAAAATAATGGTTCTACAATAGTATTTTGTAATGCTATATTACAAAACAATGATTCTACAATAGTATTTTGTTAAGCTATATTACAGAACATTGATTCTAAAATTATATTTTGTAATGCTATAGTACAAAACAATGATTCTACAATGTGATAAACAGTTTATCCTCTTCCATTCTCATTAAAGGATTATCTTTTACAAAATACTTCGTTATCAAAGTCTGATTTTTGTCTTTGTAATGTTGATACGCATATAATATATATTTTCTAGTCAAATATTGGAACAATCTTTCGATGTCTATTTGTTTCCCTAATAACGACATAATGTTTCTTCTTTTGTAAATGCACAATCGAGCAATGCTCAGAATGTAGTTCAAAAAATAACTATTTACTGATTTTGTTTCTTTGTTATATCCTATCATGAGCATTTGTTCAAAAGAAGTGCTATTGAGAACACCAACTCTACATTCTTTAAAAAGAATCTCAACTATATATACAATATAATTCTTAAAAGAGCTTAATTCAGGACATTTCAAAAACATGTGAAATAAATCCTCTGTTTCCAACTGGCACACTGGACATAAGTCATTATCAATTTTGCCATAGTATTTTAGTCTCTCTTTTGTAAATATTCGATTGTGCATTATTCTGTAATCCAAATCTATACAATCTGGGGTCTTGAAAGGTAGATGTATCAATTTCCAGTATTTATGCTTTTCCAAACTAAATATCTTACTCCAAAAGGAAACAGAAGCTGGTTCTTTAAAAATCAACGTACATAAAAGCTTGTAAAATAGTTGTGTTGTACATAAACAGAGGTCATATAATTTTGTATCAACTCTGAGAAACATATTATTTCTCCCATTGGTTACAGTGGGTTTTGACTCTGTTGCAACAATATTTCTCCAGCCTAATGGTATACTTTCTATTATGCAATTATAGTCTTTTTTTATCTTATCTGTTTTGATCTCAGAATTTGATTTGTATATCATTTCTTGAATAGCTCTATAAGGTAGTATTCCAGGTACAAATTCATATGTAATATCCTGAACACGAACAATTCCTGCTTCTATAAATTCTGCGAAAAACAACGTTTTACCAGCACATGTAATATTAGGATTTAAAAAGAGAGATTGTTCAAAAACATTCCTCACATCAATATTTGTATCGATATTATTTCTAAGTTTTTCCCATGCATGAAACATTTCTCTGTAAAATATAGGTAGGGTATTCAATTGTTGCTTATTTAAAGACATGAGAAACAACTCTTTGGTCAACCTCATGTTCAGGACAGTAGATAAAAAGTGATCAAAGGTATTTTTCCACATAGCATGGCAATTCACATCAAAGTATCTTTTTAAAAATTTTAGTCTGAATGCATACATTTTCATCTTTATATCAGTTAACTGTAGTCCGCCATTTCGCTTATCACCAATTATTGTATAATAGTGAACCAAATGGGACTTTCCTGACCAGATAAATCTGAGAAATAATTGCTTCAATTCATCAGCAATCATATCAGGAAGAGGCTGAACTGACACTATGTACAATACTCTAGAAACTAATAAGTTATTAACAACTGTTACTTTTCCTTGTATTGTCAAATATCTCTGTGACCACAGTTGCAATAAGTTTTTAATTTTAGACAATCTATCATTCCAGTTCAGTTGCTCACATAACTTTGCACATTTTCCAACATAAGCTCCCAAAATTAAGATGACTTGATCACACATTTGAATTTGTAATTGTTTGCAATAATCATCAGTAAGTTTACCAGATCCAATACACAGAAGCTCTGTCTTTTCCTTGTTCACCTTTGCACCAGATCCTTTACAATACAAGTCAAGTACATTAAAAGATTGATTAATGGATTGTGTGTCCGCTAATGTCAAGGTTGTATCATCTGCATGTTGAAAAACTTTACTTGTATTACTAGACAGTGGGAGTGGAATACCTTTGATAGTGGGATTTGCTTTGATAGCGAGTCCTAAGGGTTCTGCTGCTAATACATATAACATTGCTGATATAGGACAACCTTGTCTGACTGAATTTTTAATTAAAAAGGGTTTCGTTAGATGACCATTGCATTTAACACTACTTTTAATTTCATTATAAAATATCTTTATCCACTGAATAAAATTGTCACCAAAACCGAACTTTCGTAAAACAGAAATCAAATATGAGTGGCAAACTCTGTCAAACGCTTTTTCTTGATCAATTTTTAAGATATATCCCTCAAGATTGTCTCTCTCAACCATATCTATAATATCTCTTACAGTGACTATAGTATCAGCAAAATCTCTCCCAACTATACAACATGTCTGAGTTTGAGAAATAATTTTGGGTAATACCATTTTTAAACGTGTAGACAAAATCCTTGTCAAAATTTTATAATCTACATTAAGTAAACTGATAGGACGCCAATTTTGCAATCTTCTATTATCCCCCTTATTTTTATAAATAAGTGATATAACGCCAAATCTCATTGATCTCGACATAATATTGTCATTCTTAACACTCTGAAAGATGTGCAACAGAATATCATATATACAATCATAAAATTTACAATACCACTCTACTGTCAATCTGTATGTATTTCATCAACTGTTATTATGGCATCACACATATCTTTATCCTCATCAGATACAGAACAGTTTACAAAATTTAAAAGTGAATCAGTACAATTATCATCAACAGTTACCGAAGAATATAAATGACTATAAAACTGATGTATTTCATCTAAGATTCCGCTTGTATTTGAAATAATTACACCATCATCATCAATCAATTCATTGATTACATTTTTGTTGTGTCGATATTTCTCAAGATTTAGAAAGTATTTAGTATTTCTATCGCTTTCAATTGCCCATTTCGCCTTAGATCTCAATATAGCACCCCGACAAAAATCGGTTTCATAGTCACTTAACTGATGTTTTAGTTCTTCATATTTGTTAATGTCATATGATTCTTTATTTGCGACTTTTTCTGAAAATGATTTTAATTTATTTTGCAATGTAAAGTATTCTTGTAATCTTTCTTTATTTCTTCTTGTACAGTATACTTGGGAAAATTTTTTAATTTTGTATTTTACATTATCCCACCAAATGAGTGGTTCACTAAAATACATTTCGTCAGTTTTTCCCTCGGTAAGAATTGATTTCACTCTTTGTACATATTTTTCCTCAAAAAGAACATTGTTATTTAGTATCCATAATCCGGGCCCTGTTTCCACTTTGCAGGTATTTAGTTTAAGGTATACAAAAGAATGATCACTAAAGGATGTATCTGCATAATAAATATTTTGCACATTGGAATGCAATTTTGAGGAAATCAAAAAATAATCTATTCTACTCTGCTTCATTTCGCCTAGTACAACTTGTTTTCTGGAGAAACTACGAGTACTAGGATTTCGTGATCTCCATAAATCGGTAATATTTCTATCATGAATAATTTTATAAAGTTCACGCACTGCTACATCATCAATATGTAAGGCTTTGTTATGTCGATCAATACCTGCTAAAGTTGTATTGAAATCACCAGCCAGGATAGTGCTATCACTAGTACTGTTATGTAAATATGTATTTAGCTTCATGAAAAAGTTAAACCTTTCCTTCACAACATTTGGAGCATAAATATTGATTAAATCAATCACTTTATCATCAATAGCTATTTTAAGATGTAAAATCCTACCCTTTTCAATCATTTCTTGTGTCACCTGATTTCTCAATTCTCTCACTACTAAAACAGCAACACCTGCCCTCCTATTGTCTGCATTACTATAAAATATGTCACCATTCCAAATCTCATTTTCTCTAATACTTTCAGCAAACTCATCATCCCAAAAGGTTTCTTGCAATAATAAAATATGGCCTCTTTTCTCTTTAAATATTTCTAAAACAGACTTTAGTTTATTCAAATTACGCAAGCCATTTACATTTAGAGATACAATATTTAAAGCCATGATTATGATGAGTGTATTGAAAGTATTAAAAAATGTTGAGTGTTTGATCATTTCTTAATAGGTGTTCGTCGCATGCTATTCATTTTCAGGTTAGGTACTGGATTAAACCTTCTCCTTCTCCTTTGTACTACTTTGAAATTTTCGATATTAGTACCGTTTTCTTGACATGTACGTGATTCGTTTGATCTTTCAACAACGTCTGCAGCCATCTTCCTGTCATCATCTGAATCTGTCCCCGATCCATCTCCAATTGTATGATTGTTGTTTACTTCCTCCTCAGATTCTATTTCTACATTGGTCATATCAACTCCACTTCTTTCTTTTTCTTCCCCACTTTCTCCACTCTCGTTATCTTGTTTTGCATTCTCAATTTCTTCTTTATCATCTTCGTCACTCGGTAACTCCAATATGTCTTCCCTAGTATCATCATCAACTTGCGAATGAATCCCTGCAATGGCCTCTCTGTAACATATACATGTTTGCGCCTCTTTGTGGCATTTGTCGCATATTCTGCATGTACACATTAGAGGAAAACTTCCACAACTGTCACATCTTTGCCTTGTGCAATTTTTTGCTACATGGCCTTGCTCCCCACACTTGTAGCATACAAAATCAGGGCAGTCTTTTATAACATGTCCCGGATCTAGACATCTAGAACATACCTTAACTTGGTTGTCGTGTAATACTCTAAAGTATTGCTGACCATTGACAGTCTGAAATTTCAGACTGTAAGGCAAGGATTTTACCTGCTGTGGAAATTTACATTTGACATAACGAGTCCCATCAGCCACACTAGTCCCAGGATAATATCTGCGTTGAATGGGAGAAAGAAGTTCTACTCCGTATTCACCGAGCTTCATACTTATATCATCATCGGTGATGTATGCTGGTAAATGAAGAATTGACACAATAATAGTGTCTGAATATAAGAGAGTACAATCAAAGTGTTCACTTCCAATATCAATTCCACACAAGGTATTATATGCTACTTCCTTGCTCGGCAGTGTGACCTCATACAAATTTGCACCTTTGGGCACAACTGCATAGACCGACATATCTCCGGTTAATTCTTCTACACTTCTAACAATATCACTTGCCTTTATTTTCTTCACATCCTTTACATCAATCACCACGGTACATTCTTTCCCAAAACGACGAGAAGCTCCTGTCTGTCTATCGATGTTACTCGACATGCCATTCTTATTGTTAGCTATTCCACTGGTGTCATTAGAGTGTGAGTCAGCTCCTTGTGCTGCTCGTGCAGCACGACCAGGCTTTGTATTCATTGTCACAGAAAATAGTATTTTGTGTGGTGGATAAAGTTATCCACACACTCAAAATATATCACACTTATATATGAATGCGATCACACAAATCTTATAAACGTACCTGTAACAAATTAAAACAGAAAAAATGTCTATTGAAGAAAAAAAACTTGCAAAATTCACGGAGCGATCATCAAACGTGTTTTTCTTCTGATGTCATAACCGGAAGTCCTATAGATTAAAACAAAAGTTTCCCAAGCGGGGAATCGAACCCCAGCCGCCGCGGTGAGAGCGCGGAATCCCAGCCACTAGACCACTTGGGATATTATGGATATGATTTGTTGATACATGGATATCAAGTTGTCATGGCAATGGAAGATGCACATAATGTATTTCGCAAACACTGAGCTGTATAATCTACAGTATCTTTAGACATCTGAAATACAAATTTCAATCAGCGCCTAACTATAAACAAAAGAAGCACATTTATTTGATGAACAGGGTAAGATAAACAGAGTCAGTGCGAATGATGACTTGTTCTTAGGCCGCATGAAAACCTTTGGCGGGCCTCATGAAAGCCCTTGGCGGGCCGCTCGGGCCGTAGTTTCCCTCCCCTGTCTTAGACATTATTTCCTAAAAATTTAAGGAAAGAAAACATGTATATTTTGAATCGTTAGAAATATTTTTTAAGAACAACACTTAAGTCTACTTGAGTAGTCTTTTATTGAACATATATTTCTCGAAAGCTTCTATTGTCTTCCCGAATATCAAGTATGTCGAGGCGTCTTAAATGACCATAATTAGGTTTGGTGGCTACACTGGGTAGATAATTTTGATCCTATGCATTGTTTTGCTCTTGCGATCAAAACTGGTATTGGGGAGATAACGGGAAATAAAATCATAAAAACATATACTATTTTACAGAAGAACACAGAGAGAGAGAGAGAGAGAGAGAGAGATGGAGAGAGAGAGATATGTGATCTTTAATTAACCGTTTGGAGTTTAACATGGATGTGATTCGTTTATATAGTCCAGTACAAAATAATCTGATACATTACCAGAACCTTTACAAGTTATTTGTTGTGAATCTGGTAATAAAGGCGGCATTTTTCGATTAAAGAAAAACTGGTACTAACTACAAAAACAATTGAAAGTTGCAAATCTTTCATTTGAACAATGCCAAAAGCCAGGGATACTTAATTGATATGCTTCATTGTTCACTCGATAACTACACATCATATAAATGCACGAATAAATCATACATAAGGTTTTGAAACAATTTGTAATCTTTATGAACATTTATTAAAGTTGGTAATAAGCATATTTGCAATTGGTGAAACAAATCATTTGACCGCTGAAGTCTCAAATTCAGATAAAATTCAGAAGAAACAGAATAAAAACGACCGAAAACAACTATATGTCGCCAGTGTTGCAGGGTCATCACAGCTTACATCTGAAAGAGGCGATATTGTTACTAATCTGATTCCAGCCGACACTTAATTGATTTTGAGACATATATACACCTCGTGCACTACACCGAAACTGATGAAAGTTGGACTATATTTTACTTACTATCCTCTTGGAATTTCTGTAACTTACATTTCACTTTCATTCTCATTATGTACTTGATTTCACTTGGTATGCGCAATGGGACGATTCTAGTAAAGAATAGCATTTGTCTTTCCACGATTGAATATCAAGTTCCGGCCAACACTGTGCAAGAGCTGATGTCCAGTTTCCTGTAGCTTGTTGTTTCTCGCTTGTGGAACATTCGAAGGCGGATTTTTTCTAGAATATCGGTCCGTTCATGGCCCAGTTTTCTATTATTTCAATCGTCATATGGGCCTCAATGGAGACTGCATCATACAGTGAATATTCGTCCGTTCGTAGCACACTGTTAATTAAATAAAGATATCCGACGCTATTGCCACAGCGAGATGGATCGGGGAGGTGATGGCATTGAAGCTACCATAAATGGGGTATTGATTGATTGATCAGCTTTGACGTATTGACGTTTCATTTATTCAATGTAGGTAGGTGCGGTAGCTTGTATGGTAGAGCGCAGACCGCGTATTTCAAGGGTCGATGGTTCAACATCCGCCATTGCAGTCCTAGTCGGTTGCCTAGGTTTGGCCTTAGGAAATACACTTAGGTTCTATTTCTTCCTCAATAGATGCCTTTGAAGAAAATTGATTCAGGATACACAGTCTTCAAACTGAAAATACAGAGCTTTTTTATTGGTATATACTTTTATTTGGATACTTGTATTTTCGACCTTTAGCAATTATTTGTGAACCATAATCCACCATAAAGCTAGTCTGAAATTAAAGTTTTATAAAGAAGTTATAAGTAAGAAACGATTTAAAAATTTTTGGGTTGAATGATGTCACGTGACGCCACACAGATCTAGCTCTTTGCCTCTTGTGTACGCTCTTTCGCAGTCTGATGTGCCTCTGTCATAAGAAATATTTATTGAATTTAACAGGGAATTAAAATAAATAAGGGACATCTGTGAATAATTCCTATGACTGAGAAAAGAACATAGGATAAACGTAACGGAAACGTACATGTTTTTATTCTTTCCGTTCCGCAAACAATCATGCGGAGGACACTAAAGGAAATGGCAGTAGTCATTAGCATTTCCAGTGGCATTACTTTCATACTATTAGGGTTACGCTTTATTTAAAGACCACGTTGGCTAAGTCTCCCACCCCGTCAATTTATTTCGTGATTCAAGTACAAAGTGCCGTAATATCGTAATATATTTAATAAATCGAAAGAGCTCATTGTTTGTCCCTGCAGAGACTCATGACTTGATCAATATTACATCGCTTTTACATTGTTCAAATTTGCGGTACGATACATATCAAAGACATCGTGTCAGACGTTATTCATACTAGGCACCTGCGTAATATTATGACGTCACATTCATACTAATTATACGCGTCATATTGCTATTAACAAGATTCGATATTCTGTATCCATTTAATAATCGATATTATCACAATGATACTTCAAGAACATTTAAATTGGAAAGGAGGAACTCGATACACCAAAATCAATCGTAATTCATTTTCGTTAAATATAAAATTAATTAGTGTTAAATATGCCTAAACGTTGGCAAACGCTGTAAATTGTTCAGAGAGCTTCGTAAAAATCGAATCATTTGAAAGCGTATATAAAATCGTTCAGATATGACACAATTTGGCCGAGTGAATAATGGAAGCACTGTATTAAAAATGTTTTCCTGTGGTGTTTTCATTAAATTTTTGCGAGAATAAATGTAATGTTTAATCAAATACTTTGATTGTGATTAATCTCTTTCCCCTAAGAAAAACTGTTTTTGATCAGAAAGTCGAAACGTAGATATAATTTCTACAATTTTTCTTATCTTTGTAAAGATAAAACTTTATGTTATATTTGCACGATATAGATTAAAACAAAAGTTTCCCAAGCGGGGAATCGAACCCCGGCCGCCTCGGTGAGAGCGAGGAATCCTTTTTTTTTTTTTCTTTCTTTATTTAAAAAACGTTTTGTACAGTATATATGTTAAAAGTATACAGTCAGTATTTACATAGGAGTTTGTAATGCTATATTACAAAATAATGGTTCTACAATAGTATTTTGTAATGCTATATTACAAAACAATGATTCTACAATAGTATTTTGTTAAGCTATATTACAGAACATTGATTCTAAAATTATATTTTGTAATGCTATAGTACAAAACAATGATTCTACAATGTGATAAACAGTTTATCCTCTTCCATTCTCATTAAAGGATTATCTTTTACAAAATACTTCGTTATCAAAGTCTGATTTTTGTCTTTGTAATGTTGATACGCATATAATATATATTTTCTAGTCAAATATTGGAACAATCTTTCGATGTCTATTTGTTTCCCTAATAACGACATAATGTTTCTTCTTTTGTAAATGCACAATCGAGCAATGCTCAGAATGTAGTTCAAAAAATAACTATTTACTGATTTTGTTTCTTTGTTATATCCTATCATGAGCATTTGTTCAAAAGAAGTGCTATTGAGAACACCAACTCTACATTCTTTAAAAAGAATCTCAACTATATATACAATATAATTCTTAAAAGAGCTTAATTCAGGACATTTCAAAAACATGTGAAATAAATCCTCTGTTTCCAACTGGCACACTGGACATAAGTCATTATCAATTTTGCCATAGTATTTTAGTCTCTCTTTTGTAAATATTCGATTGTGCATTATTCTGTAATCCAAATCTATACAATCTGGGGTCTTGAAAGGTAGATGTATCAATTTCCAGTATTTATGCTTTTCCAAACTAAATATCTTACTCCAAAAGGAAACAGAAGCTGGTTCTTTAAAAATCAACGTACATTAAAGCTTGTAAAATAGTTGTGTTGTACATAAACAGAGGTCATATAATTTTGTATCAACTCTGAGAAACATATTATTTCTCCCATTGGTTACAGTGGGTTTTGACTCTGTTGCAACAATATTTCTCCAGCCTAATGGTATACTTTCTATTATGCAATTATAGTCTTTTTTTATCTTATCTGTTTTGATCTCAGAATTTGATTTGTATATCATTTCTTGAATAGCTCTATAAGGTAGTATTCCAGGTACAAATTCATATGTAATATCCTGAACACGAACAATTCCTGCTTCTATAAATTCTGCGAAAAACAACGTTTTACCAGCACATGTAATATTAGGATTTAAAAAGAGAGGTTGTTCAAAAACATTCCTCACATCAATATTTGTATCGATATTATTTCTAAGTTTTTCCCATGCATGAAACATTTCTCTGTAAAATATAGGTAGGGTATTCAATTGTTGCTTATTTAAAGACATGAGAAACAACTCTTTGGTCAACCTCATGTTCAGGACAGTAGATAAAAAGTGATCAAAGGTATTTTTCCACATAGCATGGCAATTCACATCAAAGTATCTTTTTAAAAATTTTAGTCTGAATGCATACATTTTCATCTTTATATCAGTTAACTGTAGTCCGCCATTTCGCTTATCACCAATTATTGTATAATAGTGAACCAAATGGGACTTTCCTGACCAGATAAATCTGAGAAATAATTGCTTCAATTCATCAGCAATCATATCAGGAAGAGGCTGAACTGACACTATGTACAATACTCTAGAAACTAATAAGTTATTAACAACTGTTACTTTTCCTTGTATTGTCAAATATCTCTGTGACCACAGTTGCAATAAGTTTTTAATTTTAGACAATCTATCATTCCAGTTCAGTTGCTCACATAACTTTGCACATTTTCCAACATAAGCTCCCAAAATTAAGATGACTTGATCACACATTTGAATTTGTAATTGTTTGCAATAATCATCAGTAAGTTTACCAGATCCAATACACAGAAGCTCTGTCTTTTCCTTGTTCACCTTTGCACCAGATCCTTTACAATACAAGTCAAGTACATTAAAAGATTGATTAATGGATTGTGTGTCCGCTAATGTCAAGGTTGTATCATCTGCATGTTGAAAAACTTTACTTGTATTACTAGACAGTGGGAGTGGAATACCTTTGATAGTGGGATTTGCTTTGATAGCGAGTCCTAAGGGTTCTGCTGCTAATACATATAACATTGCTGATATAGGACAACCTTGTCTGACTGAATTTTTAATTAAAAAGGGTTTCGTTAGATGACCATTGCATTTAACACTACTTTTAATTTCATTATAAAATATCTTTATCCACTGAATAAAATTGTCACCAAAACCGAACTTTCGTAAAACAGAAATCAAATATGAGTGGCAAACTCTGTCAAACGCTTTTTCTTGATCAATTTTTAAGATATATCCCTCAAGATTGTCTCTCTCAACCATATCTATAATATCTCTTACAGTGACTATAGTATCAGCAAAATCTCTCCCAACTATACAACATGTCTGAGTTTGAGAAATAATTTTGGGTAATACCATTTTTAAACGTGTAGACAAAATCCTTGTCAAAATTTTATAATCTACATTAAGTAAACTGATAGGACGCCAATTTTGCAATCTTCTATTATCCCCCTTATTTTTATAAATAAGTGATATAACGCCAAATCTCATTGATCTCGACATAATATTGTCATTCTTAACACTCTGAAAGATGTGCAACAGAATATCATATATACAATCATAAAATTTACAATACCACTCTACTGTCAATCTGTATGTATTTCATCAACTGTTATTATGGCATCACACATATCTTTATCCTCATCAGATACAGAACAGTTTACAAAATTTAAAAGTGAATCAGTACAATTATCATCAACAGTTACCGAAGAATATAAATGACTATAAAACTGATGTATTTCATCTAAGATTCCGCTTGTATTTGAAATAATTACACCATCATCATCAATCAATTCATTGATTACATTTTTGTTGTGTCGATATTTCTCAAGATTTAGAAAGTATTTAGTATTTCTATCGCTTTCAATTGCCCATTTCGCCTTAGATCTCAATATAGCACCCCGACAAAAATCGGTTTCATAGTCACTTAACTGATGTTTTAGTTCTTCATATTTGTTAATGTCATATGATTCTTTATTTGCGACTTTTTCTGAAAATGATTTTAATTTATTTTGCAATGTAAAGTATTCTTGTAATCTTTCTTTATTTCTTCTTGTACAGTATACTTGGGAAAATTTTTTAATTTTGTATTTTACATTATCCCACCAAATGAGTGGTTCACTAAAATACATTTCGTCAGTTTTTCCCTCGGTAAGAATTGATTTCACTCTTTGTACATATTTTTCCTCAAAAAGAACATTGTTATTTAGTATCCATAATCCGGGCCCTGTTTCCACTTTGCAGGTATTTAGTTTAAGGTATACAAAAGAATGATCACTAAAGGATGTATCTGCATAATAAATATTTTGCACATTGGAATGCAATTTTGAGGAAATCAAAAAATAATCTATTCTACTCTGCTTCATTTCGCCTAGTACAACTTGTTTTCTGGAGAAACTACGAGTACTAGGATTTCGTGATCGCCATAAATCGGTAATATTTCTATCATGAATAATTTTATAAAGTTCACGCACTGCTACATCATCAATATGTAAGGCTTTGTTATGTCGATCAATACCTGCTAAAGTTGTATTGAAATCACCAGCCAGGATAGTGCTATCACTAGTACTGTTATGTAAATATGTATTTAGCTTCATGAAAAAGTTAAACCTTTCCTTCACAACATTTGGAGCATAAATATTGATTAAATCAATCACTTTATCATCAATAGCTATTTTAAGATGTAAAATCCTACCCTTTTCAATCATTTCTTGTGTCACCTGATTTCTCAATTCTCTCACTACTAAAACAGCAACACCTGCCCTCCTATTGTCTGCATTACTATAAAATATGTCACCATTCCAAATCTCATTTTCTCTAATACTTTCAGCAAACTCATCATCCCAAAAGGTTTCTTGCAATAATAAAATATGGCCTCTTTTCTCTTTAAATATTTCTAAAACAGACTTTAGTTTATTCAAATTACGCAAGCCATTTACATTTAGAGATACAATATTTAAAGCCATGATTATGATGAGTGTATTGAAAGTATTAAAAAATGTTGAGTGTTTGATCATTTCTTAATAGGTGTTCGTCGCATGCTATTCATTTTCAGGTTAGGTACTGGATTAAACCTTCTCCTTCTCCTTTGTACTACTTTGAAATTTTCGATATTAGTACCGTTTTCTTGACATGTACGTGATTCGTTTGATCTTTCAACAACGTCTGCAGCCATCTTCCTGTCATCATCTGAATCTGTCCCCGATCCATCTCCAATTGTATGATTGTTGTTTACTTCCTCCTCAGATTCTATTTCTACATTGGTCATATCAACTCCACTTCTTTCTTTTTCTTCCCCACTTTCTCCACTCTCGTTATCTTGTTTTGCATTCTCAATTTCTTCTTTATCATCTTCGTCACTCGGTAACTCCAATATGTCTTCCCTAGTATCATCATCAACTTGCGAATGAATCCCTGCAATGGCCTCTCTGTAACATATACATGTTTGCGCCTCTTTGTGGCATTTGTCGCATATCCTGCATGTACACATTAGAGGAAAACTTACACAACTGTCACATCTTTGCCTTGTGCAATTTTTTGCTACATGGCCTTGCTCCCCACACTTGTAGCATACAAAATCAGGGCAGTCTTTTATAACATGTCCCGGATCTAGACATCTAGAACATACCTTAACTTGGTTGTCGTGTAATACTCTAAAGTATTGCTGACCATTGACAGTCTGAAATTTCAGACTGTAAGGCAAGGATTTTACCTGCTGTGGAAATTTACATTTGACATAACGAGTCCCATCAGCCACACTAGTCCCAGGATAATATCTGCGTTGAATGGGAGAAAGAAGTTCTACTCCGTATTCACCGAGCTTCATACTTATATCATCATCGGTGATGTATGCTGGTAAATGAAGAATTGACACAATAATAGTGTCTGAATATAAGAGAGTACAATCAAAGTGTTCACTTCCAATATCAATTCCACACAAGGTATTATATGCTACTTCCTTGCTCGGCAGTGTGACCTCATACAAATTTGCACCTTTGGGCACAACTGCATAGACCGACATATCTCCGGTTAATTCTTCTACACTTCTAACAATATCACTTGCCTTTATTTTCTTCACATCCTTTACATCAATCACCACGGTACATTCTTTCCCAAAACGACGAGAAGCTCCTGTCTGTCTATCGATGTTACTCGACATGCCATTCTTATTGTTAGCTATTCCACTGGTGTCATTAGAGTGTGAGTCAGCTCCTTGTGCTGCTCGTGCAGCACGACCAGGTTTTGTATTCATTGTCACAGAAAATAGTATTTTGTGTGGTGGATAAAGTTATCCACACACTCAAAATATATCACACTTATATATGAATGCGATCACACAAATCTTATAAACGTACCTGTAACAAATTAAAACAGAAAAAATGTCTATTAAAGGAAAAAAAACTTGAAAATTCACGGAGCGATCATCAAACGTGTTTTCCTTCTGATGTCATAACCGGAAGTCCTATAGATTAAAACAAAAGTTTCCCAAGCGGGGAATCGAACCCCGGCCGCCGCGGTGAGAGCGCGGAATCCTAGCCACTAGACCACTTGGGATATTATGGATATGATTTGTTGATACATGGATATCAAGTTGTCATGGCAATGGAAGATGCACATAATGTATTTCGCAAACACTGAGCTGTATAATCTACAGTATCTTTAGACATCTGAAATACAAATTTCAATCAGCGCCTAACTATAAACAAAAGAAGCACATTTATTTGATGAACAGGGTAAGATAAACAGAGTCAGTGCGAATGATGACTTGTTCTTAGGCCGCATGAAAACCTTTGGCGGGCCTCATGAAAGCCCTTGGCGGGCCGCTCGGGCCGTAGTTTCCCATCCCTGTCTTAGACATTATTTCCTAAAAATTTAAGGAAAGAAAACATGTATATTTTGAATCGTTAGAAATATTTTTTAAGAACAACACTTAAGTCTACTTGAGTAGTCTTTTATTGAACATATATTTCTCGAAAGCTTCTATTGTCTTCCCGAATATCAAGTATGTCGAGGCGTCTTAAATGACCATAATTAGGTTTGGTGGCTACACTGGGTAGATAATTTTGATCCTATGCATTGTTTTGCTCTTGCGATCAAAACTGGTATTGGGGAGATAACGGGAAATAAAATCATAAAAACATATACTATTTTACAGAAGAACACAGAGAGAGAGAGAGAGAGAGAGAGAGAGAGAGATGGAGAGAGAGAGATATGTGATCTTTAATTAACCGTTTGGAGTTTAACATGGATGTGATTCGTTTATATAGTCCAGTACAAAATAATCTGATACATTACCAGAACCTTTACAAGTTATTTGTTGTGAATCTGGTAATAAAGGCGGCATTTTTCGATTAAAGAAAAACTGGTACTAACTACAAAAACAATTGAAAGTTGCAAATCTTTCATTTGAACAATGCCAAAAGCCAGGGATACTTAATTGATATGCTTCATTGTTCACTCGATAACTACACATCATATAAATGCACGAATAAATCATACATAAGGTTTTGAAACAATTTGTAATCTTTATGAACATTTATTAAAGTTGGTAATAAGCATATTTGCAATTGGTGAAACAAATCATTTGACCGCTGAAGTCTCAAATTCAGATAAAATTCAGAAGAAACAGAATAAAAACGACCGAAAACAACTATATGTCGCCAGTGTTGCAGGGTCATCACAGCTTACATCTGAAAGAGGCGATATTGTTACTAATCTGATTCCAGCCGACACTTAATTGATTTTGAGACATATATACACCTCGTGCACTACACCGAAACTGATGAAAGTTGGACTATATTTTACTTACTATCCTCTTGGAATTTCTGTAACTTACATTTCACTTTCATTCTCATTATGTACTTGATTTCACTTGGTATGCGCAATGGGACGATTCTAGTAAAGAATAGCATTTGTCTTTCCACGATTGAATATCAAGTTCCGGCCAACACTGTGCAAGAGCTGATGTCCAGTTTCCTGTAGCTTGTTGTTTCTCGCTTGTGGAACATTCGAAGGCGGATTTTTTCTAGAATATCGGTCCGTTCATGGCCCAGTTTTCTATTATTTCAATCGTCATATGGGCCTCAATGGAGACTGCATCATACAGTGAATATTCGTCCGTTCGTAGCACACTGTTAATTAAATAAAGATATCCGACGCTATTGCCACAGCGAGATGGATCGGGGAGGTGATGGCATTGAAGCTACCATAAATGGGGTATTGATTGATTGATCAGCTTTGACGTATTGACGTTTCATTTATTCAATGTAGGTAGGTGCGGTAGCTTGTATGGTAGAGCGCAGACCGCGTATTTCAAGGGTCGATGGTTCAACATCCGCCATTGCAGTCCTAGTCGGTTGCCTAGGTTTGGCCTTAGGAAATACACTTAGGTTCTATTTCTTCCTCAATAGATGCCTTTGAAGAAAATTGATTCAGGATACACAGTCTTCAAACTGAAAATACAGAGCTTTTTTATTGGTATATACTTTTATTTGGATACTTGTATTTTCGACCTTTAGCAATTATTTGTGAACCATAATCCACCATAAAGCTAGTCTGAAATTAAAGTTTTATAAAGAAGTTATAAGTAAGAAACGATTTAAAAATTTTTGGGTTGAATGATGTCACGTGACGCCACACAGATCTAGCTCTTTGCCTCTTGTGTACGCTCTTTCGCAGTCTGATGTGCCTCTGTCATAAGAAATATTTATTGAATTTAACAGGGAATTAAAATAAATAAGGGACATCTGTGAATAATTCCTATGACTGAGAAAAGAACATAGGATAAACGTAACGGAAACGTACATGTTTTTATTCTTTCCGTTCCGCAAACAATCATGCGGAGGACACTAAAGGAAATGGCAGTAGTCATTAGCATTTCCAGTGGCATTACTTTCATACTATTAGGGTTACGCTTTATTTAAAGACCACGTTGGCTAAGTCTCCCACCCCGTCAATTTATTTCGTGATTCAAGTACAAAGTGCTGTAATATCGTAATATATTTAATAAATCGAAAGAGCTCATTGTTTGTCCCTGCAGAGACTCATGACTTGATCAATATTACATCGCTTTTACATTGTTCAAATTTGCGGTACGATACATATCAAAGACATCGTGTCAGACGTTATTCATACTAGGCACCTGCGTAATATTATGACGTCACATTCATACTAATTATACGCGTCATATTGCTATTAACAAGATTCGATATTCTGTATCCATTTAATAATCGATATTATCACAATGATACTTCAAGAACATTTAAATTGGAAAGGAGGAACTCGATACACCAAAATCAATCGTAATTCATTTTCGTTAAATATAAAATTAATTAGTGTTAAATATGCCTAAACGTTGGCAAACGCTGTAAATTGTTCAGAGAGCTTCGTAAAAATCGAATCATTTGAAAGCGTATATAAAATCATTCATATATGACACGATTTGGCCGAGTGAATAATGGAAGCACTGTATTAAAAATGTTTTCCTGTGGTGTTTTCATTAAATTTTTGCGAGAATAAATGTAATGTTTAATCAAATACTTTGATTGTGATTAATCTCTTTCCCCTAAGAAAAACTGTTTTTGATCAGAAAGTCGAAACGTAGATATAATTTCTACAATTTTTCTTATCTTTGTAAAGATAAAACTTTATGTTATATTTGCACGATATAGATTAAAACAAAAGTTTCCCAAGCGGGGAATCGAACCCCGGCCGCCTCGGTGAGAGCGAGGAATCCTTTTTTTTTTTTTCTTTCTTTATTTAAAAAACGTTTTGTACAGTATATATGTTAAAAGTATACAGTCAGTATTTACATAGGAGTTTGTAATGCTATATTACAAAATAATGGTTCTACAATAGTATTTTGTTATGCTATATTACAAAACAATGATTCTACAATAGTATTTTGTTAAGCTATATTACAGAACATTGATTCTAAAATTATATTTTGTAATGCTATAGTACAAAACAATGATTCTACAATGTGATAAACAGTTTATCCTCTTCCATTCTCATTAAAGGATTATCTTTTACAAAATACTTCGTTATCAAAGTCTGATTTTTGTCTTTGTAATGTTGATACGCATATAATATATATTTTCTAGTCAAATATTGGAACAATCTTTCGATGTCTATTTGTTTCCCTAATAACGACATAATGTTTCTTCTTTTGTAAATGCACAATCGAGCAATGCTCAGAATGTAGTTCAAAAAATAACTATTTACTGATTTTGTTTCTTTGTTATATCCTATCATGAGCATTTGTTCAAAAGAAGTGCTATTGAGAACACCAACTCTACATTCTTTAAAAAGAATCTCAACTATATATACAATATAATTCTTAAAAGAGCTTAATTCAGGACATTTCAAAAACATGTGAAATAAATCCTCTGTTTCCAACTGGCACACTGGACATAAGTCATTATCAATTTTGCCATAGTATTTTAGTCTCTCTTTTGTAAATATTCGATTGTGCATTATTCTGTAATCCAAATCTATACAATCTGGGGTCTTGAAAGGTAGATGTATCAATTTCCAGTATTTATGCTTTTCCAAACTAAATATCTTACTCCAAAAGGAAACAGAAGCTGGTTCTTTAAAAATCAACGTACATTAAAGCTTGTAAAATAGTTGTGTTGTACATAAACAGAGGTCATATAATTTTGTATCAACTCTGAGAAACATATTATTTCTCCCATTGGTTACAGTGGGTTTTGACTCTGTTGCAACAATATTTCTCCAGCCTAATGGTATACTTTCTATTATGCAATTATAGTCTTTTTTTATCTTATCTGTTTTGATCTCAGAATTTGATTTGTATATCATTTCTTGAATAGCTCTATAAGGTAGTATTCCAGGTACAAATTCATATGTAATATCCTGAACACGAACAATTCCTGCTTCTATAAATTCTGCGAAAAACAACGTTTTACCAGCACATGTAATATTAGGATTTAAAAAGAGAGGTTGTTCAAAAACATTCCTCACATCAATATTTGTATCGATATTATTTCTAAGTTTTTCCCATGCATGAAACATTTCTCTGTAAAATATAGGTAGGGTATTCAATTGTTGCTTATTTAAAGACATGAGAAACAACTCTTTGGTCAACCTCATGTTCAGGACAGTAGATAAAAAGTGATCAAAGGTATTTTTCCACATAGCATGGCAATTCACATCAAAGTATCTTTTTAAAAATTTTAGTCTGAATGCATACATTTTCATCTTTATATCAGTTAACTGTAGTCCGCCATTTCGCTTATCACCAATTATTGTATAATAGTGAACCAAATGGGACTTTCCTGACCAGATAAATCTGAGAAATAATTGCTTCAATTCATCAGCAATCATATCAGGAAGAGGCTGAACTGACACTATGTACAATACTCTAGAAACTAATAAGTTATTAACAACTGTTACTTTTCCTTGTATTGTCAAATATCTCTGTGACCACAGTTGCAATAAGTTTTTAATTTTAGACAATCTATCATTCCAGTTCAGTTGCTCACATAACTTTGCACATTTTCCAACATAAGCTCCCAAAATTAAGATGACTTGATCACACATTTGAATTTGTAATTGTTTGCAATAATCATCAGTAAGTTTACCAGATCCAATACACAGAAGTTCTGTCTTTTCCTTGTTCACCTTTGCACCAGATCCTTTACAATACAAGTCAAGTACATTAAAAGATTGATTAATGGATTGTGTGTCCGCTAATGTCAAGGTTGTATCATCTGCATGTTGAAAAACTTTACTTGTATTACTAGACAGTGGGAGTGGAATACCTTTGATAGTGGGATTTGCTTTGATAGCGAGTCCTAAGGGTTCTGCTGCTAATACATATAACATTGCTGATATAGGACAACCTTGTCTGACTGAATTTTTAATTAAAAAGGGTTTCGTTAGATGACCATTGCATTTAACACTACTTTTAATTTCATTATAAAATATCTTTATCCACTGAATAAAATTGTCACCAAAACCGAACTTTCGTAAAACAGAAATCAAATATGAGTGGCAAACTCTGTCAAACGCTTTTTCTTGATCAATTTTTAAGATATATCCCTCAAGATTGTCTCTCTCAACCATATCTATAATATCTCTTACAGTGACTATAGTATCAGCAATATCTCTCCCAACTATACAACATGTCTGAGTTTGAGAAATAATTTTGGGTAATACCATTTTTAAACGTGTAGACAAAATCCTTGTCAAAATTTTATAATCTACATTAAGTAAACTGATAGGACGCCAATTTTGCAATCTTCTATTATCCCCCTTATTTTTATAAATAAGTGATATAACGCCAAATCTCATTGATCTCGACATAATATTGTCATTCTTAACACTCTGAAAGATGTGCAACAGAATATCATATATACAATCATAAAATTTACAATACCACTCTACTGTCAATCTGTATGTATTTCATCAACTGTTATTATGGCATCACACATATCTTTATCCTCATCAGATACAGAACAGTTTACAAAATTTAAAAGTGAATCAGTACAATTATCATCAACAGTTACCGAAGAATATAAATGACTATAAAACTGATGTATTTCATCTAAGATTCCGCTTGTATTTGAAATAATTACACCATCATCATCAATCAATTCATTGATTACATTTTTGTTGTGTCGATATTTCTCAAGATTTAGAAAGTATTTAGTATTTCTATCGCTTTCAATTGCCCATTTCGCCTTAGATCTCAATATAGCACCCCGACAAAAATCGGTTTCATAGTCACTTAACTGATGTTTTAGTTCTTCATATTTGTTAATGTCATATGATTCTTTATTTGCGACTTTTTCTGAAAATGATTTTAATTTATTTTGCAATGTAAAGTATTCTTGTAATCTTTCCTTATTTCTTCTTGTACAGTATACTTGGGAAAATTTTTTAATTTTGTATTTTACATTATCCCACCAAATGAGTGGTTCACTAAAATACATTTCGTCAGTTTTTCCCTCGGTAAGAATTGATTTCACTCTTTGTACATATTTTTCCTCAAAAAGAACATTGTTATTTAGTATCCATAATCCGGGCCCTGTTTCCACTTTGCAGGTATTTAGTTTAAGGTATACAAAAGAATGATCACTAAAGGATGTATCTGCATAATAAATATTTTGCACATTGGAATGCAATTTTGAGGAAATCAAAAAATAATCTATTCTACTCTGCTTCATTTCGCCTAGTACAACTTGTTTTCTGGAGAAACTACGAGTACTAGGATTTCGTGATCGCCATAAATCGGTAATATTTCTATCATGAATAATTTTATAAAGTTCACGCACTGCTACATCATCAATATGTAAGGCTTTGTTATGTCGATCAATACCTGCTAAAGTTGTATTGAAATCACCAGCCAGGATAGTGCTATCACTAGTACTGTTATGTAAATATGTATTTAGCTTCATGAAAAAGTTAAACCTTTCCTTCACAACATTTGGAGCATAAATATTGATTAAATCAATCACTTTATCATCAATAGCTATTTTAAGATGTAAAATCCTACCCTTTTCAATCATTTCTTGTGTCACCTGATTTCTCAATTCTCTCACTACTAAAACAGCAACACCTGCCCTCCTATTGTCTGCATTACTATAAAATATGTCACCATTCCAAATCTCATTTTCTCTAATACTTTCAGCAAACTCATCATCCCAAAAGGTTTCTTGCAATAATAAAATATGGCCTCTTTTCTCTTTAAATATTTCTAAAACAGACTTTAGTTTATTCAAATTACGCAAGCCATTTACATTTAGAGATACAATATTTAAAGCCATGATTATGATGAGTGTATTGAAAGTATTAAAAAATGTTGAGTGTTTGATCATTTCTTAATAGGTGTTCGTCGCATGCTATTCATTTTCAGGTTAGGTACTGGATTAAACCTTCTCCTTCTCCTTTGTACTACTTTGAAATTTTCGATATTAGTACCGTTTTCTTGACATGTACGTGATTCGTTTGATCTTTCAACAACGTCTGCAGCCATCTTCCTGTCATCATCTGAATCTGTCCCCGATCCATCTCCAATTGTATGATTGTTGTTTACTTCCTCCTCAGATTCTATTTCTACATTGGTCATATCAACTCCACTTCTTTCTTTTTCTTCCCCACTTTCTCCACTCTCGTTATCTTGTTTTGCATTCTCAATTTCTTCTTTATCATCTTCGTCACTCGGTAACTCCAATATGTCTTCCCTAGTATCATCATCAACTTGCGAATGAATCCCTGCAATGGCCTCTCTGTAACATATACATGTTTGCGCCTCTTTGTGGCATTTGTCGCATATCCTGCATGTACACATTAGAGGAAAACTTCCACAACTGTCACATCTTTGCCTTGTGCAATTTTTTGCTACATGGCCTTGCTCCCCACACTTGTAGCATACAAAATCAGGGCAGTCTTTTATAACATGTCCCGGATCTAGACATCTAGAACATACCTTAACTTGGTTGTCGTGTAATACTCTAAAGTATTGCTGACCATTGACAGTCTGAAATTTCAGACTGTAAGGCAAGGATTTTACCTGCTGTGGAAATTTACATTTGACATAACGAGTCCCATCAGCCACACTAGTCCCAGGATAATATCTGCGTTGAATGGGAGAAAGAAGTTCTACTCCGTATTCACCGAGCTTCATACTTATATCATCATCGGTGATGTATGCTGGTAAATGAAGAATTGACACAATAATAGTGTCTGAATATAAGAGAGTACAATCAAAGTGTTCACTTCCAATATCAATTCCACACAAGGTATTATATGCTACTTCCTTGCTCGGCAGTGTGACCTCATACAAATTTGCACCTTTGGGCACAACTGCATAGACCGACATATCTCCGGTTAATTCTTCTACACTTCTAACAATATCACTTGCCTTTATTTTCTTCACATCCTTTACATCAATCACCACGGTACATTCTTTCCCAAAACGACGAGAAGCTCCTGTCTGTCTATCGATGTTACTCGACATGCCATTCTTATTGTTAGCTATTCCACTGGTGTCATTAGAGTGTGAGTCAGCTCCTTGTGCTGCTCGTGCAGCACGACCAGGTTTTGTATTCATTGTCACAGAAAATAGTATTTTGTGTGGTGGATAAAGTTATCCACACACTCAAAATATATCACACTTATATATGAATGCGATCACACAAATCTTATAAACGTACCTGTAACAAATTAAAACAGAAAAAATGTCTATTAAAGGAAAAAAAACTTGAAAATTCACGGAGCGATCATCAAACGTGTTTTCCTTCTGATGTCATAACCGGAAGTCCTATAGATTAAAACAAAAGTTTCCCAAGCGGGGAATCGAACCCCGGCCGCCGCGGTGAGAGCGCGGAATCCTAGCCACTAGACCACTTGGGATATTATGGATATGATTTGTTGATACATGGATATCAAGTTGTCATGGCAATGGAAGATGCACATAATGTATTTCGCAAACACTGAGCTGTATAATCTACAGTATCTTTAGACATCTGAAATACAAATTTCAATCAGCGCCTAACTATAAACGAAAGAAGCACATTTATTTGATGAACAGGGTAAGATAAACAGAGTCAGTGCGAATGATGACTTGTTCTTAGGCCGCATGAAAACCTTTGGCGGGCCTCATGAAAGCCCTTGGCGGGCCGCTCGGGCCGTAGTTTCCCATCCCTGTCTTAGACATTATTTCCTAAAAATTTAAGGAAAGAAAACATGTATATTTTGAATCGTTAGAAATATTTTTTAAGAACAACACTTAAGTCTACTTGAGTAGTCTTTTATTGAACATATATTTCTCGAAAGCTTCTATTGTCTTCCCGAATATCAAGTATGACGAGGCGTCTTAAATGACCATAATTAGGTTTGGTGGCAACACTGGGTAGATAATTTTGATCCTATGCATTGTTTTGCTCTTGCGATCAAAACTGGTATTGGGGAGATAACGGGAAATAAAATCATAAAAACATATACTATTTTACAGAAGAACACAGAGAGAGAGAGAGAGAGAGAGAGAGAGAGAGATGGAGAGAGAGAGATATGTGATCTTTAATTAACCGTTTGGAGTTTAACATGGATGTGATTCGTTTATATAGTCCAGTACAAAATAATCTGATACATTACCAGAACCTTTACAAGTTATTTGTTGTGAATCTGGTAATAAAGGCGGCATTTTTCGATTAAAGAAAATCGGGTACTAACTACAAAAACAATTGAAAGTTGCAAATCTTTCATTTGAACAATGCCAAAAGCCAGGGATACTTAATTGATATGCTTCATTGTTCACTCGATAACTACACATCATATAAATGCACGAATAAATCATACATAAGGTTTTGAAACAATTTGTAATCTTTATGAACATTTATTAAAGTTGGTAATAAGCATATTTGCAATTGGTGAAACAAATCATTTGACCGCTGAAGTCTCAAATTCAGATAAAATTCAGAAGAAACAGAATAAAAACGACCGAAAACAACTATATGTCGCCAGTGTTGCAGGGTCATCACAGCTTACATCTGAAAGAGGCGATATTGTTACTAATCTGATTCCAGCCGACACTTAATTGATTTTGAGACATATATACACCTCGTGCACTACACCGAAACTGATGAAAGTTGGACTATATTTTACTTACTATCCTCTTGGAATTTCTGTAACTTACATTTCACTTTCGTTCTCATTATGTACTTGATTTCACTTGGTATGCGCAATGGGACGATTCTAGTAAAGAATAGCATTTGTCTTTCCACGATTGAATATCAAGTTCCGGCCAACACTGTGCAAGAGCTGATGTCCAGTTTCCTGTAGCTTGTTGTTTCTCGCTTGTGGAACATTCGAAGGCGGATTTTTTCTAGAATATCGGTCCGTTCATGGCCCAGTTTTCTATTATTTCAATCGTCATATGGGCCTCAATGGAGACTGCATCATACAGTGAATATTCGTCCGTTCGTAGCACACTGTTAATTAAATAAAGATATCCGACGCTATTGCCACAGCGAGATGGATCGGGGAGGTGATGGCATTGAAGCTACCATCAATGGGGTATTGATTGATTGATCAGCTTTGACGTATTGACGTTTCATTTATTCAATGTAGGTAGGTGCGGTAGCTTGTATGGTAGAGCGCAGACCGCGTATTTCAAGGGTGGATGGTTCAACATCCGCCATTGCAGTCCTAGTCGGTTGCCTAGGTTTGGCCTTAGGAAATACACTTAGGTTCTATTTCTTCCTCAATAGATGCCTTTGAAGAAAATTGATTCAGGATACACAGTCTT
This sequence comes from Sinohyriopsis cumingii, assembly GCA_028554795.2. Taxonomy (NCBI): domain Eukaryota; kingdom Metazoa; phylum Mollusca; class Bivalvia; order Unionida; family Unionidae; genus Sinohyriopsis; species Sinohyriopsis cumingii. The sequence continues at coordinate 120,655,387 of CM068826.1, read as the reverse complement.
CAAACTGAAAATACAGAGCTTTTTTATTGGTATATACTTTTATTTGGATACTTGTATTTTCGACCTTTAGCAATTATTTGTGAACCATAATCCACCATAAAGCTAGTCTGAAATTAAAGTTTTATAAAGAAGTTATAAGTAAGAAACGATTTAAACATTTTTGGGTTGAATGATGTCACGTGACGCCATACAGATCTAGCTCTTTGCCTCCTGTGTACGCTCTTTCGCAGTCTGATGTGCCTCTGTTATAAGAAATATTTATTGAATTTAATAGGGAATTAAAATAAATAAGGGACATCTGTGAATAATTCCTATGACTGAGAAAAGAACATAGGATAAACGTAACGGAAACGTACATGTTTTTATTCTTTCCGTTCCGCAAACAATCATGCGGAGGACACTAAAGGAAATGGCAGTAGTCATTAGCATTTTCAGTGGCATTACTTTCATACTATTAGGGTTACGCTTTATTTAAAGACCACGTTGGCTAAGTCTCCCACCCCGTCAATTTATTTCGTGATTCAAGTACAAAGTGCCGTAATATCGTAATATATTTAATAAATCGAAAGAGCTCATTGTTTGTACCTGCAGAGACTCATGACTTGATCAATATTACATCGCTTTTACATTGTTCAAATTTGCGGTACGATGCATATCAAAGACATCGTGTCAGACGTTATTCATACTAGGCACCTGCGTAATATTATGACGTCACATTCATACTAATTATACGCGTCATATTGCTATTAACAAGATTCGATATTCTTTATCCATTTAATAATCGATATTATCACAATGATACTTCAAGAACATTTAAATTGGAAAGGAGGAACTCGATACACCAAAATCAATCGTGAATTCATTTTCGTTAAATATAAAATTAATTAGTGTTGAATATGCCTAAACGTTGGCAAACGCTGTAAATTGTTCAGAGAGCTTCGTAAAAATCTAATCATTTGAAAGCGTATATAAAATCATTCATATATGACACGATTTGGCCGAGTGAATAATGGAAGCACTGTATTAAAAATGTTTTCCTGTGGCGTTTTCATTAAATTTTTGCGAGAATAAATGTAATGTTTAATCAAATACTTTGATTGTGATTAATCTCTTTCCCCTAAGAAAAACTGTTTTTGATCAGAAAGTCGAAACGTAGATATAATTTCTACAATTTTTCTTATCTTTGTAAAGATAAAACTTTATGTTATATTTGCACGATATAGATTAAAACAAAAGTTTCCCAAGCGGGGAATCGAACCCCGGCCGCCGCGGTGAGAGCGAGGAATCCTTTTTTTTTTTTTTTTTTTTTATTTAAAAAACGTTTTGTACAGTATATATGTTAAAAGTATACAGTCAGTATTTACATAGGAGTTTGTAATGCTATATTACAAAATAATGGTTCTGCAATAGTATTTTGTTATGCTATATTACAAAACAATGAATCTACAATAGTATTTTGTTAAGCTATATTACAGAACATTGATTCTAAAATTATATTTTGTAATGCTATAGTACAAAACAATGATTCTACAATGTGATAAACAGTTTATCCTCTTCCATTCTCATTAAAGGATTATCTTTTACAAAATACTTCGTTATCAAAGTCTGATTTTTGTCTTTGTAATGTTGATACGCATATAATATATATTTTCTAGTCAAATATTGGAACAATCTTTCGATGTCTATTTGTTTCCCTAATAACGACATAATGTTTCTTCTTTTGTAAATGCACAATCGAGCAATGCTCAGAATGTAGTTCAAAAAATAACTATTTACTGATTTTGTTTCTTTGTTATATCCTATCATGAGCATTTGTTCAAAAGAAGTGCTATTGAGAACACCAACTCTACATTCTTTAAAAAGAATCTCAACTATATATACAATATAATTCTTAAAAGAGCTTAATTCAGGACATTTCAAAAACATGTGAAATAAATCCTCTGTTTCCAACTGGCACACTGGACATAAGTCATTATCAATTTTGCCATAGTATTTTAGTCTCTCTTTTGTAAATATTCGATTGTGCATTATTCTGTAATCCAAATCTATACAATCTGGGGTCTTGAAAGGTAGATGTATCAATTTCCAGTATTTATGCTTTTCCAAACTAAATATCTTACTCCAAAAGGAAACAGAAGCTGGTTCTTTAAAAATCAACGTACATAAAAGCTTGTAAAATAGTTGTGTTGTACATAAACAGAGGTCATATAATTTTGTATCAACTCTGAGAAACATATTATTTCTCCCATTGGTTACAGTGGGTTTTGACTCTGTTGCAACAATATTTCTCCAGCCTAATGGTATACTTTCTATTATGCAATTATAGTCTTTTTTTATCTTATCTGTTTTGATCTCAGAATTTGATTTGTATATCATTTCTTGAATAGCTCTATAAGGTAGTATTCCAGGTACAAATTCATATGTAATATCCTGAACACGAACAATTCCTGCTTCTATAAATTCTGCGAAAAACAACGTTTTACCAGCACATGTAATATTAGGATTTAAAAAGAGAGGTTGTTCAAAAACATTCCTCACATCAATATTTGTATCGATATTATTTCTAAGTTTTTCCCATGCATGAAACATTTCTCTGTAAAATATAGGTAGGGTATTCAATTGTTGCTTATTTAAAGACATGAGAAACAACTCTTTGGTCAACCTCATGTTCAGGACAGTAGATAAAAAGTGATCAAAGGTATTTTTCCACATAGCATGGCAATTCACATCAAAGTATCTTTTTAAAAATTTTAGTCTGAATGCATACATTTTCATCTTTATATCAGTTAACTGTAGTCCGCCATTTCGCTTATCACCAATTATTGTATAATAGTGAACCAAATGGGACTTTCCTGACCAGATAAATCTGAGAAATAATTGCTTCAATTCATCAGCAATCATATCAGGAAGAGGCTGAACTGACACTATGTACAATACTCTAGAAACTAATAAGTTATTAACAACTGTTACTTTTCCTTGTATTGTCAAATATCTCTGTGACCACAGTTGCAATAAGTTTTTAATTTTAGACAATCTATCATTCCAGTTCAGTTGCTCACATAACTTTGCACATTTTCCAACATAAGCTCCCAAAATTAAGATGACTTGATCACACATTTGAATTTGTAATTGTTTGCAATAATCATCAGTAAGTTTACCAGATCCAATACACAGAAGTTCTGTCTTTTCCTTGTTCACCTTTGCACCAGATCCTTTACAATACAAGTCAAGTACATTAAAAGATTGATTAATGGATTGTGTGTCCGCTAATGTCAAGGTTGTATCATCTGCATGTTGAAAAACTTTACTTGTATTACTAGACAGTGGGAGTGGAATACCTCTGATAGTGGGATTTGCTTTGATAGCGAGTCCTAAGGGTTCTGCTGCTAATACATATAACATTGCTGATATAGGACAACCTTGTCTGACTGAATTTTTAATTAAAAAGGGTTTCGTTAGATGACCATTGCATTTAACACTACTTTTAATTTCATTATAAAATATCTTTATCCACTGAATAAAATTGTCACCAAAACCGAACTTTCGTAAAACAGAAATCAAATATGAGTGGCAAACTCTGTCAAACGCTTTTTCTTGATCAATTTTTAAGATATATCCCTCAAGATTGTCTCTCTCAACCATATCTATAATATCTCTTACAGTGACTATAGTATCAGCAATATCTCTCCCAACTATACAACATGTCTGAGTTTGAGAAATAATTTTGGGTAATACCATTTTTAAACGTGTAGACAAAATCCTTGCCAAAATTTTATAATCTACATTAAGTAAACTGATAGGACGCCAATTTTGCAATCTTCTATTATCCCCCTTATTTTTATAAATAAGTGATATAACGCCAAATCTCATTGATCTCGACATAATATTGTCATTCTTAACACTCTGAAAGATGTGCAACAGAATATCATATATACAATCATAAAATTTACAATACCACTCTACTGTCAATCTGTATGTATTTCATCAACTGTTATTATGGCATCACACATATCTTTATCCTCATCAGATACAGAACAGTTTACAAAATTTAAAAGTGAATCAGTACAATTATCATCAACAGTTACCGAAGAATATAAATGACTATAAAACTGATGTATTTCATCTAAGATTCCGCTTGTATTTGAAATAATTACACCATCATCATCAATCAATTCATTGATTACATTTTTGTTGTGTCGATATTTCTCAAGATTTAGAAAGTATTTAGTATTTCTATCGCTTTCAATTGCCCATTTCGCCTTAGATCTCAATATAGCACCCCGACAAAAATCGGTTTCATAGTCACTTAACTGATGTTTTAGTTCTTCATATTTGTTAATGTCATATGATTCTTTATTTGCGACTTTTTCTGAAAATGATTTTAATTTATTTTGCAATGTAAAGTATTCTTGTAATCTTTCCTTATTTCTTCTTGTACAGTATACTTGGGAAAATTTTTTAATTTTGTATTTTACATTATCCCACCAAATGAGTGGTTCACTAAAATACATTTCGTCAGTTTTTCCCTCGGTAAGAATTGATTTCACTCTTTGTACATATTTTTCCTCAAAAAGAACATTGTTATTTAGTATCCATAATCCGGGCCCTGTTTCCACTTTGCAGGTATTTAGTTTAAGGTATACAAAAGAATGATCACTAAAGGATGTATCTGCATAATAAATATTTTGCACATTGGAATGCAATTTTGAGGAAATCAAAAAATAATCTATTCTACTCTGCTTCATTTCGCCTAGTACAACTTGTTTTCTGGAGAAACTACGAGTACTAGGATTTCGTGATCGCCATAAATCGGTAATATTTCTATCATGAATAATTTTATAAAGTTCACGCACTGCTACATCATCAATATGTAAGGCTTTGTTATGTCGATCAATACCTGCTAAAGTTGTATTGAAATCACCAGCCAGGATAGTGCTATCACTAGTACTGTTATGTAAATATGTATTTAGCTTCATGAAAAAGTTAAACCTTTCCTTCACAACATTTGGAGCATAAATATTGATTAAATCAATCACTTTATCATCAATAGCTATTTTAAGATGTAAAATCCTACCCTTTTCAATCATTTCTTGTGTCACCTGATTTCTCAATTCTCTCACTACTAAAACAGCAACACCTGCCCTCCTATTGTCTGCATTACTATAAAATATGTCACCATTCCAAATCTCATTTTCTCTAATACTTTCAGCAAACTCATCATCCCAAAAGGTTTCTTGCAATAATAAAATATGGCCTCTTTTCTCTTTAAATATTTCTAAAACAGACTTTAGTTTATTCAAATTACGCAAGCCATTTACATTTAGAGATACAATATTTAAAGCCATGATTATGATGAGTGTATTGAAAGTATTAAAAAATGTTGAGTGTTTGATCATTTCTTAATAGGTGTTCGTCGCATGCTATTCATTTTCAGGTTAGGTACTGGATTAAACCTTCTCCTTCTCCTTTGTACTACTTTGAAATTTTCGATATTAGTACCGTTTTCTTGACATGTACGTGATTCGTTTGATCTTTCAACAACGTCTGCAGCCATCTTCCTGTCATCATCTGAATCTGTCCCCGATCCATCTCCAATTGTATGATTGTTGTTTACTTCCTCCTCAGATTCTATTTCTACATTGGTCATATCAACTCCACTTCTTTCTTTTTCTTCCCCACTTTCTCCACTCTCGTTATCTTGTTTTGCATTCTCAATTTCTTCTTTATCATCTTCGTCACTCGGTAACTCCAATATGTCTTCCCTAGTATCATCATCAACTTGCGAATGAATCCCTGCAATGGCCTCTCTGTAACATATACATGTTTGCGCCTCTTTGTGGCATTTGTCGCATATCCTGCATGTACACATTAGAGGAAAACTTCCACAACTGTCACATCTTTGCCTTGTGCAATTTTTTGCTACATGGCCTTGCTCCCCACACTTGTAGCATACAAAATCAGGGCAGTCTTTTATAACATGTCCCGGATCTAGACATCTAGAACATACCTTAACTTGGTTGTCGTGTAATACTCTAAAGTATTGCTGACCATTGACAGTCTGAAATTTCAGACTGTAAGGCAAGGATTTTACCTGCTGTGGAAATTTACATTTGACATAACGAGTCCCATCAGCCACACTAGTCCCAGGATAATATCTGCGTTGAATGGGAGAAAGAAGTTCTACTCCGTATTCACCGAGCTTCATACTTATATCATCATCGGTGATGTATGCTGGTAAATGAAGAATTGACACAATAATAGTGTCTGAATATAAGAGAGTACAATCAAAGTGTTCACTTCCAATATCAATTCCACACAAGGTATTATATGCTACTTCCTTGCTCGGCAGTGTGACCTCATACAAATTTGCACCTTTGGGCACAACTGCATAGACCGACATATCTCCGGTTAATTCTTCTACACTTCTAACAATATCACTTGCCTTTATTTTCTTCACATCCTTTACATCAATCACCACGGTACATTCTTTCCCAAAACGACGAGAAGCTCCTGTCTGTCTATCGATGTTACTCGACATGCCATTCTTATTGTTAGCTATTCCACTGGTGTCATTAGAGTGTGAGTCAGCTCCTTGTGCTGCTCGTGCAGCACGACCAGGTTTTGTATTCATTGTCACAGAAAATAGTATTTTGTGTGGTGGATAAAGTTATCCACACACTCAAAATATATCACACTTATATATGAATGCGATCACACAAATCTTATAAACGTACCTGTAACAAATTAAAACAGAAAAAATGTCTATTAAAGGAAAAAAAACTTGAAAATTCACGGAGCGATCATCAAACGTGTTTTCCTTCTGATGTCATAACCGGAAGTCCTATAGATTAAAACAAAAGTTTCCCAAGCGGGGAATCGAACCCCGGCCGCCGCGGTGAGAGCGCGGAATCCTAGCCACTAGACCACTTGGGATATTATGGATATGATTTGTTGATACATGGATATCAAGTTGTCATGGCAATGGAAGATGCACATAATGTATTTCGCAAACACTGAGCTGTATAATCTACAGTATCTTTAGACATCTGAAATACAAATTTCAATCAGCGCCTAACTATAAACAAAAGAAGCACATTTATTTGATGAACAGGGTAAGATAAACAGAGTCAGTGCGAATGATGACTTGTTCTTAGGCCGCATGAAAACCTTTGGCGGGCCTCATGAAAGCCCTTGGCGGGCCGCTCGGGCCGTAGTTTCCCATCCCTGTCTTAGACATTATTTCCTAAAAATTTAAGGAAAGAAAACATGTATATTTTGAATCGTTAGAAATATTTTTTAAGAACAACACTTAAGTCTACTTGAGTAGTCTTTTATTGAACATATATTTCTCGAAAGCTTCTATTGTCTTCCCGAATATCAAGTATGACGAGGCGTCTTAAATGACCATAATTAGGTTTGGTGGCAACACTGGGTAGATAATTTTGATCCTATGCATTGTTTTGCTCTTGCGATCAAAACTGGTATTGGGGAGATAACGGGAAATAAAATCATAAAAACATATACTATTTTACAGAAGAACACAGAGAGAGAGAGAGAGAGAGAGAGAGAGATGGAGAGAGAGAGATATGTGATCTTTAATTAACCGTTTGGAGTTTAACATGGATGTGATTCGTTTATATAGTCCAGTACAAAATAATCTGATACATTACCAGAACCTTTACAAGTTATTTGTTGTGAATCTGGTAATAAAGGCGGCATTTTTCGATTAAAGAAAATCGGGTACTAACTACAAAAACAATTGAAAGTTGCAAATCTTTCATTTGAACAATGCCAAAAGCCAGGGATACTTAATTGATATGCTTCATTGTTCACTCGATAACTACACATCATATAAATGCACGAATAAATCATACATAAGGTTTTGAAACAATTTGTAATCTTTATGAACATTTATTAAAGTTGGTAATAAGCATATTTGCAATTGGTGAAACAAATCATTTGACCGCTGAAGTCTCAAATTCAGATAAAATTCAGAAGAAACAGAATAAAAACGACCGAAAACAACTATATGTCGCCAGTGTTGCAGGGTCATCACAGCTTACATCTGAAAGAGGCGATATTGTTACTAATCTGATTCCAGCCGACACTTAATTGATTTTGAGACATATATACACCTCGTGCACTACACCGAAACTGATGAAAGTTGGACTATATTTTACTTACTATCCTCTTGGAATTTCTGTAACTTACATTTCACTTTCGTTCTCATTATGTACTTGATTTCACTTGGTATGCGCAATGGGACGATTCTAGTAAAGAATAGCATTTGTCTTTCCACGATTGAATATCAAGTTCCGGCCAACACTGTGCAAGAGCTGATGTCCAGTTTCCTGTAGCTTGTTGTTTCTCGCTTATGGAACATTCGAAGGCGGATTTTTTCTAGAATATCGGTCCGTTCATGGCCCAGTTTTCTATTATTTCAATCGTCATATGGGCCTCAATGGAGACTGCATCATACAGTGAATATTCGTCCGTTCGTAGCACACTGTTAATTAAATAAAGATATCCGACGCTATTGCCACAGCGAGATGGATCGGGGAGGTGATGGCATTGAAGCTACCATCAATGGGGTATTGATTGATTGATCAGCTTTGACGTATTGACGTTTCATTTATTCAATGTAGGTAGGTGCGGTAGCTTGTATGGTAGAGCGCAGACCGCGTATTTCAAGGGTGGATGGTTCAACATCCGCCATTGCAGTCCTAGTCGGTTGCCTAGGTTTGGCCTTAGGAAATACACTTAGGTTCTATTTCTTCCTCAATAGATGCCTTTGAAGAAAATTGATTCAGGATACACAGTCTTCAAACTGAAAATACAGAGCTTTTTTATTGGTATATACTTTTATTTGGATACTTGTATTTTCGACCTTTAGCAATTATTTGTGAACCATAATCCACCATAAAGCTAGTCTGAAATTAAAGTTTTATAAAGAAGTTATAAGTAAGAAACGATTTAAACATTTTTGGGTTGAATGATGTCACGTGACGCCATACAGATCTAGCTCTTTGCCTCCTGTGTACGCTCTTTCGCAGTCTGATGTGCCTCTGTTATAAGAAATATTTATTGAATTTAATAGGGAATTAAAATAAATAAGGGACATCTGTGAATAATTCCTATGACTGAGAAAAGAACATAGGATAAACGTAACGGAAACGTACATGTTTTTATTCTTTCCGTTCCGCAAACAATCATGCGGAGGACACTAAAGGAAATGGCAGTAGTCATTAGCATTTTCAGTGGCATTACTTTCATACTATTAGGGTTACGCTTTATTTAAAGACCACGTTGGCTAAGTCTCCCACCCCGTCAATTTATTTCGTGATTCAAGTACAAAGTGCCGTAATATCGTAATATATTTAATAAATCGAAAGAGCTCATTGTTTGTACCTGCAGAGACTCATGACTTGATCAATATTACATCGCTTTTACATTGTTCAAATTTGCGGTACGATGCATATCAAAGACATCGTGTCAGACGTTATTCATACTAGGCACCTGCGTAATATTATGACGTCACATTCATACTAATTATACGCGTCATATTGCTATTAACAAGATTCGATATTCTTTATCCATTTAATAATCGATATTATCACAATGATACTTCAAGAACATTTAAATTGGAAAGGAGGAACTCGATACACCAAAATCAATCGTGAATTCATTTTCGTTAAATATAAAATTAATTAGTGTTGAATATGCCTAAACGTTGGCAAACGCTGTAAATTGTTCAGAGAGCTTCGTAAAAATCTAATCATTTGAAAGCGTATATAAAATCATTCATATATGACACGATTTGGCCGAGTGAATAATGGAAGCACTGTATTAAAAATGTTTTCCTGTGGCGTTTTCATTAAATTTTTGCGAGAATAAATGTAATGTTTAATCAAATACTTTGATTGTGATTAATCTCTTTCCCCTAAGAAAAACTGTTTTTGATCAGAAAGTCGAAACGTAGATATAATTTCTACAATTTTTCTTATCTTTGTAAAGATAAAACTTTATGTTATATTTGCACGATATAGATTAAAACAAAAGTTTCCCAAGCGGGGAATCGAACCCCGGCCGCCGCGGTGAGAGCGAGGAATCCTTTTTTTTTTTTTTTTTTTTTATTTAAAAAACGTTTTGTACAGTATATATGTTAAAAGTATACAGTCAGTATTTACATAGGAGTTTGTAATGCTATATTACAAAATAATGGTTCTGCAATAGTATTTTGTTATGCTATATTACAAAACAATGAATCTACAATAGTATTTTGTTAAGCTATATTACAGAACATTGATTCTAAAATTATATTTTGTAATGCTATAGTACAAAACAATGATTCTACAATGTGATAAACAGTTTATCCTCTTCCATTCTCATTAAAGGATTATCTTTTACAAAATACTTCGTTATCAAAGTCTGATTTTTGTCTTTGTAATGTTGATACGCATATAATATATATTTTCTAGTCAAATATTGGAACAATCTTTCGATGTCTATTTGTTTCCCTAATAACGACATAATGTTTCTTCTTTTGTAAATGCACAATCGAGCAATGCTCAGAATGTAGTTCAAAAAATAACTATTTACTGATTTTGTTTCTTTGTTATATCCTATCATGAGCATTTGTTCAAAAGAAGTGCTATTGAGAACACCAACTCTACATTCTTTAAAAAGAATCTCAACTATATATACAATATAATTCTTAAAAGAGCTTAATTCAGGACATTTCAAAAACATGTGAAATAAATCCTCTGTTTCCAACTGGCACACTGGACATAAGTCATTATCAATTTTGCCATAGTATTTTAGTCTCTCTTTTGTAAATATTCGATTGTGCATTATTCTGTAATCCAAATCTATACAATCTGGGGTCTTGAAAGGTAGATGTATCAATTTCCAGTATTTATGCTTTTCCAAACTAAATATCTTACTCCAAAAGGAAACAGAAGCTGGTTCTTTAAAAATCAACGTACATAAAAGCTTGTAAAATAGTTGTGTTGTACATAAACAGAGGTCATATAATTTTGTATCAACTCTGAGAAACATATTATTTCTCCCATTGGTTACAGTGGGTTTTGACTCTGTTGCAACAATATTTCTCCAGCCTAATGGTATACTTTCTATTATGCAATTATAGTCTTTTTTTATCTTATCTGTTTTGATCTCAGAATTTGATTTGTATATCATTTCTTGAATAGCTCTATAAGGTAGTATTCCAGGTACAAATTCATATGTAATATCCTGAACACGAACAATTCCTGCTTCTATAAATTCTGCGAAAAACAACGTTTTACCAGCACATGTAATATTAGGATTTAAAAAGAGAGGTTGTTCAAAAACATTCCTCACATCAATATTTGTATCGATATTATTTCTAAGTTTTTCCCATGCATGAAACATTTCTCTGTAAAATATAGGTAGGGTATTCAATTGTTGCTTATTTAAAGACATGAGAAACAACTCTTTGGTCAACCTCATGTTCAGGACAGTAGATAAAAAGTGATCAAAGGTATTTTTCCACATAGCATGGCAATTCACATCAAAGTATCTTTTTAAAAATTTTAGTCTGAATGCATACATTTTCATCTTTATATCAGTTAACTGTAGTCCGCCATTTCGCTTATCACCAATTATTGTATAATAGTGAACCAAATGGGACTTTCCTGACCAGATAAATCTGAGAAATAATTGCTTCAATTCATCAGCAATCATATCAGGAAGAGGCTGAACTGACACTATGTACAATACTCTAGAAACTAATAAGTTATTAACAACTGTTACTTTTCCTTGTATTGTCAAATATCTCTGTGACCACAGTTGCAATAAGTTTTTAATTTTAGACAATCTATCATTCCAGTTCAGTTGCTCACATAACTTTGCACATTTTCCAACATAAGCTCCCAAAATTAAGATGACTTGATCACACATTTGAATTTGTAATTGTTTGCAATAATCATCAGTAAGTTTACCAGATCCAATACACAGAAGTTCTGTCTTTTCCTTGTTCACCTTTGCACCAGATCCTTTACAATACAAGTCAAGTACATTAAAAGATTGATTAATGGATTGTGTGTCCGCTAATGTCAAGGTTGTATCATCTGCATGTTGAAAAACTTTACTTGTATTACTAGACAGTGGGAGTGGAATACCTTTGATAGTGGGATTTGCTTTGATAGCGAGTCCTAAGGGTTCTGCTGCTAATACATATAACATTGCTGATATAGGACAACCTTGTCTGACTGAATTTTTAATTAAAAAGGGTTTCGTTAGATGACCATTGCATTTAACACTACTTTTAATTTCATTATAAAATATCTTTATCCACTGAATAAAATTGTCACCAAAACCGAACTTTCGTAAAACAGAAATCAAATATGAGTGGCAAACTCTGTCAAACGCTTTTTCTTGATCAATTTTTAAGATATATCCCTCAAGATTGTCTCTCTCAACCATATCTATAATATCTCTTACAGTGACTATAGTATCAGCAATATCTCTCCCAACTATACAACATGTCTGAGTTTGAGAAATAATTTTGGGTAATACCATTTTTAAACGTGTAGACAAAATCCTTGCCAAAATTTTATAATCTACATTAAGTAAACTGATAGGACGCCAATTTTGCAATCTTCTATTATCCCCCTTATTTTTATAAATAAGTGATATAACGCCAAATCTCATTGATCTCGACATAATATTGTCATTCTTAACACTCTGAAAGATGTGCAACAGAATATCATATATACAATCATAAAATTTACAATACCACTCTACTGTCAATCTGTATGTATTTCATCAACTGTTATTATGGCATCACACATATCTTTATCCTCATCAGATACAGAACAGTTTACAAAATTTAAAAGTGAATCAGTACAATTATCATCAACAGTTACCGAAGAATATAAATGACTATAAAACTGATGTATTTCATCTAAGATTCCGCTTGTATTTGAAATAATTACACCATCATCATCAATCAATTCATTGATTACATTTTTGTTGTGTCGATATTTCTCAAGATTTAGAAAGTATTTAGTATTTCTATCGCTTTCAATTGCCCATTTCGCCTTAGATCTCAATATAGCACCCCGACAAAAATCGGTTTCATAGTCACTTAACTGATGTTTTAGTTCTTCATATTTGTTAATGTCATATGATTCTTTATTTGCGACTTTTTCTGAAAATGATTTTAATTTATTTTGCAATGTAAAGTATTCTTGTAATCTTTCCTTATTTCTTCTTGTACAGTATACTTGGGAAAATTTTTTAATTTTGTATTTTACATTATCCCACCAAATGAGTGGTTCACTAAAATACATTTCGTCAGTTTTTCCCTCGGTAAGAATTGATTTCACTCTTTGTACATATTTTTCCTCAAAAAGAACATTGTTATTTAGTATCCATAATCCGGGCCCTGTTTCCACTTTGCAGGTATTTAGTTTAAGGTATACAAAAGAATGATCACTAAAGGATGTATCTGCATAATAAATATTTTGCACATTGGAATGCAATTTTGAGGAAATCAAAAAATAATCTATTCTACTCTGCTTCATTTCGCCTAGTACAACTTGTTTTCTGGAGAAACTACGAGTACTAGGATTTCGTGATCGCCATAAATCGGTAATATTTCTATCATGAATAATTTTATAAAGTTCACGCACTGCTACATCATCAATATGTAAGGCTTTGTTATGTCGATCAATACCTGCTAAAGTTGTATTGAAATCACCAGCCAGGATAGTGCTATCACTAGTACTGTTATGTAAATATGTATTTAGCTTCATGAAAAAGTTAAACCTTTCCTTCACAACATTTGGAGCATAAATATTGATTAAATCAATCACTTTATCATCAATAGCTATTTTAAGATGTAAAATCCTACCCTTTTCAATCATTTCTTGTGTCACCTGATTTCTCAATTCTCTCACTACTAAAACAGCAACACCTGCCCTCCTATTGTCTGCATTACTATAAAATATGTCACCATTCCAAATCTCATTTTCTCTAATACTTTCAGCAAACTCATCATCCCAAAAGGTTTCTTGCAATAATAAAATATGGCCTCTTTTCTCTTTAAATATTTCTAAAACAGACTTTAGTTTATTCAAATTACGCAAGCCATTTACATTTAGAGATACAATATTTAAAGCCATGATTATGATGAGTGTATTGAAAGTATTAAAAAATGTTGAGTGTTTGATCATTTCTTAATAGGTGTTCGTCGCATGCTATTCATTTTCAGGTTAGGTACTGGATTAAACCTTCTCCTTCTCCTTTGTACTACTTTGAAATTTTCGATATTAGTACCGTTTTCTTGACATGTACGTGATTCGTTTGATCTTTCAACAACGTCTGCAGCCATCTTCCTGTCATCATCTGAATCTGTCCCCGATCCATCTCCAATTGTATGATTGTTGTTTACTTCCTCCTCAGATTCTATTTCTACATTGGTCATATCAACTCCACTTCTTTCTTTTTCTTCCCCACTTTCTCCACTCTCGTTATCTTGTTTTGCATTCTCAATTTCTTCTTTATCATCTTCGTCACTCGGTAACTCCAATATGTCTTCCCTAGTATCATCATCAACTTGCGAATGAATCCCTGCAATGGCCTCTCTGTAACATATACATGTTTGCGCCTCTTTGTGGCATTTGTCGCATATCCTGCATGTACACATTAGAGGAAAACTTACACAACTGTCACATCTTTGCCTTGTGCAATTTTTTGCTACATGGCCTTGCTCCCCACACTTGTAGCATACAAAATCAGGGCAGTCTTTTATAACATGTCCCGGATCTAGACATCTAGAACATACCTTAACTTGGTTGTCGTGTAATACTCTAAAGTATTGCTGACCATTGACAGTCTGAAATTTCAGACTGTAAGGCAAGGATTTTACCTGCTGTGGAAATTTACATTTGACATAACGAGTCCCATCAGCCACACTAGTCCCAGGATAATATCTGCGTTGAATGGGAGAAAGAAGTTCTACTCCGTATTCACCGAGCTTCATACTTATATCATCATCGGTGATGTATGCTGGTAAATGAAGAATTGACACAATAATAGTGTCTGAATATAAGAGAGTACAATCAAAGTGTTCACTTCCAATATCAATTCCACACAAGGTATTATATGCTACTTCCTTGCTCGGCAGTGTGACCTCATACAAATTTGCACCTTTGGGCACAACTGCATAGACCGACATATCTCCGGTTAATTCTTCTACACTTCTAACAATATCACTTGCCTTTATTTTCTTCACATCCTTTACATCAATCACCACGGTACATTCTTTCCCAAAACGACGAGAAGCTCCTGTCTGTCTATCGATGTTACTCGACATGCCATTCTTATTGTTAGCTATTCCACTGGTGTCATTAGAGTGTGAGTCAGCTCCTTGTGCTGCTCGTGCAGCACGACCAGGTTTTGTATTCATTGTCACAGAAAATAGTATTTTGTGTGGTGGATAAAGTTATCCACACACTCAAAATATATCACACTTATATATGAATGCGATCACACAAATCTTATAAACGTACCTGTAACAAATTAAAACAGAAAAAATGTCTATTAAAGGAAAAAAAACTTGAAAATTCACGGAGCGATCATCAAACGTGTTTTCCTTCTGATGTCATAACCGGAAGTCCTATAGATTAAAACAAAAGTTTCCCAAGCGGGGAATCGAACCCCGGCCGCCGCGGTGAGAGCGCGGAATCCTAGCCACTAGACCACTTGGGATATTATGGATATGATTTGTTGATACATGGATATCAAGTTGTCATGGCAATGGAAGATGCACATAATGTATTTCGCAAACACTGAGCTGTATAATCTACAGTATCTTTAGACATCTGAAATACAAATTTCAATCAGCGCCTAACTATAAACAAAAGAAGCACATTTATTTGATGAACAGGGTAAGATAAACAGAGTCAGTGCGAATGATGACTTGTTCTTAGGCCGCATGAAAACCTTTGGCGGGCCTCATGAAAGCCCTTGGCGGGCCGCTCGGGCCGTAGTTTCCCATCCCTGTCTCAGACATTATTTCCTAAAAATTTAAGGAAAGAAAACATGTATATTTTGAATCGTTAGAAATATTTTTTAAGAACAACACTTAAGTCTACTTGAGTAGTCTTTTATTGAACATATATTTCTCGAAAGCTTCTATTGTCTTCCCGAATATCAAGTATGACGAGGCGTCTTAAATGACCATAATTAGGTTTGGTGGCAACACTGGGTAGATAATTTTGATCCTATGCATTGTTTTGCTCTTGCGATCAAAACTGGTATTGGGGAGATAACGGGAAATAAAATCATAAAAACATATACTATTTTACAGAAGAACACAGAGAGAGAGAGAGAGAGAGAGATGGAGAGAGAGAGATATGTGATCTTTAATTAACCGTTTGGAGTTTAACATGGATGTGATTCGTTTATATAGTCCAGTACAAAATAATCTGATACATTACCAGAACCTTTACAAGTTATTTGTTGTGAATCTGGTAATAAAGGCGGCATTTTTCGATTAAAGAAAATCGGGTACTAACTACAAAAACAATTGAAAGTTGCAAATCTTTCATTTGAACAATGCCAAAAGCCAGGGATACTTAATTGATATGCTTCATTGTTCACTCGATAACTACACATCATATAAATGCACGAATAAATCATACATAAGGTTTTGAAACAATTTGTAATCTTTATGAACATTTATTAAAGTTGGTAATAAGCATATTTGCAATTGGTGAAACAAATCATTTGACCGCTGAAGTCTCAAATTCAGATAAAATTCAGAAGAAACAGAATAAAAACGACCGAAAACAACTATATGTCGCCAGTGTTGCAGGGTCATCACAGCTTACATCTGAAAGAGGCGATATTGTTACTAATTTGATTCCAGCCGACACTTAATTGATTTTGAGACATATATACACCTCGTGCACTACACCGAAACTGATGAAAGTTGGACTATATTTTACTTACTATCCTCTTGGAATTTCTGTAACTTACATTTCACTTTCGTTCTCATTATGTACTTGATTTCACTTGGTATGCGCAATGGGACGATTCTAGTAAAGAATAGCATTTGTCTTTCCACGATTGAATATCAAGTTCCGGCCAACACTGTGCAAAAGCTGATGTCCAGTTTCCTGTAGCTTGTTGTTTCTCGCTTGTGGAACATTCGAAGGCGGATTTTTTCTAGAATATCGGTCCGTTCATGGCCCAGTTTTCTATTATTTCAATCGTCATATGGGCCTCAATGGAGACTGCATCATACAGTGAATATTCGTCCGTTCGTAGCACACTGTTAATTAAATAAAGATATCCGACGCTATTGCCACAGCGAGATGGATCGGGGAGGTGATGACATTGAAGCTACCATAAATGGGGTATTGATTGATTGATCAGCTTTGACGTATTGACGTTTCATTTATTCAATGTAGGTAGGTGCGGTAGCTTGTATGGTAGAGCGCAGACCGCGTATTTCAAGGGTGGATCGTTCAACATCCGCCATTGCAGTCCTAGTCGGTTGCCTAGGTTTGGCCTTAGGAAATACACTTAGGTTCTATTTCTTCCTCAATAGATGCCTTTGAAGAAAATTGATTCAGGATACACAGTCTTCAAACTGAAAATACAGAGCTTTTTTATTGGTATATACTTTTATTTGGATACTTGTATTTTCGACCTTTAGCAATTATTTGTGAACCATAATCCACCATAAAGCTAGTCTGAAATTAAAGTTTTATAAAGAAGTTATAAGTAAGAAACGATTTAAACATTTTTGGGTTGAATGATGTCACGTGACGCCATACAGATCTAGCTCTTTGCCTCCTGTGTACGCTCTTTCGCAGTCTGATGTGCCTCTGTTATAAGAAATATTTATTGAATTTAATAGGGAATTAAAATAAATAAGGGACATCTGTGAATAATTCCTATGACTGAGAAAAGAACATAGGATAAACGTAACGGAAACGTACATGTTTTTATTCTTTCCGTTCCGCAAACAATCATGCGGAGGACACTAAAGGAAATGGCAGTAGTCATTAGCATTTCCAGTGGCATTACTTTCATACTATTAGGGTTACGCTTTATTTAAAGACCACGTTGGCTAAGTCTCCCACCCCGTCAATTTATTTCGTGATTCAAGTACAAAGTGCCGTAATATCGTAATATATTTAATAAATCGAAAGAGCTCATTGTTTGTACCTGCAGAGACTCATGACTTGATCAATATTACATCGCTTTTACATTGTTCAAATTTGCGGTACGATACATATCAAAGACATCGTGTCAGACGTTATTCATACTAGGCACCTGCGTAATATTATGACGTCACATTCATACTAATTATACGCGTCATATTGCTATTAACAAGATTCGATATTCTTTATCCATTTAATAATCGATATTATCACAATGATACTTCAAGAACATTTAAATTGGAAAGGAGGAACTCGATACACCAAAATCAATCGTGAATTCATTTTCGTTAAATATAAAATTAATTAGTGTTAAATATGCCTAAACGTTGGCAAACGCTGTAAATTGTTCAGAGAGCTTCGTAAAAATCGAATCATTTGAAAGCGTATATAAAATCATTCATATATGACACGATTTGGCCGAGTGAATAATGGAAGCACTGTATTAAAAATGTTTTCCTGTGGTGTTTTCATTAAATTTTTGCGAGAATAAATGTAATGTTTAATCAAATACTTTGATTGTGATTAATCTCTTTCCCCTAAGAAAAACTGTTTTTGATCAGAAAGTCGAAACGTAGATATAATTTCTACAATTTTTCTTATCTTTGTAAAGATAAAACTTTATGTTATATTTGCACGATATAGATTAAAACAAAAGTTTCCCAAGCGGGGAATCGAACCCCGGCCGCCGCGGTGAGAGCGAGGAATCCTTTTTTTTTTTTTTTTTTTTTTTTTTTATTTAAAAAACGTTTTGTACAGTATATATGTTAAAAGTATACAGTCAGTATTTACATAGGAGTTTGTAATGCTATATTACAAAATAATGGTTCTACAATAGTATTTTGTTATGCTATATTACAAAACAATGATTCTACAATAGTATTTTGTTAAGCTATATTACAGAACATTGATTCTAAAATTATATTTTGTAATGCTATAGTACAAAACAATGATTCTACAATGTGATAAACAGTTTATCCTCTTCCATTCTCATTAAAGGATTATCTTTTACAAAATACTTCGTTATCAAAGTCTGATTTTTGTCTTTGTAATGTTGATACGCATATAATATATATTTTCTAGTCAAATATTGGAACAATCTTTCGATGTCTATTTGTTTCCCTAATAACGACATAATGTTTCTTCTTTTGTAAATGCACAATCGAGCAATGCTCAGAATGTAGTTCAAAAAATAACTATTTACTGATTTTGTTTCTTTGTTATATCCTATCATGAGCATTTGCTCGAAAGAAGTGCTATTGAGAACACCAACTCTACATTCTTTAAAAAGAATCTCAACTATATATACAATATAATTCTTAAAAGAGCTTAATTCAGGACATTTCAAAAACATGTGAAATAAATCCTCTGTTTCCAACTGGCACACTGGACATAAGTCATTATCAATTTTACCATAGTATTTTAGTCTCTCTTTTGTAAATATTCGATTGTGCATTATTCTGTAATCCAAATCTATACAATCTGGGGTCTTGAAAGGTAGATGTATCAATTTCCAGTATTTATGCTTTTCCAAACTAAATATCTTACTCCAAAAGGAAACAGAAGCTGGTTCTTTAAAAATCAACGTACATAAAAGCTTGTAAAATAGTTGTGTTGTACATAAACAGAGGTCATATAATTTTGTATCAACTCTGAGAAACATATTATTTCTCCCATTGGTTACAGTGGGTTTTGACTCTGTTGCAACAATATTTCTCCAGCCTAATGGTATACTTTCTATTATGCAATTATAGTCTTTTTTATCTTATCTGTTTTGATCTCAGAATTTGATTTGTATATCATTTCTTGAATAGCTCTATAAGGTAGTATTCCAGGTACAAATTCATATGTAATATCCTGAACACGAACAATTCCTGCTTCTATAAATTCTGCGAAAAACAACGTTTTACCAGCACATGTAATATTAGGATTTAAAAAGAGAGGTTGTTCAAAAACATTCCTCACATCAATATTTGTATCGATATTATTTCTAAGTTTTTCCCATGCATGAAACATTTCTCTGTAAAATATAGGTAGGGTATTCAATTGTTGCTTATTTAAAGACATGAGAAACAACTCTTTGGTCAACCTCATGTTCAGGACAGTAGATAAAAAGTGATCAAAGGTATTTTTCCACATAGCATGGCAATTCACATCAAAGTATCTTTTTAAAAATTTTAGTCTGAATGCATACATTTTCATCTTTATATCAGTTAACTGTAGTCCGCCATTTCGCTTATCACCAATTATTGTATAATAGTGAACCAAATGGGACTTTCCTGACCAGATAAATCTGAGAAATAATTGCTTCAATTCATCAGCAATCATATCAGGAAGAGGCTGAACTGACACTATGTACAATACTCTAGAAACTAATAAGTTATTAACAACTGTTACTTTTCCTTGTATTGTCAAATATCTCTGTGACCACAGTTGCAATAAGTTTTTAATTTTAGACAATCTATCATTCCAGTTCAGTTGCTCACATAACTTTGCACATTTTCCAACATAAGCTCCCAAAATTAAGATGACTTGATCACACATTTGAATTTGTAATTGTTTGCAATAATCATCAGTAAGTTTACCAGATCCAATACACAGAAGTTCTGTCTTTTCCTTGTTCACCTTTGCACCAGATCCTTTACAATACAAGTCAAGTACATTAAAAGATTGATTAATGGATTGTGTGTCCGCTAATGTCAAGGTTGTATCATCTGCATGTTGAAAAACTTTACTTGTATTACTAGACAGTGGGAGTGGAATACCTTTGATAGGGGGATTTGCTTTGATAGCGAGTCCTAAGGGTTCTGCTGCTAATACATATAACATTGCTGATATAGGACAACCTTGTCTGACTGAATTTTTAATTAAAAAGGGTTTCGTTAGATGACCATTGCATTTAACACTACTTTTAATTTCATTATAAAATATCTTTATCCACTGAATAAAATTGTCACCAAAACCGAACTTTCGTAAAACAGAAATCAAATATGAGTGGCAAACTCTGTCAAACGCTTTTTCTTGATCAATTTTTAAGATATATCCCTCAAGATTGTCTCTCTCAACCATATCTATAATATCTCTTACAGTGACTATAGTATCAGCAATATCTCTCCCAACTATACAACATGTCTGAGTTTGAGAAATAATTTTGGGTAATACCATTTTTAAACGTGTAGACAAAATCCTTGCCAAAATTTTATAATCTACATTAAGTAAACTGATAGGACGCCAATTTTGCAATCTTCTATTATCCCCCTTATTTTTATAAATAAGTGATATAACGCCAAATCTCATTGATCTCGACATAATATTGTCATTCTTAACACTCTGAAAGATGTGCAACAGAATATCATATATACAATCATAAAATTTACAATACCACTCTACTGTCAATCTGTATGTATTTCATCAACTGTTATTATGGCATCACACATATCTTTATCCTCATCAGATACAGAACAGTTTACAAAATTTAAAAGTGAATCAGTACAATTATCATCAACAGTTACCGAAGAATATAAATGACTATAAAACTGATGTATTTCATCTAAGATTCCGCTTGTATTTGAAATAATTACACCATCATCATCAATCAATTCATTGATTACATTTTTGTTGTGTCGATATTTCTCAAGATTTAGAAAGTATTTAGTATTTCTATCGCTTTCAATTGCCCATTTCGCCTTAGATCTCAATATAGCACCCCGACAAAAATCGGTTTCATAGTCACTTAACTGATGTTTTAGTTCTTCATATTTGTTAATGTCATATGATTCTTTATTTGCGACTTTTTCTGAAAATGATTTTAATTTATTTTGCAATGTAAAGTATTCTTGTAATCTTTCCTTATTTCTTCTTGTACAGTATACTTGGGAAAAATTTTTAATTTTGTATTTTACATTATCCCACCAAATGAGTGGTTCACTAAAATACATTTCGTCAGTTTTTCCCTCGGTAAGAATTGATTTCACTCTTTGTACATATTTTTCCTCAAAAAGAACATTGTTATTTAGTATCCATAATCCGGGCCCTGTTTCCACTTTGCAGGTATTTAGTTTAAGGTATACAAAAGAATGATCACTAAAGGATGTATCTGCATAATAAATATTTTGCACATTGGAATGCAATTTTGAGGAAATCAAAAAATAATCTATTCTACTCTGCTTCATTTCGCCTAGTACAACTTGTTTTCTGGAGAAACTACGAGTACTAGGATTTCGTGATCTCCATAAATCGGTAATATTTCTATCATGAATAATTTTATAAAGTTCACGCACTGCTACATCATAAATATGTAAGGCTTTGTTATGTCGATCAATACCTGCTAAAGTTGTATTGAAATCACCAGCCAGGATAGTGCTATCACTAGTACTGTTATGTAAATATGTATTTAGCTTCATGAAAAAGTTAAACCTTTCCTTCACAACATTTGGAGCATAAATATTGATTAAATCAATCACTTTATCATCAATAGCTATTTTAAGATGTAAAATCCTACCCTTTTCAATCATTTCTTGTGTCACCTGATTTCTCAATTCTCTCACTACTAAAACAGCAACACCTGCCCTCCTATTGTCTGCATTACTATAAAATATGTCACCATTCCAAATCTCATTTTCTCTAATACTTTCAGCAAACTCATCATCCCAAAAGGTTTCTTGCAATAATAAAATATGGCCTCTTTTCTCTTTAAATATTTCTAAAACAGACTTTAGTTTATTCAAATTACGCAAGCCATTTACATTTAGAGATACAATATTTAAAGCCATGATTATGATGAGTGTATTGAAAGTATTAAAAAATGTTGAGTGTTTGATCATTTCTTAATAGGTGTTCGTCGCATGCTATTCATTTTCAGGTTAGGTACTGGATTAAACCTTCTCCTTCTCCTTTGTACTACTTTGAAATTTTCGATATTAGTACCGTTTTCTTGACATGTACGTGATTCGTTTGATCTTTCAACAACGTCTGCAGCCATCTTCCTGTCATCATCTGAATCTGTCCCCGATCCATCTCCAATTGTATGATTGTTGTTTACTTCCTCCTCAGATTCTATTTCTACATTGGTCATATCAACTCCACTTCTTTCTTTTTCTTCCCCACTTTCTCCACTCTCGTTATCTTGTTTTGCATTCTCAATTTCTTCTTTATCATCTTCGTCACTCGGTAACTCCAATATGTCTTCCCTAGTATCATCATCAACTTGCGAATGAATCCCTGCAATGGCCTCTCTGTAACATATACATGTTTGCGCCTCTTTGTGGCATTTGTCGCATATCCTGCATGTACACATTAGAGGAAAACTTACACAACTGTCACATCTTTGCCTTGTGCAATTTTTTGCTACATGGCCTTGCTCCCCACACTTGTAGCATACAAAATCAGGGCAGTCTTTTATAACATGTCCCGGATCTAGACATCTAGAACATACCTTAACTTGGTTGTCGTGTAATACTCTAAAGTATTGCTGACCATTGACAGTCTGAAATTTCAGACTGTAAGGCAAGGATTTTACCTGCTGTGGAAATTTACATTTGACATAACGAGTCCCATCAGCCACACTAGTCCCAGGATAATATCTGCGTTGAATGGGAGAAAGAAGTTCTACTCCGTATTCACCGAGCTTCATACTTATATCATCATCGGTGATGTATGCTGGTAAATGAAGAATTGACACAATAATAGTGTCTGAATATAAGAGAGTACAATCAAAGTGTTCACTTCCAATATCAATTCCACACAAGGTATTATATGCTACTTCCTTGCTCGGCAGTGTGACCTCATACAAATTTGCACCTTTGGGCACAACTGCATAGACCGACATATCTCCGGTTAATTCTTCTACACTTCTAACAATATCACTTGCCTTTATTTTCTTCACATCCTTTACATCAATCACCACGGTACATTCTTTCCCAAAACGACGAGAAGCTCCTGTCTGTCTATCGATGTTACTCGACATGCCATTCTTATTGTTAGCTATTCCACTGGTGTCATTAGAGTGTGAGTCAGCTCCTTGTGCTGCTCGTGCAGCACGACCAGGCTTTGTATTAATTGTCACAGAAAATAGTATTTTGTGTGGTGGATAAAGTTATCCACACACTCAAAATATATCACACTTATATATGAATGCGATCACACAAATCTTATAAACGTACCTGTAACAAATTAAAACAGAAAAAATGTCTATTAAAGGAAAAAAACTTGAAAATTCACGGAGCTATCATCAAACGTGTTTTCCTTCTGATGTCATAACCGGAAGTCCTATAGATTAAAACAAAAGTTTCCCAAGCGGGGAATCGAACCCCGGCCGCCGCGGTGAGAGCGCGGAATCCTAGCCACTAGACCACTTGGGATATTATGGATATGATTTGTTGATACATGGATATCAAGTTGTCATGGCAATGGAAGATGCACATAATGTATTTCGCAAACACTGAGCTGTATAATCTACAGTATCTTTAGACATCTGAAATACAAATTTCAATCAGCGCCTAACTATAAACAAAAGAAGCACATTTATTTGATGAACAGGGTAAGATAAACAGAGTCAGTGCGAATGATGACTTGTTCTTAGGCCGCATGAAAACCTTTGGCGGGCCTCATGAAAGCCCTTGGCGGGCCGCTCGGGCCGTAGTTTCCCTCCCCTGTCTTAGACATTATTTCCTAAAAATTTAAGGAAAGAAAACATGTATATTTTGAATCGTTAGAAATATTTTTTAAGAACAACACTTAAGTCTACTTGAGTAGTCTTTTATTGAACATATATTTCTCGAAAGCTTCTATTGTCTTCCCGAATATCAAGTATGTCGAGGCGTCTTAAATGACCATAATTAGGTTTGGTGGCTACACTGGGTAGATAATTTTGATCCCATGCATTCTTTTGCTCTTGCGATCAAAACTGGTATTGGGGAGATAACGGGAAATAAAATCATAAAAACATATACTATTTTACAGAAGAACACAGAGACAGAGAGAGAGAGAGAGAGAGAGATGGAGAGAGAGATATGTGATCTTTAATTAACCGTTTGGAGTTTAACATGGATGTGATTCGTTTATATAGTCCAGTACAAAATAATCTGATACATTACCAGAACCTTTACAAGTTATTTGTTGTGAATCTGGTAATAAAGGCGGCATTTTTCGATTAAAGAAAAACGGGTACTAACTACAAAAACAATTGAAAGTTGCAAATCTTTCATTTGAACAATGCCAAAAGCCAGGGATACTTAATTGATATGCTTCATTGTTCACTCGATAACTACACATCATATAAATGCACGAATAAATCATGCATAAGGTTTTGAAACAATTTGTAATCTTTATGAACATTTATTAAAGTTGGTAATAAGCATATTTGCAATTGGTGAAACAAATCATTTGACCGCTGAAGTCTCAAATTCAGATAAAATTCAGAAGAAACAGAATAAAAACGACCGAAAACAACTATATGTCGCCAGTGTTGCAGGGTCATCACAGCTTACATCTGAAAGAGGCGATATTGTTACTAATCTGATTCCAGCCGACACTTAATTGATTTTGAGACATATATACACCTCGTGCACTACACCGAAACTGATGAAAGTTGGACTATATTTTACTTACTATCCTCTTGGAATTTCTGTAACTTACATTTCACTTTCGTTCTCATTATGTACTTGATTTCACTTGGTATGCGCAATGGGACGATTCTAGTAAAGAATAGCATTTGTCTTTCCACGATTGAATATCAAGTTCCGGCCAACACTGTGCAAGAGCTGATGTCCAGTTTCCTGTAGCTTGTTGTTTCTCGCTTGTGGAACATTCGAAGGCGGATTTTTTCTAGAATATCGGTCCGTTCATGGCCCAGTTTTCTATTATTTCAATCGTCATATGGGCCTCAATGGAGACTGCATCATACAGTGAATATTCGTCCGTTCGTAGCACACTGTTAATTAAATAAAGATATCCGACGCTATTGCCACAGCGAGATGGATCGGGGAGGTGATGGCATTGAAGCTACCATAAATGGGGTATTGATTGATTGATCAGCTTTGACGTATTGACGTTTCATTTATTCAATGTAGGTAGGTGCGGTAGCTTGTATGGTAGAGCGCAGACCGCGTATTTCAAGGGTGGATGGTTCAACATCCGCCATTGCAGTCCTAGTCGGTTGCCTAGGTTTGGCCTTAGGAAATACACTTAGGTTCTATTTCTTCCTCAATAGATGCCTTTGAAGAAAATTGATTCAGGATACACAGTCTTCAAACTGAAAATACAGAGCTTTTTTATTGGTATATACTTTTATTTGGATACTTGTATTTTCGACCTTTAGCAATTATTTGTGAACCATAATCCACCTTAAAGCTGGTCTGAAATTAAAGTTTTATAAAGAAGTTATAAGTAAGAAACGATTTAAACATTTTTGGGTTGAATGATGTCACGTGACGCCATACAGATCTAGCTCTTTGCCTCCTGTGTACGCTCTTTCGCAGTCTGATGTGCCTCTGTTATAAGAAATATTTATTGAATTTAACAGGGAATTAAAATAAATAAGGGACATCTGTGAATAATTCCTATGACTGAGAAAAGAACATAGGATAAACGTAACGGAAACGTACATGTTTTTATTCTTTCCGTTCCGCAAACAATCATGCGGAGGACACTAAAGGAAATGGCAGTAGTCATTAGCATTTCCAGTGGCATTACTTTCATACTATTAGGGTTACGCTTTATTTAAAGACCACGTTGGCTAAGTCTCCCACTCCGTCAATTTATTTCGTGATTCAAGTACAAAATGCCGTAATATCGTAATATATTTAATTAATCGAAAGAGCTCATTGTTTGTCCCTGCAGAGACTCATGACTTGATCAATATTACATCGCTTTTACATTGTTCAAATTTGCGGTACGATACATATCAAAGACATCGTGTCAGACGTTATTCATACTAGGCACCTGCGTAATATTATGACGTCACATTCATACTAATTATACGCGTCATATTGCTATTAACAAGATTCGATATTCTTTATCCATTTGATAATCGATATTATCACAATGATACTTCAAGAACATTTAAATTGGAAAGGAGGAACTCGATACACCAAAATCAATCGTGAATTCATTTTCGTTAAATATAAAATTAATTAGTGTTAAATATGCTTAAATGTTGGCAAACGCTGTAAATCGAATCATTTGAAAGCGTATATAAGATCATTCATATATGACACGATTTGGCCGAGTGAATAATGGAAGCACTGTATTAAAAATGTTTTCCTGTGGTGTTTTCATTAAATTTTTGCGAGAATAAATGTAATGTTTAATCAAATACTTTGATTGTGATTAATCTCTTTCCCCTAAGAAAAACTGTTTTTGATCAGAAAGTCGAAACGTAGATATAATTTCTACAATTTTTCTTATCTTTGTAAAGATAAAACTTTATGTTATATTTGCACGATATAGATTAAAACAAAAGTTTCCCAAGCGGGGAATCGAACCCCGGCCGCCTCGGTGAGAGCGAGGAATCCTTTTTTTTTTTTCTTTCTTTATTTAAAAAACGTTTTGTACAGTATATATGTTAAAAGTATACAGTCAGTATTTACATAGGAGTTTGTAATGCTATATTACAAAATAATGGTTCTACAATAGTATTTTGTAATGCTATATTACAAAACAATGATTCTACAATAGTATTTTGTTAAGCTATATTACAGAACATTGATTCTAAAATTATATTTTGTAATGCTATAGTACAAAACAATGATTCTACAATGTGATAAACAGTTTATCCTCTTCCATTCTCATTAAAGGATTATCTTTTACAAAATACTTCGTTATCAAAGTCTGATTTTTGTCTTTGTAATGTTGATACGCATATAATATATATTTTCTAGTCAAATATTGGAACAATCTTTCGATGTCTATTTGTTTCCCTAATAACGACATAATGTTTCTTCTTTTGTAAATGCACAATCGAGCAATGCTCAGAATGTAGTTCAAAAAATAACTATTTACTGATTTTGTTTCTTTGTTATATCCTATCATGAGCATTTGTTCAAAAGAAGTGCTATTGAGAACACCAACTCTACATTTTTTAAAAAGAATCTCAACTATATATACAATATAATTCTTAAAAGAGCTTAATTCAGGACATTTCAAAAACATGTGAAATAAATCCTCTGTTTCCAACTGGCACACTGGACATAAGTCATTATCAATTTTGCCATAGTATTTTAGTCTCTCTTTTGTAAATATTCGATTGTGCATTATTCTGTAATCCAAATCTATACAATCTGGGGTCTTGAAAGGTAGATGTATCAATTTCCAGTATTTATGCTTTTCCAAACTAAATATCTTACTCCAAAAGGAAACAGAAGCTGGTTCTTTAAAAATCAACGTACATAAAAGCTTGTAAAATAGTTGTGTTGTACATAAACAGAGGTCATATAATTTTGTATCAACTCTGAGAAACATATTATTTCTCCCATTGGTTACAGTGGGTTTTGACTCTGTTGCAACAATATTTCTCCAGCCTAATGGTATACTTTCTATTATGCAATTATAGTCTTTTTTTATCTTATCTGTTTTGATCTCAGAATTTGATTTGTATATCATTTCTTGAATAGCTCTATAAGGTAGTATTCCAGGTACAAATTCATATGTAATATCCTGAACACGAACAATTCCTGCTTCTATAAATTCTGCGAAAAACAACGTTTTACCAGCACATGTAATATTAGGATTTAAAAAGAGAGGTTGTTCAAAAACATTCCTCACATCAATATTTGTATCGATATTATTTCTAAGTTTTTCCCATGCATGAAACATTTCTCTGTAAAATATAGGTAGGGTATTCAATTGTTGCTTATTTAAAGACATGAGAAACAACTCTTTGGTCAACCTCATGTTCAGGACAGTAGATAAAAAGTGATCAAAGGTATTTTTCCACATAGCATGGCAATTCACATCAAAGTATCTTTTTAAAAATTTTAGTCTGAATGCATACATTTTCATCTTTATATCAGTTAACTGTAGTCCGCCATTTCGCTTATCACCAATTATTGTATAATAGTGAACCAAATGGGACTTTCCTGACCAGATAAATCTGAGAAATAATTGCTTCAATTCATCAGCAATCATATCAGGAAGAGGCTGAACTGACACTATGTACAATACTCTAGAAACTAATAAGTTATTAACAACTGTTACTTTTCCTTGTATTGTCAAATATCTCTGTGACCACAGTTGCAATAAGTTTTTAATTTTAGACAATCTATCATTCCAGTTCAGTTGCTCACATAACTTTGCACATTTTCCAACATAAGCTCCCAAAATTAAGATGACTTGATCACACATTTGAATTTGTAATTGTTTGCAATAATCATCAGTAAGTTTACCAGATCCAATACACAGAAGTTCTGTCTTTTCCTTGTTCACCTTTGCACCAGATCCTTTACAATACAAGTCAAGTACATTAAAAGATTGATTAATGGATTGTGTGTCCGCTAATGTCAAGGTTGTATCATCTGCATGTTGAAAAACTTTACTTGTATTACTAGACAGTGGGAGTGGAATACCTTTGATAGTGGGATTTGCTTTGATAGCGAGTCCTAAGGGTTCTGCTGCTAATACATATAACATTGCTGATATAGGACAACCTTGTCTGACTGAATTTTTAATTAAAAAGGGTTTCGTTAGATGACCATTGCATTTAACACTACTTTTAATTTCATTATAAAATATCTTTATCCACTGAATAAAATTGTCACCAAAACCGAACTTTCGTAAAACAGAAATCAAATATGAGTGGCAAACTCTGTCAAACGCTTTTTCTTGATCAATTTTTAAGATATATCCCTCAAGATTGTCTCTCTCAACCATATCTATAATATCTCTTACAGTGACTATAGTATCAGCAATATCTCTCCCAACTATACAACATGTCTGAGTTTGAGAAATAATTTTGGGTAATACCATTTTTAAACGTGTAGACAAAATCCTTGTCAAAATTTTATAATCTACATTAAGTAAACTGATAGGACGCCAATTTTGCAATCTTCTATTATCCCCCTTATTTTTATAAATAAGTGATATAACGCCAAATCTCATTGATCTCGACATAATATTGTCATTCTTAACACTCTGAAAGATGTGCAACAGAATATCATATATACAATCATAAAATTTACAATACCACTCTACTGTCAATCTGTATGTATTTCATCAACTGTTATTATGGCATCACACATATCTTTATCCTCATCAGATACAGAACAGTTTACAAAATTTAAAAGTGAATCAGTACAATTATCATCAACAGTTACCGAAGAATATAAATGACTATAAAACTGATGTATTTCATCTAAGATTCCGCTTGTATTTGAAATAATTACACCATCATCATCAATCAATTCATTGATTACATTTTTGTTGTGTCGATATTTCTCAAGATTTAGAAAGTATTTAGTATTTCTATCGCTTTCAATTGCCCATTTCGCCTTAGATCTCAATATAGCACCCCGACAAAAATCGGTTTCATAGTCACTTAACTGATGTTTTAGTTCTTCATATTTGTTAATGTCATATGATTCTTTATTTGCGACTTTTTCTGAAAATGATTTTAATTTATTTTGCAATGTAAAGTATTCTTGTAATCTTTCCTTATTTCTTCTTGTACAGTATACTTGGGAAAATTTTTTAATTTTGTATTTTACATTATCCCACCAAATGAGTGGTTCACTAAAATACATTTCGTCAGTTTTTCCCTCGGTAAGAATTGATTTCACTCTTTGTACATATTTTTCCTCAAAAAGAACATTGTTATTTAGTATCCATAATCCGGGCCCTGTTTCCACTTTGCAGGTATTTAGTTTAAGGTATACAAAAGAATGATCACTAAAGGATGTATCTGCATAATAAATATTTTGCACATTGGAATGCAATTTTGAGGAAATCAAAAAATAATCTATTCTACTCTGCTTCATTTCGCCTAGTACAACTTGTTTTCTGGAGAAACTACGAGTACTAGGATTTCGTGATCGCCATAAATCGGTAATATTTCTATCATGAATAATTTTATAAAGTTCACGCACTGCTACATCATCAATATGTAAGGCTTTGTTATGTCGATCAATACCTGCTAAAGTTGTATTGAAATCACCAGCCAGGATAGTGCTATCACTAGTACTGTTATGTAAATATGTATTTAGCTTCATGAAAAAGTTAAACCTTTCCTTCACAACATTTGGAGCATAAATATTGATTAAATCAATCATTTTATCATCAATAGCTATTTTAAGATGTAAAATCCTACCCTTTTCAATCATTTCTTGTGTCACCTGATTTCTCAATTCTCTCACTACTAAAACAGCAACACCTGCCCTCCTATTGTCTGCATTACTATAAAATATGTCACCATTCCAAATCTCATTTTCTCTAATACTTTCAGCAAACTCATCATCCCAAAAGGTTTCTTGCAATAATAAAATATGGCCTCTTTTCTCTTTAAATATTTCTAAAACAGACTTTAGTTTATTCAAATTACGCAAGCCATTTACATTTAGAGATACAATATTTAAAGCCATGATTATGATGAGTGTATTGAAAGTATTAAAAAATGTTGAGTGTTTGATCATTTCTTAATAGGTGTTCGTCGCATGCTATTCATTTTCAGGTTAGGTACTGGATTAAACCTTCTCCTTCTCCTTTGTACTACTTTGAAATTTTCGATATTAGTACCGTTTTCTTGACATGTACGTGATTCGTTTGATCTTTCAACAACGTCTGCAGCCATCTTCCTGTCATCATCTGAATCTGTCCCCGATCCATCTCCAATTGTATGATTGTTGTTTACTTCCTCCTCAGATTCTATTTCTACATTGGTCATATCAACTCCACTTCTTTCTTTTTCTTCCCCACTTTCTCCACTCTCGTTATCTTGTTTTGCATTCTCAATTTCTTCTTTATCATCTTCGTCACTCGGTAACTCCAATATGTCTTCCCTAGTATCATCATCAACTTGCGAATGAATCCCTGCAATGGCCTCTCTGTAACATATACATGTTTGCGCCTCTTTGTGGCATTTGTCGCATATCCTGCATGTACACATTAGAGGAAAACTTACACAACTGTCACATCTTTGCCTTGTGCAATTTTTTGCTACATGGCCTTGCTCCCCACACTTGTAGCATACAAAATCAGGGCAGTCTTTTATAACATGTCCCGGATCTAGACATCTAGAACATACCTTAACTTGGTTGTCGTGTAATACTCTAAAGTATTGCTGACCATTGACAGTCTGAAATTTCAGACTGTAAGGCAAGGATTTTACCTGCTGTGGAAATTTACATTTGACATAACGAGTCCCATCAGCCACACTAGTCCCAGGATAATATCTGCGTTGAATGGGAGAAAGAAGTTCTACTCCGTATTCACCGAGCTTCATACTTATATCATCATCGGTGATGTATGCTGGTAAATGAAGAATTGACACAATAATAGTGTCTGAATATAAGAGAGTACAATCAAAGTGTTCACTTCCAATATAAATTCCACACAAAGGTATTATATGCTACTTCCTTGCTCGGCAGTGTGACCTCATACAAATTTGCACCTTTGGGCACAACTGCATAGACCGACATATCTCCGGTTAATTCTTCTACACTTCTAACAATATCACTTGCCTTTATTTTCTTCACATCCTTTACATCAATCACCACGGTACATTCTTTCCCAAAACGACGAGAAGCTCCTGTCTGTCTATCGATGTTACTCGACATGCCATTCTTATTGTTAGCTATTCCACTGGTGTCATTAGAGTGTGAGTCAGCTCCTTGTGCTGCTCGTGCAGCACGACCAGGCTTTGTATTAATTGTCACAGAAAATAGTATTTTGTGTGGTGGATAAAGTTATCCACACACTCAAAATATATCACACTTATATATGAATGCGATCACACAAATCTTATAAACGTACCTGTAACAAATTAAAACAGAAAAAATGTCTATTAAAGAAAAAAAACTTGCAAAATTCACGGAGCGATCATCAAACGTGTTTTTCTTCTGATGTCATAACCGGAAGTCCTATAGATTCAAACAAAAGTTTCCCAAGCGGGGAATCGAACCCCAGCCGCCGCGGTGAGAGCGCGGAATCCCAGCCACTAGACCACTTGGGATATTATGGATATGATTTGTTGATACATGGATATCAAGTTGTCATGGCAATGGAAGATGCACATAATGTATTTCGCAAACACTGAGCTGTATAATCTACAGTATCTTTAGACATCTGAAATACAAATTTCAATCAGCGCCTAACTATAAACAAAAGAAGCACATTTATTTGATGAACAGGGTAAGATAAACAGAGTCAGTGCGAATGATGACTTGTTCTTAGGCCGCATGAAAACCTTTGGCGGGCCTCATGAAAGCCCTTGGCGGGCCGCTCGGGCCGTAGTTTCCCACCCCTGTCTTAGACATTATTTCCTAAAAATTTAAGGAAAGAAAACATGTATATTTTGAATCGTTAGAAATATTTTTTAAGAACAACACTTAAGTCTACTTGAGTAGTCTTTTATTGAACATATATTTCTCGAAAGCTTCTATTGTCTTCCCGAATATCAAGTATGTCGAGGCGTCTTAAATGACCATAATTAGGTTTGGTGGCTACACTGGGTAGATAATTTTGATCCTATGCATTGTTTTGCTCTTGCGATCAAAACTGGTATTGGGGAGATAACGGGAAATAAAATCATAAAAACATATACTATTTTACAGAAGAACACAGAGAGAGAGAGAGAGAGAGAGAGAGAGATGGAGAGAGAGAGATATGTGATCTTTAATTAACCGTTTGGAGTTTAACATGGATGTGATTCGTTTATATAGTCCAATACAAAATAATCTGATACATTACCAGAACCTTTACAAGTTATTTGTTGTGAATCTGGTAATAAAGGCGGCATTTTTCGATTAAAGAAAAACTGGTACTAACTACAAAAACAATTGAAAGTTGCAAATCTTTCATTTGAACAATGCCAAAAGCCAGGGATACTTAATTGATATGCTTCATTGTTCACTCGATAACTACACATCATATAAATGCACGAATAAATCATACATAAGGTTTTGAAACAATTTGTAATCTTTATGAACATTTATTAAAGTTGGTAATAAGCATATTTGCAATTGGTGAAACAAATCATTTGACCGCTGAAGTCTCAAATTCAGATAAAATTCAGAAGAAACAGAATAAAAACGACCGAAAACAACTATATGTCGCCAGTGTTGCAGGGTCATCACAGCTTACATCTGAAAGAGGCGATATTGTTACTAATCTGATTCCAGCCGACACTTAATTGATTTTGAGACATATATACACCTCGTGCACTACACCGAAACTGATGAAAGTTGGACTATATTTTACTTACTATCCTCTTGGAATTTCTGTAACTTACATTTCACTTTCATTCTCATTATGTACTTGATTTCACTTGGTATGCGCAATGGGACGATTCTAGTAAAGAATAGCATTTGTCTTTCCACGATTGAATATCAAGTTCCGGCCAACACTGTGCAAGAGCTGATGTCCAGTTTCCTGTAGCTTGTTGTTTCTCGCTTGTGGAACATTCGAAGGCGGATTTTTTCTAGAATATCGGTCCGTTCATGGCCCAGTTTTCTATTATTTCAATCGTCATATGGGCCTCAATGGAGACTGCATCATACAGTGAATATTCGTCCGTTCGTAGCACACTGTTAATTAAATAAAGATATCCGACGCTATTGCCACAGCGAGATGGATCGGGGAGGTGATGGCATTGAAGCTACCATAAATGGGGTATTGATTGATTGATCAGCTTTGACGTATTGACGTTTCATTTATTCAATGTAGGTAGGTGCGGTAGCTTGTATGGTAGAGCGCAGACCGCGTATTTCAAGGGTGGATGGTTCAACATCCGCCATTGCAGTCCTAGTCGGTTGCCTAGGTTTGGCCTTAGGAAATACACTTAGGTTCTATTTCTTCCTCAATAGATGCCTTTGAAGAAAATTGATTCAGGATACACAGTCTTCAAACTGAAAATACAGAGCTTTTTTATTGGTATATACTTTTATTTGGATACTTGTATTTTCGACCTTTAGCAATTATTTGTGAACCATAATCCACCATAAAGCTAGTCTGAAATTAAAGTTTTATAAAGAAGTTATAAGTAAGAAACGATTTAAAAATTTTTGGGTTGAATGATGTCACGTGACGCCACACAGATCTAGCTCTTTGCCTCTTGTGTACGCTCTTTCGCAGTCTGATGTGCCTCTGTCATAAGAAATATTTATTGAATTTAACAGGGAATTAAAATAAATAAGGGACATCTGTGAATAATTCCTATGACTGAGAAAAGAACATAGGATAAACGTAACGGAAACGTACATGTTTTTATTCTTTCCGTTCCGCAAACAATCATGCGGAGGACACTAAAGGAAATGGCAGTAGTCATTAGCATTTCCAGTGGCATTACTTTCATACTATTAGGGTTACGCTTTATTTAAAGACCACGTTGGCTAAGTCTCCCACCCCGTCAATTTATTTCGTGATTCAAGTACAAAGTGCCGTAATATCGTAATATATTTAATAAATCGAAAGAGCTCATTGTTTGTCCCTGCAGAGACTCATGACTTGATCAATATTACATCGCTTTTACATTGTTCAAATTTGCGGTACGATACATATCAAAGACATCGTGTCAGACGTTATTCATACTAGGCACCTGCGTAATATTATGACGTCACATTCATACTAATTATACGCGTCATATTGCTATTAACAAGATTCGATATTCTTTATCCATTTAATAATCGATATTATCACAATGATACTTCAAGAACATTTAAATTGGAAAGGAGGAACTCGATACACCAAAATCAATCGTGAATTCATTTTCGTTAAATATAAAATTAATTAGTGTTAAATATGCCTAAACGTTGGCAAACGCTGTAAATTGTTCAGAGAGCTTCGTAAAAATCGAATCATTTGAAAGCGTATATAAAATCATTCATATATGACACGATTTGGCCGAGTGAATAATGGAAGCACTGTATTAAAAATGTTTTCCTGTGGTGTTTTCATTAAATTTTTGCGAGAATAAATGTAATGTTTAATCAAATACTTTGATTGTGATTAATCTCTTTCCCCTAAGAAAAACTGTTTTTGATCAGAAAGTCGAAACGTAGATATAATTTCTACAAGTTTTCTTATCTTTGTAAAGATAAAACTTTATGTTATATTTGCACGATATAGATTAAAACAAAAGTTTCCCAAGCGGGGAATCGAACCCCGGCCGCCGCGGTGAGAGCGAGGAATCCTTTTTTTTTTTTTTTTTTTTTTATTTAAAAAACGTTTTGTACAGTATATATGTTAAAAGTATACAGTCAGTATTTACATAGGAGTTTGTAATGCTATATTACAAAATAATGGTTCTACAATAGTATTTTGTTATGCTATATTACAAAACAATGATTCTACAATAGTATTTTGTTAAGCTATATTACAGAACATTGATTCTAAAATTATATTTTGTAATGCTATAGTACAAAACAATGATTCTACAATGTGATAAACAGTTTATCCTCTTCCATTCTCATTAAAGGATTATCTTTTACAAAATACTTCGTTATCAAAGTCTGATTTTTGTCTTTGTAATGTTGATACGCATATAATATATATTTTCTAGTCAAATATTGGAACAATCTTTCGATGTCTATTTGTTTCCCTAATAACGACATAATGTTTCTTCTTTTGTAAATGCACAATCGAGCAATGCTCAGAATGTAGTTCAAAAAATAACTATTTACTGATTTTGTTTCTTTGTTATATCCTATCATGAGCATTTGTTCAAAAGAAGTGCTATTGAGAACACCAACTCTACATTCTTTAAAAAGAATCTCAACTATATATACAATATAATTCTTAAAAGAGCTTAATTCAGGACATTTCAAAAACATGTGAAATAAATCCTCTGTTTCCAACTGGCACACTGGACATAAGTCATTATCAATTTTGCCATAGTATTTTAGTCTCTCTTTTGTAAATATTCGATTGTGCATTATTCTGTAATCCAAATCTATACAATCTGGGGTCTTGAAAGGTAGATGTATCAATTTCCAGTATTTATGCTTTTCCAAACTAAATATCTTACTCCAAAAGGAAACAGAAGCTGGTTCTTTAAAAATCAACGTACATAAAAGCTTGTAAAATAGTTGTGTTGTACATAAACAGAGGTCATATAATTTTGTATCAACTCTGAGAAACATATTATTTCTCCCATTGGTTACAGTGGGTTTTGACTCTGTTGCAACAATATTTCTCCAGCCTAATGGTATACTTTCTATTATGCAATTATAGTCTTTTTTTATCTTATCTGTTTTGATCTCAGAATTTGATTTGTATATCATTTCTTGAATAGCTCTATAAGGTAGTATTCCAGGTACAAATTCATATGTAATATCCTGAACACGAACAATTCCTGCTTCTATAAATTCTGCGAAAAACAACGTTTTACCAGCACATGTAATATTAGGATTTAAAAAGAGAGGTTGTTCAAAAACATTCCTCACATCAATATTTGTATCGATATTATTTCTAAGTTTTTCCCATGCATGAAACATTTCTCTGTAAAATATAGGTAGGGTATTCAATTGTTGCTTATTTAAAGACATGAGAAACAACTCTTTGGTCAACCTCATGTTCAGGACAGTAGATAAAAAGTGATCAAAGGTATTTTTCCACATAGCATGGCAATTCACATCAAAGTATCTTTTTAAAAATTTTAGTCTGAATGCATACATTTTCATCTTTATATCAGTTAACTGTAGTCCGCCATTTCGCTTATCACCAATTATTGTATAATAGTGAACCAAATGGGACTTTCCTGACCAGATAAATCTGAGAAATAATTGCTTCAATTCATCAGCAATCATATCAGGAAGAGGCTGAACTGACACTATGTACAATACTCTAGAAACTAATAAGTTATTAACAACTGTTACTTTTCCTTGTATTGTCAAATATCTCTGTGACCACAGTTGCAATAAGTTTTTAATTTTAGACAATCTATCATTCCAGTTCAGTTGCTCACATAACTTTGCACATTTTCCAACATAAGCTCCCAAAATTAAGATGACTTGATCACACATTTGAATTTGTAATTGTTTGCAATAATCATCAGTAAGTTTACCAGATCCAATACACAGAAGTTCTGTCTTTTCCTTGTTCACCTTTGCACCAGATCCTTTACAATACAAGTCAAGTACATTAAAAGATTGATTAATGGATTGTGTGTCCGCTAATGTCAAGGTTGTATCATCTGCATGTTGAAAAACTTTACTTGTATTACTAGACAGTGGGAGTGGAATACCTTTGATAGTGGGATTTGCTTTGATAGCGAGTCCTAAGGGTTCTGCTGCTAATACATATAACATTGCTGATATAGGACAACCTTGTCTGACTGAATTTTTAATTAAAAAGGGTTTCGTTAGATGACCATTGCATTTAACACTACTTTTAATTTCATTATAAAATATCTTTATCCACTGAATAAAATTGTCACCAAAACCGAACTTTCGTAAAACAGAAATCAAATATGAGTGGCAAACTCTGTCAAACGCTTTTTCTTGATCA
The DNA here is from genome assembly GCA_028554795.2 of Sinohyriopsis cumingii. Classification (NCBI taxonomy): domain Eukaryota; kingdom Metazoa; phylum Mollusca; class Bivalvia; order Unionida; family Unionidae; genus Sinohyriopsis; species Sinohyriopsis cumingii. Next base: position 120,616,520 of record CM068826.1, on the reverse strand, counting down.
ATTTTTAAGATATATCCCTCAAGATTGTCTCTCTCAACCATATCTATAATATCTCTTACAGTGACTATAGTATCAGCAATATCTCTCCCAACTATACAACATGTCTGAGTTTGAGAAATAATTTTGGGTAATACCATTTTTAAACGTGTAGACAAAATCCTTGTCAAAATTTTATAATCTACATTAAGTAAACTGATAGGACGCCAATTTTGCAATCTTCTATTATCCCTCTTATTTTTATAAATAAGTGATATAACGCCAAATCTCATTGATCTCGACATAATATTGTCATTCTTAACACTCTGAAAGATGTGCAACAGAATATCATATATACAATCATAAAATTTACAATACCACTCTACTGTCAATCTGTATGTATTTCATCAACTGTTATTATGGCATCACACATATCTTTATCCTCATCAGATACAGAACAGTTTACAAAATTTAAAAGTGAATCAGTACAATTATCATCAACAGTTACCGAAGAATATAAATGACTATAAAACTGATGTATTTCATCTAAGATTCCGCTTGTATTTGAAATAATTACACCATCATCATCAATCAATTCATTGATTACATTTTTGTTGTGTCGATATTTCTCAAGATTTAGAAAGTATTTAGTATTTCTATCGCTTTCAATTGCCCATTTCGCCTTAGATCTCAATATAGCACCCCGACAAAAATCGGTTTCATAGTCACTTAACTGATGTTTTAGTTCTTCATATTTGTTAATGTCATATGATTCTTTATTTGCGACTTTTTCTGAAAATGATTTTAATTTATTTTGCAATGTAAAGTATTCTTGTAATCTTTCCTTATTTCTTCTTGTACAGTATACTTGGGAAAATTTTTTAATTTTGTATTTTACATTATCCCACCAAATGAGTGGTTCACTAAAATACATTTCGTCAGTTTTTCCCTCGGTAAGAATTGATTTCACTCTTTGTACATATTTTTCCTCAAAAAGAACATTGTTATTTAGTATCCATAATCCGGGCCCTGTTTCCACTTTGCAGGTATTTAGTTTAAGGTATACAAAAGAATGATCACTAAAGGATGTATCTGCATAATAAATATTTTGCACATTGGAATGCAATTTTGAGGAAATCAAAAAATAATCTATTCTACTCTGCTTCATTTCGCCTAGTACAACTTGTTTTCTGGAGAAACTACGAGTACTAGGATTTCGTGATCGCCATAAATCGGTAATATTTCTATCATGAATAATTTTATAAAGTTCACGCACTGCTACATCATCAATATGTAAGGCTTTGTTATGTCGATCAATACCTGCTAAAGTTGTATTGAAATCACCAGCCAGGATAGTGCTATCACTAGTACTGTTATGTAAATATGTATTTAGCTTCATGAAAAAGTTAAACCTTTCCTTCACAACATTTGGAGCATAAATATTGATTAAATCAATCACTTTATCATCAATAGCTATTTTAAGATGTAAAATCCTACCCTTTTCAATCATTTCTTGTGTCACCTGATTTCTCAATTCTCTCACTACTAAAACAGCAACACCTGCCCTCCTATTGTCTGCATTACTATAAAATATGTCACCATTCCAAATCTCATTTTCTCTAATACTTTCAGCAAACTCATCATCCCAAAAGGTTTCTTGCAATAATAAAATATGGCCTCTTTTCTCTTTAAATATTTCTAAACCAGACTTTAGTTTATTCAAATTACGCAAGCCATTTACATTTAGAGATACAATATTTAAAGCCATGATTATGATGAGTGTATTGAAAGTATTAAAAAATGTTGAGTGTTTGATCATTTCTTAATAGGTGTTCGTCGCATGCTATTCATTTTCAGGTTAGGTACTGGATTAAACCTTCTCCTTCTCCTTTGTACTACTTTGAAATTTTCGATATTAGTACCGTTTTCTTGACATGTACGTGATTCGTTTGATCTTTCAACAACGTCTGCAGCCATCTTCCTGTCATCATCTGAATCTGTCCCCGATCCATCTCCAATTGTATGATTGTTGTTTACTTCCTCCTCAGATTCTATTTCTACATTGGTCATATCAACTCCACTTCTTTCTTTTTCTTCCCCACTTTCTCCACTCTCGTTATCTTGTTTTGCATTCTCAATTTCTTCTTTATCATCTTCGTCACTCGGTAACTCCAATATGTCTTCCCTAGTATCATCATCAACTTGCGAATGAATCCCTGCAATGGCCTCTCTGTAACATATACATGTTTGCGCCTCTTTGTGGCATTTGTCGCATATCCTGCATGTACACATTAGAGGAAAACTTCCACAACTGTCACATCTTTGCCTTGTGCAATTTTTTGCTACATGGCCTTGCTCCCCACACTTGTAGCATACAAAATCAGGGCAGTCTTTTATAACATGTCCCGGATCTAGACATCTAGAACATACCTTAACTTGGTTGTCGTGTAATACTCTAAAGTATTGCTGACCATTGACAGTCTGAAATTTCAGACTGTAAGGCAAGGATTTTACCTGCTGTGGAAATTTACATTTGACATAACGAGTCCCATCAGCCACACTAGTCCCAGGATAATATCTGCGTTGAATGGGAGAAAGAAGTTCTACTCCGTATTCACCGAGCTTCATACTTATATCATCATCGGTGATGTATGCTGGTAAATGAAGAATTGACACAATAATAGTGTCTGAATATAAGAGAGTACAATCAAAGTGTTCACTTCCAATATCAATTCCACACAAGGTATTATATGCTACTTCCTTGCTCGGCAGTGTGACCTCATACAAATTTGCACCTTTGGGCACAACTGCATAGACCGACATATCTCCGGTTAATTCTTCTACACTTCTAACAATATCACTTGCCTTTATTTTCTTCACATCCTTTACATCAATCACCACGGTACATTCTTTCCCAAAACGACGAGAAGCTCCTGTCTGTCTATCGATGTTACTCGACATGCCATTCTTATTGTTAGCTATTCCACTGGTGTCATTAGAGTGTGAGTCAGCTCCTTGTGCTGCTCGTGCAGCACGACCAGGGTTTGTATTCATTGTCACAGAAAATAGTATTTTGTGTGGTGGATAAAGTTATCCACACACTCAAAATATATCACACTTATATATGAATGCGATCACACAAATCTTATAAACGTACCTGTAACAAATTAAAACAGAAAAAATGTCTATTAAAGGAAAAAAAACTTGAAAATTCACGGAGCGATCATCAAACGTGTTTTCCTTCTGATGTCATAACCGGAAGTCCTATAGATTAAAACAAAAGTTTCCCAAGCGGGGAATCGAACCCCGGCCGCCGCGGTGAGAGCGCGGAATCCTAGCCACTAGACCACTTGGGATATTATGGATATGATTTGTTGATACATGGATATCAAGTTGTCATGGCAATGGAAGATGCACATAATGTATTTCGCAAACACTGAGCTGTATAATCTACAGTATCTTTAGACATCTGAAATACAAATTTCAATCAGCGCCTAACTATAAACAAAAGAAGCACATTTATTTGATGAACAGGGTAAGATAAACAGAGTCAGTGCGAATGATGACTTGTTCTTAGGCCGCATGAAAACCTTTGGCGGGCCTCATGAAAGCCCTTGGCGGGCCGCTCGGGCCGTAGTTTCCCATCCCTGTCTTAGACATTATTTCCTAAAAATTTAAGGAAAGAAAACATGTATATTTTGAATCGTTAGAAATATTTTTTAAGAACAACACTTAAGTCTACTTGAGTAGTCTTTTATTGAACATATATTTCTCGAAAGCTTCTATTGTCTTCCCGAATATCAAGTATGACGAGGCGTCTTAAATGACCATAATTAGGTTTGGTGGCAACACTGGGTAGATAATTTTGATCCTATGCATTGTTTTGCTCTTGCGATCAAAACTGGTATTGGGGAGATAACGGGAAATAAAATCATAAAAACATATACTATTTTACAGAAGAACACAGAGAGAGAGAGAGAGAGAGAGAGAGAGATGGAGAGAGAGAGATATGTGATCTTTAATTAACCGTTTGGAGTTTAACATGGATGTGATTCGTTTATATAGTCCAGTACAAAATAATCTGATACATTACCAGAACCTTTACAAGTTATTTGTTGTGAATCTGGTAATAAAGGCGGCATTTTTCGATTAAAGAAAATCGGGTACTAACTACAAAAACAATTGAAAGTTGCAAATCTTTCATTTGAACAATGCCAAAAGCCAGGGATACTTAATTGATATGCTTCATTGTTCACTCGATAACTACACATCATATAAATGCACGAATAAATCATACATAAGGGTTTGAAACAATTTGTAATCTTTATGAACATTTATTAAAGTTGGTAATAAGCATATTTGCAATTGGTGAAACAAATCATTTGACCGCTGAAGTCTCAAATTCAGATAAAATTCAGAAGAAACAGAATAAAAACGACCGAAAACAACTATATGTCGCCAGTGTTGCAGGGTCATCACAGCTTACATCTGAAAGAGGCGATATTGTTACTAATCTGATTCCAGCCGACACTTAATTGATTTTGAGACATATATACACCTCGTGCACTACACCGAAACTGATGAAAGTTGGACTATATTTTACTTACTATCCTCTTGGAATTTCTGTAACTTACATTTCACTTTCGTTCTCATTATGTACTTGATTTCACTTGGTATGCGCAATGGGACGATTCTAGTAAAGAATAGCATTTGTCTTTCCACGATTGAATATCAAGTTCCGGCCAACACTGTGCAAGAGCTGATGTCCAGTTTCCTGTAGCTTGTTGTTTCTCGCTTGTGGAACATTCGAAGGCGGATTTTTTCTAGAATATCGGTCCGTTCATGGCCCAGTTTTCTATTATTTCAATCGTCATATGGGCCTCAATGGAGACTGCATCATACAGTGAATATTCGTCCGTTCGTAGCACACTGTTAATTAAATAAAGATATCCGACGCTATTGCCACAGCGAGATGGATCGGGGAGGTGATGGCATTGAAGCTACCATCAATGGGGTATTGATTGATTGATCAGCTTTGACGTATTGACGTTTCATTTATTCAATGTAGGTAGGTGCGGTAGCTTGTATGGTAGAGCGCAGACCGCGTATTTCAAGGGTGGATGGTTCAACATCCGCCATTGCAGTCCTAGTCGGTTGCCTAGGTTTGGCCTTAGGAAATACACTTAGGTTCTATTTCTTCCTCAATAGATGCCTTTGAAGAAAATTGATTCAGGATACACAGTCTTCAAACTGAAAATACAGAGCTTTTTTATTGGTATATACTTTTATTTGGATACTTGTATTTTCGACCTTTAGCAATTATTTGTGAACCATAATCCACCATAAAGCTAGTCTGAAATTAAAGTTTTATAAAGAAGTTATAAGTAAGAAACGATTTAAACATTTTTGGGTTGAATGATGTCACGTGACGCCATACAGATCTAGCTCTTTGCCTCCTGTGTACGCTCTTTCGCAGTCTGATGTGCCTCTGTTATAAGAAATATTTATTGAATTTAATAGGGAATTAAAATAAATAAGGGACATCTGTGAATAATTCCTATGACTGAGAAAAGAACATAGGATAAACGTAACGGAAACGTACATGTTTTTATTCTTTCCGTTCCGCAAACAATCATGCGGAGGACACTAAAGGAAATGGCAGTAGTCATTAGCATTTCCAGTGGCATTACTTTCATACTATTAGGGTTACGCTTTATTTAAAGACCACGTTGGCTAAGTCTCCCACCCCGTTAATTTATTTCGTGATTCAAGTACAAAGTGCCGTAATATCGTAATATATTTAATAAATCGAAAGAGCTCATTGTTTGTCCCTGCAGAGACTCATGACTTGATCAATATTACATCGCTTTTACATTGTTCAAATTTGCGGTACGATGCATATCAAAGACATCGTGTCAGACGTTATTCATACTAGGCACCTGCGTAATATTATGACGTCACATTCATACTAATTATACGCGTCATATTGCTATTAACAAGATTCGATATTCTTTATCCATTTAATAATCGATATTATCACAATGATACTTCAAGAACATTTAAATTGGAAAGGAGGAACTCGATACACCAAAATCAATCGTGAATTCATTTTCGTTAAATATAAAATTAATTAGTGTTGAATATGCCTAAACGTTGGCAAACGCTGTAAATTGTTCAGAGAGCTTCGTAAAAATCTAATCATTTGAAAGCGTATATAAAATCATTCATATATGACACGATTTGGCCGAGTGAATAATGGAAGCACTGTATTAAAAATGTTTTCCTGTGGCGTTTTCATTAAATTTTTGCGAGAATAAATGTAATGTTTAATCAAATACTTTGATTGTGATTAATCTCTTTCCCCTAAGAAAAACTGTTTTTGATCAGAAAGTCGAAACGTAGATATAATTTCTACAATTTTTCTTATCTTTGTAAAGATAAAACTTTATGTTATATTTGCACGATATAGATTAAAACAAAAGTTTCCCAAGCGGGGAATCGAACCCCGGCCGCCGCGGTGAGAGCGAGGAATCCTTTTTTTTTTTTTTTTTTTTTTATTTAAAAAACGTTTTGTACAGTATATATGTTAAAAGTATACAGTCAGTATTTACATAGGAGTTTGTAATGCTATATTACAAAATAATGGTTCTACAATAGTATTTTGTTATGCTATATTACAAAACAATGATTCTACAATAGTATTTTGTTAAGCTATATTACAGAACATTGATTCTAAAATTATATTTTGTAATGCTATAGTACAAAACAATGATTCTACAATGTGATAAACAGTTTATCCTCTTCCATTCTCATTAAAGGATTATCTTTTACAAAATACTTCGTTATCAAAGTCTGATTTTTGTCTTTGTAATGTTGATACGCATATAATATATATTTTCTAGTCAAATATTGGAACAATCTTTCGATGTCTATTTGTTTCCCTAATAACGACATAATGTTTCTTCTTTTGTAAATGCACAATCGAGCAATGCTCAGAATGTAGTTCAAAAAATAACTATTTACTGATTTTGTTTCTTTGTTATATCCTATCATGAGCATTTGTTCAAAAGAAGTGCTATTGAGAACACCAACTCTACATTCTTTAAAAAGAATCTCAACTATATATACAATATAATTCTTAAAAGAGCTTAATTCAGGACATTTCAAAAACATGTGAAATAAATCCTCTGTTTCCAACTGGCACACTGGACATAAGTCATTATCAATTTTGCCATAGTATTTTAGTCTCTCTTTTGTAAATATTCGATTGTGCATTATTCTGTAATCCAAATCTATACAATCTGGGGTCTTGAAAGGTAGATGTATCAATTTCCAGTATTTATGCTTTTCCAAACTAAATATCTTACTCCAAAAGGAAACAGAAGCTGGTTCTTTAAAAATCAACGTACATAAAAGCTTGTAAAATAGTTGTGTTGTACATAAACAGAGGTCATATAATTTTGTATCAACTCTGAGAAACATATTATTTCTCCCATTGGTTACAGTGGGTTTTGACTCTGTTGCAACAATATTTCTCCAGCCTAATGGTATACTTTCTATTATGCAATTATAGTCTTTTTTTATCTTATCTGTTTTGATCTCAGAATTTGATTTGTATATCATTTCTTGAATAGCTCTATAAGGTAGTATTCCAGGTACAAATTCATATGTAATATCCTGAACACGAACAATTCCTGCTTCTATAAATTCTGCGAAAAACAACGTTTTACCAGCACATGTAATATTAGGATTTAAAAAGAGAGGTTGTTCAAAAACATTCCTCACATCAATATTTGTATCGATATTATTTCTAAGTTTTTCCCATGCATGAAACATTTCTCTGTAAAATATAGGTAGGGTATTCAATTGTTGCTTATTTAAAGACATGAGAAACAACTCTTTGGTCAACCTCATGTTCAGGACAGTAGATAAAAAGTGATCAAAGGTATTTTTCCACATAGCATGGCAATTCACATCAAAGTATCTTTTTAAAAATTTTAGTCTGAATGCATACATTTTCATCTTTATATCAGTTAACTGTAGTCCGCCATTTCGCTTATCACCAATTATTGTATAATAGTGAACCAAATGGGACTTTCCTGACCAGATAAATCTGAGAAATAATTGCTTCAATTCATCAGCAATCATATCAGGAAGAGGCTGAACTGACACTATGTACAATACTCTAGAAACTAATAAGTTATTAACAACTGTTACTTTTCCTTGTATTGTCAAATATCTCTGTGACCACAGTTGCAATAAGTTTTTAATTTTAGACAATCTATCATTCCAGTTCAGTTGCTCACATAACTTTGCACATTTTCCAACATAAGCTCCCAAAATTAAGATGACTTGATCACACATTTGAATTTGTAATTGTTTGCAATAATCATCAGTAAGTTTACCAGATCCAATACACAGAAGTTCTGTCTTTTCCTTGTTCACCTTTGCACCAGATCCTTTACAATACAAGTCAAGTACATTAAAAGATTGATTAATGGATTGTGTGTCCGCTAATGTCAAGGTTGTATCATCTGCATGTTGAAAAACTTTACTTGTATTACTAGACAGTGGGAGTGGAATACCTTTGATAGTGGGATTTGCTTTGATAGCGAGTCCTAAGGGTTCTGCTGCTAATACATATAACATTGCTGATATAGGACAACCTTGTCTGACTGAATTTTTAATTAAAAAGGGTTTCGTTAGATGACCATTGCATTTAACACTACTTTTAATTTCATTATAAAATATCTTTATCCACTGAATAAAATTGTCACCAAAACCGAACTTTCGTAAAACAGAAATCAAATATGAGTGGCAAACTCTGTCAAACGCTTTTTCTTGATCAATTTTTAAGATATATCCCTCAAGATTGTCTCTCTCAACCATATCTATAATATCTCTTACAGTGACTATAGTATCAGCAATATCTCTCCCAACTATACAACATGTCTGAGTTTGAGAAATAATTTTGGGTAATACCATTTTTAAACGTGTAGACAAAATCCTTGTCAAAATTTTATAATCTACATTAAGTAAACTGATAGGACGCCAATTTTGCAATCTTCTATTATCCCTCTTATTTTTATAAATAAGTGATATAACGCCAAATCTCATTGATCTCGACATAATATTGTCATTCTTAACACTCTGAAAGATGTGCAACAGAATATCATATATACAATCATAAAATTTACAATACCACTCTACTGTCAATCTGTATGTATTTCATCAACTGTTATCATGGCATCACACATATCTTTATCCTCATCAGATACAGAACAGTTTACAAAATTTAAAAGTGAATCAGTACAATTATCATCAACAGTTACCGAAGAATATAAATGACTATAAAACTGATGTATTTCATCTAAGATTCCGCTTGTATTTGAAATAATTACACCATCATCATCAATCAATTCATTGATTACATTTTTGTTGTGTCGATATTTCTCAAGATTTAGAAAGTATTTAGTATTTCTATCGCTTTCAATTGCCCATTTCGCCTTAGATCTCAATATAGCACCCCGACAAAAATCGGTTTCATAGTCACTTAACTGATGTTTTAGTTCTTCATATTTGTTAATGTCATATGATTCTTTATTTGCGACTTTTTCTGAAAATGATTTTAATTTATTTTGCAATGTAAAGTATTCTTGTAATCTTTCCTTATTTCTTCTTGTACAGTATACTTGGGAAAATTTTTTAATTTTGTATTTTACATTATCCCACCAAATGAGTGGTTCACTAAAATACATTTCGTCAGTTTTTCCCTCGGTAAGAATTGATTTCACTCTTTGTACATATTTTTCCTCAAAAAGAACATTGTTATTTAGTATCCATAATCCGGGCCCTGTTTCCACTTTGCAGGTATTTAGTTTAAGGTATACAAAAGAATGATCACTAAAGGATGTATCTGCATAATAAATATTTTGCACATTGGAATGCAATTTTGAGGAAATCAAAAAATAATCTATTCTACTCTGCTTCATTTCGCCTAGTACAACTTGTTTTCTGGAGAAACTACGAGTACTAGGATTTCGTGATCGCCATAAATCGGTAATATTTCTATCATGAATAATTTTATAAAGTTCACGCACTGCTACATCATCAATATGTAAGGCTTTGTTATGTCGATCAATACCTGCTAAAGTTGTATTGAAATCACCAGCCAGGATAGTGCTATCACTAGTACTGTTATGTAAATATGTATTTAGCTTCATGAAAAAGTTAAACCTTTCCTTCACAACATTTGGAGCATAAATATTGATTAAATCAATCACTTTATCATCAATAGCTATTTTAAGATGTAAAATCCTACCCTTTTCAATCATTTCTTGTGTCACCTGATTTCTCAATTCTCTCACTACTAAAACAGCAACACCTGCCCTCCTATTGTCTGCATTACTATAAAATATGTCACCATTCCAAATCTCATTTTCTCTAATACTTTCAGCAAACTCATCATCCCAAAAGGTTTCTTGCAATAATAAAATATGGCCTCTTTTCTCTTTAAATATTTCTAAACCAGACTTTAGTTTATTCAAATTACGCAAGCCATTTACATTTAGAGATACAATATTTAAAGCCATGATTATGATGAGTGTATTGAAAGTATTAAAAAATGTTGAGTGTTTGATCATTTCTTAATAGGTGTTCGTCGCATGCTATTCATTTTCAGGTTAGGTACTGGATTAAACCTTCTCCTTCTCCTTTGTACTACTTTGAAATTTTCGATATTAGTACCGTTTTCTTGACATGTACGTGATTCGTTTGATCTTTCAACAACGTCTGCAGCCATCTTCCTGTCATCATCTGAATCTGTCCCCGATCCATCTCCAATTGTATGATTGTTGTTTACTTCCTCCTCAGATTCTATTTCTACATTGGTCATATCAACTCCACTTCTTTCTTTTTCTTCCCCACTTTCTCCACTCTCGTTATCTTGTTTTGCATTCTCAATTTCTTCTTTATCATCTTCGTCACTCGGTAACTCCAATATGTCTTCCCTAGTATCATCATCAACTTGCGAATGAATCCCTGCAATGGCCTCTCTGTAACATATACATGTTTGCGCCTCTTTGTGGCATTTGTCGCATATCCTGCATGTACACATTAGAGGAAAACTTACACAACTGTCACATCTTTGCCTTGTGCAATTTTTTGCTACATGGCCTTGCTCCCCACACTTGTAGCATACAAAATCAGGGCAGTCTTTTATAACATGTCCCGGATCTAGACATCTAGAACATACCTTAACTTGGTTGTCGTGTAATACTCTAAAGTATTGCTGACCATTGACAGTCTGAAATTTCAGACTGTAAGGCAAGGATTTTACCTGCTGTGGAAATTTACATTTGACATAACGAGTCCCATCAGCCACACTAGTCCCAGGATAATATCTGCGTTGAATGGGAGAAAGAAGTTCTACTCCGTATTCACCGAGCTTCATACTTATATCATCATCGGTGATGTATGCTGGTAAATGAAGAATTGACACAATAATAGTGTCTGAATATAAGAGAGTACAATCAAAGTGTTCACTTCCAATATCAATTCCACACAAGGTATTATATGCTACTTCCTTGCTCGGCAGTGTGACCTCATACAAATTTGCACCTTTGGGCACAACTGCATAGACCGACATATCTCCGGTTAATTCTTCTACACTTCTAACAATATCACTTGCCTTTATTTTCTTCACATCCTTTACATCAATCACCACGGTACATTCTTTCCCAAAACGACGAGAAGCTCCTGTCTGTCTATCGATGTTACTCGACATGCCATTCTTATTGTTAGCTATTCCACTGGTGTCATTAGAGTGTGAGTCAGCTCCTTGTGCTGCTCGTGCAGCACGACCAGGTTTTGTATTCATTGTCACAGAAAATAGTATTTTGTGTGGTGGATAAAGTTATCCACACACTCAAAATATATCACACTTATATATGAATGCGATCACACAAATCTTATAAACGTACCTGTAACAAATTAAAACAGAAAAAATGTCTATTAAAGGAAAAAAAACTTGAAAATTCACGGAGCGATCATCAAACGTGTTTTCCTTCTGATGTCATAACCGGAAGTCCTATAGATTAAAACAAAAGTTTCCCAAGCGGGGAATCGAACCCCGGCCGCCGCGGTGAGAGCGCGGAATCCTAGCCACTAGACCACTTGGGATATTATGGATATGATTTGTTGATACATGGATATCAAGTTGTCATGGCAATGGAAGATGCACATAATGTATTTCGCAAACACTGAGCTGTATAATCTACAGTATCTTTAGACATCTGAAATACAAATTTCAATCAGCGCCTAACTATAAACAAAAGAAGCACATTTATTTGATGAACACGGTAAGATAAACAGAGTCAGTGCGAATGATGACTTGTTCTTAGGCCGCATGAAAACCTTTGGCGGGCCTCATGAAAGCCCTTGGCGGGCCGCTCGGGCCGTAGTTTCCCATCCCTGTCTTAGACATTATTTCCTAAAAATTTAAGGAAAGAAAACATGTATATTTTGAATCGTTAGAAATATTTTTTAAGAACAACACTTAAGTCTACTTGAGTAGTCTTTTATTGAACATATATTTCTCGAAAGCTTCTATTGTCTTCCCGAATATCAAGTATGACGAGGCGTCTTAAATGACCATAATTAGGTTTGGTGGCAACACTGGGTAGATAATTTTGATCCTATGCATTGTTTTGCTCTTGCGATCAAAACTGGTATTGGGGAGATAACGGGAAATAAAATCATAAAAACATATACTATTTTACAGAAGAACACAGAGAGAGAGAGAGAGAGAGAGAGAGAGAGATGGAGAGAGAGAGATATGTGATCTTTAATTAACCGTTTGGAGTTTAACATGGATGTGATTCGTTTATATAGTCCAGTACAAAATAATCTGATACATTACCAGAACCTTTACAAGTTATTTGTTGTGAATCTGGTAATAAAGGCGGCATTTTTCGATTAAAGAAAATCGGGTACTAACTACAAAAACAATTGAAAGTTGCAAATCTTTCATTTGAACAATGCCAAAAGCCAGGGATACTTAATTGATATGCTTCATTGTTCACTCGATAACTACACATCATATAAATGCACGAATAAATCATACATAAGGGTTTGAAACAATTTGTAATCTTTATGAACATTTATTAAAGTTGGTAATAAGCATATTTGCAATTGGTGAAACAAATCATTTGACCGCTGAAGTCTCAAATTCAGATAAAATTCAGAAGAAACAGAATAAAAACGACCGAAAACAACTATATGTCGCCAGTGTTGCAGGGTCATCACAGCTTACATCTGAAAGAGGCGATATTGTTACTAATCTGATTCCAGCCGACACTTAATTGATTTTGAGACATATATACACCTCGTGCACTACACCGAAACTGATGAAAGTTGGACTATATTTTACTTACTATCCTCTTGGAATTTCTGTAACTTACATTTCACTTTCGTTCTCATTATGTACTTGATTTCACTTGGTATGCGCAATGGGACGATTCTAGTAAAGAATAGCATTTGTCTTTCCACGATTGAATATCAAGTTCCGGCCAACACTGTGCAAGAGCTGATGTCCAGTTTCCTGTAGCTTGTTGTTTCTCGCTTGTGGAACATTCGAAGGCGGATTTTTTCTAGAATATCGGTCCGTTCATGGCCCAGTTTTCTATTATTTCAATCGTCATATGGGCCTCAATGGAGACTGCATCATACAGTGAATATTCGTCCGTTCGTAGCACACTGTTAATTAAATAAAGATATCCGACGCTATTGCCACAGCGAGATGGATCGGGGAGGTGATGGCATTGAAGCTACCATCAATGGGGTATTGATTGATTGATCAGCTTTGACGTATTGACGTTTCATTTATTCAATGTAGGTAGGTGCGGTAGCTTGTATGGTAGAGCGCAGACCGCGTATTTCAAGGGTGGATGGTTCAACATCCGCCATTGCAGTCCTAGTCGGTTGCCTAGGTTTGGCCTTAGGAAATACACTTAGGTTCTATTTCTTCCTCAATAGATGCCTTTGAAGAAAATTGATTCAGGATACACAGTCTTCAAACTGAAAATACAGAGCTTTTTTATTGGTATATACTTTTATTTGGATACTTGTATTTTCGACCTTTAGCAATTATTTGTGAACCATAATCCACCATAAAGCTAGTCTGAAATTAAAGTTTTATAAAGAAGTTATAAGTAAGAAACGATTTAAACATTTTTGGGTTGAATGATGTCACGTGACGCCATACAGATCTAGCTCTTTGCCTCCTGTGTACGCTCTTTCGCAGTCTGATGTGCCTCTGTTATAAGAAATATTTATTGAATTTAATAGGGAATTAAAATAAATAAGGGACATCTGTGAATAATTCCTATGACTGAGAAAAGAACATAGGATAAACGTAACGGAAACGTACATGTTTTTATTCTTTCCGTTCCGCAAACAATCATGCGGAGGACACTAAAGGAAATGGCAGTAGTCATTAGCATTTCCAGTGGCATTACTTTCATACTATTAGGGTTACGCTTTATTTAAAGACCACGTTGGCTAAGTCTCCCACCCCGTCAATTTATTTCGTGATTCAAGTACAAAGTGCCGTAATATCGTAATATATTTAATAAATCGAAAGAGCTCATTGTTTGTACCTGCAGAGACTCATGACTTGATCAATATTACATCGCTTTTACATTGTTCAAATTTGCGGTACGATACATATCAAAGACATCGTGTCAGACGTTATTCATACTAGGCACCTGCGTAATATTATGACGTCACATTCATACTAATTATACGCGTCATATTGCTATTAACAAGATTCGATATTCTTTATCCATTTAATAATCGATATTATCACAATGATACTTCAAGAACATTTAAATTGGAAAGGAGGAACTCGATACACCAAAATCAATCGTGAATTCATTTTCGTTAAATATAAAATTAATTAGTGTTGAATATGCCTAAACGTTGGCAAACGCTGTAAATTGTTCAGAGAGCTTCGTAAAAATCTAATCATTTGAAAGCGTATATAAAATCATTCATATATGACACGATTTGGCCGAGTGAATAATGGAAGCACTGTATTAAAAATGTTTTCCTGTGGCGTTTTCATTAAATTTTTGCGAGAATAAATGTAATGTTTAATCAAATACTTTGATTGTGATTAATCTCTTTCCCCTAAGAAAAACTGTTTTTGATCAGAAAGTCGAAACGTAGATATAATTTCTACAATTTTTCTTATCTTTGTAAAGATAAAACTTTATGTTATATTTGCACGATATAGATTAAAACAAAAGTTTCCCAAGCGGGGAATCGAACCCCGGCCGCCGCGGTGAGAGCGAGGAATCCTTTTTTTTTTTTTTTTTTTTTTTATTTAAAAAACGTTTTGTACAGTATATATGTTAAAAGTATACAGTCAGTATTTACATAGGAGTTTGTAATGCTATATTACAAAATAATGGTTCTACAATAGTATTTTGTTATGCTATATTACAAAACAATGATTCTACAATAGTATTTTGTTAAGCTATATTACAGAACATTGATTCTAAAATTATATTTTGTAATGCTATAGTACAAAACAATGATTCTACAATGTGATAAACAGTTTATCCTCTTCCATTCTCATTAAAGGATTATCTTTTACAAAATACTTCGTTATCAAAGTCTGATTTTTGTCTTTGTAATGTTGATACGCATATAATATATATTTTCTAGTCAAATATTGGAACAATCTTTCGATGTCTATTTGTTTCCCTAATAACGACATAATGTTTCTTCTTTTGTAAATGCACAATCGAGCAATGCTCAGAATGTAGTTCAAAAAATAACTATTTACTGATTTTGTTTCTTTGTTATATCCTATCATGAGCATTTGTTCAAAAGAAGTGCTATTGAGAACACCAACTCTACATTCTTTAAAAAGAATCTCAACTATATATACAATATAATTCTTAAAAGAGCTTAATTCAGGACATTTCAAAAACATGTGAAATAAATCCTCTGTTTCCAACTGGCACACTGGACATAAGTCATTATCAATTTTGCCATAGTATTTTAGTCTCTCTTTTGTAAATATTCGATTGTGCATTATTCTGTAATCCAAATCTATACAATCTGGGGTCTTGAAAGGTAGATGTATCAATTTCCAGTATTTATGCTTTTCCAAACTAAATATCTTACTCCAAAAGGAAACAGAAGCTGGTTCTTTAAAAATCAACGTACATAAAAGCTTGTAAAATAGTTGTGTTGTACATAAACAGAGGTCATATAATTTTGTATCAACTCTGAGAAACATATTATTTCTCCCATTGGTTACAGTGGGTTTTGACTCTGTTGCAACAATATTTCTCCAGCCTAATGGTATACTTTCTATTATGCAATTATAGTCTTTTTTTATCTTATCTGTTTTGATCTCAGAATTTGATTTGTATATCATTTCTTGAATAGCTCTATAAGGTAGTATTCCAGGTACAAATTCATATGTAATATCCTGAACACGAACAATTCCTGCTTCTATAAATTCTGCGAAAAACAACGTTTTACCAGCACATGTAATATTAGGATTTAAAAAGAGAGGTTGTTCAAAAACATTCCTCACATCAATATTTGTATCGATATTATTTCTAAGTTTTTCCCATGCATGAAACATTTCTCTGTAAAATATAGGTAGGGTATTCAATTGTTGCTTATTTAAAGACATGAGAAACAACTCTTTGGTCAACCTCATGTTCAGGACAGTAGATAAAAAGTGATCAAAGGTATTTTTCCACATAGCATGGCAATTCACATCAAAGTATCTTTTTAAAAATTTTAGTCTGAATGCATACATTTTCATCTTTATATCAGTTAACTGTAGTCCGCCATTTCGCTTATCACCAATTATTGTATAATAGTGAACCAAATGGGACTTTCCTGACCAGATAAATCTGAGAAATAATTGCTTCAATTCATCAGCAATCATATCAGGAAGAGGCTGAACTGACACTATGTACAATACTCTAGAAACTAATAAGTTATTAACAACTGTTACTTTTCCTTGTATTGTCAAATATCTCTGTGACCACAGTTGCAATAAGTTTTTAATTTTAGACAATCTATCATTCCAGTTCAGTTGCTCACATAACTTTGCACATTTTCCAACATAAGCTCCCAAAATTAAGATGACTTGATCACACATTTGAATTTGTAATTGTTTGCAATAATCATCAGTAAGTTTACCAGATCCAATACACAGAAGTTCTGTCTTTTCCTTGTTCACCTTTGCACCAGATCCTTTACAATACAAGTCAAGTACATTAAAAGATTGATTAATGGATTGTGTGTCCGCTAATGTCAAGGTTGTATCATCTGCATGTTGAAAAACTTTACTTGTATTACTAGACAGTGGGAGTGGAATACCTTTGATAGTGGGATTTGCTTTGATAGCGAGTCCTAAGGGTTCTGCTGCTAATACATATAACATTGCTGATATAGGACAACCTTGTCTGACTGAATTTTTAATTAAAAAGGGTTTCGTTAGATGACCATTGCATTTAACACTACTTTTAATTTCATTATAAAATATCTTTATCCACTGAATAAAATTGTCACCAAAACCGAACTTTCGTAAAACAGAAATCAAATATGAGTGGCAAACTCTGTCAAACGCTTTTTCTTGATCAATTTTTAAGATATATCCCTCAAGATTGTCTCTCTCAACCATATCTATAATATCTCTTACAGTGACTATAGTATCAGCAATATCTCTCCCAACTATACAACATGTCTGAGTTTGAGAAATAATTTTGGGTAATACCATTTTTAAACGTGTAGACAAAATCCTTGCCAAAATTTTATAATCTACATTAAGTAAACTGATAGGACGCCAATTTTGCAATCTTCTATTATCCCCCTTATTTTTATAAATAAGTGATATAACGCCAAATCTCATTGATCTCGACATAATATTGTCATTCTTAACACTCTGAAAGATGTGCAACAGAATATCATATATACAATCATAAAATTTACAATACCACTCTACTGTCAATCTGTATGTATTTCATCAACTGTTATTATGGCATCACACATATCTTTATCCTCATCAGATACAGAACAGTTTACAAAATTTAAAAGTGAATCAGTACAATTATCATCAACAGTTACCGAAGAATATAAATGACTATAAAACTGATGTATTTCATCTAAGATTCCGCTTGTATTTGAAATAATTACACCATCATCATCAATCAATTCATTGATTACATTTTTGTTGTGTCGATATTTCTCAAGATTTAGAAAGTATTTAGTATTTCTATCGCTTTCAATTGCCCATTTCGCCTTAGATCTCAATATAGCACCCCGACAAAAATCGGTTTCATAGTCACTTAACTGATGTTTTAGTTCTTCATATTTGTTAATGTCATATGATTCTTTATTTGCGACTTTTTCTGAAAATGATTTTAATTTATTTTGCAATGTAAAGTATTCTTGTAATCTTTCCTTATTTCTTCTTGTACAGTATACTTGGGAAAATTTTTTAATTTTGTATTTTACATTATCCCACCAAATGAGTGGTTCACTAAAATACATTTCGTCAGTTTTTCCCTCGGTAAGAATTGATTTCACTCTTTGTACATATTTTTCCTCAAAAAGAACATTGTTATTTAGTATCCATAATCCGGGCCCTGTTTCCACTTTGCAGGTATTTAGTTTAAGGTATACAAAAGAATGATCACTAAAGGATGTATCTGCATAATAAATATTTTGCACATTGGAATGCAATTTTGAGGAAATCAAAAAATAATCTATTCTACTCTGCTTCATTTCGCCTAGTACAACTTGTTTTCTGGAGAAACTACGAGTACTAGGATTTCGTGATCGCCATAAATCGGTAATATTTCTATCATGAATAATTTTATAAAGTTCACGCACTGCTACATCATCAATATGTAAGGCTTTGTTATGTCGATCAATACCTGCTAAAGTTGTATTGAAATCACCAGCCAGGATAGTGCTATCACTAGTACTGTTATGTAAATATGTATTTAGCTTCATGAAAAAGTTAAACCTTTCCTTCACAACATTTGGAGCATAAATATTGATTAAATCAATCATTTTATCATCAATAGCTATTTTAAGATGTAAAATCCTACCCTTTTCAATCATTTCTTGTGTCACCTGATTTCTCAATTCTCTCACTACTAAAACAGCAACACCTGCCCTCCTATTGTCTGCATTACTATAAAATATGTCACCATTCCAAATCTCATTTTCTCTAATACTTTCAGCAAACTCATCATCCCAAAAGGTTTCTTGCAATAATAAAATATGGCCTCTTTTCTCTTTAAATATTTCTAAAACAGACTTTAGTTTATTCAAATTACGCAAGCCATTTACATTTAGAGATACAATATTTAAAGCCATGATTATGATGAGTGTATTGAAAGTATTAAAAAATGTTGAGTGTTTGATCATTTCTTAATAGGTGTTCGTCGCATGCTATTCATTTTCAGGTTAGGTACTGGATTAAACCTTCTCCTTCTCCTTTGTACTACTTTGAAATTTTCGATATTAGTACCGTTTTCTTGACATGTACGTGATTCGTTTGATCTTTCAACAACGTCTGCAGCCATCTTCCTGTCATCATCTGAATCTGTCCCCGATCCATCTCCAATTGTATGATTGTTGTTTACTTCCTCCTCAGATTCTATTTCTACATTGGTCATATCAACTCCACTTCTTTCTTTTTCTTCCCCACTTTCTCCACTCTCGTTATCTTGTTTTGCATTCTCAATTTCTTCTTTATCATCTTCGTCACTCGGTAACTCCAATATGTCTTCCCTAGTATCATCATCAACTTGCGAATGAATCCCTGCAATGGCCTCTCTGTAACATATACATGTTTGCGCCTCTTTGTGGCATTTGTCGCATATCCTGCATGTACACATTAGAGGAAAACTTACACAACTGTCACATCTTTGCCTTGTGCAATTTTTTGCTACATGGCCTTGCTCCCCACACTTGTAGCATACAAAATCAGGGCAGTCTTTTATAACATGTCCCGGATCTAGACATCTAGAACATACCTTAACTTGGTTGTCGTGTAATACTCTAAAGTATTGCTGACCATTGACAGTCTGAAATTTCAGACTGTAAGGCAAGGATTTTACCTGCTGTGGAAATTTACATTTGACATAACGAGTCCCATCAGCCACACTAGTCCCAGGATAATATCTGCGTTGAATGGGAGAAAGAAGTTCTACTCCGTATTCACCGAGCTTCATACTTATATCATCATCGGTGATGTATGCTGGTAAATGAAGAATTGACACAATAATAGTGTCTGAATATAAGAGAGTACAATCAAAGTGTTCACTTCCAATATCAATTCCACACAAAGGTATTATATGCTACTTCCTTGCTCGGCAGTGTGACCTCATACAAATTTGCACCTTTGGGCACAACTGCATAGACCGACATATCTCCGGTTAATTCTTCTACACTTCTAACAATATCACTTGCCTTTATTTTCTTCACATCCTTTACATCAATCACCACGGTACATTCTTTCCCAAAACGACGAGAAGCTCCTGTCTGTCTATCGATGTTACTCGACATGCCATTCTTATTGTTAGCTATTCCACTGGTGTCATTAGAGTGTGAGTCAGCTCCTTGTGCTGCTCGTGCAGCACGACCAGGTTTTGTATTCATTGTCACAGAAAATAGTATTTTGTGTGGTGGATAAAGTCATCCACACACTCAAAATATATCACACTTATATATGAATGCGATCACACAAATCTTATAAACGTACCTGTAACAAATTAAAACAGAAAAAATGTCTATTAAAGGAAAAAAAACTTGAAAATTCACGGAGCGATCATCAAACGTGTTTTCCTTCTGATGTCATAACCGGAAGTCCTATAGATTAAAACAAAAGTTTCCCAAGCGGGGAATCGAACCCCGGCCGCCGCGGTGAGAGCGCGGAATCCTAGCCACTAGACCACTTGGGATATTATGGATATGATTTGTTGATACATGGATATCAAGTTGTCATGGCAATGGAAGATGCACATAATGTATTTCGCAAACACTGAGCTGTATAATCTACAGTATCTTTAGACATCTGAAATACAAATTTCAATCAGCGCCTAACTATAAACAAAAGAAGCACATTTATTTGATGAACACGGTAAGATAAACAGAGTCAGTGCGAATGATGACTTGTTCTTAGGCCGCATGAAAACCTTTGGCGGGCCTCATGAAAGCCCTTGGCGGGCCGCTCGGGCCGTAGTTTCCCATCCCTGTCTTAGACATTATTTCCTAAAAATTTAAGGAAAGAAAACATGTATATTTTGAATCGTTAGAAATATTTTTTAAGAACAACACTTAAGTCTACTTGAGTAGTCTTTTATTGAACATATATTTCTCGAAAGCTTCTATTGTCTTCCCGAATATCAAGTATGACGAGGCGTCTTAAATGACCATAATTAGGTTTGGTGGCAACACTGGGTAGATAATTTTGATCCTATGCATTGTTTTGCTCTTGCGATCAAAACTGGTATTGGGGAGATAACGGGAAATAAAATCATAAAAACATATACTATTTTACAGAAGAACACAGAGAGAGAGAGAGAGAGAGAGAGAGAGATGGAGAGAGAGAGATATGTGATCTTTAATTAACCGTTTGGAGTTTAACATGGATGTGATTCGTTTATATAGTCCAGTACAAAATAATCTGATACATTACCAGAACCTTTACAAGTTATTTGTTGTGAATCTGGTAATAAAGGCGGCATTTTTCGATTAAAGAAAATCGGGTACTAACTAC
The DNA here is from genome assembly GCA_028554795.2 of Sinohyriopsis cumingii. Taxonomy (NCBI): domain Eukaryota; kingdom Metazoa; phylum Mollusca; class Bivalvia; order Unionida; family Unionidae; genus Sinohyriopsis; species Sinohyriopsis cumingii. Next base: position 120,594,718 of record CM068826.1, on the reverse strand, counting down.
AAAAACAATTGAAAGTTGCAAATCTTTCATTTGAACAATGCCAAAAGCCAGGGATACTTAATTGATATGCTTCATTCTTCACTCGATAACTACACATCATATAAATGCACGAATAAATCATACATAAGGTTTTGAAACAATTTGTAATCTTTATGAACATTTATTAAAGTTGGTAATAAGCATATTTGCAATTGGTGAAACAAATCATTTGACCGCTGAAGTCTCAAATTCAGATAAAATTCAGAAGAAACAGAATAAAAACGACCGAAAACAACTATATGTCGCCAGTGTTGCAGGGTCATCACAGCTTACATCTGAAAGAGGCGATATTGTTACTAATCTGATTCCAGCCGACACTTAATTGATTTTGAGACATATATACACCTCGTGCACTACACCGAAACTGATGAAAGTTGGACTATATTTTACTTACTATCCTCTTGGAATTTCTGTAACTTACATTTCACTTTCGTTCTCATTATGTACTTGATTTCACTTGGTATGCGCAATGGGACGATTCTAGTAAAGAATAGCATTTGTCTTTCCACGATTGAATATCAAGTTCCGGCCAACACTGTGCAAGAGCTGATGTCCAGTTTCCTGTAGCTTGTTGTTTCTCGCTTGTGGAACATTCGAAGGCGGATTTTTTCTAGAATATCGGTCCGTTCATGGCCCAGTTTTCTATTATTTCAATCGTCATATGGGCCTCAATGGAGACTGCATCATACAGCGAATATTCGTCCGTTCGTAGCACACTGTTAATTAAATAAAGATATCCGACGCTATTGCCACAGCGAGATGGATCGGGGAGGTGATGGCATTGAAGCTACCATCAATGGGGTATTGATTGATTGATCAGCTTTGACGTATTGACGTTTCATTTATTCAATGTAGGTAGGTGCGGTAGCTTGTATGGTAGAGCGCAGACCGCGTATTTCAAGGGTGGATGGTTCAACATCCGCCATTGCAGTCCTAGTCGGTTGCCTAGGTTTGGCCTTAGGAAATACACTTAGGTTCTATTTCTTCCTCAATAGATGCCTTTGAAGAAAATTGATTCAGGATACACAGTCTTCAAACTGAAAATACAGAGCTTTTTTATTGGTATATACTTTTATTTGGATACTTGTATTTTCGACCTTTAGCAATTATTTGTGAACCATAATCCACCATAAAGCTAGTCTGAAATTAAAGTTTTATAAAGAAGTTATAAGTAAGAAACGATTTAAACATTTTTGGGTTGAATGATGTCACGTGACGCCATACAGATCTAGCTCTTTGCCTCCTGTGTACGCTCTTTCGCAGTCTGATGTGCCTCTGTTATAAGAAATATTTATTGAATTTAATAGGGAATTAAAATAAATAAGGGACATCTGTGAATAATTCCTATGACTGAGAAAAGAACATAGGATAAACGTAACGGAAACGTACATGTTTTTATTCTTTCCGTTCCGCAAACAATCATGCGGAGGACACTAAAGGAAATGGCAGTAGTCATTAGCATTTCCAGTGGCATTACTTTCATACTATTAGGGTTACGCTTTATTTAAAGACCACGTTGGCTAAGTCTCCCACCCCGTCAATTTATTTCGTGATTCAAGTACAAAGTGCCGTAATATCGTAATATATTTAATAAATCGAAAGAGCTCATTGTTTGTACCTGCAGAGACTCATGACTTGATCAATATTACATCGCTTTTACATTGTTCAAATTTGCGGTACGATACATATCAAAGACATCGTGTCAGACGTTATTCATACTAGGCACCTGCGTAATATTATGACGTCACATTCATACTAATTATACGCGTCATATTGCTATTAACAAGATTCGATATTCTTTATCCATTTAATAATCGATATTATCACAATGATACTTCAAGAACATTTAAATTGGAAAGGAGGAACTCGATACACCAAAATCAATCGTGAATTCATTTTCGTTAAATATAAAATTAATTAGTGTTAAATATGCCTAAACGTTGGCAAACGCTGTAAATTGTTCAGAGAGCTTCGTAAAAATCGAATCATTTGAAAGCGTATATAAAATCATTCATATATGACACGATTTGGCCGAGTGAATAATGGAAGCACTGTATTAAAAATGTTTTCCTGTGGTGTTTTCATTAAATTTTTGCGAGAATAAATGTAATGTTTAATCAAATACTTTGATTGTGATTAATCTCTTTCCCCTAAGAAAAACTGTTTTTGATCAGAAAGTCGAAACGTAGATATAATTTCTACAATTTTTCTTATCTTTGTAAAGATAAAACTTTATGTTATATTTGCACGATATAGATTAAAACAAAAGTTTCCCAAGCGGGGAATCGAACCCCGGCCGCCGCGGTGAGAGCGAGGAATCCTTTTTTTTTTTTTTTTTTTTTTTTTTATTTAAAAAACGTTTTGTACAGTATATATGTTAAAAGTATACAGTCAGTATTTACATAGGAGTTTGTAATGCTATATTACAAAATAATGGTTCTACAATAGTATTTTGTTATGCTATATTACAAAACAATGATTCTACAATAGTATTTTGTTAAGCTATATTACAGAACATTGATTCTAAAATTATATTTTGTAATGCTATAGTACAAAACAATGATTCTACAATGTGATAAACAGTTTATCCTCTTCCATTCTCATTAAAGGATTATCTTTTACAAAATACTTCGTTATCAAAGTCTGATTTTTGTCTTTGTAATGTTGATACGCATATAATATATATTTTCTAGTCAAATATTGGAACAATCTTTCGATGTCTATTTGTTTCCCTAATAACGACATAATGTTTCTTCTTTTGTAAATGCACAATCGAGCAATGCTCAGAATGTAGTTCAAAAAATAACTATTTACTGATTTTGTTTCTTTGTTATATCCTATCATGAGCATTTGCTCGAAAGAAGTGCTATTGAGAACACCAACTCTACATTCTTTAAAAAGAATCTCAACTATATATACAATATAATTCTTAAAAGAGCTTAATTCAGGACATTTCAAAAACATGTGAAATAAATCCTCTGTTTCCAACTGGCACACTGGACATAAGTCATTATCAATTTTACCATAGTATTTTAGTCTCTCTTTTGTAAATATTCGATTGTGCATTATTCTGTAATCCAAATCTATACAATCTGGGGTCTTGAAAGGTAGATGTATCAATTTCCAGTATTTATGCTTTTCCAAACTAAATATCTTACTCCAAAAGGAAACAGAAGCTGGTTCTTTAAAAATCAACGTACATAAAAGCTTGTAAAATAGTTGTGTTGTACATAAACAGAGGTCATATAATTTTGTATCAACTCTGAGAAACATATTATTTCTCCCATTGGTTACAGTGGGTTTTGACTCTGTTGCAACAATATTTCTCCAGCCTAATGGTATACTTTCTATTATGCAATTATAGTCTTTTTTATCTTATCTGTTTTGATCTCAGAATTTGATTTGTATATCATTTCTTGAATAGCTCTATAAGGTAGTATTCCAGGTACAAATTCATATGTAATATCCTGAACACGAACAATTCCTGCTTCTATAAATTCTGCGAAAAACAACGTTTTACCAGCACATGTAATATTAGGATTTAAAAAGAGAGGTTGTTCAAAAACATTCCTCACATCAATATTTGTATCGATATTATTTCTAAGTTTTTCCCATGCATGAAACATTTCTCTGTAAAATATAGGTAGGGTATTCAATTGTTGCTTATTTAAAGACATGAGAAACAACTCTTTGGTCAACCTCATGTTCAGGACAGTAGATAAAAAGTGATCAAAGGTATTTTTCCACATAGCATGGCAATTCACATCAAAGTATCTTTTTAAAAATTTTAGTCTGAATGCATACATTTTCATCTTTATATCAGTTAACTGTAGTCCGCCATTTCGCTTATCACCAATTATTGTATAATAGTGAACCAAATGGGACTTTCCTGACCAGATAAATCTGAGAAATAATTGCTTCAATTCATCAGCAATCATATCAGGAAGAGGCTGAACTGACACTATGTACAATACTCTAGAAACTAATAAGTTATTAACAACTGTTACTTTTCCTTGTATTGTCAAATATCTCTGTGACCACAGTTGCAATAAGTTTTTAATTTTAGACAATCTATCATTCCAGTTCAGTTGCTCACATAACTTTGCACATTTTCCAACATAAGCTCCCAAAATTAAGATGACTTGATCACACATTTGAATTTGTAATTGTTTGCAATAATCATCAGTAAGTTTACCAGATCCAATACACAGAAGTTCTGTCTTTTCCTTGTTCACCTTTGCACCAGATCCTTTACAATACAAGTCAAGTACATTAAAAGATTGATTAATGGATTGTGTGTCCGCTAATGTCAAGGTTGTATCATCTGCATGTTGAAAAACTTTACTTGTATTACTAGACAGTGGGAGTGGAATACCTTTGATAGTGGGATTTGCTTTGATAGCGAGTCCTAAGGGTTCTGCTGCTAATACATATAACATTGCTGATATAGGACAACCTTGTCTGACTGAATTTTTAATTAAAAAGGGTTTCGTTAGATGACCATTGCATTTAACACTACTTTTAATTTCATTATAAAATATCTTTATCCACTGAATAAAATTGTCACCAAAACCGAACTTTCGTAAAACAGAAATCAAATATGAGTGGCAAACTCTGTCAAACGCTTTTTCTTGATCAATTTTTAAGATATATCCCTCAAGATTGTCTCTCTCAACCATATCTATAATATCTCTTACAGTGACTATAGTATCAGCAATATCTCTCCCAACTATACAACATGTCTGAGTTTGAGAAATAATTTTGGGTAATACCATTTTTAAACGTGTAGACAAAATCCTTGCCAAATTTTATAATCTACATTAAGTAAACTGATAGGACGCCAATTTTGCAATCTTCTATTATCCCCCTTATTTTTATAAATAAGTGATATAACGCAAAATCTGATTGATCTCGACATAATATTGTCAATCTTAACACTCTGAAAGATGTTCAACAGAATATCATATATACAATCATAAAGTTTACAATACCACTCTACTGTCAATCTGTATGTATTTCATCAACTGTTATTATGGCATCACACATATCTTTATCCTCATCAGATACAGAACAGTTTACAAAATTTAAAAGTGAATCAGTACAATTATCATCAACAGTTACCGAAGAATATAAATGACTATAAAACTGATGTATTTCATCTAAGATTCCGCTTGTATTTGAAATAATTACACCATCATCATCAATCAATTCATTGATTACATTTTTGTTGTGTCGATATTTCTCAAGATTTAGAAAGTATTTAGTATTTCTATCGCTTTCAATTGCCCATTTCGCCTTAGATCTCAATATAGCACCCCGACAAAAATCGGTTTCATAGTCACTTAACTGATGTTTTAGTTCTTCATATTTGTTAATGTCATATGATTCTTTATTTGCGACTTTTTCTGAAAATGATTTTAATTTATTTTGCAATGTAAAGTATTCTTGTAATCTTTCCTTATTTCTTCTTGTACAGTATACTTGGGAAAATTTTTTAATTTTGTATTTTACATTATCCCACCAAATGAGTGGTTCACTAAAATACATTTCGTCAGTTTTTCCCTCGGTAAGAATTGATTTCACTCTTTGTACATATTTTTCCTCAAAAAGAACATTGTTATTTAGTATCCATAATCCGGGCCCTGTTTCCACTTTGCAGGTATTTAGTTTAAGGTATACAAAAGAATGATCACTAAAGGATGTATCTGCATAATAAATATTTTGCACATTGGAATGCAATTTTGAGGAAATCAAAAAATAATCTATTCTACTCTGCTTCATTTCGCCTAGTACAACTTGTTTTCTGGAGAAACTACGAGTACTAGGATTTCGTGATCTCCATAAATCGGTAATATTTCTATCATGAATAATTTTATAAAGTTCACGCACTGCTACATCATAAATATGTAAGGCTTTGTTATGTCGATCAATACCTGCTAAAGTTGTATTGAAATCACCAGCCAGGATAGTGCTATCACTAGTACTGTTATGTAAATATGTATTTAGCTTCATGAAAAAGTTAAACCTTTCCTTCACAACATTTGGAGCATAAATATTGATTAAATCAATCACTTTATCATCAATAGCTATTTTAAGATGTAAAATCCTACCCTTTTCAATCATTTCTTGTGTCACCTGATTTCTCAATTCTCTCACTACTAAAACAGCAACACCTGCCCTCCTATTGTCTGCATTACTATAAAATATGTCACCATTCCAAATCTCATTTTCTCTAATACTTTCAGCAAACTCATCATCCCAAAAGGTTTCTTGCAATAATAAAATATGGCCTCTTTTCTCTTTAAATATTTCTAAAACAGACTTTAGTTTATTCAAATTACGCAAGCCATTTACATTTAGAGATACAATATTTAAAGCCATGATTATGATGAGTGTATTGAAAGTATTAAAAAATGTTGAGTGTTTGATCATTTCTTAATAGGTGTTCGTCGCATGCTATTCATTTTCAGGTTAGGTACTGGATTAAACCTTCTCCTTCTCCTTTGTACTACTTTGAAATTTTCGATATTAGTACCGTTTTCTTGACATGTACGTGATTCGTTTGATCTTTCAACAACGTCTGCAGCCATCTTCCTGTCATCATCTGAATCTGTCCCCGATCCATCTCCAATTGTATGATTGTTGTTTACTTCCTCCTCAGATTCTATTTCTACATTGGTCATATCAACTCCACTTCTTTCTTTTTCTTCCCCACTTTCTCCACTCTCGTTATCTTGTTTTGCATTCTCAATTTCTTCTTTATCATCTTCGTCACTCGGTAACTCCAATATGTCTTCCCTAGTATCATCATCAACTTGCGAATGAATCCCTGCAATGGCCTCTCTGTAACATATACATGTTTGCGCCTCTTTGTGGCATTTGTCGCATATCCTGCATGTACACATTAGAGGAAAACTTACACAACTGTCACATCTTTGCCTTGTGCAATTTTTTGCTACATGGCCTTGCTCCCCACACTTGTAGCATACAAAATCAGGGCAGTCTTTTATAACATGTCCCGGATCTAGACATCTAGAACATACCTTAACTTGGTTGTCGTGTAATACTCTAAAGTATTGCTGACCATTGACAGTCTGAAATTTCAGACTGTAAGGCAAGGATTTTACCTGCTGTGGAAATTTACATTTGACATAACGAGTCCCATCAGCCACACTAGTCCCAGGATAATATCTGCGTTGAATGGGAGAAAGAAGTTCTACTCCGTATTCACCGAGCTTCATACTTATATCATCATCGGTGATGTATGCTGGTAAATGAAGAATTGACACAATAATAGTGTCTGAATATAAGAGAGTACAATCAAAGTGTTCACTTCCAATATCAATTCCACACAAAGGTATTATATGCTACTTCCTTGCTCGGCAGTGTGACCTCATACAAATTTGCACCTTTGGGCACAACTGCATAGACCGACATATCTCCGGTTAATTCTTCTACACTTCTAACAATATCACTTGCCTTTATTTTCTTCACATCCTTTACATCAATCACCACGGTACATTCTTTCCCAAAACGACGAGAAGCTCCTGTCTGTCTATCGATGTTACTCGACATGCCATTCTTATTGTTAGCTATTCCACTGGTGTCATTAGAGTGTGAGTCAGCTCCTTGTGCTGCACGTGCAGCACGACCAGGCTTTGTATTCATTGTCACAGAAAATAGTATTTTGTGTGGTGGATAAAGTTATCCACACACTCAAAATATATCACACTTATATATGAATGCGATCACACAAATCTTATAAACGTACCTGTAACAAATTAAAACATAAAAAATGTCTATTAAAGGAAAAAAACTTGAAAATTCACGGAGCGATCATCAAACGTGTTTTCCTTCTGATGTCATAACCGGAAGTCCTATAGATTAAAACAAAAGTTTCCCAAGCGGGGAATCGAACCCCGGCCGCCGCGGTGAGAGCGCGGAATCCTAGCCACTAGACCACTTGGGATATTATGGATATGATTTGTTGATACATGGATATCAAGTTGTCATGGCAATGGAAGATGCACATAATGTATTTCGCAAACACTGAGCTGTATAATCTACAGTATCTTTAGACATCTGAAATACAAATTTCAATCAGCGCCTAACTACAAACAAAAGAAGCACATTTATTTGATGAACACGGTAAGATAAACAGAGTCAGTGCGAATGATGACTTGTTCTTAGGCCGCATCAAAACCTTTGGCGGGCCTCATGAAAGCCCTTGGCGGGCCGCTCGGGCCGTAGTTTCCCACCCCTGTCTTAGACATTATTTCCTAAAAATTTAAGGAAAGAAAACATGTATATTTTGAATCGTTAGAAATATTTTTTAAGAACAACACTTAAGTCTACTTGAGTAGTCTTTTATTGAACATATATTTCTCGAAAGCTTCTATTGTCTTCCCGAATATCAAATATGTCGAGGCGTCTTAAATGACCATAATTAGGTTTGGTGGCTACACTGGGTAGATAATTTTGATCCTATGCATTGTTTTGCTCTTGCGATCAAAACTGGTATTGGGGTGATAACGGGAAATAAAATCATAAAAACATATACTATTTTACAGAAGAACACAGAGAGAGAGAGAGAGAGAGAGAGAGAGAGAGAGAGATGGAGAGAGATATGTGATCTTTAATTAACCGTTTGGAGTTTAACATGGATGTGATTCGTTTATATAGTCCAGTACAAAATAATCTGATACATTACCAGAACCTTTACAAGTTATTTGTTGTGAATCTGGTCATAAAGGCGGCATTTTTCGATTAAAGAAAAACGGGTGCTAACTACAAAAACAATTGAAAGTTGCAAATCTTTCATTTGAACAATGCCAAAAGCCAGGGATACTTAATTGATATGCTTCATTGTTCACTCGATAACTACACATCATATAAATGCACGAATAAATCATACATAAGGTTTTGAAACAATTTGTAATCTTTATGAACATTTATTAAAGTTGGTAATAAGCATATTTGCAATTGGTGAAACAAATCATTTGACCGCTGAAGTCTCAAATTCAGATGAAATTCAGAAGAAACAGAATAAAAACGACCGAAAACAGCTATATGTCGCCAGTGTTGCAGGGTCATCACAGCTTACATCTGAAAGAGGCGATATTGTTACTAATCTGATTCCAGCCGACACTTAATTGATTTTGAGACATATATACACCTCGTGCACTACACCGAAACTGATGAAAGTTGGACTATATTTTACTTACTATCCTCTTGGAATTTCTGTAACTTACATTTCACTTTCGTTCTCATTATGTACTTGATTTCACTTGGTATGCGCAATGGGACGATTCTAGTAAAGAATAGCATTTATCTTTCCACGATTGAATATCAAGTTCCGGCCAACACTGTGCAAGAGCTGATGTCCATTTTCCTGTAGCTTGTTGTTTCTCGCTTGTGGAACATTCGAAGGCGGATTTTTTCTAGAATATCGGTCCGTTCATGGCCCAGTTTTCTATTATTTCAATCGTCATATGGGCCTCAATGGAGACTGCATCATACAGTGAATATTCGTTCGTTCGTAGCACACTGTTAATTAAATAAAGATATCCGACGCTATTGCCACAGCGAGATGGATCGGGGAGGTGATGGCATTGAAGCTACCATAAATGGGGTATTGATTGATTGATCAGCTTTGACGTATTGACGTTTCATTTATTCAATGTAGGTAGGTGCGGTAGCTTGTATGGTAGAGCGCAGACCGCGTATTTCAAGGGTGGATGGTTCAACATCCGCCATTGCAGTCCTAGTCGGTTGCCTAGGTTTGGCCTTAGGAAATACACTTAGGTTCTATTTCTTCCTCAATAGATGCCTTTGAAGAAAATTGATTCAGGATACACAGTCTTCAAACTGAAAATACAGAGCTTTTTTATTGGTATATACTTTTATTTGGATACTTGTATTTTCGACCTTTAGCAATTATTTGTGAACCATAATCCACCATAAAGCTAGTCTGAAATTAAAGTTTTATAAAGAAGTTATAAGTAAGAAACGATTTAAACATTTTTGGGCTTTATGATGTCACGTGACGCCATACAGATCTAGCTCTTTGCCTCCTGTGTACGCTCTTTCGCAGTCTGATGTGCCTCTGTTATAAGAAATATTTATTGAATTTAACAGGGAATTAAAATAAATAAGGGACATCTGTGAATAATTCCTATGACTGAGAAAAGAACATAGGATAAACGTAACGGAAACGTACATGTTTTTATTCTTTCCGTTCCGCAAACAATCATGCGGAGGACACTAAAGGAAATGGCAGTAGTCATTAGCATTTCCAGTGGCATTACTTTCATACTATTAGGGTTACGCTTTATTTAAAGACCACGTTGGCTAAGTCTCCCACCCCGTCAATTTATTTCGTGATTCAAGTACAAAGTGCCGTAATATCGTAATATATTTAATAAATCGAAAGAGCTCATTGTTTGTCCCTGCAGAGACTCATGACTTGATCAATATTACATCGCTTTTACATTGTTCAAATTTGCGGTACGATACATATCAAAGACATCGTGTCAGACGTTATTCATACTAGGCACCTGCGTAATATTATGACGTCACATTCATACTAATTATACGCGTCATATTGCTATTAACAAGATTCGATATTCTTTATCCATTTAATAATCGATATTATCACAATGATACTTCAAGAACATTTAAATTGGAAAGGAGGAACTCGATACACCAAAATCAATCGTGAATTCATTTTCGTTAAATATAAAATTAATTAGTGTTAAATATGCTTAAATGTTGGCAAACGCTGTAAATTGTTCAGAGAGCTTCGTAAAAATCGAATCATTTGAAAGCGTATATAAAATCATTCATATATGACACGATTTGGCCGAGTGAATAATGGAAGCACTGTATTAAAAATGTTTTCCTTTGGTGTTTACACTAAATTTTTGCGAGAATAAATGTAATGTTTAATCAAATACTTTGATTGTGATTAATCTCTTTCACCTAAGAAAAACTGTTTTTGATCAGAAAGTCGAAACGTAGATATAATTTCTACAATTTTTCTTATCTTTGTAAAGATAAAACTTTATGCTATATTTGCACGATATAGATTAAAACAAAAGTTTCCCAAGCGGGGAATCGAACCCCGGCCGCCGCGGTGAGAGCGCGGAATCCTAGCCACTAGACCACTTGGGATATTATGGATATGATTTGTTGATACATGGATATCAAGTTGTCATGGCAATGGAAGATGCACATAATGTATTTCGCAAACACTGAGCTGTATAATCTACAGTATCTTTAGACATCTGAAATACAAATTTCAATCAGCGCCTAACTACAAACAAAAGAAGCACATTTATTTGATGAACAGGGTAAGATAAACAGAGTCAGTGCGAATGATGACTTGTTCTTAGGCCGCATGAAAACCTTTGGCGGGCCTCATGAAAGCCCTTGGCGGGCCGCTCGGGCCGTAGTTTCCCACCCCTGTCTTAGACATTATTTCCTAAAAATTTAAGGAAAGAAAACATGTATATTTTGAATCGTTAGAAATATTTTTTAAGAACAACATTTAAGTCTACTTGAGTAGTCTTTTATTGAACATATATTTCTCGAAAGCTTCTATTGTCTTCCCGAATATCAAGTATGTCGAGGCGTCTTAAATGACCATAATTAGGTTTGGTGGCTACACTGGGTAGATAATTTTGATCCTATGCATTGTTTTGCTCTTGCGATCAAAACTGGTATTGGGGAGATAACGGGAAATAAAATCATAAAAACATATACTATTTTACAGAAGAACACAGAGAGAGAGAGAGAGAGAGAGAGAGATGGAGAGAGATATGTGATCTTTAATTAACCGTTTGGAGTTTAACATGGATGTGATTCGTTTATATAGTCCAGTACAAAATAATCTGATACATTACCAGAACCTTTACAAGTTATTTGTTGTGAATCTGGTAATAAAGGCGGCATTTTTCGATTAAAGAAAAACGGGTGCTAACTACAAAAACAATTGAAAGTTGCAAATCTTTCATTTGAACAATGCCAAAAGCCAGGGATACTTAATTGATATGCTTCATTGTTCACTCGATAACTACACATCATATAAATGCACGAATAAATCATACATAAGGTTTTGAAACAATTTGTAATCTTTATGAACATTTATTAAAGTTGGTAATAAGCATATTTGCAATTGGTGAAACAAATCATTTGACCGCTGAAGTCTCAAATTCAGATGAAATTCAGAAGAAACAGAATAAAAACGACCCAAAACAGCTATATGTCGCCAGTGTTGCAGGGTCATCACAGCTTACATCTGAAAGAGGCGATATTGTTACTAATCTGATTCCAGCCGACACTTAATTGATTTTGAGACATATATACACCTCGTGCACTACACCGAAACTGATGAAAGTTGGACTATATTTTACTTACTATCCTCTTGGAATTTCTGTAACTTACATTTCACTTTCGTTCTCATTATGTACTTGATTTCACTTGGTATGCGCAATGGGACGATTCTAGTAAAGAATAGCATTTGTCTTTCCACGATTGAATATCAAGTTCCGGCCAACACTGTGCAAGAGCTGATGTCCATTTTCCTGTAGCTTGTTGTTTCTCGCTTGTGGAACATTCGAAGGCGGATTTTTTCTAGAATATCGGTCCGTTCATGGCCAAGTTTTCTATTATTTCAATCGTCATATGGGCCTCAATGGAGACTGCATCATACAGTGAATATTCGTCCGTTCGTAGCACACTGTTAATTAAATAAAGATATCCGACGCTATTGCCACAGCGAGATGGATCGGGGAGGTGATGGCATTGAAGCTACCATAAATGGGGTATTGATTGATTGATCAGCTTTGACGTATTGACGTTTCATTTATTCAATGTAGGTAGGTGCGGTAGCTTGTATGGTAGAGCGCAGACCGCGTATTTCAAGGGTGGATGGTTCAACATCCGCCATTGCAGTCCTAGTCGGTTGCCTAGGTTTGGCCTTAGGAAATACACTTAGGTTCTATTTCTTCCTCAATAGATGCCTTTGAAGAAAATTGATTCAGGATACACAGTCTTCAAACTGAAAATACAGAGCTTTTTTATTGGTATATACTTTTATTTGGATACTTGTATTTTCGACCTTTAGCAATTATTTGTGAACCATAATCCACCATAAAGCTAGTCTGAAATTAAAGTTTTATAAAGAAGTTATAAGTAAGAAACGATTTAAACATTTTTGGGCTTTATGATGTCACGTGACGCCATACAGATCTAGCTCTTTGCCTCCTGTGTACGCTCTTTCGCAGTCTGATGTGCCTCTGTTATAAGAAATATTTATTGAATTTAACAGGGAATTAAAATAAATAAGGGACATCTGTGAATAATTCCTATGACTGAGAAAAGAACATAGGATAAATGTAACGGAAACGTACATGTTTTTATTCTTTCCGTTCCGCAAACAATCATGCGGAGGACACTAAAGGAAATGGCAGTAGTCATTAGCATTTCCAGTGGCATTACTTTCATACTATTAGGGTTACGCTTTATTTAAAGACCACGTTGGCTAAGTCTCCCACCCCGTCAATTTATTTCGTGATTCAAGTACAAAGTGCCGTAATATCGTAATATATTTAATAAATCGAAAGAGCTCATTGTTTGTCCCTGCAGAGACTCATGACTTGATCAATATTACATCGCTTTTACATTGTTCAAATTTGCGGTACGATACATATCAAAGACATCGTGTCAGACGTTATTCATACTAGGCACCTGCGTAATATTATGACGTCACATTCATACTAATTATACGCGTCATATTGCTATTAACAAGATTCGATATTCTTTATCCATTTAATAATCGATATTATCACAATGATACTTCAAGAACATTTAAATTGGAAAGGAGGAACTCGATACACCAAAATCAATCGTGAATTCATTTTCGTTAAATATAAAATTAATTAGTGTTAAATATGCTTAAATGTTGGCAAACGCTGTAAATTGTTCAGAGAGCTTCGTAAAAATCGAATCATTTGAAAGCGTATATAAAATCATTCATATATGACACGATTTGGCCGAGTGAATAATGGAAGCACTGTATTAAAAATGTTTTCCTTTGGTGTTTACACTAAATTTTTGCGAGAATAAATGTAATGTTTAATCAAATACTTTGATTGTGATTAATCTCTTTCACCTAAGAAAAACTGTTTTTGATCAGAAAGTCGAAACGTAGATATAATTTCTACAATTTTTCTTATCTTTGTAAAGATAAAACTTTATGCTATATTTGCACGATATAGATTAAAACAAAAGTTTCCCAAGCGGGGAATCGAACCCCGGCCGCCGCGGTGAGAGCGCGGAATCCTAGCCACTAGACCACTTGGGATATTATGGATATGATTTGTTGATACATGGATATCAAGTTGTCATGGCAATGGAAGATGCACATAATGTATTTCGCAAACACTGAGCTGTATAATCTACAGTATCTTTAGACATCTGAAATACAAATTTCAATCAGCGCCTAACTACAAACAAAAGAAGCACATTTATTTGATGAACACGGTAAGATAAACAGAGTCAGTGCGAATGATGACTTGTTCTTAGGCCGCATGAAAACCTTTGGCGGGCCTCATGAAAGCCCTTGGCGGGCCGCTCGGGCCGTAGTTTCCCACCCCTGTCTTAGACATTATTTCCTAAAAATTTAAGGAAAGAAAACATGTATATTTTGAATCGTTAGAAATATTTTTTAAGAACAACACTTAAGTCTACTTGAGTAGTCTTTTATTGAACATATATTTCTCGAAAGCTTCTATTGTCTTCCCGAATATCAAATATGTCGAGGCGTCTTAAATGACCATAATTAGGTTTGGTGGCTACACTGGGTAGATAATTTTGATCCTATGCATTGTTTTGCTCTTGCGATCAAAACTGGTATTGGGGAGATAACGGGAAATAAAATCATAAAAACATATACTATTTTACAGAAGAACACAGAGAGAGAGAGAGAGAGAGAGAGAGAGAGAGATGGAGAGAGATCTGTGATCTTTAATTAACCGTTTGGAGTTTAACATGGATGTGATTCGTTTATATAGTCCAGTACAAAATAATCTGATACATTACCAGAACCTTTACAAGTTATTTGTTGTGAATCTGGTAATAAAGGCGGCATTTTTCGATTAAAGAAAAACGGGTGCTAACTACAAAAACAATTGAAAGTTGCAAATCTTTCATTTGAACAATGCCAAAAGCCAGGGATACTTAATTGATATGCTTCATTCTTCACTCGATAACTACACATCATATAAATGCACGAATAAATCATACATAAGGTTTTGAAACAATTTGTAATCTTTATGAACATTTATTAAAGTTGGTAATAAGCATATTTGCAATTGGTGAAACAAATCATTTGACCGCTGAAGTCTCAAATTCAGATGAAATTCAGAAGAAACAGAATAAAAACGACCCAAAACAGCTATATGTCGCCAGTGTTGCAGGGTCATCACAGCTTACATCTGAAAGAGGCGATATTGTTACTAATCTGATTCCAGCCGACACTTAATTGATTTTGAGACATATATACACCTCGTGCACTACACCGAAACTGATGAAAGTTGGACTATATTTTACTTACTATCCTCTTGGAATTTCTGTAACTTACATTTCACTTTCGTTCTCATTATGTACTTGATTTCACTTGGTATGCGCAATGGGACGATTCTAGTAAAGAATAGCATTTGTCTTTCCACGATTGAATATCAAGTTCCGGCCAACACTGTGCAAGAGCTGATGTCCATTTTCCTGTAGCTTGTTGTTTCTCGCTTGTGGAACATTCGAAGGCGGATTTTTTCTAGAATATCGGTCCGTTCATGGCCCAGTTTTCTATTATTTCAATCGTCATATGGGCCTCAATGGAGACTGCATCATACAGTGAATATTCGTCCGTTCGTAGCACACTGTTAATTAAATAAAGATATCCGACGCTATTGCCACAGCGAGATGGATCGGGGAGGTGATGGCATTGAAGCTACCATAAATGGGGTATTGATTGATTGATCAGCTTTGACGTATTGACGTTTCATTTATTCAATGTAGGTAGGTGCGGTAGCTTGTATGGTAGAGCGCAGACCGCGTATTTCAAGGGTGGATGGTTCAACATCCGCCATTGCAGTCCTAGTCGGTTGCCTAGGTTTGGCCTTAGGAAATACACTTAGGTTCTATTTCTTCCTCAATAGATGCCTTTGAAGAAAATTGATTCAGGATACACAGTCTTCAAACTGAAAATACAGAGCTTTTTTATTGGTATATACTTTTATTTGGATACTTGTATTTTCGACCTTTAGCAATTATTTGTGAACCATAATCCACCATAAAGCTAGTCTGAAATTAAAGTTTTATAAAGAAGTTATAAGTAAGAAACGATTTAAACATTTTTGGGCTTTATGATGTCACGTGACGCCATACAGATCTAGCTCTTTGCCTCCTGTGTACGCTCTTTCGCAGTCTGATGTGCCTCTGTTATAAGAAATATTTATTGAATTTAACAGGGAATTAAAATAAATAAGGGACATCTGTGAATAATTCCTATGACTGAGAAAAGAACATAGGATAAACGTAACGGAAACGTACATGTTTTTATTCTTTCCGTTCCGCAAACAATCATGCGGAGGACACTAAAGGAAATGGCAGTAGTCATTAGCATTTCCAGTGGCATTACTTTCATACTATTAGGGTTACGCTTTATTTAAAGACCACGTTGGCTAAGTCTCCCACCCCGTCAATTTATTTCGTGATTCAAGTACAAAGTGCCGTAATATCGTAATATATTTAATAAATCGAAAGAGCTCATTGTTTGTCCCTGCAGAGACTCATGACTTGATCAATATTACATCGCTTTTACATTGTTCAAATTTGCGGTACGATACATATCAAAGACATCGTGTCAGACGTTATTCATACTAGGCACCTGCGTAATATTATGACGTCACATTCATACTAATTATACGCGTCATATTGCTATTAACAAGATTCGATATTCTTTATCCATTTAATAATCGATATTATCACAATGATACTTCAAGAACATTTAAATTGGAAAGGAGGAACTCGATACACCAAAATCAATCGTGAATTCATTTTCGTTAAATATAAAATTAATTAGTGTTAAATATGCTTAAATGTTGGCAAACGCTGTAAATTGTTCAGAGAGCTTCGTAAAAATCGAATCATTTGAAAGCGTATATAAAATCATTCATATATGACACGATTTGGCCGAGTGAATAATGGAAGCACTGTATTAAAAATGTTTTCCTTTGGTGTTTACACTAAATTTTTGCGAGAATAAATGTAATGTTTAATCAAATACTTGTATAATGTATTTCGCAAACACTGAGCTGTATAATCTACAGTATCTTTAGACATCTGAAATACAAATTTCAATCAGCGCCTAACTACAAACAAAAGAAGCACATTTATTTGATGAACACGGTAAGATAAACAGAGTCAGTGCGAATGATGACTTGTTCTTAGGCCGCATGAAAACCTTTGGCGGGCCTCATGAAAGCCCTTGGCGGGCCGCTCGGGCCGTAGTTTCCCTCCCCTGTCTTAGACATTATTTCCTAAAAATTTAAGGAAAGAAAACATGTATATTTTGAATCGTTAGAAATATTTTTTAAGAACAACACTTAAGTCTACTTGAGTAGTCTTTTATTGAACATATATTTCTCGAAAGCTTCTATTGTCTTCCCGAATATCAAGTATGTCGAGGCGTCTTAAATGACCATAATTAGGTTTGGTGGCTACACTGGGTAGATAATTTTGATCCTATGCATTGTTTTGCTCTTGCGATCAAAACTGGTATTGGGGAGATAACGGGAAATAAAATCATAAAAACATATACTATTTTACAGAAGAACACAGAGAGAGAGAGAGAGAGAGAGAGAGAGAGAGAGAGAGAGAGAGAGATGGAGAGAGATATGTGATCTTTAATTAACCGTTTGGAGTTTAACATAGATGTGATTCGTTTATATAGTCCAGTACAAAATAATCTGATACATTACCAGAACCTTTACAAGTTATTTGTTGTGAATCTGGTAATAAAGGCGGCATTTTTCGATTAAAGAAAAACGGGTGCTAACTACAAAAACAATTGAAAGTTGCAAATCTTTCATTTGAACAATGCCAAAAGCCAGGGATACTTAATTGATATGCTTCATTGTTCACTCGATAACTACACATCATATAAATGCACGAATAAATCATACATAAGGTTTTGAAACAATTTGTAATCTTTATGAACATTTATTAAAGTTGGTAATAAGCATATTTGCAATTGGTGAAACAAATCATTTGACCGCTGAAGTCTCAAATTCAGATGAAATTCAGAAGAAACAGAATAAAAACGACCGAAAACAACTATATGTCGCCAGTGTTGCAGGGTCATCACAGCTTACATCTGAAAGAGGCGATATTGTTACTAATCTGATTCCAGCCGACACTTAATTGATTTTGAGACATATATACACCTCGTGCACTACACCGAAACTGATGAAAGTTGGACTATATTTTACTTACTATCCTCTTGGAATTTCTGTAACTTACATTTCACTTTCGTTCTCATTATGTACTTGATTTCACTTGGTATGCGCAATGGGACGATTCTAGTAAAGAATAGCATTTGTCTTTCCACGATTGAATATCAAGTTCCGGCCAACACTGTGCAAGAGCTGATGTCCATTTTCCTGTAGCTTGTTATTTCCCGCTTGTGGAACATTCGAAGGCGGATTTTTTCTAGAATATCGGTCCGTTCATGGCCCAGTTTTCTATTATTTCAATCGTCATATGGGCCTCAATGGAGACTGCATCATACAGTGAATATTCGTCCGTTCGTAGCACACTGTTAATTAAATAAAGATATCCGACGCTATTGCCACAGCGAGATGGATCGGGGAGGTGATGGCATTGAAGCTACCATCAATGGGGTATTGATTGATTGATCAGCTTTGACGTATTGACGTTTCATTTATTCAATGTAGGTAGATGCGGTAGCTTGTATGGTAGAGCGCAGACCGCGTATTTCAAGGGTGGATGGTTCAACATCCGCCATTGCAGTCCTAGTCGGTTGCCTAGGTTTGGCCTTAGGAAATACACTTAGGTTCTATTTCTTCCTCAATAGATGCCTTTGAAGAAAATTGATTCAGGATACACAGTCTTCAAACTGAAAATACAGAGCTTTTTTATTGGTATATACTTTTATTTGGATACTTGTATTTTCGACCTTTAGCAATTATTTGTGAACCATAATCCACCATAAAGCTAGTCTGAAATTAAAGTTTTAAAAAGAAGTTATAAGTAAGAAACGATTTAAACATTTTGGGCTTTATGATGTCACGTGACGCCATACAGATCTAGATCTTTGCCTCCTGTGTACGCTCTTTCGCAGTCTGATGTGCCTCTGTTATAAGAAATATTTATTGAATTTAACAGGGAATTAAAATAAATAAGGGACATCTGTGAATAATTCCTATGACTGAGAAAAGAACATAGGATAAACGTAACGGAAACGTACATGTTTTTATTCTTTCCGTTCCGCAAACAATCATGCGGAGGACACTAAAGGAAATGGCAGTAGTCATTAGCATTTCCAGTGGCATTACTTTCATACTATTAGGGTTACGCTTTATTTAAAGACCACGTTGGCTAAGTCTCCCACCCCGTCAATTTATTTCGTGATTCAAGTACAAAGTGCCTTAATATCGTAATATATTTAATAAATCGAAAGAGCTCATTGTTTGTCCCTGCAGAGACTCATGACTTGATCAATATTACATCGCTTTTACATTGTTCAAATTTGCGGTACGATACATATCAAAGACATCGTGTCAGACGTTATTCATACTAGGCACCTGCGTAATATTATGACGTCACATTCATACTAATTATACGCGTCATATTGCTATTAACAAGATTCGATATTCTTTATCCATTTAATAATCGATATTATCACAATGATACTTCAAGAACATTTAAATTGGAAAGGAGGAACTCGATACACCAAAATCAATCGTGAATTCATTTTCGTTAAATATAAAATTAATTAGTGTTAAATATGCTTAA
Organism: Sinohyriopsis cumingii; assembly: GCA_028554795.2. NCBI lineage: Eukaryota > Metazoa > Mollusca > Bivalvia > Unionida > Unionidae > Sinohyriopsis > Sinohyriopsis cumingii. The sequence continues at coordinate 120,574,582 of CM068826.1, read as the reverse complement.
ACGTTGGCAAACGCTGTAAATTGTTCAGAGAGCTTCGTAAAAATCGAATCATTTGAAAGCGTATATAAAATCATTCATATATGACACGATTTGGCCGAGTGAATAATGGAAGCACTGTATTAAAAATGTTTTCCTTTGGTGTTTACACTAAATTTTTGCGAGAATAAATGTAATGTTTAATCAAATACTTTGATTGTGATTAATCTCTTTCACCTAAGAAAAACTGTTTTTGATCAGAAAGTCGAAACGTAGATATAATTTCTACAATTTTTCTTATCTTTGTAAAGATAAAACTTTATGTTATATTTGCACGATATAGATTAAAGCAAAAGTTTCCCAAGCGGGGAATCGAACCCCGGCCGCCGCGGTGAGAGCGCGGAATCCTAGCCACTAGACCACTTGGGATATTATGGATATGATTTGTTGATACATGGATATCAAGTTGTCATGGCAATGGAAGATGCACATAATGTATTTCGCAAACACTGAGCTGTATAATCTACAGTATCTTTAGACATCTGAAATACAAATTTCAATCAGCGCCTAACTATAAACAAAAGAAGCACATTTATTTGATGAACAGGGTAAGATAAACAGAGTCAGTGCGAATGATGACTTGTTCTTAGGCCGCATGAAAACCTTTGGCGGGCCTCATGAAAGCCCTTGGCGGGCCGCTCGGGCCGTAGTTTCCCACCCCTGTCTTAGACATTATTTCCTAAAAATTTAAGGAAAGAAAACATGTATATTTTGAATCGTTAGAAATATTTTTTAAGAACAACACTTAAGTCTACTTGAGTAGTCTTTTATTGAACATATATTTCTCGAAAGCTTCTATTGTCTTCCCGAATATCAAGTATGTCGAGGCGTCTTAAATGACCATAATTAGGTTTGGTGGCTACACTGGGTAGATAATTTTGATCCTATGCATTGTTTTGCTCTTGCGATCAAAACTGGTATTGGGGAGATAACGGGAAATAAAATCATAAAAACATATACTATTTTACAGAAGAACACAGAGAGAGAGAGAGAGAGAGAGAGAGAGAGAGAGAGAGAGAGAGAGAGTTGGAGAGAGATATGTGATCTTTAATTAACCGTTTGGAGTTTAACATGGATGTGATTCGTTTATATAGTCCAGTACAAAATAATCTGATACATTACCAGAACCTTTACAAGTTATTTGTTGTGAATCTGGTAATAAAGGCAGCATTTTTCGATTAAAGAAAAACGGGTGCTAACTACAAAAACAATTGAAAGTTGCAAATCTTTCATTTGAACAATGCCAAAAGCCAGGGATACTTAATTGATATGCTTCATTGTTCACTCGATAACTACACATCATATAAATGCACGAATAAATCATACATAAGGTTTTGAAACAATTTGTAATCTTTATGAACATTTATTAAAGTTGGTAATAAGCATATTTGCAATTGGTGAAACAAATCATTTGACCGCTGAAGTCTCAAATTCAGATGAAATTCAGAAGAAACAGAATAAAAACGACCGAAAACAGCTATATGTCGCCAGTGTTGCAGGGTCATCACAGCTTACATCTGAAAGAGGCGATATTGTTACTAATCTGATTCCAGCCGACACTTAATTGATTTTGAGACATATATACACCTCGTGCACTACACCGAAACTGATGAAAGTTGGACTATATTTTACTTACTATCCTCTTGGAATTTCTGTAACTTACATTTCACTTTCGTTCTCATTATGTACTTGATTTCACTTGGTATGCGCAATGGGACGATTCTAGTAAAGAATAGCATTTGTCTTTCCACGATTGAATATCAAGTTCCGGCCAACACTGTGCAAGAGCTGATGTCCAGTTTCCTGTAGCTTGTTGTTTCCCGCTTGTGGAACATTCGAAGGCGGATTTTTTCTAGAATATCGGTCCGTTCATGGCCCAGTTTTCTATTATTTCAATCGTCATATGGGCCTCAATGGAGACTGCATCATACAGTGAATATTCGTCCGTTCGTAGCACACTGTTAATTAAATAAAGATATCCGACGCTATTGCCACAGCGAGATGGATCGGGGAGGTGATGGCATTGAAGCTACCATCAATGGGGTATTGATTGATTGATCAGCTTTGACGTATTGACGTTTCATTTATTCAATGTAGGTAGGTGCGGTAGCTTGTATGGTAGAGCGCAGACCGCGTATTTCAAGGGTGGATGGTTCAACATCCGCCATTGCAGTCCTAGTCGGTTGCCTAGGTTTGGCCTTAGGAAATACACTTAGGTTCTATTTCTTCCTCAATAGATGCCTTTGAAGAAAATTGATTCAGGATACACAGTCTTCAAACTGAAAATACAGAGCTTTTTTATTGGTATATACTTTTATTTGGATACTTGTATTTTCGACCTTTAGCAATTATTTGTGAACCATAATCCACCATAAAGCTAGTCTGAAATTAAAGTTTTATAAAGAAGTTATAAGTAAGAAACGATTTAAACATTTTTGGGCTGAATGATGTCACGTGACGCCATACAGATCTAGCTCTTTGCCTCCTGTGTACGCTCTTTCGCAGTCTGATGTGCCTCTGTTATAAGAAATATTTATTGAATTTAACAGGGAATTAAAATAAATAAGGGACATCTGTGAATAATTCCTATGACTGAGAAAAGAACATAGGATAAACGTAACGGAAACGTACATGTTTTTATTCTTTCCGTTCCGCAAACAATCATGCGGAGGACACTAAAGGAAATGGCAGTAGTCATTAGCATTTCCAGTGGCATTACTTTCATACTATTAGGGTTACGCTTTATTTAAAGACCACGTTGGCTAAGTCTCCCACCCCGTCAATTTATTTCATGATTCAAGTACAAAGTGCCGTAATATCGTAATATATTTAATAAATCGAAAGAGCTCATTGTTTGTCCCTGCAGAGACTCATGACTTGATCAATATTACATCGCTTTTACATTGTTCAAATTTGCGGTACGATACATATCAAAGACATCGTGTCAGACGTTATTCATACTAGGCACCTGCGTAATATTATGACGTCACATTCATACTAATTATACGCGTCATATTGCTATTAACAAGATTCGATATTCTTTATCCATTTAATAATCGATATTATCACAATGATACTTCAAGAACATTTAAATTGGAAAGGAGGAACTCGATACACCAAAATCAATCGTGAATTCATTTTCGTTAAATATAAAATTAATTAGTGTTAAATATGCTTAAACGTTGGCAAACGCTGTAAATTGTTCAGAGAGCTTCGTAAAAATCGAATCATTTGAAAGCGTATATAAAATCATTCATATATGACACGATTTGGCCGAGTGAATAATGGAAGCACTGTATTAAAAATGTTTTCCTTTGGTGTTTACACTAAATTTTTGCGAGAATAAATGTAATGTTTAATCAAATACTTTGATTGTGATTAATCTCCTTCACCTAAGAAAAACTGTTTTTGATCAGAAAGTCGAAACGTAGATATAATTTCTACAATTTTTCTTATCTTTGTAAAGATAAAACTTTATGTTATATTTGCACGATATAGATTAAAACAAAAGTTTCCCAAGCGGGGAATCGAACCCCGGCCGCCGCGGTGAGAGCGCGGAATCCTAGCCACTAGACCACTTGGGATATTATGGATATGATTTGTTGATACATGGATATCAAGTTGTCATGGCAATGGAAGATGCACATAATGTATTTCGCAAACACTGAGCTGTATAATCTACAGTATCTTTAGACATCTGAAATACAAATTTCAATCAGCGCCTAACTATAAACAAAAGAAGCACATTTATTTGATGAACAGGGTAAGATAAACAGAGTCAGTGCGAATGATGACTTGTTCTTAGGCCGCATGAAAACCTTTGGCGGGCCTCATGAAAGCCCTTGGCGGGCCGCTCGGGCCGTAGTTTCCCACCCCTGTCTTAGACATTATTTCCTAAAAATTTAAGGAAAGAAAACATGTATATTTTGAATCGTTAGAAATATTTTTTTAAGAACAACACTTAAGTCTACTTGAGTAGTCTTTTATTGAACATATATTTCTCGAAAGCTTCTATTGTCTTCCCGAATATCAAGTATGTCGAGGCGTCTTAAATGACCATAATTAGGTTTGGTGGCTACACTGGGTAGATAATTTTGATCCTATGCATTGTTTTGCTCTTGCGATCAAAACTGGTATTGGGGAGATAACGGGAAATAAAATCATAAAAACATATACCATTTTACAGAAGAACACAGAGAGAGAGAGAGAGAGAGAGAGAGAGAGAGAGAGAGAGAGATGGAGAGAGAGAGATATGTGATCTTTAATTAACCGTTTGGAGTTTAACATGGATGTTATTCGTTTATATAGTCCAGTACAAAATAATCTGATATATTACCAGAACCTTTACAAGTTATTTGTTGTGAATCTGGTAATAAAGGCGGCATTTTTCGATTAAAGAAAAACGGGTGCTAACTACAAAAACAATTGAAAGTTGCAAATCTTTCATTTGAACAATGCCAAAAGCCAGGGATACTTAATTGATATGCTTCATTGTTCACTCGATAACTACACATCATATAAATGCACGAATAAATCATACATAAGGTTTTGAAACAATTTGTAATCTTTATGAACATTTATTAAAGTTGGTAATAAGCATATTTGCAATTGGTGAAACAAATCATTTGACCGCTGAAGTCTCAAATTCAGATGAAATTCAGAAGAAACATAATAAAAACGACCGAAAACAGCTATATGTCGCCAGTGTTGCAGGGTCATCACAGCTTACATCTGAAAGAGGCGATATTGTTACTAATCTGATTCCAGCCGACACTTAATTGATTTTGAGACATATATACACCTCGTGCACTACACCGAAACTGATGAAAGTTGGACTATATTTTACTTACTATCCTCTTGGAATTTCTGTAACTTACATTTCACTTTCGTTCTCATTATGTACTTGATTTCACTTGGTATGCGCAATGGGACGATTCTAGTAAAGAATAGCATTTGTCTTTCCACGATTGAATATCAAGTTCCGGCCAACACTGTGCAAGAGCTGATGTCCAGTTTCCTGTAGCATGTTGTTTCTCGCTTGTGGAACATTCGAAGGCGGATTTTTTCTAGAATATCGGTCCGTTCATGGCCCAGTTTTCTATTATTTCAATCGTCATATGGGCCTCAATGGAGACTGCATCATACAGTGAATATTCGTCCGTTCGTAGCACACTGTTAATTAAATAAAGATATCCGACGCTATTGCCACAGCGAGATGGATCGGGGAGGTGATGGCATTGAAGCTACCATCAATGGGGTATTGATTGATTGATCAGCTTTGACGTATTGACGTTTCATTTATTCAATGTAGGTAGGTGCGGTAGCTTGTATGGTAGAGCGCAGACCGCGTATTTCAAGGGTGGATGGTTCAACATCCGCCATTGCAGTCCTAGTCGGTTGCCTAGGTTTGGCCTTAGGAAATACACTTAAGTTCTATTTCTTCCTCAATAGATGCCTTTGAAGAAAATTGATTCAGGATACACAGTCTTCAAACTGAAAATACAGAGCTTTTTTATTGGTATATACTTTTATTTGGATACTTGTATTTTCGACCTTTAGCAATTATTTGTGAACCATAATCCACCATAAAGCTAGTCTGAAATTAAAGTTTTATAAAGAAGTTATAAGTAAGAAACGATTTAAACATTTTTGGGCTGAATGATGTCACGTGACGCCATACAGATCTAGCTCTTTGCCTCCTGTGTACGCTCTTTCGCAGTCTGATGTGCCTCTGTTATAAGAAATATTTATTGAATTTAACAGGGAATTAAAATAAATAAGGGACATCTGTGAATAATTCCTATGACTGAGAAAAGAACATAGGATAAACGTAACGGAAACGTACATGTTTTTATTCTTTCCGTTCCGCAAACAATCATGCGGAGGACACTAAAGGAAATGGCAGTAGTCATTAGCATTTCCAGTGGCATTACTTTCATACTATTAGGGTTACGCTTTATTTAAAGACCACGTTGGCTAAGTCTCCCACCCCGTCAATTTATTTCGTGATTCAAGTACAAAGTGCCGTAATATCGTAATATATTTAATAAATCGAAAGAGCTCATTGTTTGTCCCTGCAGAGACTCATGACTTGATCAATATTACATCGCTTTTACATTGTTCAAATTTGCGGTACGATACATATCAAAGACATCGTGTCAGACGTTATTCATACTAGGCACCTGCGTAATATTATGACGTCACATTCATACTAATTATACGCGTCATATTGCTATTAACAAGATTCGATATTCTTTATCCATTTAATAATCGATATTATCACAATGATACTTCAAGAACATTTAAATTGGAAAGGAGGAACTCGATACACCAAAATCAATCGTGAATTCATTTTCGTTAAATATAAAATTAATTAGTGTTAAATATGCTTAAACGTTGGCAAACGCTGTAAATTGTTCAGAGAGCTTCGTAAAAATCGAATCATTTGAAAGCGTATATAAAATCATTCATATATGACACGATTTGGCCGAGTGAATAATGAAAGCACTGTATTAAAAATGTTTTCCTTTGGTGTTTACACTAAATTTTTGCGAGAATAAATGTAATGTTTAATCAAATACTTTGATTGTGATTAATCTCTTTCACCTAAGAAAAACTGTTTTTGATCAGAAAGTCGAAACGTAGATATAATTTCTACAATTTTTCTTATCTTTGTAAAGATAAAACTTTATGTTATATTTGCACGATATAGATTAAAACAAAAGTTTCCCAAGCGGGGAATCGAACCCCGGCCGCCGCGGTGAGAGCGCGGAATCCTAGCCACTAGACCACTTGGGATATTATGGATATGATTTGTTGATACATGGATATCAAGTTGTCATGGCAATGGAAGATGCACATAATGTATTTCGCAAACACTGAGCTGTATAATCTACAGTATCTTTAGACATCTGAAATACAAATTTCAATCAGCGCCTAACTATAAACAAAAGAAGCACATTTATTTGATGAACAGGGTAAGATAAACAGAGTCAGTGCGAATGATGACTTGTTCTTAGGCCGCATGAAAACCTTTGGCGGGCCTCATGAAAGCCCTTGGCGGGCCGCTCGGGCCGTAGTTTCCCACCCCTGTCTTAGACATTATTTCCTAAAAATTTAAGGAAAGAAAACATGTATATTTTGAATCGTTAGAAATATTTTTTTAAGAACAACACTTAAGTCTACTTGAGTAGTCTTTTATTGAACATATATTTCTCGAAAGCTTCTATTGTCTTCCCGAATATCAAGTATGTCGAGGCGTCTTAAATGACCATAATTAGGTTTGGTGGCTACACTGGGTAGATAATTTTGATCCTATGCATTGTTTTGCTCTTGCGATCAAAACTGGTATTGGGGAGATAACGGGAAATAAAATCATAAAAACATATACCATTTTACAGAAGAACACAGAGAGAGAGAGAGAGAGAGAGAGAGAGAGATGGAGAGAGTGAGATATGTGATCTTTAATTAACCGTTTGGAGTTTAACATGGATGTTATTCGTTTATATAGTCCAGTACAAAATAATCTGATATATTACCAGAACCTTTACAAGTTATTTGTTGTGAATCTGGTAATAAAGGCGGCATTTTTCGATTAAAGAAAAACGGGTGCTAACTACAAAAACAATTGAAAGTTGCAAATCTTTCATTTGAACAATGCCAAAAGCCAGGGATACTTAATTGATATGCTTCATTGTTCACTCGATAACTACACATCATATAAATGCACGAATAAATCATACATAAGGTTTTGAAACAATTTGTAATCTTTATGAACATTTATTAAAGTTGGTAATAAGCATATTTGCAATTGGTGAAACAAATCATTTGACCGCTGAAGTCTCAAATTCAGATGAAATTCAGAAGAAACAGAATAAAAACGACCGAAAACAGCTATATGTCGCCAGTGTTGCAGGGTCATCACAGCTTACATCTGAAAGAGGCGATATTGTTACTAATCTGATTCCAGCCGACACTTAATTGATTTTGAGACATATATACACCTCGTGCACTACACCGAAACTGATGAAAGTTGGACTATATTTTACTTACTATCCTCTTGGAATTTCTGTAACTTACATTTCACTTTCGTTCTCATTATGTACTTGATTTCACTTGGTATGCGCAATGGGACGATTCTAGTAAAGAATAGCATTTGTCTTTCCACGATTGAATATCAAGTTCCGGCCAACACTGTGCAAGAGCTGATGTCCAGTTTCCTGTAGCTTGTTGTTTCCCGCTTGTGGAACATTCGAAGGCGGATTTTTTCTAGAATATCGGTCCGTTCATGGCCCAGTTTTCTATTATTTCAATCGTCATATGGGCCTCAATGGAGACTGCATCATACAGTGAATATTCGTCCGTTCGTAGCACACTGTTAATTAAATAAAGATATCCGACGCTATTGCCACAGCGAGATGGATCGGGGAGGTGATGGCATTGAAGCTACCATCAATGGGGTATTGATTGATTGATCAGCTTTGACGTATTGACGTTTCATTTATTCAATGTAGGTAGGTGCGGTAGCTTGTATGGTAGAGCGCAGACCGCGTATTTCAAGGGTGGATGGTTCAACATCCGCCATTGCAGTCCTAGTCGGTTGCCTAGGTTTGGCCTTAGGAAATACACTTAGGTTCTATTTCTTCCTCAATAGATGCCTTTGAAGAAAATTGATTCAGGATACACAGTCTTCAAACTGAAAATACAGAGCTTTTTTATTGGTATATACTTTTATTTGGATACTTGTATTTTCGACCTTTAGCAATTATTTGTGAACCATAATCCACCATAAAGCTAGTCTGAAATTAAAGTTTTATAAAGAAGTTATAAGTAAGAAACGATTTAAACATTTTTGGGCTGAATGATGTCACGTGACGCCATACAGATCTAGCTCTTTGCCTCCTGTGTACGCTCTTTCGCAGTCTGATGTGCCTCTGTTATAAGAAATATTTATTGAATTTAACAGGGAATTAAAATAAATAAGGGACATCTGTGAATAATTCCTATGACTGAGAAAAGAACATAGGATAAACGTAACGGAAACGTACATGTTTTTATTCTTTCCGTTCCGCAAACAATCATGCGGAGGACACTAAAGGAAATGGCAGTAGTCATTAGCATTTCCAGTGGCATTACTTTCATACTATTAGGGTTACGCTTTATTTAAAGACCACGTTGGCTAAGTCTCCCACCCCGTCAATTTATTTCGTGATTCAAGTACAAAGTGCCGTAATATCGTAATATATTTAATAAATCGAAAGAGCTCATTGTTTGTCCCTGCAGAGACTCATGACTTGATCAATATTACATCGCTTTTACATTGTTCAAATTTGCGGTACGATACATATCAAAGACATCGTGTCAGACGTTATTCATACTAGGCACCTGCGTAATATTATGACGTCACATTCATACTAATTATACGCGTCATATTGCTATTAACAAGATTCGATATTCTTTATCCATTTAATAATCGATATTATCACAATGATACTTCAAGAACATTTAAATTGGAAAGGAGGAACTCGATACACCAAAATCAATCGTGAATTCATTTTCGTTAAATATAAAATTAATTAGTGTTAAATATGCTTAAACGTTGGCAAACGCTGTAAATTGTTCAGAGAGCTTCGTAAAAATCGAATCATTTGAAAGCGTATATAAAATCATTCATATATGACACGATTTGGCCGAGTGAATAATGGAAGCACTGTATTAAAAATGTTTTCCTTTGGTGTTTACACTAAATTTTTGCGAGAATAAATGTAATGTTTAATCAAATACTTTGATTGTGATTAATCTCTTTCACCTAAGAAAAACTGTTTTTGATCAGAAAGTCGAAACGTAGATATAATTTCTACAATTTTTCTTATCTTTGTAAAGATAAAACTTTATGTTATATTTGCACGATATAGATTAAAACAAAAGTTTCCCAAGCGGGGAATCGAACCCCGGCCGCCGCGGTGAGAGCGCGGAATCCTAGCCACTAGACCACTTGGGATATTATGGATATGATTTGTTGATACATGGATATCAAGTTGTCATGGCAATGGAAGATGCACATAATGTATTTCGCAAACACTGAGCTGTATAATCTACAGTATCTTTAGACATCTGAAATACAAATTTCAATCAGCGCCTAACTATAAACAAAAGAAGCACATTTATTTGATGAACAGGGTAAGATAAACAGAGTCAGTGCGAATGATGACTTGTTCTTAGGCCGCATGAAAACCTTTGGCGGGCCTCATGAAAGCCCTTGGCGGGCCGCTCGGGCCGTAGTTTCCCACCCCTGTCTTAGACATTATTTCCTAAAAATTTAAGGAAAGAAAACATGTATATTTTGAATCGTTAGAAATATTTTTTTAAGAACAACACTTAAGTCTACTTGAGTAGTCTTTTATTGAACATATATTTCTCGAAAGCTTCTATTGTCTTCCCGAATATCAAGTATGTCGAGGCGTCTTAAATGACCATAATTAGGTTTGGTGGCTACACTGGGTAGATAATTTTGATCCTATGCATTGTTTTGCTCTTGCGATCAAAACTGGTATTGGGGAGATAACGGGAAATAAAATCATAAAAACATATACCATTTTACAGAAGAACACAGAGAGAGAGAGAGAGAGAGAGAGAGAGAGAGAGAGAGAGAGAGAGAGAGAGAGAGATGGAGAGAGAGAGATATGTGATCTTTAATTAACCGTTTGGAGTTTAACATGGATGTTATTCGTTTATATAGTCCAGTACAAAATAATCTGATATATTACCAGAACCTTTACAAGTTATTTGTTGTGAATCTGGTAATAAAGGCGGCATTTTTCGATTAAAGAAAAACGGGTGCTAACTACAAAAACAATTGAAAGTTGCAAATCTTTCATTTGAACAATGCCAAAAGCCAGGGATACTTAATTGATATGCTTCATTGTTCACTCGATAACTACACATCATATAAATGCACGAATAAATCATACATAAGGTTTTGAAACAATTTGTAATCTTTATGAACATTTATTAAAGTTGGTAATAAGCATATTTGCAATTGGTGAAACAAATCATTTGACCGCTGAAGTCTCAAATTCAGATGAAATTCAGAAGAAACAGAATAAAAACGACCGAAAACAGCTATATGTCGCCAGTGTTGCAGGGTCATCACAGCTTACATCTGAAAGAGGCGATATTGTTACTAATCTGATTCCAGCCGACACTTAATTGATTTTGAGACATATATACACCTCGTGCACTACACCGAAAGTGATGAAAGTTGGACTATATTTTACTTACTATCCTCTTGGAATTTCTGTAACTTACATTTCACTTTCGTTCTCATTATGTACTTGATTTCACTTGGTATGCGCAATGGGACGATTCTAGTAAAGAATAGCATTTGTCTTTCCACGATTGAATATCAAGTTCCGGCCAACACTGTGCAAGAGCTGATGTCCAGTTTCCTGTAGCTTGTTGTTTCTCGCTTGTGGAACATTCGTAGGCGGATTTTTTCTAGAATATCGGTCCGTTCATGGCCCAGTTTTCTATTATTTCAATCGTCATATGGGCCTCAATGGAGACTGCATCATACAGTGAATATTCGTCCGTTCGTAGCACACTGTTAATTAAATAAAGATATCCGACGCTATTGCCACAGCGAGATGGATCGGGGAGGTGATGGCATTGAAGCTACCATCAATGGGGTATTGATTGATTGATCAGCTTTGACGTATTGACGTTTCATTTATTCAATGTAGGTAGGTGCGGTAGCTTGTATGGTAGAGCGCAGACCGCGTATTTCAAGGGTGGATGGTTCAACATCCGCCATTGCAGTCCTAGTCGGTTGCCTACGTTTGACCTTAGGAAATACACTTAGGTTCTATTTCTTCCTCAATAGATGCCTTTGAAGAAAATTGATTCAGGATACACAGTCTTCAAACTGAAAATACAGAGCTTTTTTATTGGTATATACTTTTATTTGGATACTTGTATTTTCGACCTTTAGCAATTATTTGTGAACCATAATCCACCATAAAGCTAGTCTGAAATTAAAGTTTTATAAAGAAGTTATAAGTAAGAAACGATTTAAACATTTTTGGGCTGAATGATGTCACGTGACGCCATACAGATCTAGCTCTTTGCCTCCTGTGTACGCTCTTTCGCAGTCTGATGTGCCTCTGTTATAAGAAATATTTATTGAATTTAACAGGGAATTAAAATAAATAAGGGACATCTGTGAATAATTCCTATGACTGAGAAAAGAACATAGGATAAACGTAACGGAAACGTACATGTTTTTATTCTTTCCGTTCCGCAAACAATCATGCGGAGGACACTAAAGGAAATGGCAGTAGTCATTAGCATTTCCAGTGGCATTACTTTCATACTATTAGGGTTACGCTTTATTTAAAGACCACGTTGGCTAAGTCTCCCACCCCGTCAATTTATTTCGTGATTCAAGTACAAAGTGCCGTAATATCGTAATATATTTAATAAATCGAAAGAGCTCATTGTTTGTCCCTGCAGAGACTCATGACTTGATCAATATTACATCGCTTTTACATTGTTCAAATTTGCGGTACGATACATATCAAAGACATCGTGTCAGACGTTATTCATACTAGGCACCTGCGTAATATTATGACGTCACATTCATACTAATTATACGCGTCATATTGCTATTAACAAGATTCGATATTCTTTATCCATTTAATAATCGATATTATCACAATGATACTTCAAGAACATTTAAATTGGAAAGGAGGAACTCGATACACCAAAATCAATCGTGAATTCATTTTCGTTAAATATAAAATTAATTAGTGTTAAATATGCTTAAACGTTGGCAAACGCTGTAAATTGTTCAGAGAGCTTCGTAAAAATCGAATCATTTGAAAGCGTATATAAAATCATTCATATATGACACGATTTGGCCGAGTGAATAATGGAAGCACTGTATTAAAAATGTTTTCCTTTGGTGTTTACACTAAATTTTTGCGAGAATAAATGTAATGTTTAATCAAATACTTTGATTGTGATTAATCTCTTTCACCTAAGAAAAACTGTTTTTGATCAGAAAGTCGAAACGTAGATATAATTTCTACAATTTTTCTTATCTTTGTAAAGATAAAACTTTATGTTATATTTGCACGATATAGATTAAAACAAAAGTTTCCCAAGCGGGGAATCGAACCCCGGCCGCCGCGGTGAGAGCGCGGAATCCTAGCCACTAGACCACTTGGGATATTATGGATATGATTTGTTGATACATGGATATCAAGTTGTCATGGCAATGGAAGATGCACATAATGTATTTCGCAAACACTGAGCTGTATAATCTACAGTATCTTTAGACATCTGAAATACAAATTTCAATCAGCGCCTAACTATAAACAAAAGAAGCACATTTATTTGATGAACAGGGTAAGATAAACAGAGTCAGTGCGAATGATGACTTGTTCTTAGGCCGCATGAAAACCTTTGGCGGGCCTCATGAAAGCCCTTGGCGGGCCGCTCGGGCCGTAGTTTCCCACCCCTGTCTTAGACATTATTTCCTAAAAAATTAAGGAAAGAAAACATGTATATTTTGAATCGTTAGAAATATTTTTTAAGAACAACACTTAAGTCTACTTGAGTAGTCTTTTATTGAACATATATTTCTCGAAAGCTTCTATTGTCTTCCCGAATATCAAGTATGTCGAGGCGTCTTAAATGACCATAATTAGGTTTGGTGGCTACACTGGGTAGATAATTTTGATCCTATGCATTGTTTTGCTCTTGCGATCAAAACTGGTATTGGGGAGATAACGGGAAATAAAATCATAAAAACATATACTATTTTACAGAAGAACACAGAGAGAGAGAGAGAGAGAGAGAGAGAGAGAGAGAGAGAGAGAGAGATGGAGAGAGATATGTGATCTTTAATTAACCGTTTGGAGTTTAACATGGATGTGATTCGTTTATATAGTCCAGTACAAAATAATCTGATACATTACCAGAACCTTTACAAGTTATTTGTTGTGAATCTGGTAATAAAGGCGGCATTTTTCGATTAAAGAAAAACGGGTGCTAACTACAAAAACAATTAAAAGTTGCAAATCTTTCATTTGAACAATGCCAAAAGCCAGGGATACTTAATTGATATGCTTCATTGTTCACTCGATAACTACACATCATATAAATGCACGAATAAATCATACATAAGGTTTTGAAACAATTTGTAATCTTTATGAACATTTATTAAAGTTGGTAATAAGCATATTTGCAATTGGTGAAACAAATCATTTGACCGCTGAAGTCTCAAATTCAGATGAAATTCAGAAGAAACAGAATAAAAACGACCGAAAACAACTATATGTCGCCAGTGTTGCAGGGTCATCACAGCTTACATCTGAAAGAGGCGATATTGTTACTAATCTGATTCCAGCCGACACTTAATTGATTTTGAGACATATATACACCTCGTGCACTACACCGAAAGTGATGAAAGTTGGACTATATTTTACTTACTATCCTCTTGGAATTTCTGTAACTTACATTTCACTTTCGTTCTCATTATGTACTTGATTTCACTTGGTATGCGCAATGGGACGATTCTAGTAAAGAATAGCATTTGTCTTTCCACGATTGAATATCAAGTTCCGGCCAACACTGTGCAAGAGCTGATGTCCATTTTCCTGTAGCTTGTTGTTTCTCGCTTGTGGAACATTCGAAGGCGGATTTTTTCTAGAATATCGGTCCGTTCATGGCCCAGTTTTCTATTATTTCAATCGTCATATGGGCCTCAATGGAGACTGCATCATACAGTGAATATTCGTCCGTTCGTAGCACACTGTTAATTAAATAAAGATATCCGACGCTATTGCCACAGCGAGATGGATCGGGGAGGTGATGGCACTGAAGCTACCATAAATGGGGTATTGATTGATTGATCAGCTTTGACGTATTGACGTTTCATTTATTCAATGTAGGTAGGTGCGGTAGCTTGTATGGTAGAGCGCAGACCGCGTATTTCAAGGGTGGATGGTTCAAC
The DNA here is from genome assembly GCA_028554795.2 of Sinohyriopsis cumingii. Taxonomy (NCBI): domain Eukaryota; kingdom Metazoa; phylum Mollusca; class Bivalvia; order Unionida; family Unionidae; genus Sinohyriopsis; species Sinohyriopsis cumingii. Next base: position 120,559,530 of record CM068826.1, on the reverse strand, counting down.
ATCCGCCATTGCAGTCCTAGTCGGTTGCCTAGGTTTGGCCTTAGGAAATACACTTAGGTTCTATTTCTTCCTCAATAGATGCCTTTGAAGAAAATTGATTCAGGATACACAGTCTTCAAACTGAAAATACAGAGCTTTTTTATTGGTATATACTTTTATTTGGATACTTGTATTTTCGACCTTTAGCAATTATTTGTGAACCATAATCCACCATAAAGCCAGTCTGAAATTAAAGTTTTATAAAGAAGTTATAAGTAAGAAACGATTTAAACATTTTTGGGCTGAATGATGTCACGTGACGCCACACAGATCTAGCTCTTTGCCTCCTGTGTACGCTCTTTCGCAGTCTGATGTGCCTCTGTTATAAGAAATATTTATTGAATTTAACAGGGAATTAAAATAAATAAGGGACATCTGTGAATAATTCCTATGACTGAGAAAAGAACATAGGATAAACGTAACGGAAACGTACATGTTTTTATTCTTTCCGTTCCGCAAACAATCATGCGGAGGACACTAAAGGAAATGGCAGTAGTCATTAGCATTTCCAGTGGCATTACTTTCATACTATTAGGGTTACGCTTTATTTAAAGACCACGTTGGCTAAGTCTCCCACCCCGTCAATTTATTTCGTGATTCAAGTGCAAAGTGCCGTAATATCGTAATATATTTAATAAATCGAAAGAGCTCATTGCTTGTCCCTGCAGAGACTCATGACTTGATCAATATTACATCGCTTTTACATTGTTCAAATTTGCGGTACGATACATATCAAAGACATCGTGTCAGACGTTATTCATACTAGGCACCTGCGTAATATTATGACGTCACATTCATACTAATTATACGCGTCATATTGCTATTAACAAGATTCGATATTCTTTATCCATTTGATAATCGATATTATCACAATGATACTTCAAGAACATTTAAATTGGAAAGGAGGAACTCGATACACCAAAATCAATCGTGAATTCATTTTCGTTAAATATAAAATTAATTAGTGTTAAATATGCTTAAACGTTGGCAAACGCTGTAAATTGTTCAGAGAGCTTCGTAAAAATCGAATCATTTGAAAGCGTATATAAAATCATTCATATATGACACGATTTGGCCGAGTGAATAATGGAAGCACTGTATTAAAAATGTTTTCCTTTGGTGTTTACACTAAATTTTTGCGAGAATAAATGTAATGTTTAATCAAATACTTTGATTGTGATTAATCTCTTTCACCTAAGAAAAACTGTTTTTGATCAGAAAGTCGAAACGTAGATATAATTTCTACAATTTTTCTTATCTTTGTAAAGATAAAACTTTATGTTATATTTGCACGATATAGATTAAAACAAAAGTTTCCCAAGCGGGGAATCGAACCCCGGCCGCCGCGGTGAGAGCGCGGAATCCTTTTTTTTTTTTTCTTTCTTTATTTAAAAAACGTTTTGTACAGTATATATGTTAAAAGTATACAGTCAGTATTTACATAGGAGTTTGTAATGCTATATTACAAAATAATGGTTCTACAATAGTATTTTGTAATGCTATATTACAAAACCATGATTCTACAATAGTATTTTGTTAAGCTATATTACAGAACAATGATTCTAAAATTATATTTTCTAATGCTATAGTACAAAACAATGATTCTACAATGTGATAAACAGTTTATCCTCTTCCATTCTCATTAAAGGATTATCTTTTACAAAATACTTCGTTATCAAAGTCTGATTTTTGTCTTTGTAATGTTGATACGCATATAATATATATTTTCTAGTCAAATATTGGAACAATCTTTCGATGTCTGTTTGTTTCCCTAATAACGACATAATGTTTCTTCTTTTGTAAATGCACAATCGAGCAAATACTCAGAATGTAGTTCAAAAAATAACTATTTACTGATTTTGTTTCTTTGTTATATCCTATCATGAGCATTTGTTCAAAAGAAGTGCTATTGAGAACACCAACTCTACATTCTTTAAAAAGAATCTCAACTATATATACAATATAATTCTTAAAAGAGCTTAATTCAGGACATTTCAAAAACATGTGAAATAAATCCTGTTTCCAACTGGCACACTGGACATAAGTCATTATCAATTTTGCCATAGTATTTTAGTCTCTCTTTTGTAAATATTCGATTGTGCATTATTCTGTAATCCAAATCTATACAATCTGGGGTCTTGAAAGGTAGATGTATCAATTTCCAGTATTTATGCTTTTCCAAACTAAATATCTTACTCCAAAAGGAAACAGAAGCTGGTTCTTGAAAAATCAACGTACATAAAAGCTTGTAAAATAGTTGTGTTGTACATAAACAGAGGTCATATAATTTTGTATCAACTCTGAGAAACATATTATTTCTCCCATTGGTTACAGTGGGTTTTGACTCTGTTGCAACAATATTTCTCCAGCCTAATGGTATACTTTCTATTATGCAATTATAGTCTTTTTTTATCTTATCTGTTTTGATCTCAGAATTTGATTTGTATATCATTTCTTGAATAGCTCTATAAGGTAGTATTCCAGGTACAAATTCATATGTAATATCCTGAACACGAACAATTCCTGCTTCTATAAATTCTGCGAAAAACAACGTTTTACCAGCACATGTAATATTAGGATTTAAAAAGAGAGGTTGTTCAAAAACATTCCTCACATCAATATTTGTATCGATATTATTTCTAAGTTTTTCCCATGCATGAAACATTTCTCTGTAAAATATAGGTAGGGTATTCAATTGTTGCTTATTTAAAGACATGAGAAACAACTCTTTGGTCAACCTCATGTTCAGGACAGTAGATAAAAAGTGATCAAAGGTATTTTTCCACATAGCATGGCAATTCACATCAAAGTATCTTTTTAAAAATTTTAGTCTGAATGCATACATTTTCATCTTTATATCAGTTAACTGTAGTCCGCCATTTCGCTTATCACCAATTATTGTATAATAGTGAACCAAATGGGACTTTCCTGACCAGATAAATCTGAGAAATAATTGCTTCAATTCATCAGCAATCATATCAGGAAGAGGCTGAACTGACACTATGTACAATACTCTAGAAACTAATAAGTTATTAACAACTGTTACTTTTCCTTGTATTGTCAAATATCTCTGTGACCACAGTTGCAATAAGTTTTTAATTTTAGACAATCTATCATTCCAGTTCAGTTGCTCACATAACTTTGCACATTTTCCAACATAAGCTCCCAAAATTAAGATGACTTGATCACACATTTGAATTTGTAATTGTTTGCAATAATCATCAGTAAGTTTACCAGATCCAATACACAGAAGTTCTGTCTTTTCCTTGTTCACCTTTGCACCAGATCCTTTACAATACAAGTCAAGTACATTAAAAGATTGATTAATGGATTGTGTGTCCGCTAATGTCAAGGTTGTATCATCTGCATGTTGAAAAACTTTACTTGTATTACTAGACAGTGGGAGTGGAATACCTTTGATAGTGGGATTTGCTTTGATAGCGAGTCCTAAGGGTTCTGCTGCTAATACATATAACATTGCTGATATAGGACAACCTTGTCTGACTGAATTTTTAATTAAAAAGGGTTTCGTTAGATGACCATTGCATTTAACACTACTTTTAATTTCATTATAAAATATCTTTATCCACTGAATAAAATTGTCGCCAAAACCGAACTTTCGTAAAACAGAAATCAAATATGAGTGGCAAACTCTGTCAAACGCTTTTTCTTGATCAATTTTTAAGATATATCCCTCAAGATTTTCTCTCTCAACCATATCTATAATATCTCTTACAGTGACTATAGTATCAGCAATATCTCTCCCAACTATACAACATGTCTGAGTTTGAGAAATAATTTTGGGTAATACCATTTTTAAACGTGTAGACAAAATCCTTGCCAAAATTTTATAATCTACATTAAGTAAACTGATAGGACGCCAATTTTGCAATCTTCTATTATCCCCCTTATTTTTATAAATAAGTGATATAACCCCAAATCTCATTGATCTCGACATAATATTGTCATTCTTAACCTTCTGAAAGATGTGCAACAGAATATCATATATACAATCATAAAATTTACAATACCACTCTACTGTCAATCCGTCCGGGCCGGGGCTTTTATTTTTAGCCATCCCTTTTATAGCTGTATGTATTTCATCAACTGTTATTATGGCATCACACATCTTTATCCTCATCAGATACAGAACAGTTTACAAAATTTAAAAGTGAATCAGTACAATTATCATCAACAGTTACCGAAGAATATAAATGACTATAAAACTGATGTATTTCATCTAAGATTCCGCTTGTATTTGAAATAATTACACCATCATCATCAATCAATTCATTGATTACATTTTTGTTGTGTCGATATTTCTCAAGATTTAGAAAGTATTTAGTATTTCTATCGCTTTCAATTGCCCATTTCGCCTTAGATCTCAATATAGCACCCCGACAAAAATCGGTTTCATAGTCACTTAGCTGATGTTTTAGTTCTTCATATTTGTTAATGTCATATGATTCTTTATTTGCGACTTTTTCTGAAAATGATTTTAATTTATTTTGCAATGTAAAGTATTCTTGTAATCTTTCCTTATTTCTTCTTGTACAGTATACTTGGGAAAATTTTTTAATTTTGTATTTTACATTATCCCACCAAATGAGTGGTTCACTAAAATACATTTCGTCAGTTTTTCCCTCGGTAAGAATTGATTTCACTCTTTGTACATATTTTTCCTCAAAAAGAACATTGTTATTTAGTATCCATAATCCGGGCCCTGTTTCCACTTTGCAGGTATTTAGTTTAAGGTATACAAAAGAATGATCACTAAAGGATGTATCTGCATAATAAATATTTTGCACATTGGAATGCAATTTTGAGGAAATCAAAAAATAATCTATTCTACTCTGCTTCATTTCGCCTAGTACAACTTGTTTTCTGGAGAAACTACGAGTACTAGGATTTCGTGATCTCCATAAATCGGTAATATTCCTATCATGAATAATTTTATAAAGTTCACGCACTGCTACATCATCAATATGTAAGGCTTTGTTATGTCGATCAATACCTGCTAAAGTTGTATTGAAATCACCAGCCAGGATAGTGCTATCACTAGTACTGTTATGTAAATATGTATTTAGCTTCATGAAAAAGTTAAACCTTTCCTTCACAACATTTGGAGCATAAATATTGATTAAATCAATCACTTTATCATCAATAGCTATTTTAAGATGTAAAATCCTACCCTTTTCAATCATTTCTTGTGTCACCTGATTTCTCAATTCTCTCACTACTAAAACAGCAACACCTGCCCTCCTATTGTCTGCATTACTATAAAATATGTCACCATTCCAAATCTCATTTTCTCTAATACTTTCAGCAAACTCATCATCCCAAAAGGTTTCTTGCAATAATAAAATATGGCCTCTTTTCTCTTTAAATATTTCTAAAACAGACTTTAGTTTATTCAAATTACGCAAGCCATTTACATTTAGAGATACAATATTTAAAGCCATGATTATGATGAGTGTATTGAAAGTATTAAAAAATGATGAGTGTTTGATCATTTCTTAATAGGTGTTCGTCGCATGCTATTCATTTTCAGGTTAGGTACTGGATTAAACCTTCTCCTTCTCCTTTGTACTACTTTGAAATTTTCGATATTAGTACCGTTTTCTTGACATGTACGTGATTCGTTTGATCTTTCAACAACGTCTGCAGCCATCTTCCTGTCATCATCTGAATCTGTCCCCGATCCATCTCCAATTGTATGATTGTTGTTTACTTCCTCCTCAGATTCTATTTCTACATTGGTCATATCAACTCCACTTCTTTCTTTTTCTTCCCCACTTTCTCCACTCTCGTTATCTTGTTTTGCATTCTCAATTTCTTTTTTATCATCTTCGTCACTCGGTAACTCCAATATGTCTTCCCTAGTATCATCATCAACTTGCGAATGAACCCCTGCAATGGCCTCTCTGTAACATATACATGTTTGCGCCTCTTTGTGGCATTTGTCGCATATCCTGCATGTACACATTAGAGGAAAACTTCCACAACTGTCACATCTTTGCCTTGAGCAATTTTTTGCTACATGGCCTTGCTCCCCACACTTGTAGCATACAAAATCAGGGCAGTCTTTTATAACATGTCCCGGATCTAGACATCTAGAACATACCTTAACTTGGTTATCGTGTAATACTCTAAAGTATTGCTGACCATTGACAGTCTGAAATTTCAGACTGTAAGGCAAGGATTTTACCTGCTGTGGAAATTTACATTTGACATAACGAGTCCCATCAGCCACACTAGTCCCAGGATAATATCTGCGTTGAATGGGAGAAAGAAGTTCTACTCCGTATTCACCGAGCTTCATACTTATATCATCATCGGTGATGTATGCTGGTAAATGAAGAATTGACACAATAATAGTGTCTGAATATAAGAGAGTACAATCAAAGTGTTCACTTCCAATATCAATTCCACACAAGGTATTATATGCTACTTCCTTGCTCGGCAGTGTGACTTCATACAAATTTGCACCTTTGGGCACAACTGCATAGACCGACATATCTCCGGTTAATTCTTCTACACTTCTAACAATATCACTTGCCTTTATTTTCTTCACATCCTTTACATCAATCACCACGGTACATTCTTTCCCAAAACGACGAGAAGCTCCTGTCTGTCTATCGATGTTACTCGACATGCCATTCTTATTGTTAGCTATTCCACTGGTGTCATTAGAGTGTGAGTCAGCTCCTTGTGCTGCACGTGCAGCACGACCAGGCTTTGTATTCATTGTCACAGAAAATAGTATTCTGTGTGGTGGATAAAGTTATCCACACACTCAAAATATATCACACTTATATATGAACGCGATCACACAAATCTTATAAACGTACCTGTAACAAATTAAAACAGCAAAAATGTCTATTAAAGGAAAAAAACTTGAAAATTCACGGAGCTATCATCAAACGTGTTTTCCTTCTGATGTCATAACCGGAAGTCCTATAGATTAAAACAAAAGTTTCCCAAGCGGGGAATGATGTCATAACCGGAAGTCCTCCGCGGTGAGAGCGCGGAATCCTAGCCACTAGACCACTTGGGATATTATGGATATGATTTGTTGATACATGGATATCAAGTTGTCATGGCAATGGAAGATGCACATAATGTATTTCGCAAACACTGAGCTGTATAATCTACAGTATCTTTAGACATCTGAAATACAAATTTCAATCAGCGCCTAACTATAAACAAAAGAAGCACATTTATTTGATGAACAGGGTAAGATAAACAGAGTCAGTGCGAATGATGACTTGTTCTGAGGCCGCATGAAAACCTTTGGCGGGCCTCATGAAAGCCCTTGGCGGGCCGCTCGGGCCGTAGTTTCCCACCCCTGTCTTAGACATTATTTCCTAAAAATTTAAGGAAAGAAAACATGTATATTTTGAATCGTTAGAAATATTTTTTAAGAACAACACTTAAGTCTACTTGAGTAGTCTTTTATTGAACATATATTTCTCGAAAGCTTCTATTGTCTTCCCGAATATCAAGTATGTCGAGGCGTCTTAAATGACCATAATTAGGTTTGGTGGCTACACTGGGTAGATAATTTTGATCCTATGCATTGTTTTGCTCTTGCGATCAAAACTGGTATTGGGGAGATAACGGGAAATAAAATCATAAAAACATATACCATTTTACAGAAGAACACAGAGAGAGAGAGAGAGAGAGATGGAGAGAGAGAGATATGTGACCTTAAATTAACCGTTTGGAGTTTAACATGGATGTGATTCGTTTATATAGTCCAGTACAAAATAATCTGATACATTACCAGAACCTTTACAAGTTATTTGTTGTGAATCTGGTAATAAAGGCGGCATTTTTCGATTAAAGAAAAACGGGTGCTAACTACAAAAACAATTGAAAGTTGCAAATCTTTCATTTGAACAATGCCAAAAGCCAGGGATACTTAATTGATATGCTTCATTGTTCACTCGATAACTACACATCATATAAATGCACGAATAAATCATACATAAGGTTTTGAAACAATTTGTAATCTTTATGAACATTTATTAAAGTTGGTAATAAGCATATTTGCAATTGGTGAAACAAATCATTTGACCGCTGAAGTCTCAAATTCAGATGAAATTCAGAAGAAACAGAATAAAAACGACCGAAAACAACTATATGTCGCCAGTGTTGCAGGGTCATCACAGCTTACATCTGAAAGAGGCGATATTGTTACTAATCTGATTCCAGCCGACACTTAATTGATTTTGAGACATATATACACCTCGTGCACTACACCGAAACTGATGAAAGTTGGACTATATTTTACTTACTATCCTCTTGGAATTTCTGTAACTTACATTTCACTTTCGTTCTCATTATGTACTTGATTTCACTTGGTATGCGCAATGGGACGATTCTAGTAAAGAATAGCATTTGTCTTTCCACGATTGAATATCAAGTTCCGGCCAACACTGTGCAAGAGCTGATGTCCAGTTTCCTGTAGCTTGTTGTTTCTCGCTTGTGGAACATTCGAAGGCGGATTTTTTCTAGAATATCGGTCCGTTCATGGCCCAGTTTTCTATTATTTCAATCGTCATATGGGCCTCAATGGAGACTGCATCATACAGTGAATATTCGTCCGTTCGTAGCACACTGTTAATTAAATAAAGATATCCGACGCTATTGCCACAGCGAGATGGATCGGGGAGGTGATGGCATTGAAGCTACCATAAATGGGGTATTGATTGATTGATCAGCTTTGACGTATTGACGTTTCATTTATTCAATGTAGGTAGGTGCGGTAGCTTGTATGGTAGAGCGCAGACCGCGTATTTCAAGGGTGGATGGTTCAACATCCGCCATTGCAGTCCTAGTCGGTTGCCTAGGTTTGGCCTTAGGAAATACACTTAGGTTCTATTTCTTCCTCAATAGATGCCTTTGAAGAAAATTGATTCAGGATACACAGTCTTCAAACTGAAAATACAGAGCTTTTTTATTGGTATATACTTTTATTTGGATACTTGTATTTTCGACCTTTAGCAATTATTTGTGAACCATAATCCACCATAAAGCTAGTCTGAAATTAAAGTTTTATAAAGAAGTTATAAGTAAGAAACGATTTAAACATTTTTGGGCTGAATGATGTCACGTGACGCCATACAGATCTAGCTCTTTGCCTCCTGTGTACGCTCTTTCGCAGTCTGATGTGCCTCTGTTATAAGAAATATTTATTGAATTTAACAAGGAATTAAAATAAATAAGGGACATCTGTGAATAATTCCTATGACTGAGAAAAGAACATAGGATAAACGTAACGGAAACGTACATGTTTTTATTCTTTCCGTTCCGCAAACAATCATGCGGAGGACACTAAAGGAAATGGCAGTAGTCATTAGCATTTCCAGTGGCATTACTTTCATACTATTAGGGTTACGCTTTATTTAAAGACCACGTTGGCTAAGTCTCCCACCCCGTCAATTTATTTCGTGATTCAAGTACAAAGTGCCGTAATATCGTAATATATTTAATAAATCGAAAGAGCTCATTGTTTGTCCCTGCAGAGACTCATGACTTGATCAATATTACATCGCTTTTACATTGTTCAAATTTGCGGTACGATACATATCAAAGACATCGTGTCAGACGTTATTCATACTAGGCACCTGCGTAATATTATGACGTCACATTCATACTAATTATACGCGTCATATTGCTATTAACAAGATTCGATATTCTTTATCCATTTAATAATCGATATTATCACAATGATACTTCAAGAACATTTAAATTGGAAAGGAGGAACTCGATACACCAAAATCAATCGTGAATTCATTTTCGTTAAATATAAAATAAATTAGTGTTAAATATGCTTAAACGTTGGCAAACGCTGTAAATTGTTCAGAGAGCTTCGTAAAAATCGAATCATTTGAAAGCGTATATAAAATCATTCATATATGACACGATTTGGCCGAGTGAATAATGGAAGCACTGTATTAAAAATGTTTTCCTTTGGTGTTTACACTAAATTTTTGCGAGAATAAATGTAATGTTTAATCAAATACTTTGATTGTGATTAATCTCTTTCACCTAAGAAAAACTGTTTTTGATCAGAAAGTCGAAACGTAGATATAATTTCTACAATTTTTCTTATCTTTGTAAAGATAAAACTTTATGTTATATTTGCACGATATAGATTAAAACAAAAGTTTCCCAAGCGGGGAATCGAACCCCGGCCGCGGCGGTGAGAGCGCGGAATCCTAGCCACTAGACCACTTGGGATATTATGGATATGATTTGTTGATACATGGATATCAAGTTGTCATGGCAATGGAAGATGCACATAATGTATTTCGCAAACACTGAGCTGTATAATCTACAGTATCTTTAGACATCTGAAATACAAATTTCAATCAGCGCCTAACTATAAACAAAAGAAGCACATTTATTTGATGAACAGGGTAAGATAAACAGAGTCAGTGCGAATGATGACTTATTCTTACGCCGCATGAAAACCTTTGGCGGGCCTCATGAAAGCCCTTGGCGGGCCGCTTGGGCCGTAGTTTCCCAACCCTGTCTTAGACATTATTTCCTAAAAATTTAAGGAAAGAAAACATGTATATTTTGAATCGTTAGAAATATTTTTTAAGAACAACACTTAAGTCTACTTGAGTAGTCTTTTATTGAACATATATTTCTCGAAAGCTTCTATTGTCTTCCCGAATATCAAGTATGTCGAGGCGTCTTAAATGACCATAATTAGGTTTGGTGGCTACACTGGGTATATAATTTTGATCCTATGCATTGTTTTGCTCTTGCGATCAAAACTGGTATTGGGGAGATAACGGGAAATAAAATCATAAAAACATATACTATTTTACAGAAGAACACAGAGAGAGAGAGACAGAGAGAGAGAGAGAGAGGGAGAGAGAGACAGAGATGGAGAGAGAGAGATATGTGATCTTTAATTGACCGTTTGGAGTTTAACATGGATGTGATTCGTTTATATAGTCCAGTACAAAATAATCTGATACATTACCAGAACCTTTACAAGTTATTTGTTGTGAATCTGGTAATAAAGGCGGCATTTTTCGATTAAAGAAAAACGGGTGCTAACTACAAAAACAATTAAAAGTTGCAAATCTTTCATTTGAACAATGCCAAAAGCCAGGGATACTTAATTGATATGCTTCATTGTTCACTCGATAACTACACATCATATAAATGCACGAATAAATCATACATAAGGTTTTGAAACAATTTGTAATCTTTATGAACATTTATTAAAGTTGGTAATAAGCATATTTGCAATTGGTGAAACAAATCATTTGACCGCTGAAGTCTCAAATTCAGATGAAATTCAGAAGAAACAGAATAAAAACGACCGAAAACAACTATATGTCGCCAGTGTTGCAGGGTCATCACAGCTTACATCTGAAAGAGGCGATATTGTTACTAATCTGATTCCAGCCGACACTTAATTGATTTTGAGACATATATACACCTCGTGCACTACACCGAAACTGATGAAAGTTGGACTATATTTTACTTACTATCCTCTTGGAATTTCTGTAACTTACATTTCACTTTCGTTCTCATTATGTACTTGATTTCACTTGGTATGCGCAATGGGACGATTCTAGTAAAGAATAGCATTTGTCTTTCCACGATTGAATATCAAGTTCCGGCCAACACTGTGCAAGAGCTGATGTCCAGTTTCCTGTAGCTTGTTGTTTCTCGCTTGTGGAACATTCGAAGGCGGATTTTTTCTAGAATATCGGTCCGTTCATGGCCCAGTTTTCTATTATTTCAATCGTCATATGGGCCTCAATGGAGACTGCATCATACAGTGAATATTCGTCCGTTCGTAGCACACTGTTAATTAAATAAAGATATCCGACGCTATTGCCACAGCGAGATGGATCGGGGAGGTGATGGCATTGAAGCTACCATAAATGGGGTATTGATTGATTGATCAGCTTTGACGTATTGACGTTTCATTTATTCAATGTAGGTAGGTGCGGTAGCTTGTATGGTAGAGCGCAGACCGCGTATTTCAAGGGTGGATGGTTCAACATCCGCCATTGCAGTCCTAGTCGGTTGCCTAGGTTTGGCCTTAGGAAATACACTTAGGTTCTATTTCTTCCTCAATAGATGCCTTTGAAGAAAATTGATTCAGGATACACAGTCTTCAAACTGAAAATACAGAGCTTTTTTATTGGTATATACTTTTATTTGGATACTTGTATTTTCGACCTTTAGCAATTATTTGTGAACCATAATCCACCATAAAGCCAGTCTGAAATTAAAGTTTTATAAAGAAGTTATAAGTAAGAAACGATTTAAACATTTTTGGGCTGAATGATGTCACGTGACGCCACACAGATCTAGCTCTTTGCCTCCTGTGTACGCTCTTTCGCAGTCTGATGTGCCTCTGTTATAAGAAATATTTATTGAATTTAACAGGGAATTAAAATAAATAAGGGACATCTGTGAATAATTCCTATGACTGAGAAAAGAACATAGGATAAACGTAACGGAAACGTACATGTTTTTATTCTTTCCGTTCCGCAAACAATCATGCGGAGGACACTAAAGGAAATGGCAGTAGTCATTAGCATTTCCAGTGGCATTACTTTCATACTATTAGGGTTACGCTTTATTTAAAGACCACGTTGGCTAAGTCTCCCACCCCGTCAATTTATTTCGTGATTCAAGTGCAAAGTGCCGTAATATCGTAATATATTTAATAAATCGAAAGAGCTCATTGCTTGTCCCTGCAGAGACTCATGACTTGATCAATATTACATCGCTTTTACATTGTTCAAATTTGCGGTACGATACATATCAAAGACATCGTGTCAGACGTTATTCATACTAGGCACCTGCGTAATATTATGACGTCACATTCATACTAATTATACGCGTCATATTGCTATTAACAAGATTCGATATTCTTTATCCATTTGATAATCGATATTATCACAATGATACTTCAAGAACATTTAAATTGGAAAGGAGGAACTCGATACACCAAAATCAATCGTGAATTCATTTTCGTTAAATATAAAATTAATTAGTGTTAAATATGCTTAAACGTTGGCAAACGCTGTAAATTGTTCAGAGAGCTTCGTAAAAATCGAATCATTTGAAAGCGTATATAAAATCATTCATATATGACACGATTTGGCCGAGTGAATAATGGAAGCACTGTATTAAAAATGTTTTCCTTTGGTGTTTACACTAAATTTTTGCGAGAATAAATGTAATGTTTAATCAAATACTTTGATTGTGATTAATCTCTTTGACCTAAGAAAAACTGTTTTTGATCAGAAAGTCGAAACGTAGATATAATTTCTACAATTTTTCTTATCTTTGTAAAGATAAAACTTTATGTTATATTTGCACGATATAGATTAAAACAAAAGTTTCCCAAGCGGGGAATCGAACCCCGGCCGCCGCGGTGAGAGCGCGGAATCCTTTTTTTTTTTTTCTTTCTTTATTTAAAAAACGTTTTGTACAGTATATATGTTAAAAGTATATAGTCAGTATTTACATAGGAGTTTGTAATGCTATATTACAAAATAATGGTTCTACAATAGTATTTTGTAATGCTATATTACAAAACCATGATTCTACAATAGTATTTTGTTAAGCTATATTACAGAACAATGATTCTAAAATTATATTTTCTAATGCTATAGTACAAAACAATGATTCTACAATGTGATAAACAGTTTATCCTCTTCCATTCTCATTAAAGGATTATCTTTTACAAAATACTTCGTTATCAATGTCTGATTTTTGTCTTTGTAATGTTGATACGCATATAATATATATTTTCTAGTCAAATATTGGAACAATCTTTCGATGTCTGTTTGTTTCCCTAATAACGACATAATGTTTCTTCTTTTGTAAATGCACAATCGAGCAATGCTCAGAATGTAGTTCAAAAAATAACTATTTACTGATTTTGTTTCTTTGTTATATCCTATCATGAGCATTTGTTCAAAAGAAGTGCTATTGAGAACACCAACTCTACATTCTTTAAAAAGAATCTCAACTATATATACAATATAATTCTTAAAAGAGCTTAATTCAGGACATTTCAAAAACATGTGAAATAAATCCTGTTTCCAACTGGCACACTGGACATAAGTCATTATCAATTTTGCCATAGTATTTTAGTCTCTCTTTTGTAAATATTCGATTGTGCATTATTCTGTAATCCAAATCTATACAATCTGGGGTCTTGAAAGGTAGATGTATCAATTTCCAGTATTTATGCTTTTCCAAACTAAATATCTTACTCCAAAAGGAAACAGAAGCTGGTTCTTGAAAAATCAACGTACATAAAAGCTTGTAAAATAGTTGTGTTGTACATAAACAGAGGTCATATAATTTTGTATCAACTCTGAGAAACATATTATTTCTCCCATTGGTTACAGTGGGTTTTGACTCTGTTGCAACAATATTTCTCCAGCCTAATGGTATACTTTCTATTATGCAATTATAGTCTTTTTTTATCTTATCTGTTTTGATCTCAGAATTTGATTTGTATATCATTTCTTGAATAGCTCTATAAGGTAGTATTCCAGGTACAAATTCATATGTAATATCCTGAACACGAACAATTCCTGCTTCTATAAATTCTGCGAAAAACAACGTTTTACCAGCACATGTAATATTAGGATTTAAAAAGAGAGGTTGTTCAAAAACATTCCTCACATCAATATTTGTATCGATATTATTTCTAAGTTTTTCCCATGCATGAAACATTTCTCTGTAAAATATAGGTAGGGTATTCAATTGTTGCTTATTTAAAGACATGAGAAACAACTCTTTGGTCAACCTCATGTTCAGGACAGTAGATAAAAAGTGATCAAAGGTATTTTTCCACATAGCATGGCAATTCACATCAAAGTATCTTTTTAAAAATTTTAGTCTGAATGCATACATTTTCATCTTTATATCAGTTAACTGTAGTCCGCCATTTCGCTTATCACCAATTATTGTATAATAGTGAACCAAATGGGACTTTCCTGACCAGATAAATCTGAGAAATAATTGCTTCAATTCATCAGCAATCATATCAGGAAGAGGCTGAACTGACACTATGTACAATACTCTAGAAACTAATAAGTTATTAACAACTGTTACTTTTCCTTGTATTGTCAAATATCTCTGTGACCACAGTTGCAATAAGTTTTTAATTTTAGACAATCTATCATTCCAGTTCAGTTGCTCACATAACTTTGCACATTTTCCAACATAAGCTCCCAAAATTAAGATGACTTGATCACACATTTGAATTTGTAATTGTTTGCAATAATCATCAGTAAGTTTACCAGATCCAATACACAGAAGTTCTGTCTTTTCCTTGTTCACCTTTGCACCAGATCCTTTACAATACAAGTCAAGTACATTAAAAGATTGATTAATGGATTGTGTGTCCGCTAATGTCAAGGTTGTATCATCTGCATGTTGAAAAACTTTACTTGTATTACTAGACAGTGGGAGTGGAATACCTTTGATAGTGGGATTTGCTTTGATAGCGAGTCCTAAGGGTTCTGCTGCTAATACATATAACATTGCTGATATAGGACAACCTTGTCTGACTGAATTTTTAATTAAAAAGGGTTTCGTTAGATGACCATTGCATTTAACACTACTTTTAATTTCATTATAAAATATCTTTATCCACTGAATAAAATTGTCGCCAAAACCGAACTTTCGTAAAACAGAAATCAAATATGAGTGGCAAACTCTGTCAAACGCTTTTTCTTGATCAATTTTTAAGATATATCCCTCAAGATTGTCTCTCTCAACCATATCTATAATATCTCTTACAGTGACTATAGTATCAGCAATATCTCTCCCAACTATACAACATGTCTGAGTTTGAGAAATAATTTTGGGTAATACCATTTTTAAACGTGTAGACAAAATCCTTGCCAAAATTTTATAATCTACATTAAGTAAACTGATAGGACGCCAATTTTGCAATCTTCTATTATCCCCCTTATTTTTATAAATAAGTGATATAACCCCAAATCTCATTGATCTCGACATAATATTGTCATTCTTAACCTTCTGAAAGATGTGCAACAGAATATCATATATACAATCATAAAATTTACAATACCACTCTACTGTCAATCCGTCCGGGCCGGGGCTTTTATTTTTAGCCATCCCTTTTATAGCTGTATGTATTTCATCAACTGTTATTATGGCATCACACATCTTTATCCTCATCAGATACAGAACAGTTTACAAAATTTAAAAGTGAATCAGTACAATTATCATCAACAGTTACCGAAGAATATAAATGACTATAAAACTGATGTATTTCATCTAAGATTCCGCTTGTATTTGAAATAATTACACCATCATCATCAATCAATTCATTGATTACATTTTTGTTGTGTCGATATTTCTCAAGATTTAGAAAGTATTTAGTATTTCTATCGCTTTCAATTGCCCATTTCGCCTTAGATCTCAATATAGCACCCCGACAAAAATCGGTTTCATAGTCACTTAGCTGATGTTTTAGTTCTTCATATTTGTTAATGTCATATGATTCTTTATTTGCGACTTTTTCTGAAAATGATTTTAATTTATTTTGCAATGTAAAGTATTCTTGTAATCTTTCCTTATTTCTTCTTGTACAGTATACTTGGGAAAATTTTTTAATTTTGTATTTTACATTATCCCACCAAATGAGTGGTTCACTAAAATACATTTCGTCAGTTTTTCCCTCGGTAAGAATTGATTTCACTCTTTGTACATATTTTTCCTCAAAAAGAACATTGTTATTTAGTATCCATAATCCGGGCCCTGTTTCCACTTTGCAGGTATTTAGTTTAAGGTATACAAAAGAATGATCACTAAAGGATGTATCTGCATAATAAATATTTTGCACATTGGAATGCAATTTTGAGGAAATCAAAAAATAATCTATTCTACTCTGCTTCATTTCGCCTAGTACAACTTGTTTTCTGGAGAAACTACGAGTACTAGGATTTCGTGATCTCCATAAATCGGTAATATTCCTATCATGAATAATTTTATAAAGTTCACGCACTGCTACATCATCAATATGTAAGGCTTTGTTATGTCGATCAATACCTGCTAAAGTTGTATTGAAATCACCAGCCAGGATAGTGCTATCACTAGTACTGTTATGTAAATATGTATTTAGCTTCATGAAAAAGTTAAACCTTTCCTTCACAACATTTGGAGCATAAATATTGATTAAATCAATCACTTTATCATCAATAGCTATTTTAAGATGTAAAATCCTACCCTTTTCAATCATTTCTTGTGTCACCTGATTTCTCAATTCTCTCACTACTAAAACAGCAACACCTGCCCTCCTATTGTCTGCATTACTATAAAATATGTCACCATTCCAAATCTCATTTTCTCTAATACTTTCAGCAAACTCATCATCCCAAAAGGTTTCTTGCAATAATAAAATATGGCCTCTTTTCTCTTTAAATATTTCTAAAACAGACTTTAGTTTATTCAAATTACGCAAGCCATTTACATTTAGAGATACAATATTTAAAGCCATGATTATGATGAGTGTATTGAAAGTATTAAAAAATGATGAGTGTTTGATCATTTCTTAATAGGTGTTCGTCGCATGCTATTCATTTTCAGGTTAGGTACTGGATTAAACCTTCTCCTTCTCCTTTGTACTACTTTGAAATTTTCGATATTAGTACCGTTTTCTTGACATGTACGTGATTCGTTTGATCTTTCAACAACGTCTGCAGCCATCTTCCTGTCATCATCTGAATCTGTCCCCGATCCATCTCCAATTGTATGATTGTTGTTTACTTCCTCCTCAGATTCTATTTCTACATTGGTCATATCAACTCCACTTCTTTCTTTTTCTTCCCCACTTTCTCCACTCTCGTTATCTTGTTTTGCATTCTCAATTTCTTCTTTATCATCTTCGTCACTCGGTAACTCCAATATGTCTTCCCTAGTATCATCATCAACTTGCGAATGAACCCCTGCAATGGCCTCTCTGTAACATATACATGTTTGCGCCTCTTTGTGGCATTTGTCGCATATCCTGCATGTACACATTAGAGGAAAACTTCCACAACTGTCACATCTTTGCCTTGAGCAATTTTTTGCTACATGGCCTTGCTCCCCACACTTGTAGCATACAAAATCAGGGCAGTCTTTTATAACATGTCCCGGATCTAGACATCTAGAACATACCTTAACTTGGTTATCGTGTAATACTCTAAAGTATTGCTGACCATTGACAGTCTGAAATTTCAGACTGTAAGGCAAGGATTTTACCTGCTGTGGAAATTTACATTTGACATAACGAGTCCCATCAGCCACACTAGTCCCAGGATAATATCTGCGTTGAATGGGAGAAAGAAGTTCTACTCCGTATTCACCGAGCTTCATACTTATATCATCATCGGTGATGTATGCTGGTAAATGAAGAATTGACACAATAATAGTGTCTGAATATAAGAGAGTACAATCAAAGTGTTCACTTCCAATATCAATTCCACACAAGGTATTATATGCTACTTCCTTGCTCGGCAGTGTGACTTCATACAAATTTGCACCTTTGGGCACAACTGCATAGACCGACATATCTCCGGTTAATTCTTCTACACTTCTAACAATATCACTTGCCTTTATTTTCTTCACATCCTTTACATCAATCACCACGGTACATTCTTTCCCAAAACGACGAGAAGCTCCTGTCTGTCTATCGATGTTACTCGACATGCCATTCTTATTGTTAGCTATTCCACTGGTGTCATTAGAGTGTGAGTCAGCTCCTTGTGCTGCACGTGCAGCACGACCAGGCTTTGTATTCATTGTCACAGAAAATAGTATTCTGTGTGGTGGATAAAGTTATCCACACACTCAAAATATATCACACTTATATATGAACGCGATCACACAAATCTTATAAACGTACCTGTAACAAATTAAAACAGCAAAAATGTCTATTAAAGGAAAAAAACTTGAAAATTCACGGAGCTATCATCAAACGTGTTTTCCTTCTGATGTCATAACCGGAAGTCCTATAGATTAAAACAAAAGTTTCCCAAGCGGGGAATGATGTCATAACCGGAAGTCCTCCGCGGTGAGAGCGCGGAATCCTAGCCACTAGACCACTTGGGATATTATGGATATGATTTGTTGATACATGGATATCAAGTTGTCATGGCAATGGAAGATGCACATAATGTATTTCGCAAACACTGAGCTGTATAATCTACAGTATCTTTAGACATCTGAAATACAAATTTCAATCAGCGCCTAACTATAAACAAAAGAAGCACATTTATTTGATGAACAGGGTAAGATAAACAGAGTCAGTGCGAATGATGACTTGTTCTGAGGCCGCATGAAAACCTTTGGCGGGCCTCATGAAAGCCCTTGGCGGGCCGCTCGGGCCGTAGTTTCCCACCCCTGTCTTAGACATTATTTCCTAAAAATTTAAGGAAAGAAAACATGTATATTTTGAATCGTTAGAAATATTTTTTAAGAACAACACTTAAGTCTACTTGAGTAGTCTTTTATTGAACATATATTTCTCGAAAGCTTCTATTGTCTTCCCGAATATCAAGTATGTCGAGGCGTCTTAAATGACCATAATTAGGTTTGGTGGCTACACTGGGTAGATAATTTTGATCCTATGCATTGTTTTGCTCTTGCGATCAAAACTGGTATTGGGGAGATAACGGGAAATAAAATCATAAAAACATATACCATTTTACAGAAGAACACAGAGAGAGAGAGAGAGAGAGAGAGATGGAGAGAGAGAGATATGTGACCTTAAATTAACCGTTTGGAGTTTAACATGGATGTGATTCGTTTATATAGTCCAGTACAAAATAATCTGATACATTACCAGAACCTTTACAAGTTATTTGTTGTGAATCTGGTAATAAAGGCGGCATTTTTCGATTAAAGAAAAACGGGTGCTAACTACAAAAACAATTGAAAGTTGCAAATCTTTCATTTGAACAATGCCAAAAGCCAGGGATACTTAATTGATATGCTTCATTGTTCACTCGATAACTACACATCATATAAATGCACGAATAAATCATACATAAGGTTTTGAAACAATTTGTAATCTTTATGAACATTTATTAAAGTTGGTAATAAGCATATTTGCAATTGGTGAAACAAATCATTTGACCGCTGAAGTCTCAAATTCAGATGAAATTCAGAAGAAACAGAATAAAAACGACCGAAAACAACTATATGTCGCCAGTGTTGCAGGGTCATCACAGCTTACATCTGAAAGAGGCGATATTGTTACTAATCTGATTCCAGCCGACACTTAATTGATTTTGAGACATATATACACCTCGTGCACTACACCGAAACTGATGAAAGTTGGACTATATTTTACTTACTATCCTCTTGGAATTTCTGTAACTTACATTTCACTTTCGTTCTCATTATGTACTTGATTTCACTTGGTATGCGCAATGGGACGATTCTAGTAAAGAATAGCATTTGTCTTTCCACGATTGAATATCAAGTTCCGGCCAACACTGTGCAAGAGCTGATGTCCAGTTTCCTGTAGCTTGTTGTTTCTCGCTTGTGGAACATTCGAAGGCGGATTTTTTCTAGAATATCGGTCCGTTCATGGCCCAGTTTTCTATTATTTCAATCGTCATATGGGCCTCAATGGAGACTGCATCATACAGTGAATATTCGTCCGTTCGTAGCACACTGTTAATTAAATAAAGATATCCGACGCTATTGCCACAGCGAGATGGATCGGGGAGGTGATGGCATTGAAGCTACCATAAATGGGGTATTGATTGATTGATCAGCTTTGACGTATTGACGTTTCATTTATTCAATGTAGGTAGGTGCGGTACCTTGTATGGTAGAGCGCAGACCGCGTATTTCAAGGGTGGATGGTTCAACATCCGCCATTGCAGTCCTAGTCGGTTGCCTAGGTTTGGCCTTAGGAAATACACTTAGGTTCTGTTTCTTCCTCAACAGATGCCTTTGAAGAAAATTGATTCAGGATACACAGTCTTCAAACTGAAAATACAGAGCTTTTTTATTGGTATATACTTTTATTTGGATACTTGTATTTTCGACCTTTAGCAATTATTTGTGAACCATAATCCACCATAAAGCTAGTCTGAAATTAAAGTTTTATAAAGAAGTTATAAGTAAGAAACGATTTAAACATTTTTGGGCTGAATGATGCACGTGACGCCACACAGATCTAGTTCTTTGCCTCCTGTGTCCGCTCTTTCGCAGTCTGATGTGCCTCTGTTATAAGAAATATTTATTGAATTTAACAGGGAATTAAAATAAATAAGGGACATCTGTGAATAATTCCTATGACTGAGAAAAGAACATAGGATAAACGTAACGGAAACGTACATGTTTTTATTCTTTCCGTTCCGCAAACAATCATGCGGAGGACACTAAAGGAAATGGCAGTAGTCATTAGCATTTCCAGTGGCATTACTTTCATACTATTAGGGTTACGCTTTATTTAAAGACCACGTTGGCTAAGTCTCCCACCCCGTCAATTTATTTCGTGATTCAAGTACAAAGTGCCGTAATATCGTAATATATTTAATAAATCGAAAGAGCTCATTGTTTGTCCCTGCAGAGACTCATGACTTGATCAATATTACATCGCTTTTACATTGTTCAAATTTGCGGTACGATACATATCAAAGACATCGTGTCAGACGTTATTCATACTAGGCACCTGCGTACTATTATGACGTCACATTCATACTAATTATACGCGTCATATTGCTATTAACAAGATTCGATATTCTTTATCCATTTAATAATCGATATTATCACAATGATACTTCAAGAACATTTAAATTGGAAAGGAGGAACTCGATACACCAAAATCAATCGTGAATTCATTTTCGTTAAATATAAAATTAATTAGTGTTAAATATGCTTAAACGTTGGCAAACGCTGTAAATTGTTCAGAGAGCTTCGTAAAAATCGAATCATTTGAAAGCGTATATAAAATCATTCATATATGACACGATTTGGCCGAGTGAATAATGGAAGCACTGTATTAAAAATGTTTTCCTTTGGTGTTTACACTAAATTTTTGCGAGAATAAATGTAATGTTTAATCAAATACTTTGATTGTGATTAATCTCTTTCACCTAAGAAAAACTGTTTTTGATCAGAAAGTCGAAACGTAGATATAATTTCTACAATTTTTCTTATCTTTGTAAAGATAAAACTTTATGTTATATTTGCACGATATAGATTAAAACAAAAGTTTCCTAAGCGGGGAATCGAACCCCGGCCGCCGCGGTGAGAGCGCGGAATCCTAGCCACTAGACCACTTGGGATATTATGGATATGATTTGTTGATACATGGATAACAAGTTGTCATGGCAATGGAAGATGCACATAATGTATTTCGCAAACACTGAGCTGTATAATCTACAGTATCTTTAGACATCTGAAATACAAATTTCAATCAGCGCCTAACTATAAACAAAAGAAGCACATTTATTTGATGAACAGGGTAAGATAAACAGAGTCAGTGCGAATGATGACTTGTTCTTAGGCCGCATGAAAACCTTTGGCGGGCCTCATGAAAGCCCTTGGCGGGCCGCTCGGGCCGTAGTTTCCCACCCCTGTCTTAGACATTATTTCCTAAAAATTTAAGGAAAGAAAACATGTATATTTTGAATCGTTAGAAATATTTTTTAAGAACAACACTTAAGTCTACTTGAGTAGTCTTTTATTGAACATATATTTCTCGAAAGCTTCTATTGTCTTCCCGAATATCAAGTATGTCGAGGCGTCTTAAATGACCATAATTAGGTTTGGTGGCTACACTGGGTAGATAATTTTGATCCTATGCATTGTTTTGCTCTTGCGATCAAAACTGGTATTGGGGAGATAACGGGAAATAAAATCATAAAAACATATACTATTTTACAGAAGAACACAGAGAGAGAGAGAGAGAGAGATGGAGAGAGATATGTGATCTTTAATTAACCGTTTGGAGTTTAACATGGATGTGATTCGTTTATATAGTCCAGTACAAAATAATCTGATACATTACCAGAACCTTTACAAGTTATTTGTTGTGAATCTGGTAATAAAGGCGGCATTTTTCGATTAAAGAAAAACGGGTGCTAACTACAAAAACAATTGAAAGTTGCAAATCTTTCATTTGAACAATGCCAAAAGCCAGGGATACTTAATTGATATGCTTCATTGTTCACTCGATAACTACACATCATATAAATGCACGAATAAATCATACATAAGGTTTTGAAACAATTTGTAATCTTTATGAACATTTATTAAAGTTGGTAATAAGCATATTTGCAATTGGTGAAACAAATCATTTGACCGCTGAAGTCTCAAATTCAGATGAAATTCAGAAGAAACAGAATAAAAACGACCGAAAACAGCTATATGTCGCCAGTGTTGCAGGGTCATCACAGCTTACATCTGAAAGAGGCGATATTGTTACTAATCTGATTCCAGCCGACACTTAATTGATTTTGAGACATATATACACCTCGTGCACTACACCGAAACTGATGAAAGTTGGACTATATTTTACTTACTATCCTCTTGGAATTTCTGTAACTTACATTTCACTTTCGTTCTCATTATGTACTTGATTTCACTTGGTATGCGCAATGGGACGATTCTAGTAAAGAATAGCATTTGTCTTTCCACGATTGAATATCAAGTTCCGGCCAACACTGTGCAAGAGCTGATGTCCAGTTTCCTGTAGCTTGTTGTTTCTCGCTTGTGGAACATTCGAAGGCGGATTTTTTCTAGAATATCGGTCCGTTCATGGCCCAGTTTTCTATTATTTCAATCGTCATATGGGCCTCAATGGAGACTGCATCATACAGTGAATATTCGTCCGTTCGTAGCACACTGTTAATTAAATAAAGATATCCGACGCTATTGCCACAGCGAGATGGATCGGGGAGGTGATGGCATTGAAGCTACCATAAATGGGGTATTGATTGATTGATCAGCTTTGACGTATTGACGTTTCATTTATTCAATGTAGGTAGGTGCGGTAGCTTGTATGGTAGAGCGCAGACCGCGTATTTCAAGGGTGGATGGTTCAACATCCGCCATTGCAGTCCTAGTCGGTTGCCTAGGTTTGGCCTTAGGAAATACACTTAGGTTCTATTTCTTCCTCAATAGATGCCTTTGAAGAAAATTGATTCAGGATACACAGTCTTCAAACTGAAAATACAGAGCTTTTTTATTGGTATATACTTTTATTTGGATACTTGTATTTTCGACCTTTAGCAATTATTTGTGAACCATAATCCACCATAAAGCCAGTCTGAAATTAAAGTTTTATAAAGAAGTTATAAGTAAGAAACGATTTAAACATTTTTGGGCTGAATGATGTCACGTGACGCCATACAGATCTAGCTCTTTGCCTCCTGTGTACGCTCTTTCGCAGTCTGATGTGCCTCTGTTATAAGAAATATTTATTGAATTTAACAGGGAATTAAAATAAATAAGGGACATCTGTGAATAATTCCTATGACTGAGAAAAGAACATAGGATAAACGTAACGGAAACGTACATGTTTTTATTCTTTCCGTTCCGCAAACAATCATGCGGAGGACACTAAAGGAAATGGCAGTAGTCATTAGCATTTCCAGTGGCATTACTTTCATACTATTAGGGTTACGCTTTATTTAAAGACCACGTTGGCTAAGTCTCCCACCCCGTCAATTTATTTCGTGATTCAAGTACAAAGTGCCGTAATATCGTAATATATTTAATAAATCGAAAGAGCTCATTGTTTGTCCCTGCAGAGACTCATGACTTGATCAATATTACATCGCTTTTACATTGTTCAAATTTGCGGTACGATACATATCAAAGACATCGTGTCAGACGTTATTCATACTAGGCACCTGCGTAATATTATGACGTCACATTCATACTAATTATACGCGTCATATTGCTATTAACAAGATTCGATATTCTTTATCCATTTAATAATCGATATTATCACAATGATACTTCAAGAACATTTAAATTGGAAAGGAGGAACTCGATACACCAAAATCAATCGTGAATTCATTTTCGTTAAATATAAAATTAATTAGTGTTAAATATGCTTAAATGTTGGCAAACGCTGTAAATCGAATCATTTGAAAGCGTATATAAAATCATTCATATATGACACGATTTGGCCGAGTGAATAATGGAAGCACTGTATTAAAAATGTTTTCCTTTGGTGTTTACACTAAATTTTTGCGAGAATAAATGTAATGTTTAATCAAATACTTTGATTGTGATTAATCTCTTTCACCTAAGAAAAACTGTTTTTGATCAGAAAGTCGAAACGTAGATATAATTTCTACAATTTTTCTTATCTTTGTAAAGATAAAACTTTATGTTATATTTGCACGATATAGATTAAAACAAAAGTTTCCCAAGCGGGGAATCGAACCCCGGCCGCCGCGGTGAGAGCGCGGAATCCTAGCCACTAGACCACTTGGGATATTTTGGATATGATTTGTTGATACATGGATATCAAGTTGTCATGGCAATGGAAGATGCACATAATGTATTTCGCAAACACTGAGCTGTATAATCTACAGTATCTTTAGACATCTGAAATACAAATTTCAATCAGCGCCTAACTATAAACAAAAGAAGCACATTTATTTGATGAACAGGGTAAGATAAACAGAGTCAGTGCGAATGATGACTTGTTCTTAGGCCGCATGAAAACCTTTGGCGGGCCTCATGAAAGCCCTTGGCGGGCCGCTCGGGCCGTAGTTTCCCACCCCTGTCTTAGACATTATTTCCTAAAAATTTAAGGAAAGAAAACATGTATATTTTGAATCGTTAGAAATATTTTTTAAGAACAACACTTAAGTCTACTTGAGTAGTCTTTTATTGAACATATATTTCTCGAAAGCTTCTATTGTCTTCCCGAATATCAAGTATGTCGAGGCGTCTTAAATGACCATAATTAGGTTTGGTGGCTACACTGGGTAGATAATTTTGATCCTATGCATTGTTTTGCTCTTGCGATCAAAACTGGTATTGGGGAGATAACGGGAAATAAAATCATAAAAACATATACTATTTTACAGAAGAACACAGAGAGAGAGAGAGAGAGAGAGAGAGAGAGAGAGATGGAGAGAGATATGTGATCTTTAATTGACCGTTTGGAGTTTAACATGGATGTGATTCGTTTATATAGTCCAGTACAAAATAATCTGATACATTACCAGAACCTTTACAAGTTATTTGTTGTGAATCTGGTAATAAAGGCGGCATTTTTCGATTAAAGAAAAACGGGTGCTAACTACAAAAACAATTGAAAGTTGCAAATCTTTCATTTGAACAATGCCAAAAGCCAGGGATACTTAATTGATATGCTTCATTGTTCACTCGATAACTACACATCATATAAATGCACGAATAAATCATACATAAGGTTTTGAAACAATTTGTAATCTTTATGAACATTTATTAAAGTTGGTAATAAGCATATTTGCAATTGGTGAAACAAATCATTTGACCGCTGAAGTCTCAAATTCAGATGAAATTCAGAAGAAACAGAATAAAAACGACCGAAAACAGCTATATGTCGCCAGTGTTGCAGGGTCATCACAGCTTACATCTGAAAGAGGCGATATTGTTACTAATCTGATTCCAGCCGACACTTAATTGATTTTGAGACATATATACACCTCGTGCACTACACCGAAACTGATGAAAGTTGGACTATATTTTACTTACTATCCTCTTGGAATTTCTGTAACTTACATTTCACTTTCGTTCTCATTATGTACTTGATTTCACTTGGTATGCGCAATGGGACGATTCTAGTAAAGAATAGCATTTGTCTTTCCACGATTGAATATCAAGTTCCGGCCAACACTGTGCAAGAGCTGATGTCCAGTTTCCTGTAGCTTGTTGTTTCTCGCTTGTGGAACATTCGAAGGCGGATTTTTTCTAGAATATCGGTCCGTTCATGGCCCAGTTTTCTATTATTTCAATCGTCATATGGGCCTCAATGGAGACTGCATCATACAGTGAATATTCGTCCGTTCGTAGCACACTGTTAATTAAATAAAGATATCCGACGCTATTGCCACAGCGAGATGGATCGGGGAGGTGATGGCATTGAAGCTACCATAAATGGGGTATTGATTGATTGATCAGCTTTGACGTATTGACGTTTCATTTATTCAATGTAGGTAGGTGCGGTAGCTTGTATGGTAGAGCGCAGACCGCGTATTTCAAGGGTGGATGGTTCAACATCCGCCATTGCAGTCCTAGTCGGTTGCCTAGGTTTGGCCTTAGGAAATACACTTAGGTTCTATTTCTTCCTCAATAGATGCCTTTGAAGAAAATTGATTCAGGATACACAGTCTTCAAACTGAAAATACAGAGCTTTTTTATTGGTATATACTTTTATTTGGATACTTGTATTTTCGACCTTTAGCAATTATTTGTGAACCATAATCCACCATAAAGCCAGTCTGAAATTAAAGTTTTATAAAGAAGTTATAAGTAAGAAACGATTTAAACATTTTTGGGCTGAATGATGTCACGTGACGCCATACAGATCTAGCTCTTTGCCTCCTGTGTACGCTCTTTCGCAGTCTGATGTGCCTCTGTTATAAGAAATATTTATTGAATTTAACAGGGAATTAAAATAAATAAGGGACATCTGTGAATAATTCCTATGACTGAGAAAAGAACATAGGATAAACGTAACGGAAACGTACATGTTTTTATTCTTTCCGTTCCGCAAACAATCATGCGGAGGACACTAAAGGAAATGGCAGTAGTCATTAGCATTTCCAGTGGCATTACTTTCATACTATTAGGGTTACGCTTTATTTAAAGACCACGTTGGCTAAGTCTCCCACCCCGTCAATTTATTTCGTGATTCAAGTACAAAGTGCCGTAATATCGTAATATATTTAATAAATCGAAAGAGCTCATTGTTTGTCCCTGCAGAGACTCATGACTTGATCAATATTACATCGCTTTTACATTGTTCAAATTTGCGGTACGATACATATCAAAGACATCGTGTCAGACGTTATTCATACTAGGCACCTGCGTAATATTATGACGTCACATTCATACTAATTATACGCGTCATATTGCTATTAACAAGATTCGATATTCTTTATCCATTTAATAATCGATATTATCACAATGATACTTCAAGAACATTTAAATTGGAAAGGAGGAACTCGATACACCAAAATCAATCGTGAATTCATTTTCGTTAAATATAAAATTAATTAGTGTTAAATATGCTTAAATGTTGGCAAACGCTGTAAATCGAATCATTTGAAAGCGTATATAAAATCATTCATATATGACACGATTTGGCCGAGTGAATAATGGAAGCACTGTATTAAAAATGTTTTCCTTTGGTGTTTACACTAAATTTTTGCGAGAATAAATGTAATGTTTAATCAAATACTTTGATTGTGATTAATCTCTTTCACCTAAGAAAAACTGTTTTTGATCAGAAAGTCGAAACGTAGATATAATTTCTACAATTTTTCTTATCTTTGTAAAGATAAAACTTTATGTTATATTTGCACGATATAGATTAAAACAAAAGTTTCCCAAGCGGGGAATCGAACCCCGGCCGCCGCGGTGAGAGCGCGGAATCCTAGCCACTAGACCACTTGGGATATTTTGGATATGATTTGTTGATACATGGATATCAAGTTGTCATGGCAATGGAAGATGCACATAATGTATTTCGCAAACACTGAGCTGTATAATCTACAGTATCTTTAGACATCTGAAATACAAATTTCAATCAGCGCCTAACTATAAACAAAAGAAGCACATTTATTTGATGAACAGGGTAAGATAAACAGAGTCAGTGCGAATGATGACTTGTTCTTAGGCCGCATGAAAACCTTTGGCGGGCCTCATGAAAGCCCTTGGCGGGCCGCTCGGGCCGTAGTTTCCCACCCCTGTCTTAGACATTATTTCCTAAAAATTTAAGGAAAGAAAACATGTATATTTTGAATCGTTAGAAATATTTTTTAAGAACAACACTTAAGTCTACTTGAGTAGTCTTTTATTGAACATATATTTCTCGAAAGCTTCTATTGTCTTCCCGAATATCAAGTATGTCGAGGCGTCTTAAATGACCATAATTAGGTTTGGTGGCTACACTGGGTAGATAATTTTGATCCTATGCATTGTTTTGCTCTTGCGATCAAAACTGGTATTGGGGAGATAACGGGAAATAAAATCATAAAAACATATACTATTTTACAGAAGAACACAGAGAGAGAGAGAGAGAGAGAGAGAGAGAGAGATGGAGAGAGATATGTGATCTTTAATTGACCGTTTGGAGTTTAACATGGATGTGATTCGTTTATATAGTCCAGTACAAAATAATCTGATACATTACCAGAACCTTTACAAGTTATTTGTTGTGAATCTGGTAATAAAGGCGGCATTTTTCGATTAAAGAAAAACGGGTGCTAACTACAAAAACAATTGAAAGTTGCAAATCTTTCATTTGAACAATGCCAAAAGCCAGGGATACTTAATTGATATGCTTCATTGTTCACTCGATAACTACACATCATATAAATGCACGAATAAATCATACATAAGGTTTTGAAACAATTTGTAATCTTTATGAACATTTATTAAAGTTGGTAATAAGCATATTTGCAATTGGTGAAACAAATCATTTGACCGCTGAAGTCTCAAATTCAGATGAAATTCAGAAGAAACAGAATAAAAACGACCGAAAACAGCTATATGTCGCCAGTGTTGCAGGGTCATCACAGCTTACATCTGAAAGAGGCGATATTGTTACTAATCTGATTCCAGCCGACACTTAATTGATTTTGAGACATATATACACCTCGTGCACTACACCGAAACTGATGAAAGTTGGACTATATTTTACTTACTATCCTCTTGGAATTTCTGTAACTTACATTTCACTTTCGTTCTCATTATGTACTTGATTTCACTTGGTATGCGCAATGGGACGATTCTAGTAAAGAATAGCATTTGTCTTTCCACGATTGAATATCAAGTTCCGGCCAACACTGTGCAAGAGCTGATGTCCAGTTTCCTGTAGCTTGTTGTTTCTCGCTTGTGGAACATTCGAAGGCGGATTTTTTCTAGAATATCGGTCCGTTCATGGCCCAGTTTTCTATTATTTCAATCGTCATATGGGCCTCAATGGAGACTGCATCATACAGTGAATATTCGTCCGTTCGTAGCACACTGTTAATTAAATAAAGATATCCGACGCTATTGCCACAGCGAGATGGATCGGGGAGGTGATGGCATTGAAGCTACCATAAATGGGGTATTGATTGATTGATCAGCTTTGACGTATTGACGTTTCATTTATTCAATGTAGGTAGGTGCGGTAGCTTGTATGGTAGAGCGCAGACCGCGTATTTCAAGGGTGGATGGTTCAACATCCGCCATTGCAGTCCTAGTCGGTTGCCTAGGTTTGGCCTTAGGAAATACACTTAGGTTCTATTTCTTCCTCAATAGATGCCTTTGAAGAAAATTGATTCAGGATACACAGTCTTCAAACTGAAAATACAGAGCTTTTTTATTGGTATATACTTTTATTTGGATACTTGTATTTTCGACCTTTAGCAATTATTTGTGAACCATAATCCACCATAAAGCTAGTCTGAAATTAAAGTTTTATAAAGAAGTTATAAGTAAGAAACGATTTAAACATTTTTGGGCTGAATGATGTCACGTGACTCCATACAGATCTAGCTCTTTGCCTCCTGTGTACGCTCTTTCGCAGTCTG
Source organism: Sinohyriopsis cumingii (assembly GCA_028554795.2). Taxonomy (NCBI): domain Eukaryota; kingdom Metazoa; phylum Mollusca; class Bivalvia; order Unionida; family Unionidae; genus Sinohyriopsis; species Sinohyriopsis cumingii. The sequence continues at coordinate 120,528,694 of CM068826.1, read as the reverse complement.
ATGTGCCTCTGTTATAAGAAATATTTATTGAATTTAACAGGGAATTAAAATAAATAAGGGACATCTGTGAATAATTCCTATGACTGAGAAAAGAACATAGGATAAACGTAACGGAAACGTACATGTTTTTATTCTTTCCGTTCCGCAAACAATCATGCGGAGGACACTAAAGGAAATGGCAGTAGTCATTAGCATTTCCAGTGGCATTACTTTCATACTATTAGGGTTACGCTTTATTTAAAGACCACGTTGGCTAAGTCTCCCACCCCGTCAATTTATTTCGTGATTCAAGTACAAAGTGCCGTAATATCGTAATATATTTAATAAATCGAAAGAGCTCATTGTTTGTCCCTGCAGAGACTCATGACTTGATCAATATTACATCGCTTTTACATTGTTCAAATTTGCGGTACGATACATATCAAAGACATCGTGTCAGACGTTATTCATACTAGGCACCTGCGTAATATTATGACGTCACATTCATACTAATTATACGCGTCATATTGCTATTAACAAGATTCGATATTCTTTATCCATTTAATAATCGATATTATCACAATGATACTTCAAGAACATTTAAATTGGAAAGGAGGAACTCGATACACCAAAATCAATCGTGAATTCATTTTCGTTAAATATAAAATTAATTAGTGTTAAATATGCTTAAATGTTGGCAAACGCTGTAAATCGAATCATTTGAAAGCGTATATAAAATCATTCATATATGACACGATTTGGCCGAGTGAATAATGGAAGCACTGTATTAAAAATGTTTTCCTTTGGTGTTTACACTAAATTTTTGCGAGAATAAATGTAATGTTTAATCAAATACTTTGATTGTGATTAATCTCTTTCACCTAAGAAAAACTGTTTTTGATCAGAAAGTCGAAACGTAGATATAATTTCTACAATTTTTCTTATCTTTGTAAAGATAAAACTTTATGTTATATTTGCACGATATAGATTAAAACAAAAGTTTCCCAAGCGGGGAATCGAACCCCGGCCGCCGCGGTGAGAGCGCGGAATCCTAGCCACTAGACCACTTGGGATATTTTGGATATGATTTGTTGATACATGGATATCAAGTTGTCATGGCAATGGAAGATGCACATAATGTATTTCGCAAACACTGAGCTGTATAATCTACAGTATCTTTAGACATCTGAAATACAAATTTCAATCAGCGCCTAACTATAAACAAAAGAAGCACATTTATTTGATGAACAGGGTAAGATAAACAGAGTCAGTGCGAATGATGACTTGTTCTTAGGCCGCATGAAAACCTTTGGCGGGCCTCATGAAAGCCCTTGGCGGGCCGCTCGGGCCGTAGTTTCCCACCCCTGTCTTAGACATTATTTCCTAAAAATTTAAGGAAAGAAAACATGTATATTTTGAATCGTTAGAAATATTTTTTAAGAACAACACTTAAGTCTACTTGAGTAGTCTTTTATTGAACATATATTTCTCGAAAGCTTCTATTGTCTTCCCGAATATCAAGTATGTCGAGGCGTCTTAAATGACCATAATTAGGTTTGGTGGCTACACTGGGTAGATAATTTTGATCCTATGCATTGTTTTGCTCTTGCGATCAAAACTGGTATTGGGGAGATAACGGGAAATAAAATCATAAAAACATATACTATTTTACAGAAGAACACAGAGAGAGAGAGAGAGAGAGAGAGAGAGAGAGATGGAGAGAGATATGTGATCTTTAATTGACCGTTTGGAGTTTAACATGGATGTGATTCGTTTATATAGTCCAGTACAAAATAATCTGATACATTACCAGAACCTTTACAAGTTATTTGTTGTGAATCTGGTAATAAAGGCGGCATTTTTCGATTAAAGAAAAACGGGTGCTAACTACAAAAACAATTGAAAGTTGCAAATCTTTCATTTGAACAATGCCAAAAGCCAGGGATACTTAATTGATATGCTTCATTGTTCACTCGATAACTACACATCATATAAATGCACGAATAAATCATACATAAGGTTTTGAAACAATTTGTAATCTTTATGAACATTTATTAAAGTTGGTAATAAGCATATTTGCAATTGGTGAAACAAATCATTTGACCGCTGAAGTCTCAAATTCAGATGAAATTCAGAAGAAACAGAATAAAAACGACCGAAAACAGCTATATGTCGCCAGTGTTGCAGGGTCATCACAGCTTACATCTGAAAGAGGCGATATTGTTACTAATCTGATTCCAGCCGACACTTAATTGATTTTGAGACATATATACACCTCGTGCACTACACCGAAACTGATGAAAGTTGGACTATATTTTACTTACTATCCTCTTGGAATTTCTGTAACTTACATTTCACTTTCGTTCTCATTATGTACTTGATTTCACTTGGTATGCGCAATGGGACGATTCTAGTAAAGAATAGCATTTGTCTTTCCACGATTGAATATCAAGTTCCGGCCAACACTGTGCAAGAGCTGATGTCCAGTTTCCTGTAGCTTGTTGTTTCTCGCTTGTGGAACATTCGAAGGCGGATTTTTTCTAGAATATCGGTCCGTTCATGGCCCAGTTTTCTATTATTTCAATCGTCATATGGGCCTCAATGGAGACTGCATCATACAGTGAATATTCGTCCGTTCGTAGCACACTGTTAATTAAATAAAGATATCCGACGCTATTGCCACAGCGAGATGGATCGGGGAGGTGATGGCATTGAAGCTACCATAAATGGGGTATTGATTGATTGATCAGCTTTGACGTATTGACGTTTCATTTATTCAATGTAGGTAGGTGCGGTAGCTTGTATGGTAGAGCGCAGACCGCGTATTTCAAGGGTGGATGGTTCAACATCCGCCATTGCAGTCCTAGTCGGTTGCCTAGGTTTGGCCTTAGGAAATACACTTAGGTTCTATTTCTTCCTCAATAGATGCCTTTGAAGAAAATTGATTCAGGATACACAGTCTTCAAACTGAAAATACAGAGCTTTTTTATTGGTATATACTTTTATTTGGATACTTGTATTTTCGACCTTTAGCAATTATTTGTGAACCATAATCCACCATAAAGCCAGTCTGAAATTAAAGTTTTATAAAGAAGTTATAAGTAAGAAACGATTTAAACATTTTTGGGCTGAATGATGTCACGTGACGCCATACAGATCTAGCTCTTTGCCTCCTGTGTACGCTCTTTCGCAGTCTGATGTGCCTCTGTTATAAGAAATATTTATTGAATTTAACAGGGAATTAAAATAAATAAGGGACATCTGTGAATAATTCCTATGACTGAGAAAAGAACATAGGATAAACGTAACGGAAACGTACATGTTTTTATTCTTTCCGTTCCGCAAACAATCATGCGGAGGACACTAAAGGAAATGGCAGTAGTCATTAGCATTTCCAGTGGCATTACTTTCATACTATTAGGGTTACGCTTTATTTAAAGACCACGTTGGCTAAGTCTCCCACCCCGTCAATTTATTTCGTGATTCAAGTACAAAGTGCCGTAATATCGTAATATATTTAATAAATCGAAAGAGCTCATTGTTTGTCCCTGCAGAGACTCATGACTTGATCAATATTACATCGCTTTTACATTGTTCAAATTTGCGGTACGATACATATCAAAGACATCGTGTCAGACGTTATTCATACTAGGCACCTGCGTAATATTATGACGTCACATTCATACTAATTATACGCGTCATATTGCTATTAACAAGATTCGATATTCTTTATCCATTTAATAATCGATATTATCACAATGATACTTCAAGAACATTTAAATTGGAAAGGAGGAACTCGATACACCAAAATCAATCGTGAATTCATTTTCGTTAAATATAAAATTAATTAGTGTTAAATATGCTTAAATGTTGGCAAACGCTGTAAATCGAATCATTTGAAAGCGTATATAAAATCATTCATATATGACACGATTTGGCCGAGTGAATAATGGAAGCACTGTATTAAAAATGTTTTCCTTTGGTGTTTACACTAAATTTTTGCGAGAATAAATGTAATGTTTAATCAAATACTTTGATTGTGATTAATCTCTTTCACCTAAGAAAAACTGTTTTTGATCAGAAAGTCGAAACGTAGATATAATTTCTACAATTTTTCTTATCTTTGTAAAGATAAAACTTTATGTTATATTTGCACGATATAGATTAAAACAAAAGTTTCCCAAGCGGGGAATCGAACCCCGGCCGCCGCGGTGAGAGCGCGGAATCCTAGCCACTAGACCACTTGGGATATTATGGATATGATTTGTTGATACATGGATATCAAGTTGTCATGGCAATGGAAGATGCACATAATGTATTTCGCAAACACTGAGCTGTATAATCTACAGTATCTTTAGACATCTGAAATACAAATTTCAATCAGCGCCTAACTATAAACAAAAGAAGCACATTTATTTGATGAACAGGGTAAGATAAACAGAGTCAGTGCGAATGATGACTTATTCTTAGGCCGCATGAAAACCTTTGGCGGGCCTCATGAAAGCCCTTGGCGGGCCGCTCGGGCCGTAGTTTCCCACCCCTGTCTTAGACATTATTTCCTAAAAATTTAAGGAAAGAAAACATGTATATTTTGAATCGTTAGAAATATTTTTTAAGAACAACACTTAAGTCTACCTGAGTAGTCTTTTATTGAACATATATTTCTCGAAAGCTTCTATTGTCTTCCCGAATATCAAGTATGTCGAGGCGTCTTAAATGACCATAATTAGGTTTGGTGGCTACACTGGGTAGATAATTTTGATCCTATGCATTGTTTTGCTCTTGCGATCAAAACTGGTATTGGGGAGATAACGGGAAATAAAATCATAAAAACATATACTATTTTACAGAAGAACACAGAGAGAGAGAGAGAGAGAGAGAGAGAGAGAGAGACAGAGATGGAGAGAGAGAGATATGTGATCTTTAATTGACCGTTTGGAGTTTAACATGGATGTGATTCGTTTATATAGTCCAGTACAAAATAATCTGATACATTACCAGAACCTTTACAAGTTATTTGTTGTGAATCTGGTAATAAAGGCGGCATTTTTCGATTAAAGAAAAACGGGTGCTAACTACAAAAACAATTGAAAGTTGCAAATCTTTCATTTGAACAATGCCAAAAGCCAGGGATACTTAATTGATATGCTTCATTGTTCACTCGATAACTACACATCATATAAATGCACGAATAAATCATACATAAGGTTTTGAAACAATTTGTAATCTTTATGAACATTTATTAAAGTTGGTAATAAGCATATTTGCAATTGGTGAAACAAATCATTTGACCGCTGAAGTCTCAAATTCAGATGAAATTCAGAAGAAACAGAATAAAAACGACCGAAAACAACTATATGTCGCCAGTGTTGCAGGGTCATCACAGCTTACATATGAAAGAGGCGATATTGTTACTAATCTGATTCCAGCCGACACTTAATTGATTTTGAGACATATATACACCTCGTGCACTACACCGAAACTGATGAAAGTTGGACTATATTTTACTTACTATCCTCTTGGAATTTCTGTAACTTACATTTCACTTTCGTTCTCATTATGTACTTGATTTCACTTGGTATGCGCAATGGGACGATTCTAGCAAAGAATAGCATTTGTCTTTCCACGATTGAATATCAAGTTCCGGCCAACACTGTGCAAGAGCTGATGTCCAGTTTCCTGTAGCTTGTTGTTTCTCGCTTGTGGAACATTCGAAGGCGGATTTTTCTAGAATATCGGTCCGTTCATGGCCCAGTTTTCTATTATTTCAATCGTCATATGGGCCTCAATGGAGACTGCATCATACAGTGAATATTCGTCCGTTCGTAGCACACTGTTAATTAAATAAAGATATCCGACGCTATTGCCACAGCGAGATGGATCGGGGAGGTGATGGCATTGAAGCTACCATAAATGGGGTATTGATTGATTGATCAGCTTTGACGTATTGACGTTTCATTTATTCAATGTAGGTAGGTGCGGTAGCTTGTATGGTAGAGCGCAGACCGCGTATTTCAAGGGTGGATGGTTCAACATCCGCCATTGCAGTCCTAGTCGGTTGCCTAGGTTTGGCCTTAGGAAATACACTTAGGTTCTATTTCTTCCTCAATAGATGCCTTTGAAGAAAATTGATTCAGGATACACAGTCTTCAAACTGAAAATACAGAGCTTTTTTATTGGTATATACTTTTATTTGGATACTTGTATTTTCGACCTTTAGCAATTATTTGTGAACCATAATCCACCATAAAGCCAGTCTGAAATTAAAGTTTTATAAAGAAGTTATAAGTAAGAAACGATTTAAACATTTTTGGGCTGAATGATGTCACGTGACGCCACACAGATCTAGCTCTTTGCCTCCTGTGTACGCTCTTTCGCAGTCTGATGTGCCTCTGTTATAAGAAATATTTATTGAATTTAACAGGGAATTAAAATAAATAAGGGACATCTGTGAATAATTCCTATGACTGAGAAAAGAACATAGGATAAACGTAACGGAAACGTACATGTTTTTATTCTTTCCGTTCCGCAAACAATCATGCGGAGGACACTAAAGGAAATGGCAGTAGTCATTAGCATTTCCAGTGGCATTACTTTCATACTATTAGGGTTACGCTTTATTTAAAGACCACGTTGGCTAAGTCTCCCACCCCGTCAATTTATTTCGTGATTCAAGTGCAAAGTGCCGTAATATCGTAATATATTTAATAAATCGAAAGAGCTCATTGCTTGTCCCTGCAGAGACTCATGACTTGATCAATATTACATCGCTTTTACAATGTTCAAATTTGCGGTACGATACATATCAAAGACATCGTGTCAGACGTTATTCATACTAGGCACCTGCGTAATATTATAACGTCACATTCATACTAATTATACGCGTCATATTGCTATTAACAAGATTCGATATTCTTTATCCATTTGATAATCGATATTATCACAATGATACTTCAAGAACATTTAAATTGGAAAGGAGGAACTCGATACACCAAAATCAATCGTGAATTCATTTTCGTTAAATATAAAATTAATTAGTGTTAAATATGCTTAAACGTTGGCAAACGCTGTAAATTGTTCAGAGAGCTTCGTAAAAATCGAATCATTTGAAAGAGTATATAAAATCATTCATATATGACACGATTTGGCCGAGTGAATAATGGAAGCACTGTATTAAAAATGTTTTCCTTTGGTGTTTACACTAAATTTTTGCGAGAATAAATGTAATGTTTAATCAAATACTTTGATTGTGATTAATCTCTTTCACCTAAGAAAAACTGTTTTTGATCAGAAAGTCGAAACGTAGATATAATTTCTACAATTTTTCTTATCTTTGTAAAGATAAAACTTTATGTTATATTTGCACGATATAGATTAAAACAAAAGTTTCCCAAGCGGGGAATCGAACCCCGGCCGCCGCGGTGAGAGCGCGGAATCCTAGCCACTAGACCACTTGGGATATTATGGATATGATTTGTTGATACATGGATATCAAGTTGTCATGGCAATGGAAGATGCACATAATGTATTTCGCAAACACTGAGCTGTATAATCTACAGTATCTTTAGACATCTGAAATACAAATTTCAATCAGCGCCTAACTATAAACAAAAGAAGCACATTTATTTGATGAACAGGGTAAGATAAACAGAGTCCGTGCAAATGATGACTTGTTCTTAGGCCGCATGAAAACCTTTGGCGGGCCTCATGAAAGCCCTTGGCGGGCCGCTCGGGCCGTAGTTTCCCACCCCTGTCTTAGACATTATTTCCTAAAAATTTAAGGAAAGAAAACATGTATATTTTGAATCGTTAGAAATATTTTTTAAGAACAACACTTAAGTCTACTTGAGTAGTCTTTTATTGAACATATATTTCTCGAAAGCTTCTATTGTCTTCCCGAATATCAAGTATGTCGAGGCGTCTTAAATGACCATAATTAGGTTTGGTGGCTACACTGGGTAGATAATTTTGATCCTATGCATTGTTTTGCTCTTGCGATCAAAACTGGTATTGGGGAGATAACGGGAAATAAAATCATAAAAACATATACTATTTTACAGAAGAACACAGAGAGAGAGAGAGAGAGAGAGAGAGAGAGAGAGCGAGAGAGAGACAGAGATGGAGAGAGAGAGATATCACTGGTCAACAGTGAAATCATTACTGACTTGAAAAGGCCCTAATCTGTAGTATTTTGGTGTGCCGAACACGAATATAACCGTGAAAAATTTGTATTGGCTCTCGTTTTGAAGATATTCATATACCTCATTTTCTATGTTTCACTGTGTAAATTTCTCCAGTAGGACTGCAGCAACATCCGGAATAATGATGTAACATTGCATAATACCATCATGCTCACATCATCCACAGTTGATTACATCATTTTCTGATGCAATGCAATACTAATGCCATGCGGCTGCTGAAGTAAGTTGACGTCAGCAGTGTACTATACATGTGTAGGCCTATTATACTAATGCCAGGCGGCTGCTGAAGCTGACGTAAGCAGTGTACTATATAAAGCCCAATCAGATAGGTTCAGCATTTAAAATATTTTAGACGTTGTGCGAGACAGTTCAAGCTACTGTTACATAAAACTTATTATTTTATCCATTTACGTACAATGAAGAACAGTAATGCCTCGAAAGTGTGTTAATACCGCGGACAATTTTTGCTATATTTGTGGGGAAGTGACATTTGATAACCAGAAGAAAAGTATCAATTCTCAAGTGAAGAAGGCATATCATCTTTACTTCGGATGCAAGGTTGGTGACCAAGACAAGCCTTGGGCTCCGCATATATGCTGTGCTACATGTACAACACAGCTTTCACAGTGGTTGAATTGCAAAAGGTCATCAATGCCGTTTGCGGTCCCAATGGTGTGGAGAGAGCCAAGCAACCACCTAAATGACTGTTACTTCTGCTTGGTTCCTCCTCTTTCCGGCGGAATAACGAAGCGAAAGAAGTCGAGAATAGTCTACCCAAACATTCCGTCTGCATTGAGACCAGTTCCACATGGTGAGGGACTTCCTATTCCAGAACCTCCAGCAGAATATTCTCTTGATTCATCTGACGAAGACAAAGGTGAGTCGACCTGTTCTTCTCCTGGTCCATCAGCATGCAGTGATCCAGATTTTCACTGTGGTGCATCATCAACCCCACACAGAATAACACAGGAAGAACTAAATGACCTGATTCGTGATTTGGACTTATCAAAGAACAAGGCAGAATTGCTAGGATCAAGACTCCAACAATGGAATCTTCTAGAAGAAGATGTCACAATTACTGCATATCGAAAGCGCCACCAGCAATTGGAGCCTTTCTTCAGAAAGGAAAGTAATCTGATATTCTGTTCCGATATTGAGGGCCTCATGAATGCTTTAAAAATCACTCATGACCCACAAGAATGGAGACTATTTGTGGACTCTTCGAAACTGAGTCTCAAGGCTGTGCTTTTGCACAATGGAAACATTCTTCCATCTATTCCAGTAGCGTATGCTGTCCACATGAAAGAGACATACGATAACTTAAGGCAGCTACTGAATTCCATTGAGTATAACAAGTACAGCTGGCACCTCTATGGTGATTTGAAGGTAGTTGGCCTTTTAATGGGACTGCAGCAAGGATATACAAAATACATGTGTTTCTTATGCGAGTGGGATAGCCGAGCAAGGGAAATGCACTACATGAGGAAGGAATGGACTCACAGGCAGAATGTAGCCATTGGAGAGAAGAATATCCAACACCCAGCTCTGGTTGAGGCTCAGAAAATCTTGCTACCACCCCTTCACATCAAACTAGGTTTGATGAAGAACTTCGTGAAAGCCATTGACCGGACTTTGCCAGCATTCCGATACCTGCATGAAAAATTCCCTCGACTCAGCGAAGCAAAGATTAAAGAGGGAGTTTTTGTGGGTCCTCAGATTCGAGAGCTTTTCAAAGATGACCGGTTCAACAACTTGCTGGAAGGTGACGCGAAACAAGCATGGAATGCTTTTCGCCTAGTTTCTACAAACTTCCTCGGAAATGTTAGGGCAGAAAACTATAAGGAACTAGTAGAAGACATGTTGATGAAGTATAAGAAACTTGGCTGCAATATGTCTCTAAAGATTCACTTCCTTCATTCCCATTTGGATTTCTTTCCTAGCAACTGTGGTATTGTTAGTGATGAACACGGCGAACGTTTTCATCAAGATATCGCAACAATGGAACAAAGATACCAGGGAAAATGGTCCACTACAATGCTGGCTGACTACTGCTGGACACTCCTCAGAGATGCTCCCGAACAGCTGTACAAGAGACAGGCGAAGAAATCTAAGATGTAGTCAATGACTTGATTTTTTATAGGTAGGCTATTACAGTTGACCTTTTACTATTGGAATGCATTTCGTTATGTAAACATTAATTTCTTGCAGATTACAAAAAAACTAGAGCCAATTTTGCAATTTGACTGTCATATTCGTGTTCAGCACATAAAAATTGATAAGAATTGACTAATTTTATTTCAGTAACATGACTTTTGTAAAAATTTGTTGTCCAGTGTATGTGATCTTTAATTGACCGTTTGGAGTTTAACATGGATGTGATTCGTTTATATAGTCTAGTACAAAATAATCTGATACATTACCAGAACCTTTACAAGTTATTTGTTGTGAATCTGGTAATAAAGGCGGCATTTTTCGATTAAAGAAAAACGGGTGCTAACTACAAAAACAATTGAAAGTTGCAAATCTTTCCTTTGAACAATGCCAAAAGCCAGGGATACTTAATTTATATGCTTCATTGTTCACTCGATAACTACACATCATATAAATGCACGAATAAATCATACATAAGGTTTTGAAACAATTTGTAATCTTTATGAACATTTATTAAAGTTGGTAATAAGCATATTTGCAATTGGTGAAACAAATCATTTGACCGCTGAAGTCTCAAATTCAGATGAAATTCAGAAGAAACAGAATAAAAACGACCGAAAACAACTATATGTCGCCAGTGTTGCAGGGTCATCACAGCTTACATATGAAAGAGGCGATATTGTTACTAATCTGATTCCAGCCGACACTTAATTGATTTTGAGACATATATACACCTCGTGCACTACACCGAAACTGATGAAAGTTGGACTATATTTTACTTACTATCCTCTTGGAATTTCTGTAACTTACATTTCACTTTCGTTCTCATTATGTACTTGATTTCACTTGGTATGCGCAATGGGACGATTCTAGTAAAGAATAGCATTTGTCTTTCCACGATTGAATATCAAGTTCCGGCCAACACTGTGCAAGAGCTGATGTCCAGTTTCCTGTAGCTTGTTGTTTCTCGCTTGTGGAACATTCGAAGGCGGATTTTTTCTAGAATATCGGTCCGTTCATGGCCCAGTTTTCTATTATTTCAATCGTCATATGGGCCTCAATGGAGACTGCATCATACAGTGAATATTCGTCCGTTCGTAGCACACTGTTAATTAAATAAAGATATCCGACGCTATTGCCACAGCGAGATGGATCGGGGAGGTGATGGCATTGAAGCTACCATAAATGGGGTATTGATTGATTGATCAGCTTTGACGTATTGACGTTTCATTTATTCAATGTAGGTAGGTGCGGTAGCTTGTATGGTAGAGCGCAGACCGCGTATTTCAAGGGTGGATGGTTCAACATCCGCCATTGCAGTCCTAGTCGGTTGCCTAGGTTTGGCCTTAGGAAATACACTTAGGTTCTATTTCTTCCTCAATAGATGCCTTTGAAGAAAATTGATTCAGGATACACAGTCTTCAAACTGAAAATACAGAGCTTTTTTATTGGTATATACTTTTATTTGGATACTTGTATTTTCGACCTTTAGCAATTATTTGTGAACCATAATCCACCATAAAGCTAGTCTGAAATTAAAGTTTTATAAAGAAGTTATAAGTAAGAAACGATTTAAACATTTTTGGGCTTTATGATGTCACGTGACGCCATACAGATCTAGCTCTTTGCCTCCTGTGTACGCTCTTTCGCAGTCTGATGTGCCTCTGTTATAAGAAATATTTATTGAATTTAACAGGGAATTAAAATAAATAAGGGACATCTGTGAATAATTCCTATGACTGAGAAAAGAACATAGGATAAACGTAACGGAAACGTACATGTTTTTATTCTTTCCGTTCCGCAAACAATCATGCGGAGGACACTAAAGGAAATGGCAGTAGTCATTAGCATTTCCAGTGGCATTACTTTCATACTATTAGGGTTACGCTTTATTTAAAGACCACGTTGGCTAAGTCTCCCACCCCGTCAATTTATTTCGTGATTCAAGTACAAAGTGCCGTAATATCGTAATATATTTAATAAATCGAAAGAGCTCATTGTTTGTCCCTGCAGAGACTCATGACTTGATCAATATTACATCGCTTTTACATTGTTCAAATTTGCGGTACGATACATATCAAAGACATCGTGTCAGACGTTATTCATACTAGGCACCTGCGTAATATTATGACGTCACATTCATACTAATTATACACGTCATATTGCTATTAACAAGATTCGATATTCTTTATCCATTTAATAATCGATATTATCACAATGATACTTCAAGAACATTTAAATTGGAAAGGAGGAACTCGATACACCAAAATCAATCGTGAATTCATTTTCGTTAAATATAAAATTAATTAGTGTTAAATATGCTTAAACGTTGGCAAACGCTGTAAATTGTTCAGAGAGCTTCGTAAAAATCGAATCATTTGAAAGCGTATATAAAATCATTCATATATGACACGATTTGGCCGAGTGAATAATGGAAGCACTGTATTAAAAATGTTTTCCTTTGGTGTTTACACTAAATTTTTGCGAGAATAAATGTAATGTTTAATCAAATACTTTGATTGTGATTAATCTCTTTCACCTAAGAAAAACTGTTTTTGATCAGAAAGTCGAAACGTAGATATAATTTCTACAATTTTTCTTATCTTTGTAAAGATAAAACTTTATGTTATATTTGCACGATATAGATTAAAACAAAAGTTTCCCAAGCGGGGAATCGAACCCCGGCCGCCGCGGTGAGAGCGCGGAATCCTAGCCACTAGACCACTTGGGATATTATGGATATGATTTGTTGATACATGGATATCAAGTTGTCATGGCAATGGAAGATGCACATAATGTATTTCGCAAACACTGAGCTGTATAATCTACAGTATCTTTAGACATCTGAAATACAAATTTCAATCAGCGCCTAACTATAAACAAAAGAAGCACATTTATTTGATGAACAGGGTAAGATAAACAGAGTCAGTGCGAATGATGACTTGTTCTTAGGCCGCATGAAAACCTTTGGCGGGCCTCATGAAAGCCCTTGGCGGGCCGCTCGGGCCGTAGTTTCCCACCCCTGTCTTAGACATTATTTCCTAAAAATTTAAGGAAAGAAAACATGTATATTTTGAATCGTTAGAAATATTTTTTAAGAACAACACTTAAGTCTACTTGAGTAGTCTTTTATTGAACATATATTTCTCGATAGCTTCTATTGTCTTCCCGAATATCAAGTATGTCGAGGCGTCTTAAATGACCATAATTAGGTTTGGTGGCTACACTGGGTAGATAATTTTGATCCTATGCATTGTTTTGCTCTTGCGATCAAAACTGGTATTGGGGAGATAACGGGAAATAAAATCATAAAAACATATACTATTTTACAGAAGAACACAGAGAGAGAGAGAGAGAGAGAGAGAGATGGAGAGAGAGAGATATGTGATCTTTAATTAACCGTTTGGAGTTTAACATGGATGTGATTCGTTTATATAGTCCAGTACAAAATAATCTGATACATTACCAGAACCTTTACAAGTTATTTGTTGTGAATCTGGTAATAAAGGCGGCATTTTTCGATTAAAGAAAAACGGGTGCTAACTACAAAAACAATTGAAAGTTGCAAATCTTTCATTTGAACAATGCCAAAAGCCAGGGATACTTAATTGATATGCTTCATTGTTCACTCGATAACTACACATCATATAAATGCACGAATAAATCATACATAAGGTTTTGAAACAATTTGTAATCTTTATGAACATTTATTAAAGTTGGTAATAAGCATATTTGCAATTGGTGAAACAAATCATTTGACCGCTGAAGTCTCAAATTCAGATGAAATTCAGAAGAAACAGAATAAAAACGACCGAAAACAACTATATGTCGCCAGTGTTGCAGGGTCATCACAGCTTACATCTGAAAGAGGCGATATTATTACTAATCTGATTCCAGCCGACACTTAATTGATTTTGAGACATATATACACCTCGTGCACTACACCGAAACTGATGAAAGTTGGACTATATTTTACTTACTATCCTCTTGGAATTTCTGTAACTTACATTTCACTTTCGTTCTCATTATGTACTTGATTTCACTTGGTATGCGCAATGGGACGATTCTAGTAAAGAATAGCATTTGTCTTTCCACGATTGAATATCAAGTTCCGGCCAACACTGTGCAAGAGCTGATGTCCAGTTTCCTGTAGCTTGTTGTTTCTCGCTTGTGGAACATTCGAAGGCGGATTTTTTCTAGAATATCGGTCCGTTCATGGCCCAGTTTTCTATTATTTCAATCGTCATATGGGCCTCAATGGAGACTGTATCATACAGTGAATATTCGTCCGTTCGTAGCACACTGTTAATTAAATAAAGATATCCGACGCTATTGCCACAGCGAGATGGATCGGGGAGGTGATGGCATTGAAGCTACCATAAATGGGGTATTGATTGATTGATCAGCTTTGACGTATTGACGTTTCATTTATTCAATGTAGGTAGGTGCGGTAGCTTGTATGGTAGAGCGCAGACCGCGTATTTCAAGGGTGGATGGTTCAACATCCGCCATTGCAGTCCTAGTCGGTTGCCTAGGTTTGGCCTTAGGAAATACACTTAGGTTCTATTTCTTCCTCAATAGATGCCTTTGAAGAAAATTGATTCAGGATACACAGTCTTCAAACTGAAAATACAGAGCTTTTTTATTGGTATATACTTTTATTTGGATACTTGTATTTTCGACCTTTAGCAATTATTTGTGAACCATAATCCACCATAAAGCTAGTCTGAAATTAAAGTTTTATAAAGAAGTTATAAGTAAGAAACGATTTAAACATTTTTGGGCTTTATGATGTCACGTGACGCCATACAGATCTAGCTCTTTGCCTCCTGTGTACGCTCTTTCGCAGTCTGATGTGCCTCTGTTATAAGAAATATTTATTGAATTTAACAGGGAATTAAAATAAATAAGGGACATCTGTGAATAATTCCTATGACTGAGAAAAGAACATAGGATAAACGTAACGGAAACGTACATGTTTTTATTCTTTCCGTTCCGCAAACAATCATGCGGAGGACACTAAAGGAAATGGCAGTAGTCATTAGCATTTCCAGTGGCATTACTTTCATACTATTAGGGTTACGCTTTATTTAAAGACCACGTTGGCTAAGTCTCCCACCCCGTCAATTTATTTCGTGATTCAAGTACAAAGTGCCGTAATATCGTAATATATTTAATAAATCGAAAGAGCTCATTGTTTGTCCCTGCAGAGACTCATGACTTGATCAATATTACATCGCTTTTACATTGTTCAAATTTGCGGTACGATACATATCAAAGACATCGTGTCAGACGTTATTCATACTAGGCACCTGCGTAATATTATGACGTCACATTCATACTAATTATACGCGTCATATTGCTATTAACAAGATTCGATATTCTTTATCCATTTAATAATCGATATTATCACAATGATACTTCAAGAACATTTAAATTGGAAAGGAGGAACTCGATACACCAAAATCAATCGTGAATTCATTTTCGTTAAATATAAAATTAATTAGTGTTAAATATGCTTAAACGTTGGCAAACGCTGTAAATTGTTCAGAGAGCTTCGTAAAAATCGAATCATTTGAAAGCGTATATAAAATCATTCATATATGACACGATTTGGCCGAGTGAATAATGGAAGCACTGTATTAAAAATGTTTTCCTTTGGTGTTTACACTAAATTTTTGCGAGAATAAATGTAATGTTTAATCAGATACTTTGATTGTGATTAATCTCTTTCACCTAAGAAAAACTGTTTTTGATCAGAAAGTCGAAACGTAGATATAATTTCTACAATTTTTCTTATCTCTATAAAGATAAAACTTTATGTTATATTTGCACGATGTAGATTAAAACAAAAGTTTCCCAAGCGGGGAATCGAACCCCGGCCGCCGCGGTGAGAGCGCGGAATCCTAGCCACTAGACCACTTGGGATATTATGGATATGATTTGTTGATACATGGATATCAAGTTGTCATGGCAATGGAAGATGCACATAATGTATTTCGCAAACACTGAGCTGTATAATCTACAGTATCTTTAGACATCTAAAATACAAATTTGAATCAGCGCCTAGCTATAAACTAAAATTTTGAAGTATCTGAGATAAACTGACCACATTCTTTTTTTAAAAATGAAAGTAATTTGTAGGGCAAACTCGAATAATTTCTAATAGTCCAAATACTCTCTTTATCTATCGGTTATGAATTAAATAGACGGAGACTTATTTATGACAATAAATGTGTACATTCATTATCAAATAGGTGGAATGTTGCAAAGTAGAAAAAAGTAAATATTTTAGTCCATATTTCTGGTAAGTGTCGGTATATTTAAACCAAATGAATAACTCACGGCCAAAATCACATCTATACATATTGAAAATAGCCAATATTTGAATCATATTGATTTTCCAGTAAGATGAAACTGCTTCAATGTAATTCTATGAGGAGAAAAAAACGAATGAAATTATTTCCTCACATTTCCATTGTTACTCATATTTTAAATACAAAAACACTATAGATTCACAATTCTTTCATTTGTCATTGTGGCCATGTGTAAAAGGAATCATGCTTTTAAGCATATCAACGGGTAACATTTCTATAATTCATGAAGAACAAGAAAGTTCTTGTGTCCCGCTATCATAATAGAAGGGAAACGTTTATCTTTGTCCGTCTGTCGCATCACATCATTGAAGTGCCCTCAAATAGTTCAAAAAGATTCCAGCTTAAATCGCATTATCTTATTCAATAAGCTTACTTAGGTATCTTCCTTATTAAAGGTTTTAATTGTA
Organism: Sinohyriopsis cumingii; assembly: GCA_028554795.2. Taxonomy (NCBI): domain Eukaryota; kingdom Metazoa; phylum Mollusca; class Bivalvia; order Unionida; family Unionidae; genus Sinohyriopsis; species Sinohyriopsis cumingii. Next base: position 120,511,579 of record CM068826.1, on the reverse strand, counting down.
TCACGAAGTAATCCTCTTGGGCACACCCATAATCAATTCTTGGCAACATTATGTCCATAATTTCCATTGTTTCAATTAAGAGTTTATACTGTCTAATAATTAAATATGTGGTGCACATCGTTCCATTTCTGGATTATTTGCTCTGCCGGTTTGAAGAGGTTTAAGTTCTAACTGTTTTACTGCATTGATACAGAAGAGAAAAAGAAGAGAACGAAAGAAACATAGAAATAAACTGAAAACTCTCTGAAGATGGAAATGACGGGTTTAAACGGCAACAGTGATTTGTTAAAACAATCAATAGGTTCCATAAAACACTTCAAGAAACATTAATTCAATAAGAGACCACATACTGAGAACTAAGAAAGACCGCGAAAATGCTACAGGATCTGAAACTGAATTCTATTTAAATAAAGACCTCCATATAATTCAGTAGAAAAAGCTAAAAGCCTTTCATACATTCTTGAATTCCTTCGGTGATTGCACTTTTGCTATGAACATTATTAACAAGAATCTGTACTCATCTTGCATTTCACTAATTCGATTTTTTCCAATCAGTAAGTCCACATAAAAAGCGTTATCAGCTATTCTAAAGGCGAAAATCAACTTCCCGCCATAAATAAGCATCCATGCTGCTACTTAACATGTGTTAGCCACGTGACTAACAGCTGATATTGCATCTCTAACTTGCTTGAGAAAGATGTACAACTTATAAAGTTTAATGTGTATCTCTCGTTACTGAGTATTTGATTTGGTACTTAACTGATTAGGGGCCCGAGTGGCCGAGTGATCTAAAGCGATCTCCGTTACGGATCACTGCCATCTCACCTCTGTCTGCATGGGTTCGAATCTCGGATTCGGCCAATGTGGATATGTGAGAAAGCTTGCCAGTAGCTTCTCGAGGGTCGGTGGTTCTTTCCCGGGATTTCCCGGGTTGTTCCTCCTCCATTAATACTGGCCGCCATGTATAGCCTATCGTGTGCTGAAAAATGGCGTTAAGCCCTACAATAACAACAACAACTTAACTGATTATAAGTTGTGATAAAAGACATGGAATATAATTTTATGATATATTTCACAACTGAATCAATAATATCAAGTATATTACAGCTTAATAATAGGATAGCAATTTTATTTAGCAGTAAATTTTGAACCAAGCTTAAGAGAACAATGATATTTAAGTTACTTTGATCGGTTTATTATTTATAAATTGGTTTGATGATGGTAATAAATATAATAACTGAAAATAATACCTTCTTCTACAACATATTGTCTTCTGTCTGATTATTTGCACTTTTAGAGACACAAGTTATGAAGGATGCAAACAAGTTTTAAATTTCCTAAAACAGCACATTCAAAGATTGGGGTTCTTTAAAGTCCCCATACTTGTAAAGTATTTGAAAATAGTGACACATTAAACCTCCGTTCATGGCCCAGTTTTCTATTCTTTCAATCGTCATATGGGCCTCAATGGAGACTGCATCATATAGTGAATATCCGTCCGTTCGTAGCACACTGTTAATTAAATAAATATATGTTACGCTATTGACACTGCGAGATGTATCGGGGAGGTGATGGTGCTGAAGCTACCACAAATGGGGTATTGATTGATTGATCAGCTTTGACGTATTGACGTTTCACTAATTCAATGTCGGTAGTTGCGGTAGCTTGTATGGTAGAGCGCAGACCTCGTATTTCAAGGGTCGATGGTTCAACATCCGCCATTCCAGCCCTAGTCAGTTCTCTACCTGTGGCTTTAGGAATTACACTTAGGTTCTATTTCTTCCTCAATAGATGCCTTTGAAGAAAATTGATTCAGGATACACAATCTTCAAACTGAATATATAGAGTTTTTTTGATTGGTATGTAACTTTATTTGGATACGTGTATTTTCGACCTTTAGCAATTATTTGTGAACCTCAATTGACCATAAAACCAGTCTGAAATAAAACTTGTATAAAGAAATTATAAGTAAGAAACGATTTAAATATTTTTGGGCTGAATGATGTCACGTGACGCCATACAGATGTAGCTCTTTGCTTGTTGTGTACGCTCTTTCGCAGTCTGATGTGCATGTGTTATAAGAAATATTTATTGATTTTATCAGTGAATTAAAATAAATAAGGGACATATCTGAATAATTCTTATGACTGAGAAAAGAACATAGGATAAACGTAACGGAAACGTACATGTTTTTATTCTTTCTGTTCCGCAAACAATCATGCGGAGGACACTAAAGAAAATGGCAGTAATCGTTAGCTTTTCCAGTGACATTACTTTCAAGCTACTAGGATTACGCTTTATTTAAAGACCATGTTGCCTAAGTCTCCCCCCCCCACCCCAGCGTCAATTTTTTTTGCTATTCAAGTACAAAGTGCCGTAATATCGTAATATATTTAATAAATCGAAAGAGTTCATTGTTTGTCCCTGCAGAGACTCATGACTTGATCAATATTACATCGCTTTTACAATGTTCAAATTTGCGGTACGATACATATTAAAGACATCATGTCAGACGTTATTCATACTAGGCACCTGCGTAATATTATGACGTCACATTCATACTAATTATATGCGTCATATTGCTATTAACAAGATTCAATGTTCTTTATCTATTTAATAATCGATATTATCACAATGATACTTCAAGAAGATTGAAATTGGAAAGGATGAACTCGATACACCAATATCAATCGTGAATTCATTTTCGTTAAATATAAAATTAATTAGTGTTAAATATGCTTAAACGTTGGCAAACGCTGTAAATTGTTCAGAGAGCTTCATAAAAATCGAATCATTTGAAAGCGTATATAAAATCATTCATATATGACACGATTTGGCCGAGTGACTAAAGGAAGCACTGTATTGATTATCTGCACTTTCAGAGACACAAGTTATGAAGGATGCAAACAAGTTTTAAAGTTCCCAAAACAGCACATTCAAAGATTGGGGTTCTGTATAGTCCCCATACCTGTAAAGTATTTGAAAATAGTGACACATTAAACCTCCCTTTTTAAGTAAAAATTTGTTTTACTAAGACGATTTCCCCAAATTAGACTAATTTAACTTTTGCGGCATAATATTACCATCGCGTGTGACCGACTAAGACAAAAGTTTCCCAAGCGGGGAATGAATCGAACTCAGGCAATTGCGGTGAGAGCGCGGAATTCTAACCACTAGACTACTTGGGATACCACAAGTATCCTTTCTTGATACATGGATATCAAGATGTCATGGCACAGGAGATGCAAATAATTAATGTAGCAAAACATTCAACTACATAATCTACAACTGAGAGGCTTTGGCTTTCCACCTGACTCACTATTCATAAGTAAATCTATGAAGCCTCTAAGAAGAATATCACAAATATAGTCCATGCAGCGAAATCAGCCCACTACACTGCTAAGATGATGGAAAGTTCCAGCTCAAAGAGGTCTTCGAGATTACTAACAAGCTAATGTCAAGGAACAGATCTACACCACTTCCAACTATCTTCTCTCCAGTCGACCTTCCGGAGATGTTTGCAAATCTCTTCCGTGACAAAGCACAATCCATTGGAGATAAGCCTGACACCATAATTTCAATTGACTGGTCGTCACCATAAAATTGGGATACAGCATTTGAGCGGCAACCATTAGCAGCTTTTGAACCTGTCTCTACGGATTTCGTATGTGCAATCGTGATGAAAAGTGCACCAAAGTCATGTGAACTTGATCCAATTCCAACATCACTGCTGCTTGAGTGCTTAGATCCAGTATTGCCTTTACTAACTGATGTTATTAATAATTCTCTCGCATCCGGGGATTTCCCATCATTTTTCAAAACTGCCATTGTAAAGCCTCTGCTGAAGAAACCAACACTTGACCATAACGATTTAAAGAACTACCGCCCAGTTTCTAATCTCCCATTCATATAAAAAAAATCTGAGAAAAGGTTGTTCTATCCCAGCTTGTATCTCATCTAAATTCAGTCTTTTTAGCAATGTACAATCTGCATATCGCCCTTGCCACAGAACTGAAACTACTCTTCTAAAAGTAGTTAATGACATTCTCTCTGCATTGGATAGCGGAAAGATTACAGTCCTCACCCTCCTTGATTTATCTGGAACATTTGACAAAATAGACAATGATATATCACTTCACCGTCTCCAGCATGTATTTGTCATTCATAATACGGCCTTACTGTGGTTCAAGTCCTACTTGGTCAACAGGACACAAATTGTATCTGCAAATGGAATACACTCCAGCCCAGTTGATCTATGTTGTGGTTTCCACGGGGTCTGTTCCTGGACCTGTTCTCTTCATTCTGTACACTCAGTGTCATATATCATCATCCAGTGTCTCACCAATTGTACGCTGATGACACCGAAATCTACAAATCTAGCACCCAACTGAAGTTGATGCTACCATCCAAGGTGTAGAGAGGTGCATTTCTGATGTGAAATCATGGATGACATGTAACAAGCTGCAGCTGAATGATGAAAAACCTGAGGCCATTCTGATCACAACACAAATACTTTCTCATTCAGATCCTTTACCTCAAACAATAAATATCAGCAACGCCAACATTAAATTCACACAATCAGTACGAAACTTAGGTGTTACTCTGGACAGTACTCTCACATTGCACCAACATGCCATGAACATATGCAAGGCTGCATATCTTGACCTGAGACGTATCAGCTCAATTAGCAAATATCTTACAGTTGATGCCACTAAAACACTTGACTATTGTAACTCAATTCTGTCTGGTTCATCTCAATATCTGCTCCAGAAACTTCAAAAAGTTCAAAACACAGCTGCTCGGATCATACTTAGAGTACCACGATCAAAGCACACCTCCCCGCTGCTCTGTATCCAACACTGGCTATCCATTCGATCCAGAATCAAACACAAAATTTGTTCTCTGTGCTACGTTTCACTGTCGGACTCCAGTCAACATACTATCCGATCTCACCCATGTGTACAAACCAGCAAGATAGTTATGCTCCTCTTCTGACAATCGTTTAGTCATTATTCCCACTATGAAAACAAAGTCATATGGACAGCGTTCTTTTGCATACCAGGGCCCAGCAACGTGGAATGAATTGCCACAGTGATCCCATTCAAGAGTGTTCTTAATACTCACTTATTTCGGCTGCAAGAACAAACTTAAAGACCTAATAATGTTTCCTACCTTAAATATTCTGAGTATGTTGCTTTAATGTTTTCAAATTTCATGGTGTGTGTTTTTGTAATCATATCTTTTTATTTTTTTTTTTATCTTATAAGTGTTGTCTAATGTTGTAAAGCGCTTAGAGCTTCTAAAGATTAGGCGCTATACGATGTCCTCATTATTATTATTATTATTATTAGTAGTAGTAGTAGTAGTAGTATTACATGGTGTCATGTGAAACGAATATCAAGCAGCGTGAAATCCAAGTGGGCCCTAGCCATTAACTAAAATGTTGAAGTATTAGCTACCATCATCTCTGAGGCATACTGACCACATTCAATTATAAAAATGAGGGTAATTTGCAGAGCAATCTCGAATAGTTTCAAGTAGTGATCACAGTGTTTTTAGCTATGTGCCAGCAATTAAAAAGAAATGGAGTTATTTAAGAAAGAAATTATTCCCATTCCTTACTATAATATCCGCAACTTTGCAAATTTGAAAACATGCAAATCTTTCAACTCCTCATTTCTTGTATGTGTCCATCCTATTTAAATCAAGTGACGAACTCCCAAAATCACATCTATACATATTGAAATTCGCCAACATATGAATGGTATTCTTTGTCCAGAAAGACGAATCTACTTCAGAGTAATCCTAGTTGCAAAGTGACAGAAAGGAATGAAATTCTCCCTCACGTTTGCACTATGTTACTCTCACTGTAAATCCAAAACTCTATAGATTAAAATTATTTTATGTGTCATTGTGAACGTGTAAAATGAATCAGGTCTGTAACCATCTGAGGAAAAGCAGAGCAAGTAACATTTCTGTAACCAATAATTTTGTGCCGCCATCATAAAGGAAAGGAAAGTTTACCTTTGCCCGGCGGACGCTCACATTATTGAAAAGTACCCACAAATCGTTAAACAAGGTCCTTGCTGAAATCGCAAGACCGGACTCAAAAACTTACTCAGAAAAATTCTTATTAAGGATTTATATGTCAAGACGTATTTCATTTCAGCGTGTCCATGATTAATTTGTTCAGTATATTGTCTACAAAATTACCACTGTTTCTATTAAGAGGTTCTCCTATCCAATCATTAAATATACTTTGCATGTCGCTCCATTTCTGGAAAATTCGCGTTTTGGTTTGAGTGAGATCTTAGTCCTTACTGTTTGACAACCTAGTTAGAGAAGAGAAAAGGATGAGAATCAAAGAAAAATTGCTAATACAAGTATTTTGTTCCGTAAAGACGATGCTATTGTTTAACATTTCTGAATGTCTAACCAAAATTAAAAATTCCGTGGTACAACATCTTTGGATGATCTCTGAGAGTGGGGTCGAATAAAATGAAATATTCACAAGCGGGGAATCGGACACCAGCCGCCAAGGTGAGAGCGCGGAATCCTAACCACTAGACCACTTGGAAGTCTGGTTTTTCCTTCTCTCCAAACTCTCTTGGTATCATTATAATTACGAGTTCAGCGCCTAAGCAAAAGACTTGGTTAGTATGGCAAACTACATAATCAGTTCATTAGTTGGCAAAGTAGATCTAGACACTTTCAAATAGCCATTTACAGCTTACATTAATGAAGAATAGAACATTATCACTAGAATTATGAATATAGAACTTGCAACCAGCCACTGACAATAATGTAGAAGGAAAGTAGCACTTGCAAACTGCCACGTACAATCTGCATCAATGACGAATACAATATACATTGATAGAATTATGAAAGTAGCACTTGCAAACAGCCATTTACAATGGATCATCAAGGAAGATTAGAAAATACATGCATAGAATTGATGCGGTAATCCCCCTCCATAATTAATATGATAGCAATTTTATTTAACAGTAAATTTTCAATCAAGCTTAAGAGAATCTCGATATGTAATTTATTTTGGCCAATTATTTATAAATTGGTTTGATAATGGTAAGAAATATAATAAGTGAAAATAATACATTCTTTTGCAACATATTGGCTTCTGTCTATGATTATTTGCTGTACTTTTAGAGACACGAGTTATAAAGGATGCAAACAAGTTTTAAAATTCCCAAACCAGCACATTCAAAGATTGAGGTTCTGTATAGTCACCATACCTGTTAAGTATTTGAAAAGAGTGAAACACTAAACCTATTTTTAATAAGTAAACTTTTGTATTATGAAGATGATTTCCCCGAATAAGACTAGTTTAACTTTTGCAACACAATGTTACCATCGTATGAGACCGACTAACACCAATGTTTCCCAAGCGGGAAATCGAACCCCGGCAACCACGGTGAGAGCGCAGAATCTGAAGCACTTGACCATTTCGGATACAATGAATGTCCATTCTTGATACGTTTGTATCAATATGTCATGGCACAAGTAGATGGGGTTCTGTATAGTCACCATACCTGTTAAGTATTTGAAAAGAGTGATACACTGTAACTCATTTTTTATAAGTAAAACGTTTGTATTACGAAGATTATTTCCCAAAATTAGACTAATTTAACTTTTGCGACAAAAAGTTACAATCGTATGTGATCGACTAAGAAAATTTTCCCATGCGGGGAATCGAACTCAGGCAACTGCGGTGAGAGTTAGATAATTCTAACCACTAGACCACTTGGGATACCATGAGTGTCCTTTCTTGATACTTGGATATGAAGATGTCATGGCACAGGTAGATGCAAATAATTATTTTTGCCAAATATGCAGCTACGTAATCCACATTATCTGGTGTCATCTGAAACGAATTTCAAGCAGACTAAAAGCAAATTGGACCCTTTGTATTAAATAAAATGGTGAAACATTAGCTACCATCATCTCTGAGGCATACTTACCACATTCAATTATAAAAATGAGGGTAATCTGCAGAGCGATCTCAAATAGTTTCAAATAGTGCTAACAGTGTTTTAATCTGTGACATCAATTAGAAAGAAAAGGAATTGTTTAAGAATGAAAATAGTTCCATTCCTTATCAAAATAGGTGCAAGGTTGTGTCCCTCTTATTTAAATCTTTTAACTTCTCATTTCTGGTATGTGTCCATCGTATTAAAATCAAACGAATCTCTCTCTCTCTCTCTGCCTAAATCACATATTGAAAATCGCCAATATTTGAATGATAGTCTTTGTCCAGTAAGATGAATCTACCTCAGTGTAATCCTAGTTATAAAAAGAAAGAAAGGAATGAAATTGTTCCTCACATTTCCACTATGTTACTCGCATTGTAAATCCAAAACACCATAGATTCAAAATTATTTCATGTGTCATTGTCATCACGTGTAAAGTGAATCATGCCTGTAAGCATCCGACTAATAGCAGAGTATGTAATATTTCTATAATTCATCAAACACAATAAATTTCTTGTGTGCACATGTCTTATGGCAAAGGAAACGTTTAACTTTGTCCGGCTGACGCAGCGTGTTATTGAAATTCCCCACAAATCGTTCAACTAGGTCTCTGCTGAAATCGCAATAGCTAACTCGAAAACTTACTCAGGTACCTTCATGTACCTTAATCGTTCACGATTTTGATTGTTTCCCGAAGTATTGCACTTGAGCACGTTCATGGTCAGTTCTTGGCACTATTAAATCTGTCTAGAATTGAAATTGTTTAAATTAAGAGAATATTCTGTCTAATCATTCAGTATGTGGTGCACGTCGTTCCGTTTCTGGAAAATTCGCTCTGCCGGTTTGATGGAAGGTTTAATCCTTATTGTTTTACTGCCTGCTTGAAGGAGAGAAACAGATGTACATATTTTGTTCAGTAAAGGCGATGATATTGTTTAACATTTCTGAGATGTCTAACCAAAATGAAAAATTCCGTGGTGACCTCTTATATAACATCTTTGGATGTTATCTGAGAGTGGGGTCGACTAAAATGATATATTCCCAAGCGGGGAAACGAACGCCGGCCGCCGCGGTGAGAGCGCGGAATCCTAACCACTAGACCACTTGGAATTCTGGTATTTCTTTCTCTCCAAACTCTCTTGTTGTTATTATAATTACGAGTTCGGCACGTAACCAAAAGCATGGTTAATATGCTATTCCCCCTCGCCAAAAAAATATTGTAATTGTTACCTACTCAAAACGTTCATGTTTTGTTTTTCTTTATTGGTCGATTGTTTCCAGGTTCTATTTTATGCAGAAAACTGCAGATTTACTGTAACACCATTGTAGCTTTTATTTAGTGGGTAATGTGGATCTATTATGTTTCTAATAGGCTGGCATGATTATCAAATATATAAGCAAACAGTTTCTGAAATCTATAACAAGTGCAGGCAGCTAATAAACATAAAGCATGTCGAAAGCATGTATATGATGAATAACAAGTGTAGCAATTTCTGATACATTATTTCCCAAATCCTAGCCTCTATATAATCTGCTATACAACCTACATAGATAAAGCTATCTCAATATCTGTTTTGTTCTTTATTTTTAACAAGAAAATATATATGCCTAATATATCCTAATATATATCTTCTGGATCTATAGTGGACTAAAAGCACTAAGGGAAAATTACATAATTTGATTTTTCTCTGAAACATGGGCAGGCATCTTGTATTGAACTAGCGAAAAGCCCATGTGAATTCTTCGCACCAATTTTTTCTTCACAAAGACTACAGTGGAATGATAGGTTACATGCTTCGCTGTGTAGTATTTTGAATAACGGGACGAATTCTTGTTGTGCTTTCACTGGCCTTTCATGGATTCGTTGATTTTCTGTTGATAATTTAATTACCGTCATTTGCCTTTCGAGATTATAATTCCCACAAGGTAACTGTAGCCAGGTGGGAAACAGTGGGATAAGTTTTATACCAATTGGCCGATAAGTACAAAAACCTGTGTCTATCATGATTTACTGCGTCAATGTATAATAGCGCAAGTAATTATTAGGGTGATTGCACTTCAAGCCCATGTCCATATGTTTAAAGAGGGAACACTATCCTATTAATTAAATAAATATATGCTACCCAGTTGACCGTGAGAGACTTTTAACATGTTGCGGGGAGGGATGGTTTTGTGGCGACTATGAATGACGTAATCATCGATCGATAGCTCTGATGTACTAACGTTTCACTAACTCAATGTCGGTACGTGCGGTAGCTAATTTGGTAGAACTCAGACTCGTAATTCAAGGGTTGAGGGTTCGACCTCTGCCAATTCCAGCCATAGTCCGTTGCAGAAATACACTTTTGTTATATTTTTTCCTCAATAGATGACATTGAAGAAAATTGATTCAGGATACACAGTCTTCAAACTGAAAAGATAGACTTGTGATTGGTATGGAATTTTATTTGGATACTTGTATTTTCGACCTTTAGCAATTATTTAGACTCTTCAGTTCACCATGAAACCAGTCTGAAATTCCCTTCTTACTTACGGCCAAATTTATCACTAAACGTTCTGTTCGAATAGCATTAGCAGAATAAATTTATTGATCTTACATTAAAAATCTAACGATCGTATTCGTAGGAGGCAAGAGACGCCTGAAACGTCTGGAGTTTGTATTCGTTATTTTGTCATCTTATGGTTGTAATAAGACTAAAGTAAACTTCAGGCTGACAATAACCAATACATTTCGAAAAATTTGAACTATTAATCTTGATGGAAAATTAATGGCATGAAATAGTTTTTATTTTATAAAATAAATTAAAGGTAGGAAACGTCATAGATATTTGTGGTCTGAATGATGTGCCGACATGATGATGTTGCTCTTTGCCTCTTGAATTTGCACTTTACCTATCTAATGTGTTTGAGTTACAAGAAATGTTTACTGATGTTACCTTCGAATAAAAATGATGGAAAATCTCTCAAAGTCTTAAAAGTGAATAGGTCCCATGACTGGAGAAAATAACCTATGATAAACGTTATTTTATCAATAAAAATTTGTTTCAAAATAAGAACATGATTTTCCCTAATTACATTAATTTAACTTTTGCGACAAAATGTTACCTTTGTGTGTGACCGACTAGGACAAAAGTTTCCCAAGCGGAGAATCGAACCCTGCCGCCGCGGTGAGAGTGCAGAATCCTTTGTTTCTTTCTTTGTTTATTTAAGAAACGTTCTATACAACATGCAAGTTAAAAGTATATAGTCAGTATGTACATAGTATTTTGTAATGAATGCTATATTCCAAAACGTTAATTCTACAAAGTGATAAAGAATTTCTCCTCTTCTATTGTCATTAACGGATCATCGTGTACACAATATTTTGTAATCAAAGCCCGAGTTTTGTCTTTGTAATGTTGATACGCATATACTATGTATTTCCTAGTCAAATACTGAAACAATCTTTCGATGTCTATGTTTCCCCCAATAACGACATACTGTTTCAACTTTTGTAAATACACAATCGAACAATGCTCAGAATGTAGTTTTAAAAAATAACTATTGACTGATGTTGTTTCTTTGTTATATCCTATTATGAGCATTTGTTCAAAGGAAGTGCAATTAAGAACATCAACTCTACAATTTTTAAAAAGAATTTTAACTATATATACAACACAATCCTTAAAAAAGATTAATTCAGGACATTTCAAAAACGTGTGAAATAAATCCTCTGTTTCCAACTGTCACACTGGACAAAAGTCAATATCAGTTTCGCCATAGTATTTCAGTCTCTCTTTTGTAAATATTTGATTGTGTATTCTGTAATCCAAATCTACACAATCTGGGGTCTTGAAAGGCAAGTGTATCAATTTCCAGTGCTTAAGCGTTTCCAAACTAAATATCTTACTCCAAAAGGAAACAGAAGCTGGTTCTTGAAAAATCAATGCCCATAAAAACGTGTAAAATATTTGTGCTGTACTCAAACAGAGATCATACAATTTGGTATCACCTTTGAGATACATATTATTTCTCCCATTGGTTACAGTGGGTTTTGATTCTGTTGCAACAATATTTATCCTTCCTAATGGTATACTTTATATTATGCAGTTGTAGACTTTTTTATCTTATCGGTTTTGATCTCAGAATTTGATTCGTATATCATTTCTTGGATGGCTCTATAAGGTAATATTCCAGGTACAAATCACGTGTAATGTCCTGAACACGAACAATTCCTGCTTCTATAAATTCTGCGAAAAACAACGTTTTACCAGCACATGTAATAATAGGATTTAAAAAGAGAGATCGTTCAAATACATTCCTCACATCAATATTTGTGTCGATGTTATTTCTACGTTTTTCCCATGCATGAAACATTTCTTTATAAAATGCAGGGAGGGTATTCAATTGTTGCTTATTTAAGGACACAAGAAACAAGTATGTCGTCAACTTCATGTTCAGAACAGTAAATAAAAAGTGATCAAAGGTACTTTTCCACATAGCATGGCAATTCACATCAAAGTATCTTTTCAAATTTTTTAGTCTGAATGCATAAGTTTTCATCTTTATATCAGTTAACAGTTGTCCGCCGTTTTGCTTATCACCAATTATGGTATAATAGTGGACCAAATGGGACATTGCTGACCAGACAACTATGAGTAAGAATTGCTTCATCAACAATCATATCAGGAAGAGACTGAAATGACACTATGTACCATACTCTAGAAACTCATAAGGTATTAACTACTGTTACTTTTCCTTGTATTGTCAGATATCTCTGTGTCCACAGTTGCAATAAGTTTTTAATTTTAGACAATATATCATTCCAGTTAAGTTGCTCACGTAACTTTGCACATTTTCCAACATAAGCTTCCAAAATTAAGATGACTTGATCACAAATTTGAATTTGTAATTTTTTGCAATATTCATCAGTAAGGTTACCAGAAGTTAACAGAAGTTCTGTTTTTTCCTTGTTCACTTTTGCACCAGATCCTTTACAATACAAGTCAAGTACATTAAAAGATTGATTAATGGATTATATGTCCATTTGTATTACTTGACACTGGGAGTGGAATACCTTTGATATAAGGATATGCTTTGATAGCGAGCCCTAAGGGTTCTGCTGATAATACATACAACATTGCTGATATAGGACAACCTTGTCTGATTGAATTTTTAATTAAAAAGGGGTTTGTTAGATGCACATTGCATTTAACACTGCTTTTAATTTCACTATGAAAGATCTTTATCCACTGAATAAAATTGTCACCAAACCCGAACTTTCGTAAAACAGACATCAAACATGAGCGGGTAACTCTGTCAAACGCTGTTTCTTGGTCAATTTTTAAGATATATCCCTCAAGATTATCTCTGGCAACCATATACATAATATCTCTTACAGTGACTATAGTATCAGCAATATCTCTCCCAACATGTCTGAGTTAGAGATATAGTTTTGGGTAATACCAGTTTCAAACGTGTCGATAAAATCCTTGCTAAAATTATATAATCTACACTAAGTGTACTTATATAGTGCCAATTTGTCAACCTTCTGTTATCTCCCTTGTTTTTATAAAATAATTAAAAAAACCGATATAACCCCAAATATCATTGATCTCGACAAAATATTGTCATTCTTAACACTCTAAAAAATGTGCAACAGAATATCATATATACAATCATAAAATGTACAATACCACTCTACTGGCAATCCATTCGGGGCGGGGCTTTTATTTTTAGCCATCCCTTTTATATCTGTATATACTGCATTAAATGTTATAATGGCATCACACAAATCTTTATGTTAATCAGGTACAGAACAGTTTACGAAATTTAAAAATGAATCCGTACAATTATCATCAACAGTTACCGAAGAATACAAATGACTATAAAACTGATATATTTCATCTATAATTTCATTTGTATTTGAAATAATTAGACCGTCATCGCCAATCAATTCATTGTTTACTTTTTTTCTTCTGTCGATATTTTCCAAGATTTAGAAAGTACTTAGTATTTCTATCGCTTTCAATCGCCCATTTCGCCTTAGATCTCAATAAAGCACCCCGACTAAATTCAGTTTCATAGTCACTTAAATGATGTTTTAGTTCTTCATATTTGTTCATGTTATATGACCCGTTATAGGCAACTTTTTTTCTGAAAATGATTTCAATTTATTTTGCAGCCTAACATATTTTGTAATCTTTTCTTATTTCTTCTTGTACAGTATACATGCGATACTTTTTTAATTTTGTATTTTACATTATCCCACCAAATGAGCGGTTCACTGAAACACATTTCTTCAGTTTTTCCCTCGGCAAAAATTGATTTCACTCTCTGTACAAAGTCATCCTCACAAAGAACATTGTTATTTAGTATCCATAATCCAGGCCCTGTCTCCACTTTGCATGTATTTCATTTAAGGTACACGAAAGAATGATCACTAAAGGAGGTATCTGTATAGTAAATGTTTTGCACACTGGAATACAATTTCGAGGAAATAAAAAAATAATCTATCCTACCCTGCTTCATTCCGCCTAGTACAACTTGTTTTCTGGAGCAAATACGAGTACCAGGATTTCTTGATCTCCTCAGATCGGGCATATTCTTATCATATATACTTTTATAACGCTGTCGATCAGCTACATCATCAATATGTAGGGTTTTGCCATATCGATCAATTCCAGCTAAGGTTGTATTGAAATCACCAGCTATCACTAGTATTATTATGCAAATATGTGTCTAATCACATGAAAAAGCTTTACACACAACATTTGGAGCATAAATATTGATTAAATCAATCACTATATCATCAATACATATTTCAAGATGTAACATTATACTCTTTTCAAACATTTCTTGTGTCACCTGATTTTTCAATTCTCTCACTACTTACACATCAACCCTCGCATTACTGTAAAATATGTCACCATTACAAATATCATTTTCTCTCATAATTTCAGCAAACTCATCATCCCAAAAGGTTTCTTGTAACAATAAAATATGGCCCATTTTTTCTTTAAATAATTCTAAAACATACTTTAGTTTATTCAAATTATGCGAGCCATTGACATTTAGAGATGTAATATTTAAAGCCATTTGAATGATTAGTGTGTTGAAAGTATTAAATATTGTCGAATGCCTTATCATCTCCATGAATACTAAGAATTATTTAATGGGTTGTCGTCGCATGCTATTCGTTTTCAGGATAGGTACTGTATTAAACCTTCTCCTCTGTACGACTTTGAAAGTTTCTGTAACAGTACTGTTATTTCCGTTTCCGTTTTCTTGAGAACTCTTAGTATCATTTGATCCTTCAACAGCGACTTCAACCACCATCCTATTGTCATCACTTCCTGGTTCTGTCACCGATCTATAACTAATAGTAAAATTGTTGTCTAGTTCTTCCTTCGATTCTTGTTTTTTTCATTGGTCTTATCGACTCTGCTTCCTTCATTCTCCCATCCCCTTTCTCCACTATAATGATCCTGTATCGCATTCTCAACTTCTTCTTCATCACCTTCGGCACTCTGTAGCTCCAATAATTCTTCCTCTCTCGCAACATCACCAACCTGCGGATTAACTTCCACAATGTCCTATATGTAACATGTACATGTTTGGGCATCTTTGTAGTATATGTCGCATATCCCACATGTACACATCAAAAGAAAGCTTCCACAACTGTCACATCGTTGCCTTTTGCAATTCCTAACTACACGGCCCTGCCCCCCACACTTATAGCACACAATATCATGTCAAATTTTCATAACATGGCCCGGATCTTGATATCTGGAACGCACTTCAGACTGTAAGGCAAGAATTTTATCTGTTGTAGAAACTTAAATTTTACATAACGTGTCCCATCTGCTACACGAGAGAATAACTAATTGCATTACAGTGTATGAAATGCAACTATGCTGAACTGGACATAGGAGTTCTACTCTGCATCCTCTTAGCTTCATACATATCTCTTCGTCGGAAACGTATGTTGGCAAATGAAGTATCGACACAATACCATTGTCAGAATATAAGAGAGGACAATCGTAGTGATCACTGTCCATATCAATACCGCTCAAGATGCTGCTTCCTGATTTGGTGAAGTAACCTCATACAAATTTCACATTTGGATGAAACTGCATAAACAGACTATCTCCATTGCTTTCTTCTACACTTTTGATAACAACACTTGCCTTGATCTTCTTTACATCTTCCACACGAGTCACAACTGTACATCCCTTTCCAAAACTGAGAGAGACTCCTGGCCTTCTATCTATGTGACTCGACATGCTCTGCTGGTTGTTAGCTAACCCACTGGTGTCATTGGAATTTGAATCAGCTCCAAGTGCTGCATGTGCAGCACGACCGGGCCCCGAAATTCATTATCACAAACAATCGATCTTTGTGTGGTGGATAAACTCTTCCACACACACAAATTATAACTCACTTATATATATATATATATATATATATATATATATATATATATATATATGAGTTATGATTTGCAGAAAGAACGATTGTATATATATATATATATATATATATATATATATATATATATATATATATATATATATCATAAAGTACCTGTTACTAAATTAAACATAAAAACAAACTATTCAAGGAACAAAACCTGAAAATTCACGGAGAGATCATCGAACTTGTTTCCCTTCTAATGTCACAACCGGAATACCTACTCACATCTACTATACCACTTGGGATTCTGGTAGTTTTGCTCAAAATCCCCGTTTTGTCATTGTAATAACGAGTTCAGCATGAAAACAAATGGCCCAGTTTGCCATTCCTCCTTGCCAACAAATCGTTTCAAGACTCACTTACTCAAGACGTTTATACTGTCATTTTTAGAAGATCGTATGTTGCCAGGTACTTATTTGTACAGAATAATATCCAGAAATTCAACTGCAAATTTATTGTAACAACATCGTAGGTTATATTTGCTGTGTATTGTGGATCCATTGTTTCTAATATTCTGGCAGGATTGTCAAATATATAAGCAAACTGTTACGAAATCTACAACACGTGTAGAGTGCTGGGAAACAAGGTATATAGAAAGCACGCATAGTTTGAATAACAAGTGAAGCAATTTCTGATAGATATATCCCAAAACCTAACTTCTATAGAATCTGCAATAGAAGCCAACATGGCCAAAATTTTCATGATATCTTTTTTTTTCCTTTGTAACAAAACCAAATGAACATGCTAATTATATATCTTGTGGATCTATAGGGGAGAAAAAGAACTAAGGGATAATTACATAATTTCAATTTTCTCCGAAACATAATAGGACTCTGACTTTATTGTAAAGGTTAAAAGCCCACGTGAATTCTTTTCACTAAATATTATCACAAATGTCACAGTGGAATATGCTTCGCTGTGTCGTATTTTGAATGACGGGGACGATTTTTTGGTGAGATCTTATTGACCTTTAATTTATATTTGTCTTTTATTTCTTGTTAATAATTTCATTATTCTACTGTCATTTGCCGTTGACCATTACAATGTATGAAATGCAATTAGCTATTCTCTTTTGTTCAGGTCATGTATCCACAAGTTAACTGTAAACAGCTGGGCAACATTGAGATACGTTTTATACCAACTGGCAGATAAGTACGCGCACCGGTATATTCAATACATATTGATAGTCCCCAATACATACTGATGGTAAATTAAACTATGCAATGTCCCCAATACATACTGATGGTAAATTAAAATATTCAATGTCCCCAATACATACTGATGGTAAATTAAACTATGCAATGTCCCCAATACATATTTATAGTAAATTAAACTATTCAATGTCCCCAATACATGTTTATAGTAGATTCAACAATTCTATGTCCCCAATACATATTGATAGTACATTCAATATCCCCAATACATACTGATATAATATATTAAACTATTCAATGTCCATAGTACACGTTGATAATAAATTAAACTATTGAATGTTGCCCAATACACACTGACAGTAAATTAAACTATTCAATGTTCCCCATACATATTGATAGTTGATTAAACAAGTGAACACGTGCAAAATAAATATTTTCTATGAGAAAATTGGGCGAAGTCACTTCTGTCGGTGTGCGACAGGCAGAATAAATGGGAGACCTAGATCTGACAACACATTATGTGACAACGGATCTGAGTAGATGCTCTTTGCATTGGCTTACATTATACATACGCAAATATGGCACATTTCCCTAAAATTCTAATAGTTATTTTCAAAGTTCTAACTCTTTTTAATAACCATTTTGTTTGTCATTGTTTTGTCATAACCTACTAATATGTCAATCATGTAATATAGATTGACAGACAAAATAACGCTCTATAAAATGATCTTCAGATGCACATGCAGCACACTGGGCAACTGCAGAGATGTGCATGTGACGTAACCAAGGTAACATACAGTTACGATACAATGTCTGAGAAGGAGAACAATTATGCCACTGAGCAAGCAACATACTGTAAAATCCAGGAGCTCTCAGTATACTCTCCAAATGATATCAACGCCGAATTAGATCAAGTTTACCGATGTAATTCTCTGCCATCCTAATTTTTTTTCTATGGTTTCATCGTTTTAAAGATGGCCGTAATCCATGCAAGATGACCCACGTTCTGGAACACTGTTGCCGGCAATTGATGAGCGGTAAGTGGCCGTGGCTACAGTTAAATACGCAATTGATGACGATGCTAGATACGCAGTGGAAGATATTTATATTATCACATGTATCATTTCGCCAACTATTTTTAATATTTTAAGAATCATTGCAAGCTCAGAGAGGTTTGCGCAAGATAGGTCCCGAATTTGTTGACGCTTGATCAAACTCAAACTCAAAATTTTAGATAATATTAAGGGTCAAACTTGATTGCACGCTGCTTGAAATTTCCGATGTCTGTAGATAGTTTAGATTATGTAGCACAATGTTTGAGAAAGAAATAATTTGCATCTTCCCGTGATAAATATAAACAAGTAGCAAGAAAGAACATTCATAATATCCCAGGTGGTCTAGTGGTTAGGGGTTCGATTCCCCGCTTGGGAACGTTTTGTCTTTGTCATTCTCACTGAAAAGTAACATCACAAAACATTTTTAGTCAGAAATGTACAAAATTATATCCAAATTTTGACTTTCTCATCAAAGTCAATTTATCTCAGATGAATGAGTTTAGCCAGAATTGAAATGTAGCTTATATTCTCGCCCAAAAATAATTTAAGAAACAGGAAAACATTTTCAATACTGAGATTTATTTATTCCGTTCAGCGAATTAGTGTAATATATAGATGAATTTTCATAGGTTTTTCAGTTCGTTTGATTTTTATGAAGCTCTCTGAACAATTTTATTCAGTTACAAACTTACGCGGCAAATGATAAAAATATTTAATACTCTTATTTCATATGAAACAAATATGAATGAACGCTTTTTTCTGGTGTATTAATGTTCTTCTTTTCAATTTAAATCTCCTTATGCGAAAATAAATATCGACTCTTATAAATTGCAATATGGCACTCATTAATGGCATGAATGTGACATCATGATACCTCGCACGTGCTTATTATTAACAACCTATCAAATGATGTCTTTAGTAGTTTGCTTACCACAAATCTATAAACAATATGAAAGCGATGTAACATCGATTAAGGCAAGGGTCAATGCATGGACAAACAATGGACTCATATTTGATTAGATATATTGCAGCTGTTTTCGAATTTTTCCACAACCGAGAAGCAAGTCTACAGGAAACTTGACATCAGCTCTTGCACAGTGCTGGAACTCAATCTTCAATCGTGCAAACACAAAATTATATGTACTACAATCGTCCCATTGTGCATACCAAATGAAATCACGTAAATAATTAGAACTAAAGATAAATATAAAGTATAGGCGTATCTATCATCAAAGTGTACCCCCATATCATAAATTACGAAATAGTTTAGTGCTACCTTAATGACAAAATTTAATTACAAACGAAATTGATAGAATTTTCCTTAACAATCGGTTAATACAATGTAGAAAACTGTACAGCGCGAAACCAAGAAGCTTTGTAAAATTAAAAACATAATTTATTTCCCTAGAATACAAATTGAAAATTTAAAAAGATCTTACGGTATTGTGAAAATAAATCCTAAGTAGTCCTAACAGTTCTATCACATGTCAAGTTCAAATGTGTGAAGTTTCAATTGAATTCAAATGATCTTCTAAATAAATTTCACTATTCAATGTGCTAATGCATGTAGTATCGAGCGTACTAAACTCCCAATGGCCTGGCATGTGGTGATGTGTCAACATGCATATCACAATAATATAATCCAACTGTGCTCGTCTGAATTCAATATATTCCAAATTAATGTTGTAGTCCAAGAATATTATTGAGATTTTTGTAATTCCAGTGAACAATAATTCGAATTAAAAAGTCAAATCAAATTGAAAACCGAAAACAACAATAACATTGGTTTTGCATCGGATGTTAAGGATGTTCAAAAAACAGTGAATAATTAATCAAGTAAACAACATTATATAAAAAGCTAAGACACAATAACGTAGCGAGGATGTATATCAGTTTCCTTCTTATAACATTTAAAGTTGTCTACAAGATTAAGAATTTCCAATGGCCCTTGCACCTTTTTACTTCTGCATAACGTCACATTCAGTGATATCACTTTCTAAAAATAGCCCTTTGGACAAGGCGAACCGGCCTAATGGCTTTCATTGATTTTTTCCGTGTTATTGTTCTTCCTGAAAACCAGTACCGGTTGCTAAATTTGTTCATCTGAATATATATGTGCAGTCCAATATTTAGTTAGAGTGGTGGTTAAGTCTGCAGACTGTATTGCTCATATAATCAAATTTGATGAATCTTTGTGGTTCAGTATAATACACAAATTGCTTACATTTCATCACCGATATATGTGCAGAATATTTTGAGATGAAAATTCCAAGAGAACTGCCCCCTCCCCTATTAACCATTAAATAATGCCGATGAGATCTCCTGATATGTGATTCAAGTTTTAACATATAAATAGAGAGGAGCGTATGTCATTAAGTGACTATTTCTTATATTTTGCTTAGCCCATACAGTTTCATTGCTTAGTTAATGTGATGTTATGCATGTAATATCTAGAAATGTTGCATATATATTCCATATATTTTTTAACAAAATTATAAAAAATTTGCTTTTTGTTTGTTGTTGTTTTGCATTATGCATTATTGATTTTATTACCCTTTTCTGATTCTGATGTGTTGTTAATCGGTAACAAAATTTATATGTTTATTTCAATGTCAGTTTTACAAACGAATCATAATTTCGAATGACAGTTTAAAACATATAAGAATGCATTATGTTCATTTGGGTTATAGCGTTGAAAAGAGCAGCACTTCAAATTTTGTCGGGAAGTATAATTGTATGCATGTATTGATGGGAAAAGCAATACAAAAACAGCTGTCCCTATTGATGACAGCCACCCTTAAAATGATACTCATTTTACAAAAAAAATAAATAACTGAAATGCAAACAAAGTAGAATTAAATTACTTTTTGGGGTTTCAACACAATCATATGGGACACGCACACACACACACACACACACACACACACACACACACACATATATATATATATATATATATATATATATATATATATATATATATATATATATATATATATATATATATATATATATATATATATATATATATATATATATATATATATAATGTGTACATACAAGAGTTTTAGTCAACGTAGATTTTCAAACGATATAAAAGGATGACAAAGAAATTAAAATGTACAAAATTATTACTGTATAATTATATTCTAGTTGATTATATCGAAACAGTACATTGTGAGGGAAGTGCAAATAAAACCTTATTTTTTCCCTATGTCGTAAATTACTACGTGTTACTAAAGGGGTGTGCGAGGTCTGGGCCTGACATCCCGCTTGCCAAAGGAAAGTGAAGCGTCTCTCATAGCCTCTCCGTCCCAGGTATAGCGATCGCCGCAGGACCACTGTCTCGCTCTGCGGGGCAGGAGGTTACTTGCATATGGCCTCTCCTACACTATTGTGTCCACAGCAGCACCTTCACGCGGGGCCGCCTGTTTTCACGTCGTCAGAAGACGCAAAGGATCAGTTCTATGGGCAGCTGGACGAACAGATCAAAGGATGCCCCAAAAACGAACCACTATTCCTCCTCGGCGACTTTAATGCCAGAGTAGGTGCGGACCACGAGTCATGGCCTACCTGCCTCGGATATCATGGCACTGGAAAGACCAACGAAAACGGTCAGAGACTGCTGAAACTATGCACCTACCATGGCCTGTACGTCACAAACACCTTCTTCAAGTGTGAGCCACAACACAAAGTGTCATGGAAACACCCCAGATCTCATCACTGGCACCAACACGACTTGGTCATCACCAGGCGCTCTGCCCTTAACAGCGACCTCTCCACCAGAACCTACCACAGTGCAGACTGCGACACCGACCATGCCCTCGTGAGCAGCAGAGTACGACTACAGCCACACACACTACACCGCTCAAAACCAAAAGGACGTCCTCGCATAAACACCGCGCAGATGTCAGTCCCCGCCAAGGTGGATGAGTATGTGTCCGCCCTGGACAAGGCTCTTCAGGACCTGCCTGAGCACGACGCTACAGCCAAGTGGCCCAAGTGGAACGCCATGAAGGGTGCCATCTACAGCACAGCTATGTCAAAGTTTGGCAAGAAGGAACGACCCAGCCAGGACTGGTTCAACGCACATCTATCAAGGATGGAACCACAAATCGAGGAGAAACGAAAAGCCTTCATAGCTTACAAAAACTGCTCTAATGAAGCCTTCATAGCTTACAAAAACTGCTCTAATTAACAGAAGCTTGCTGCTCTCAGAAGTGCCCGAAGTAACACCCAACTCATCGCTAGACAGTGTGCGAACGAGTACTGGCAACAACTGTGTGAAGAGATCCAGCGCAGTGCCGAGTCCGGACACATCCAAGGTATGTATAGTGGCATCAAGAAGGCTCTAGGCCCTACAGTGAAAGGGGTCGCTCGTCTGAAATCTCTGATGGGAGAGAAGATCATAGACCGTGGGCAACAGATGGCCAGATGGGTGGAGCACTACTCAGAACTACGAGAAACGTCAGTCACCGATGCAGCCTTCAGCAGCATAAAGAATCTGCCCACCATGGAAGAGCTCGACAAAGTGCCAACCTTAGAGGAGCTCAGCAAAGCAATCGACTCCCTTCCAAACGACAAAGCACCAGGTAGTGACAGCATCCCGCCCGAAGCTATCAAACACGGAAAACCAACATTGATTAAACCACTGCATGATCTACTTTTCCTCTGCTGGGAGGAAGGAGTAGTCCCCCAAGACATGCGCGATGCCACAATTGTGACCCTTCACAAAAACAAGGGCGACCGCAGTGACTGTAATAATTACAGAGGGATCTCGATTTTGAGTATCGTTGGTAAAGTGTACGCCCGCATCATACTCAACAGGCTGCAGTTGCTGGCGGACCGTGTGTACCCGGAATCCCAGTGCGGCTTCAGAGCAGGCAGGTTGACGACAGACATGATCTTCTCCCTACGACAACTCCAAGAGAAGAGCAGAGAGCAAGGTCAACCACTCTACATGATGTTCATCGACCTCACCAAGGCCTTTGACTTGGTCAGCAGGAAGGGCCTTTTTGAACTTCTGAGTAAGATCGGTTGCCCCCCAAAACTCCTCAGCGTGATAATCTCTTTCCATGCAGATATGAAGGGAACAGTCCTGTATGATGGATCCTCCTCAACCTCCTTCCCAATTAACAGCGGCGTGAAGCAGGGCTGCGTGCTGGCACCAACACCTTTTGGGATCTTCTTCTCCCTGCTCCTGTCCTACGCCTTCGACACGTCCACGGATGGCATATATCTACACACCAGATCCGACGGGGGGCTGTTTAACCTGGCACGACTCCGCTTAAAGAAAAAAGTGAGAGCTGTGCTCATCAGGGAGATGCTTTTTGCAGATGACACAGCTCTTGTGACCCACACCGAGGAAGCCCTCCAGAGACTGGGAGACCATTTTGCTGATGCCTGCACGCAGTTTGGTCTCACCATCAGCTTGGAAAAAACAAATGTCAGCGTGCAAGATACCACCATTACCCCTTCCATCAAAATCAACGGTGTCACCCTGGAAGCAGTCAACAACTTTACCTACCTGGGATCAACCATCAGCAACACTCTCTCGACTGATATGGAGCTGGACAGAAGGCATGGAAAGGCAAACACCATCATGGCTCGATTAGCGAAGAGGGTGTGGGAAAATAACGCGCTGACAGACCACACCAAGGTCCGAGTTTACCAGGCCTGCGTTCTCAGCACCCTTCTATATGGAAGTGAGACCTGGAGTACCTACATGAGGCAAGAACGCCGACTCAACTCCTTCCATATACGGTGCCTAAAACGCATCCTGAAAATCAGCTGGCAAGACCGTGTTCCACACAGCGAGATTCTGCAGCGTGCAAGTACCCCCAGCATGTACTCCCTGCTGAGCAAACGCCGCCTTCGATTGCTGGGACACGTCCGACGCATGGAGGATGGAAGGCTGCCAAAGGACATACTATATGGACAGCTGGCCACTGGCATGAGAAGAGTCGGCCGCCCCTAACTCCGTTTCAAGGATGTATGCAAGAGGGACATGAAGGCATCCTACGTTTCACCCGATGGCTGGGAAGACCTGGCCGAGGACCGAGGCACCTGGAGACTGACAGTAAACAATGGCATATCAGTCGCTGATGCGAGGAGAGGCCAGTTGGCGGCAGAGAAACGTAAGAGAAAGAAGAACCCGGGAGCAACCACTGTAACGCAGTCTTCCCAGTATGTCTGCACCAACTACAATAGGGACTGTCACTCACGTATAGGCCTGCACAGCCACAGCAAACGATGCCAACAAAGACAGACAACACCCCAAGGGCGCTATTCGCATGGCCTTTCGAGACTGAGTCGCCAATGATGACTAAGCGACTCACGGTGCTTTATCCAAAAACAACATGGCGGCAGCAGGGCACAGTGACATCATGGTTTATTTTTAGCACAAGATAGATTTCAGTACAAGCGCCATTTAAAAACTTATAGCCTGCCTTCAGATAGAAGTAACCTTGCTAACTTCCATTCATAATGAGCTGACTATTTAATCTATTTTTATAGATAAATATTAGCTATGTACTATGTTGTTAACAAAATAAATGTCCCTGGTCAGGTACACCATTACCTTGATTTCGGGAAAAGGTAAATTATAAAATACTGATATAGAACGTCAACAAACAAGACAAATGAAATGTACTTAACATTGCATGAAAGTCGGAACGTTTACATATATAACTTGTGATTTTGTTTCTCAGTATTTTAAATAAGTTTATGGTATCAGTAATCGATATTTGAGACCAGAAGACAAAACATAACTATTGATTGTCATCGGATAAAACCGCTATTGCACGATTGCATCAACATTTCCACATGCTAAGATCACTGGTATGCACATCAATTTTCCATTTGGAAGGTAACTCAATCCCTGTGTGAGCTAAGTGCTGCTAGTAAGGTTATGATAAAGTGAGCTGAACTTATACAAGGATCACTCCACAGTTACACGTGATTGCAGTCTTCAAAGCGGATTGTGTATATATATATATATATATATATATATATATATATATATGCTCCATAGGCCAATACAACAACACGAGAAAATGAGATCAAGGCCATGAAGAAAATGCGTTGTTATGTGGATGGAGAATATCAATATTGTGACGTGTTTTGCACTAATATTGTGATGTGTTTTTGCACTAAATATTGTGACGTGTCTTTGCACTAATATTGCGACGTGTTTTTGTAAGTACATAATATTTGGTTCTACATTAATTGGCATCGAAAACAAATTCTACGTGTAATTAGCCAGTTGGGGTATATCAAGGGCTGATCCTATGGGAGAGTGAAAACAAGGTTGGAGAGGTGTCTGTGGAATGGAACCCCCGTTAGGGCCTAGGGGCTGAATCGCACATCACTCCGAATTCTCATCTGCATTTCAAGCATTTAGAGAAATTATTGCAGATATAAGAGTTTGTAATTAGACCTAATAGTAAATGTAAATACTTCAAAGCACCGAAACGGTCCCCAACTTTACTATTTGAATTTCTTTTGAAATTATCATTGCTCTACCACGAAACTATAGTGGCATAGTCGACACAAAAACTACTACTTCAATGCGATTTAGTTTCAACACTTTTGCTTATATTTGTTTGAGACACGTTAGACATAAAGCAAATCAAAATTCTTCTTTTTATAGAAATTGTACAGTCCCGTGCATGCTAGACGTTTCCTCTCTTAATATACTCTTGATTTCCTCGGCAAAATAATTTGGTAAATAGTGGTGGTGGGGTATGTGTGTCTATCATTTTGTTACCTTTGTTTTAAATTTCGTACATTTGTTTCGTGACTATTTTGATTTATTTTTGCTTATTTACTTTAATTAATTATCAGAATCATGATATCTAATCTTAAGCGTGGCAATTATTATTATTATTATTATTATTATTATTATTATTAGAAAGGATGATTCAAATAATACAAGCGAAGTAAGTAATGTATTTTATTTGCAAGAATATAATTTTTAACACGTTACTGAACAACAGAGTGGATGTGAAAGTGATGAATTAAACGTTTATCCTTGGCGCCCTTAACGGACTGAATTTTGCAAGCTGCATTGAATTTTTCGTTTATATTAAGAAAGGGACGAATTAATCGTGCTGCGTACTAATATGGTTTGGTTACTTGTTAGAAGGGTCCACATCAATCGTGCAGCATACCAGCATGGTTTGGTTACTTGTAAGGGGCCACATTAGTCGTGCAACATACTAGTATCGTTTGGTTACTTGTAAGGGGCCACATTAATCGTGCAGCATACCAGTATCGAGTGGTTACTTGTAAGGGTCCACATTAATCGTCCTGCATACCAGTATGGTTTGGTTACTTGTAAGGGGACACATTAATCGTGCTGCATACCAGTATCATTTGGTTATTTGTTTGCAGGAATCTTTACACTTTTTCTGACCTTAATAAAGTGCGAACCCCAAAGTGTGTGTGTGTGTGTGTGTGTGTGTGTGTGTGTGTGTGCATCAGACAAATAAGGAAATGTGAAATTTTAAACCACTCTCTCCGGTTACTGTACTGATTCGTCATAAACGTTATGTGCGGTCAGCTGCAGCAGCAGATGGAGAGAAGTCACTTAGGTAATTAAGTCTCCCCTGCCATCTGTCTCTCTTACAAACACAAACGCACACAGATATATACACATCATGACACATGACACATCATATACACATCCACAAACCAACATTCCAGCACACACAAACACACAAATACACACGTTGATGTACTCGAAGAAAACGTACTCTCTCTCTCTCTCTCTCTCTCTCTCTCTCTCTCATATGCCGAGAACTCTCTACCGGCATAGCAGCTTCAAATTAGATTAGCTGGTGCAATAACATTGATAGCATTATTCCGGGAACCAGATGATGAGAGAAATCTATGAGAGAGTTTATTTTTAGTGCAAGGCAAGTTTCATCTTACCACCGCTCCATATAGAACAGTACGAACAGCCTCTGTCAGCGGATTTTAGATAGCTC
Source organism: Sinohyriopsis cumingii (assembly GCA_028554795.2). Classification (NCBI taxonomy): domain Eukaryota; kingdom Metazoa; phylum Mollusca; class Bivalvia; order Unionida; family Unionidae; genus Sinohyriopsis; species Sinohyriopsis cumingii. Next base: position 120,483,941 of record CM068826.1, on the reverse strand, counting down.
TTACCACTGATTCCTAATTGAGCAGGACATCCTGTCTCGAAGTTAGGACTGGGGGTAGGGTGGGGTGGAGATGATGAGCATTATATAGCATTCTTAATTCTTCCAAATTTGGACAGTTACATATGATAGCAGCTCTGAAATTGTTCTGTATTTTGAGAGACTTTTATCGATTATTTCATCTTTAATTATATTATTATGTCCTCTACCAAAGTTTCGAGGCTATTTTGCACCACAAACCAAGACTGACCCGTGCCTACCAGGTACAAGTCTGTCCCTACAACTGACACTGTTCGTCACAATTGATATGCGTGCAACGTTCATAAGAGCTGATAGAAAGTTTAGACATAGCCAGCGAAATTTAAAAATAATAATAAAAATAATTCTTCCTTTGCTTACTAAGGTAACAGCCATTACAAATACAAATACTTTTAATTTTGCAAATTTAAAACGTAATATTATATATGTTTGACGACGGTCATAAAATAACACGCAAAGAACGCTTGCACAACATTTGTTTTTTTCAGCGTTGCATGTAATCAAGCAAAAGTATTTCCAAGCGGAGAATCGAATCCCTGCCACCGCGATGAGAGGTCGCAACCACTAGACCACACGGGATATTGCTATATAGTTCAAAAAGCTTCTTCATTGTTACTGCATTAGCTAAAAGTGTAAATAAGCAGTAGTGCCGGATTTTAAAATGCTAGTGCAGGGCCTGTAGCATATGTTATAAAGGGGTCCTAAATAAAAAAAAATTCCCACATAAATTTTTAACTTGCATAGTTAAGTTAATTGTATTTTTTCATTTGCTATACAGCCAGATAATGACAAATATGTTTGACATTTCAGTAACAGTATTATTTACATGTAGGTAATCGATAGCTTGAAAGCATTTACGCGGGGCCCTTGAAAGTGTGGGGCCCGTAGCATATGCTACTTTTGTTACCAGGATAATCCGTGACTGATAAGCAGAATGTTTAGAGAATTTGCCAGTCCCCCCTCCGCTTAATAAAACACTATCAAACATAAGTTTTCAAGGTTGTACAGCTCAAGACCTCCAGTATGTTTCTCGAATTGTAAATTATTGCCAGATACTAAAATGTATATTATACAGTCCAGATGTTCAGCTGAAAATATGTTGCAACAACCTTGTACCTACTCTATATTGTGTATTGCACCAACCTTGTGCCTTCTGTATATTTTGTACTGCATCAACCTTGAACCTACTGTATATTTTGTATTGCAACAATTGGACCATCACTTTAGTCCAGGATTGACCTAAGAAGCACACCTACTCACAATTATATAAAATCTACAGAAACTGCATGGCAGCTTAAAAAAACATAATACATAGCACAAAGGACAGATTGTAAAATGGTGCTATATTATCTTCGAAATCATCTCCGTTATACAATCTGCTTTAAATATCCACTTGGATAAGCTCATTTCATTATTTTGCTATTACTTTTTTAAAGCATGCAAGTATATGCCCTTTATGGTGATTGTAGTCCAATATGGGCCATCTGATAGAAACTAAGCATAAACTCTATTTTAATCCTAATATCGACATGGGAAGATATACCTCTGCACGGTCTCAGTACCATTGATGTACCTTGTCTGCATCCGATATTATTGAATGAACATAGACCACATCGTCATTTGTTCATTCGAGAGTTTTACCTGCGTCAGATATGCAAGTGGTTGATCGTTGACGATCTGTCTCCAAAATGAGCTTTCTCCAAAAACAAATACCGTGCCAAACACGATTCCTGGATATTCCCTTTCCGATTCGGAATAGTTCTTCTCGACAGAGGACAGTTTCCGACTGTCATACGTCAATGGAAAAAAAGTCCCATCGTGTTCTTTCAGCAACGCGGCTTCGGATCGCAGTCTGTTCTTCAAGTTTTGGAAGGCATTCTCACACGCATCGGTACAAATAACCTTATCTGGGGTCCTCTTCTTGGTCACGTCTGACAACGGTCCAGCAATCGCGCTGAAATTCGTCACATACTTCCGGTAGTAAGCGGCTAATCGTACGAACGATCGTACTTCGGTCATAGTAGTGGGGTTTGTTGCGTTTTGAAGTTGTTCACCCTTAGACTTCTCTGGTGACAGTGTGTCCTGGTTCAAGGTATATCCCTAATAGTCTACGTGTGGAATCTGATGTGGCACTTTGATGAGTGAGAAGTCAATCCCGTTTGACGAAATCGTTATAGAACATCTGCTCAGTCTTCGTTTCCGTAGCCAGTAGATGTTTAGAAGTTGAATACGCCCCTATCGCGCAATGGTTCCAATAACATCCTCATCGTTCTTGTAATGACGCTTTGTGCGTTCTGGACTCGAGTTTCGATCTATCATCTTCCATCACCGAGATCAGCCAATAACCCTTGGTCAAATCCACCTTGGAGAAACGCTTTACCTTAGGCATGGTGACGAAAATGTGCTCAGGATCCGATAACATTTCAAAACTGGAACTCCGTCACCTGGTTTAACTTACGATCGTTAACGCAGAAACGACGAGTACCACCTTTCTTTTGTATATGGAGAATTTGCAGGCTCGATTACAGCAAAAGCAACCATTTCTTCTACTTTCTCACCACTTCGAACTTCGCGTGAGGTAATGGGCAAGGTTGGATTTGAATCGGCTTGTTTAACACCAGTTTCAAGCTGAATTCTATAAGTGATGTTCTCCCTCGAAGTTCCGTTAATACATCGGCATATCCTGCTAACAGCGTCTGTACCGCGTCCTGTTGATTTATAGACAGCGATGGGTCGCACTTCCTGTCTGATGATGTATCTTCCTTTGTATGCGGACAGCTTGGAACCATGTTCATGCCTTCGATTTTCTTGGTGACGACCGTGATGACCCCACACCTTCTCGGTGACGACATACGGTCCTCTCCACGAGACTTACAGGTTTTTTGTGTTCTTGCTGCAACAGCAACAACACCTCAAGACCTTGTCTCCGATTTCGAATGGCGTTGTTTACCTTTATGTTCATAGTACTTCGCTTGAAGTGCTTTCGACTTTTCTTTTTGTGTTGGTACAAGATTCCTTTCTTGTAGACAATCTGGGGTTTCTTCTCGGCGTGTTTCTGCAACCGTGTTCCAAATTCCTGCTGTATTTTCTTTTGCTCGGTTGTCAGCAAGTTACCAAAAGGCGAGTTCGTCGTTTCCATTGGCGTCCACTTTGCCTGGCGATCCTTGGACCTGATGTCCACGACGCTCACTGGTGCTGGTGTACAGGTCTCCGGTTTCGGCATGGTAACACATAGCGACAACACAAGATGAGGTTGTGTGACAATCCTGATAAACACACGACTTCTTTTTCCCTTTGAGTCGAGGTCAATGATCACGACTAACATCGAGTCGGGCGTGCTGTTTGCATACTGTACGTTTATATCCTCCTCCATGTAGTCTTCCATTTTAAAGAACATCTTCACCCAGTGTCGTACAAGATGGTGGCGTCGTCGATGGTAGCGGACGCAAGGTATACCGGCTTACCAAATTTCTCCTTGGCAACGATATTCTCATGAGCCGGTTTTACCTTAAGACACTCCCTGGCAAAATGACCTGGGCATTTAGATTGGTAACACACCGATGGTTCCCGCTGGCCTGCAAACCGTTTCTCCGTGGTTTGAGTTCATCCGGATAGGTTGGACGAGTCCTTCCCCGTAGTGCCACCTTCGACCTTTCCATCAAAAGGACGATCACACCCGGATGGCACCCCCATTCTGATTTTAAAATTGGTATTACCGTACACACACTGATATTGGCATCTCTCTTAAACCATGTCCTCATTTTGGAGTGCCTCCTCGGTACACACATCACATCTGTTTGTACACTTCGCTAGATACTCTTTCTCGAAAATACAGTTTCACCGTGACTTTTTGTTTCGAGACTATAATACCTTGTCCAAAGTCTACTTTGTTATACTAATATTGACACTGTCTAAATAAGATGTACGGACAGGACGATAATGATGATATAAAAATTATCGGTGTCCCCTCCTTTCTTGTAACTAGCAATGGCACATCCACTTTGAAAGAAATAACTCTCAGAAACGGAACATCTGTATTTTCTACAATGTTATACTCAGCGACATCAGAATACAAAAACATCAAAATGAGTCCTTCGTTCAGTAAATCCGTGGTATCTATTTTCTATCATTATGTTGAAGACTGTATGAGTATGCACACAGCCCTGTGAAGTTCATTTTTCAAGCTCGATTATGTCAAATAAGTGGTCACCTACTCTATCTTGTATTTTCTACCTGTTGGGAAACTTGCATTTAATTTATATATGCAGCCTGTTAATTCGTAATGGTTAGATTTAGCAAAGAATACATTCAAGCATATAAGATCATAAGATTTTTCTAGATCAAAGAACACTATTCTGCGTCCATGCAGGCCTGACTATCTGGTTGCATGCAAAATAAACAATGGACGTGAGCGTGGCCCTTTTCCCACGCGAAGTGAAAGTTAAATTATATATTTACGTGAATTCGCGAAACATGCTGTTGTGAGGTGTGTGGCTCTATTCCCACCTGACAATCAACTGAGAAGCACGCTTTGCATGAGTTAAAGTGTCGAGTGGCAGCAGTGGCGTGCTTACTACTTCTCGAAGCCTGCCATGCATTCCGTAATTCGTCCTGCAACGTTTATCCAGAACAGATGGGGCTAATTTGCCATCAACACTTGTTTGTGAACGAAATTGTGTGTATTTTAATCCCTTCTTTTACATTTTACAATTGTTATGTGATAGTAGGTTTGTGGCCTAGTATAATTTGTGTAAAGCGCTCCTACCCTTTTTGTTGGTTAGTAGATGTATGAAGTCTTCATATCTCCCACATCGTGTTTGATATAAATAAAAAAATGGGTGTTGGATAGGATAAAAATGTGAGTGTTGGATAGTAACAAAAGATGGTTGATGGATAGTACAAGTGTGTGATATCATCCACTTCTTTTGTATCATATCCTTTTTGTCTGATAGTAGGTGTGGATTTATGGACACGACACAAGGCATTTGGGGTAGCCTGTGTGGGGTGTTGGATAGTAAATGTGGTGTGTGTAATATGTGTCATTTCATCCCTTTCATCCACATTCTATCCTTTTCGTCTGATAGTAGGTGTGGTGATTTCAGAGAATATATAAGGAGTTTTGAACAGTGTGAATGGAGTACTGGATAGTAGATAAATAATTAATATAATTGTAGATAACTAAGTATCGGATAGAAGATAACTTAGTATCGGATAGTAGATAACTAGGTAATTGGAGACTATGTAACTATTTACATGTTAAATTCTCGTAAACCCCCATGTACTGCGACCCTTTGAAACTATACATGTTTGACGTTTTGTTTTCAATGTTAAATTGCCGTCGAGACATATATGGGTTTAATAGTAATCAAACTGCGGGTCTTTCGTATATGTGGTTTGCTTGGGTAATAGTCAAAATTAAGTACTCTAATGTATATGTCGTGTGTGTTTGGATAGTAATCCAAAATTAGGCCTGGTTTGTCGTGTGTACCATTCCCGTTTGTTCAGATAAACAAGTTTGATCCCATTAGCACTTTTGACCATACAAACACTTTTGAGCGCGTACTACAATTCACACGTTAAACATATGGACCATTTTAAAATAGGATTTCCAGTGTGACACCCATGTCCCCAAGTATCACACGCATGTTAACCTACGAGTGCTAAAATAATTATGATAGAACATAGTGGTACATACAAGTACTATCGTTTGGTTTGGTGAACGAGATTCTGCTTGTTTCAATCAATAATGTGTGCAAGAAAAATCTTCTAAGTTATTATTATTATATGAAACACATTATCTTACAAAATTATAAATAGCACATAAAATCTTTACCATATCTGAACTAATCCATGATCATTAATAATTTCTCATACTTATGGCATAAGTATCTCAAGATTTGACATTTTTGGCAATTTCATCACTGCCTTCATCAGCGACTAATGTTGATCACGTGACTGATTTATAATGGTCACTTGATACATTGAGACTGGTGTAGATGGGTGGTAATTCAAGCCCCTCGTCGCCTGTTTAGTATGTACCTCCGCTGTCTTATTTCAACCGTCTCTTTCACATTTGTTTTCCATGTGTTGTCCTCTGGTGTGATTATCTTGGTATAATCTTGGTCTGATTGGAAACGATGGTATGACTTGCATGACTGATGACTCTCTATTGCTGTGTTCTTTGATCCCTCTCTCTAACATTCTACTTGTTTCCAATTGTATTCTCACAATCATTACATTTGATATAATAAACCACATCATCTTTCTTCAAATTTTCTGCATTGTCCTTGACACGTGTAAGTTGTTTTCTTAAAGAGATGTATGATTTATGATATACGTTGATCCGCTATTGTCTGAGCACTCTAGCTAGAACGTTTGCTGTACCATGGAAATGGCATACCCAGTTTAGCTCTATTTGGGCCAGTCCTAGTCTTGCTTGTTTTATTTGTTGTTGCTTTTTTTATTCGATTTTCTGGAGGCTTGAAAATACACTTTGGGTAACCATTTACCCTTAGTGCAGCTTTCACATGCACTACTTCTTCCATTCGAGCTTTCTGATCGTGACTAGGAAGTTAGATCGGTGTATTTAGGATTTCATTATTGACTTCTTTGTTCCAGATGGTGATTGGAAAAAGAGGAGTTCAAGGTGACTAAGGAAATGCAGGTAATGATTTTGAAGGACAGTGCAGATGAGACGGTGAGAGAAGCAGAACCGTAGATATGACGGGGAATAAAGGGTGGCAGCAAGGGCAATTGAAGTCTTGAAGTCACATAATCCAGACTGAGACACAGTGACATAGTAGGCACAGTAGCAACTGGAATGTTAGGGCTGGGAATTCTGAAAAGACTTATTTATCAAGCAAGAAACATCAAAGAAAGCGCTACATGGTCCCGAAAGAAGAACGTCTTGCAGAATCATAGCTGTCAGCATGAGGAATCGGGTGGTGGTGATGGGGTGGGTGATATGGTTTGGCTACGCTGGGAATGTCCAGTTCCAGGAAACTATTTTGGAGTGACATCTAGAGAGATGTTGCCGCGAAAATCTGCTTCCTCTTAAGCTCAGTGTATGATGTTTTCTCTACATCAACACAAATGAAGCTGCGGAGACTAACTGATGACCCAACCTGTAAATGTTGTGGCAGACTTGAAAATTTGGAGTATTGTCTGTCATCCTGCAATATAGCTCTAACAGACGGTCGTTATCGCTGGCGCCATGAGCAAAGGCTTGTTGAGATTGCTGCCAGCTTGGATTTAGCCAGGAGAAAGAAACAGCAAGTGAAAAGTGGTCCAAATTTCGTCTGCTTTGTGAAAATCGGTAAAACACAAAAACAAAAGACTGAAGCAGGAGACATCTTGACATCAGAGCAGGATTGGAATATGTAAAAAGCCAGCTGAAATTCCCAAGAAAACATATGTATTACCAACTTCCGACCTGATATTGTAGTCTAGTCAGGAGGTACCAAACAGTCGATTTTGTTAGAACATATAGTGCTATGTGAAGCTAGAATAGAGAATACACATGTAAAGAAATTGGCCAAGAATCAGCCACTCATCCATAAGTGTCAGCAGAAAAGATGGATGGCCTGGAATATACCAGTGGAAATAGGATGCAATGGCTTTGCACCACAGACCTTTTGGTGCGATATGGGAATTACAGCGGCTAGCCTCATGAAGTTAGTCACAAAGTTTGGCAAACAGGCCGAGGAAGCCTCAAATTTGATTTGGCGGAAAAGAGAGCAGTGATGGGTAAGCTAATCGGCTTCGGGCCTGGGCCTGATCGACTCAGTCGGCGCAAACCTTAGTTATGTAGCGGATCAGTGCCGAAACGCTGTAAGAAAGGGGATCCCATCTGACGATGGACTCAACTGCAGTGAAAAACTGTTTTAATATATTGAAATTATCTAGATCTTGCGGACATCACCAACAAGAGCTGATAATTAAGAAACAATAACACGATTGTATCTGTTCTTGTTACATTCTGGGGGAAAAACATATAAAATAATAGTTTGCATCATTTCAAAAGAAATATATTCCCATGTAAAGGTTGAAGATGTAGTCAATAGTTTTTATGGCACTCTGAAGTAATTATTTTCGTATCAATGCATGCCAGACATATATAACACTACGCGAAAAGCCCTGTTCAATATTTCGTCTATACTTAGTAGTCCGTTTGGTCTCAAGCCACACATTCATAGTGAAGATTATGGGAAGGTAAATCGTTGCGATGTAATAGACCATAGTAAGACTCACAGTACTAATTCAACTATATTAGTAAATCTATGCAAACATCGTGCTATTAAAAATAAGATAACTTTAAAATTCGGAATGTTCATGATCAATCCTATATTAATCATTTTCACCCATTTCTAGACTGGTTCCCATTGTTTCATATCATTAATACATCGAGTCCCATTGATTTAATTGACATACCTATCTATAGAAAATGAATGCTTACGTAAACATTGCGCATAGTTTTCCTCGACATCGAAATTTTACATTATTGACTATTAAAGTATAGCTTAAGTTCATGCACACCAACACTAGCAATGGTACAAGTCTATCAAATTTAAGTATTTGATTTTTATTTCAAGAAATAAAAGAATATATTTGTGCAGTGTATAGTGTGCTTTGGCCAAATATCTAACTTCTGCCATAAGGCCTCTAGTGGGCAAGACTGAAAACCATATCATCAACAGCGTACACATTGTCCAAAAGATCAGAGACCAATAATTACCACCAGTTAAACCAATAGTTGCCGACTGATACATCGATTGTTTTGAGAGAAAAAAGCACTGGAATCGGCCATAAACACACTGTGGATGTGTTTCAGATATGTGGATGTTACCATAACTGAATTACACATTCAGTTCTCTGATCATTTCAGTTACATTGATCCACATAATCAATTCACTTAAGAACAAGACGAAAATGGTAACTGAAAGTTGCTTCAAATACTGTAGAGGCCGATATTACTGAAGCTATTTGTCACTCATCCATTGTCGCAGATGTGTATTAAACATTTTCTCGACTGCTTCTCCGGCCGTCAATGTGACTTGGTATACTAGAAGTGGGCAACGTATTCTTGGTAGAATACCATGCTGATAAAATTAGGCCTTGTGCTTCCCAGGTAGCCCACTCTTTTTTTTGGCTTCCATCCAGTCTTTGGCGTGTCACTTCATATCGTCTACATTCTCACTGTCATTCATGGAGTTCTTAAACCATTTACCGGTGCTCTTAATTGGTTTGCTCACTCTGTTTGTATCACTTCCTCTCCTATTCTGAGCCTGTATCTATCTTGCAACTTCCCTTTCTTCAGGATCAAACTTCTTGCCTTCGATGACAAGAATTTCATCCTAGGCCCAGTTAATCAGGTCTCAAATATTTTCTAACATCCATCTTCCTTTTGACACTGACTTGGATGCAATTGCCATATCATCCATGAAGCTCCTCACAGGAGACTGCCGAACTCCAAATGACATAAATGACCTCGGATCATCTCTGCTAACTTCACAAGCAGATTCACTGAAGTTGAAAATAGTAACCCCGCATTGGTACGTGCGCTTTTGATGCACATTTCTAATCTAACCATGCTGTTGTGTAGGCTCGACACGTTGAGGTGCATTTTGAAATTATCGAGGTAGTATTGAAGAATGTCTCTGAACGTCTCTGGTATATAATATTTCTCTAAAGTCAGGTTCACCAACTTGTGTAGAATGCTACCATATGCTTTTGCGAGGTCTAACCACAACACTGTCCGATCGCTTTTGTTTTCCTTGGCATCCTGGGTGATATTAGTTAAGACACTTGTTTGCACAAGGTAACCAGGCAATCCTGGAATTCAATATTTCTGAAATGAAGTATCGATGTACTTATTCGCAACAATGCATTTCGTCAGACACCTGGCAAGGATGGCTTGGCATATCTTCCCTTCCTAGTTAGAAGTTGTATTGTCCTGTATTCCTGACGAATTTCCTCCCTTAGTAATAAAGCAAACTTTTGCAAGCAGAAAACACTCTGTCAGCTTACCTCTTCTCCATATGACCTTTGTTAGCTTCCAGAGTCTTCTGGTGGGTCTTAGATAGTATTTGTTAACCTTGTAAAAACACTATTTGATCCAGGGGTTCTCGCGGCCCTTTTGTCTCTTATAATTTCCTTCATTTCCTGCAGTCTTAGTTCAGAACTGTCAAATGGGACTGCTGATTCTTCATGATTAATATATTTGGGCTGCTCACCCCTAACTCTCTGTCTGTCTGTCTGTCTGCCTCTCTCTCTCTCTCTGTATGTCTGTCTCTCTGTCGCTGTCTCTCTCTATGTCTCTCTGTCTCTCTTTCTCTCTCTCTCTCTTGATCACTGTGGGTTTTCCTCCAGTGCTCTTCTGCCTCCTCCTTCGGACATTAAAGTCTATCCGATCTTTTGGCTCCTAGCATCTTGGTCCATCTCCTCCTCCGTCTCACCAGATTGCCCTTGTTTTGCACTATATCCAGGAGAGGAAGACATCCGTCTTTGTACGGTGCATTTTAAGCCCCCTCTTGTTTCTAAGTTTTGCCAGAACTGCAGACTCTATATGTATTAGTATTCTGGTTCATTGCCGTTGATCAAGCATGTTTGTATTTTATAGTTTATGGACATAAATTTTAGGTAAACTCTTCTACGATTTGTGTGAGAATTTTTGCATTTAAAGTCTATATGATTATGTAGTCACAGTTTCTCTTGTTAGCAAAATTATTATTTAAATACAGGACAGGAAATCTGGACAAGATGACATAGTTTTCATTGTATCTTGTACTATTACATATGCGCAAGTCTAACCATGGCTAATTTAGTATGTTGCTGATTGCTTCCAAAAATTGTTTATCGTGTCAAACACTTTGCGACTCGAATTTGCTAAACACATATAAAACAATAACTAACTCTCTCATATGCGTAATTACCACTTTTATTCAGTCTCTCACTCCGTCTGTCACTCATTTGTATGCGCTTTCAGTCTGGGTATTGAAGCAAACGCACAGATCTGTTAAGGTCAACTTATTTGTGCAGCATTATATATTCCTAATAAATATTTTGTAGGAACGAAATATACGTTTTAAAAACAAGTCAGGAGACTTCAGTTATTTAAAAGCAATAGTACATATTATTGAGGAAAAAAAATGAATATGTAACGACATGTCAGCAAAATAATGCATGTATTTGGGCTATTAACATTAAACGATATAAACGAAACCATAAATATAAAGGAAGGAAATTGATCCTATCGAGCTTCTGAATTAATGCGAACGTAGTTTATACGCAACTTGTTTCGGTATTCTTTGACATATAAATGAACTTGTTATAAAACCGTTCATGAGGTACGTCAATAATATAAGATGGTTTAAGCATAAATCGATGAATTACCTTCCACATAAATCGTTAGCAATGCCAGTAAATAAGGTTGCTTAATTAAAACATTTTCGCTAGGTTACATTCTGCGAAATCAAAATACGATATTGCAATAATGCTGTTGTCAATATCCAGTCCCTCTTTCCCACCGGGATTTCTCAGTTAATGCAAAGATTATTGTTTGGCGATCGTGCTGAACATCTTAAGTTAACTTATATTCTCGCATTAAAAAAAATCGATATCTACATATGATCTAACATATGCATACGTGTTGTATTGACCGTAAATTAATCATAATAGGAACGGTGTAGGCGGACTGTTTCAAAGGTTTGTGCCTACCGATACCCTAACACAGTATATATAATTGAATTTTGACGAGACTTGTGCGATTATAATTAGCCAAGAGAAATTACTAGTTTCTTTCTCATCGAAGGTGGAAATAATATTTCTGCGGTCGAACCAGAGACAAGTAAAATGAAGTGACCATTGGGTAAATATATTGTAAATATTCTTACAGCTACATTAACGGGAAGTATGGTCAATGTTTTTTCTAATGTTATGTATATTTCATTTTCATTGTTGGTTTGCAAATTTGTTTATTTTTTTTATTCATTATATACTATGGATAATTGTATTTTGATTTGACCTTGTCCATAATCAAGTCGATTTTCTACCTGACCTGAATCATTGATTTGTATTATTCTGTATACAACTAACATATGACCAATATTTTCCCTATGATTATGGGTTTAATATTAGGATTTGTATCACCAGAAGTAAACATAATTATTTAGGTTTGGCTCTCGTTATTTGGATTTCCCCATAAAATATACCTTGTGAATCTTACGAGTTCCACATTCTATATTTTAATTTTAGATACCGACCTTCTAGTTATAACTAAGATTTTATTTTGTAAACGCGTGGAAACTTCCAGAATGAAACATTCCATTGGGTGACAGTCCACCACAAGCACATCAACACTTGGATTTATTTGGATTCACATTAAAGTCTATTCAGAACTTAAGTCATTCGGAAATGTGTCTGTAATTCTAGGATTTCTTGGGATTTAATTCGAAATACCGTAAGGTCTGTTTACATTTGTCAGTTTGTATTCAATGGACATAAATTATTGATAGAATTTTACAAAGCTTGTTGCTGCTCATTCCTTATTTTAAGACCAAATAGTCGTATTAGAAAATTGGAGGCTCGTCCTTGGAATACGAATTTCTGTGAAATATTTCAGAAAACTTTGTATTTGAAATTTAAATTCACCTTTTAATGGAATTTTCTAAGTCGCGGGTATTATTTCACATTTTAGAAGTTATGGAATGGAAATTAAAATGCAAGAATAAAATCGAGTTAAGAACGCTTGAGCTTCAGAGACAGAGAGAGATGCAGTTGCAGAAGGAGGAAAGAGAGATACACATACAATTGAAGTTGTAGAAAGAGGAAAGAGAGAGAGAGAGAGAGAGAACAAGAAGAAAAGGCTAATGCAAATAAAATGCAATGTAAAAAAGAAGGGAGATATATACAGTGCGAAAGAGAAAAAGGGGAAAGGGACTTTCAACTTAGATTAAACGAATTACGGCTGGATAGTGAAAAGCACAGCCGCACTTTACAGACAGATTTAAGTTTTGATGTTACTAAAAATATTAGGTACCCCATTTTAAAGAAAAAGAAGAAGATAAATATTTTCCTAATTTTTGAAAAGAGAATCCTGAAAATTTGAAAATTTCCAGAGAGCATTGGACTCTGTTACTACCAAGTGCACTTTTTGGCAAAGCTCCTGATATCTACAGTTGCGTACCAGTACAGCAATGTGCTGATTATAATGTGGTCAAGATCAGACAACTCATATTAGTTCAAGATTTCAAGAATTGCGTCAATAGTGACGTTAAACTTACCCCTATGTGCATAATGACTAAACTTTAGAAAATGCTGCTCATGTGGCTGGCAAGTATTCTTAGCTCATTTCTTCGATCCGTAAGTTCTCCACTCAGCAGTCGTCTGGTAAGAAACTATTCCAGCCTAATACGAGCACTTCCTAATCTTAGTCTGGCACAACACTGACCAAAGGTCCTGAGATCTTCTGCTGGTTTCAGAGAGCTTTGAAAGAAAGTGAAGATGCAGAAGTTCCTATTTGTTATTTTGTTAAAAATGTTGTCCGTATGAGAAAATGGAGACCATCTGAGGTGCGTGCTGGTGACGAGTGGTCAGTGAGGTTTCATATCGGAGTTCCAAAGTTATATAGACAGGAAATTCTTAGTTTAGTTCACGAAACTGCTTGGCTGGTCATTTTGGGATACATAAGACTTACCACAAGATCTTAAATCATTTTTATTGGCCAAGAATTCAAATTGATGTTTGTAAAACTACAGATCTTGTAACAGCTGTCAAATTGTATGAAAACCCAGTCAGAAGATACCTAAGGCTCATCGCAACCTAATCTTGCATTTGAAGAACCATTTAGAAGAATAATGGTAGACTGTGTTGGTCTCTTACCTAAGATAAAGCCAGACAACCAATACGTTTTGATCTTAATGTGTGCATCTACAAGATTGCCTTGGCAATTCATTTTAGGAATATTAAAACAAAAACAATAGTAAAAGTTTTGATATAGTTTTCACTCAATTTGTCCTGTCGAAATCTGTCGAAATCTGATCAAGTGCCAGATTTTATGTCATGAATTTTTCAGCAACTTATGAATGAATAGGCATCCATCAGTTGAAGTCAAACGCGAAATCAACATATGACAGAACTAGAATGGAGAGAACTTTTCAGTCTGGTGATAGGGTTCTGTCTCTCTTGCTCATTATTCAAAATGGTCTTCAGAGTGGGTGATTTGGTCCTTACAAAGTATGAAAGAAAACGAATGAGTTAACTATCAATATTAGTACTCCAGGGATGTAAAAGTATTAAAGGAGTGCCGATATGGTGAAAGATGTATCCAAGTTAAATCATGCAATCAATTTAATTGTACCTGGCACACGTAAGGATGATTAAAGCGATGAAATCCAATCGGACTGTTGTGATTTTTTAAGCAATATTTGGAATTCAGAAATTATAAATAATCTGGACCAGATACTTTCACATCTGCAGCAACTAAAAAAGAATGAACTAAAAAAGCTATTACTTGAATATGAGTACTTGTTTCCAGATGTTGAAATTGCTGATTTCGCACTTAAACGATAGCATCCATACAGAATGTACCCTCTTATAAAAAAATATGAAAAAAATTAATTCCGTATTTACTGGATAATGATTTCATATAACCGTGGAAAGGTGACTGGAGTCCACAATGTATACCTGAACTGAAACCAGGCAATACTTTCCGCATGTGTACAGACTATAGAAAGATAAAAAGTTACCAAAAAGATTCATTTCCGTTGCCAACAGTCGATGACTGCACTAATAAAATTTTAAAATGTTACTAAATTTGACCTTCTGAAAGGATTAGGGCAAATTACACTGACGAAACGGGCATAGAAATTTGCATCAGTGGCAGACTACTGATGTAAATTTGAGAATTTTTTTCATGCACAGTGAATTTTATTGTGCTTATGTTACTTTCTAGGACATTTTGTTTCTGAATTCTATGTGCCTATCAGTAAAGAGCTGCTGATGCGATTGTTAGGCTTGACTGGACACTATCGGAAATTTTGTTCCGGTTATTTGATAATTTCTTAACCACTGACAAATTATTAAGAAAGCCAAGTTTCACTTGTCTGAGAAATGTCAGGAGGCTATTGATAGATGATATTGATAGATATAGGCCATATTTAGGAGTACACAAGTTTTTTTAATCTTCAAATTTCGGTCAATAATATAAAATGACTATCGATTCAAGAGATATTGAGGATGGAGCTGTATTGATTCATCAATTGTGCTATTTTTCTAAGAAATTAAACAAGCACCAGCCAAATCATTCCACAGTCGAGAAAGACTGTTTAGCTTTGAATAGGCTTTGCAACACTTTGGAGTGTATATTAGTTCCACGTCTTCTCCGATTCTTATGTTTAGTGATCGCAACCCCTTTACTTTCATTGGCAAGATAAAAAACAAAAATCAGAGATTATTAAGGTTGAGTTTGATGCTGCAGAAATACAATATTGACACCAGGCACTTCAATGGATAACACAATTTAATAACAGATATACTTGAGTGAGTAATAGAAATATAATATTTTTAGTGTATTCTTTGGGTTACCTGTACATTTGACTACTAGTTAAGAGAAGGTTTGAATGCATAAATCTTTCTTTATATGAGGGAAGGTGTTATGTATATTTAATTTGCAATGTTTTTCTTTTATTTTTTAATCTTTTTATTCATTATATGTTTTGAATAATTGTATTTTGGACTTGACCTTGTCCAAGATCAAGTTCGTTTTCTACCTGACCTGAATCATTGATTTTTTCAATTTGTAAACAACTAATACATAGACAATATTTTCTCTTGAGTATGGGTTTAAGATTAGGATTATTATCAATTGGAGTAAATATATTTATTTGGGTCTGGGTGTAGGTTATTGTAATTCCACTATACATATATCTAGCCTACTTTATGCAATCCACATTCTATACTATAATTATAGTAAGAAACCTTCTAGTTATAGCTACTATTTTATTTTGTTAGTATGAGCAACCTTTCAGAATGCTATATTACATTAGGTAATATATTTATTTTAGAAAATGCTAATTGCGACCTGAGGTCAAGTAGAGGACTATATAATCTTGTTTTCTAGAAATTATTCATTCGTGCTTTAAGATTCTGAGGCAGAATCATTGTTGTGTCCAGTATTACATTTGGGTTGGCATTTGTCTAATCAAATTATTTATTCACTTGAAACACAAAGAGCTCATCAAAATAATATTTTTTTAAATAGACACTTGAATTTATTGTGAAATTTCAGATAAGGATATATTTTTGGATTATATTATTGCGATTCAGCAAAAGAACAGTTATAAGAGAAACCCTTCTCCAAAGAGAATGGAAAAAAGTAAACATGTTTTAAGGCTGCAAATGCATTTCTCGTTTAGTGTAAGGATTATGGTACGAAGACGATGAAGCATGTGACTACAATTTGCTTGCAGATAGGAAGTGAATGGCTTCATATATAATTCTTCGTCGTATAATACGAGCCCTTCTTTGCTAAGTGAATGCTTGTTAATATAAGCTGTCTGTAATAATGAAACTTGTTTTGAGTTTAACGCAATTTTTCAGCATATGATAGGCTATAAATGGCGACCAGTGTAACTTGTAGAGGAAGAACCCGGGAAAGCCCTGGTAAGAACCATCGACCCACATGAAGTTACTGGCAAGCTTTCTCACATATCCACATTTGCCGAGCGTAAGACTCGAACCCACGCAGACAGAGGTGAGCTGATAGTGACCTAGTTTCTCACCAAGTATATGTAAATTTAACTTGTTTTCTGCACTTGACGAAAAGGCTTCAAATGACTGTCTTTGGTTTGCTGACGATGTTACTTTGTATGTGACAGTATTTCGGTATGTGTCCCAAATAATAGGGGTGGGACCTGCTACACACCCATCCCAAAAAAAAATCATCGAAAGAAACCGGAACGTTTCCAAAAGTAAGTTTTATTTACGGTTAGATGGTTAAAATTATGTACCATGTAACCGTATGAGTTTTGTAAGATGTTATGGCAACGTATAACTAAGTGAATATTGCCGCGGTCAGCGAGACAGGTGTCTGGAAATTAGAGGGACACGGAACCTTAAAGGTACAGAGAGATTTGATACATGGATTTGCATTAATCTTATGCAATTTGTTCATTGATATAAGTCAATAATTATTTGTTTGAATTTATTTGTTTTAAATTCATACATCGATTTTGATATGTTTGGAAGTTAATTGTTTGCATTCAGTCGTCTTGAATCGTATGACTCTTTTATTCTAAAAATTTCATAAATTATTTTCTTGAAAAAGAATCTTGAAGTAATTGTTGAACTTATCGCGTAGGCTAGGAATTGATATTACTATGTTTCGAAATGTTATGTCAATGAATTGATAGTTAGAAAATATTTTAGTGCAGACAAGAAATGAATTTCGTTGATTCAGTTGTATAAAAATAAGTGAATTCTTTTAGCCGAGAAATCGAGCGCCTTCTGGCCAACAGATTAAGCCAGGTAATGATTTGTAGTTGACACAGGGCGTACGGTTTATTGTGTCATGATTATGTTAGTTCAGTTATGGATACTGAATAGCCTGTTAGGGAGAGCCATTAATCTTGTTGTACTAGGGTTTGCGTATCAGCTGTCAGGCTGCGAACTGACCCATATTAGCCTTAGTGTCTGTTCAATGAGGATATTAAGAGAGTCTATGTTGGGGGTTTTCACCGAGATAAAGAAATCCCAGTCAAGGAGTTACATTATTTATATCCCCACGAGGCTCTGCAGAGGATAGAGACAAAAAATGCAACCCCACAACTGGGATTTCTTTGTCTTAGTACAAATACCAGCATAAATTATTTTATCACCCAGTGCTTTCCAATTAAATTAAAATAACCATGCACCTTTGCAATTTAGTTAACAGATTCAAAATACGGTATTATTCATCAAGTTATTTTATTACTTGTCACTCTATTTAAAGATCATCAGGCCTTGTACGTTTTAATGAAAATCTGAATAATTATCTAAGTTGAATCTGGCTGTATATGCCGTTCTTAGAAAAGAGAAATAAATCAAAATAAAGATTATAATTCTTAGGTGTTGGAAGTATTGCGCAATGAGCCTCTCGAGCCACTTGCTATTAGTGTTGCTGTATTGTGACATTTACTAGATAGGTGTCATATGAAAATAACAATGAGCAATTAATATCATTTATACGGATAACTTAACTTTCATCAGTTCTAATTTGGATAAAGTTCTAATTTAGGCAACGGTACGATACATTACAATATTGGGTACAGACTCCTATACATTTCTAACTAAATGTGTATTGACGAATCAGATTTCTAATTCATGATATTCTTGGAAATTCATCTCTTTTTCCTTCGTGGAATATGGCAAGTGTTGCTATTACTTGTGCAATGAATGATTCCTACATTGTAATCTTGTGGAATAGCGTGTGGACTGATGAATGAACTGCTCTGATTGGTAAGTACAAGAATTTTCATTTGTTTACAATTTTTTATTCAAGTGGCGCTGTTTGGGAGTCTTTGACAACATTTTAAGAAGGCACGTCTAATATGACATATTTCTGGTTGTTGAGGTCTTTGAGCTAGATCTTGAGAGAATTTGACCCATTTAACAGCATCATCTTTAGCAAGGTGCAGAGTGCGCAGTCCACAGGGGAATTTTGTCAGTGGACAGTTGTTCACAATGTGAGGTGATCTCCATGTACAGTGGAAGTTTCTCACTAGCAAAGACCGTAACCTACACTTTTGTGGTTGCTTCGTGGCCACGCAGATGTGGAGAAAGAATGTTGCTGAGTACCGGTAGCCATGGTTAATGAGCAGGACGTAGTGTCCCAGAGATTATGCGCATTGTTGTGTTGAGCTGGCCATCAGCTAACTTGGTTTTGGATGATCGAGCCTAGATAGGAGCGTAATACTCGGCTGTCGAATAACAGAGGGCCAGTCTTGATGTCTTGAGTGTCTGAGCATTAGCGCCCGAGGTTTTACAGTTGGTGATGTTGTATTGTATGTGTGCCTGAAACAGTGTTTTGTGTTATAGTTCGTTCAATAACAGCATCGCGAACTTATCCTGTCTTTAGCACAGTAAATTTTCATGTCAGCGTTATTAAATATAGCTACAGTATCTAATTCGTTTGACACGAAGTATTTATAACTAATTAGGTAGTTTTAGCTACATTTAATACCGTTGACCTGAAAATGTATTGACTTAGGTCTGCAGATAGGTTAAAATTCATCATGCTGTGTGAATGCACTATAGTTTCTAGCATAATACCAAAAAGCTCGATTTCGGTTGCGTGTGCGTGTCTGTCTCTCTCAAAATATTTTATATGTGTTCTCAGAGCTGGAGAGACCTTAAAAGTTGCTATATGGTTTTTGTGTTATATATATGTTGTTGTTTTATTTTAGAAGTCCGCCAGGCACAGCAGAAAGGTTTCCTCTTTTTAAAAGTAGTTCTTAGTGCGTGGACACTATGATTGAGATGACCTTAGACAAAACGACTGAAATAAGAAAACTAAGGTTTGCAAAACAGCTAAATTTCTCTTTTGAATGGGTGAGAAGACCATATCTGACATAATGACAAGTGGTGTTAAGTGATTGGATATTTCCGCCGATTCCAGAGTCGGCCCCTTACAGATCTGGCCTATACAAGTTTCGTTTAGAAATAATGACTGTCGGTCGGCCCATTCCGTAGTCGGCCTGTAACAAAGTCTGCCCATTACAGATTCGATCCATTCAATTTGCAATTTTAATTTAGTGTCACGGTCGGCCCAAACCATTCAACAATGCCGGTTTCGGCAACATATTATAGTTATTTGTGATCCTTACCTTTGACTTTGGAATATGACGAGGCCGGGTTTGGCTAAGATTTTAGCGAAGACGCTGAAAGCAATTTTGGGATGTTTATTTATAATGTAATCCAACGCTGAATGAATCTGACAACGTCTTACAATGGATTTAACGAAATGATGTGCACAACACAACCATGGATACTATTTAATCTATCATCAAATATATCAAAGTATATGATTTACATAACTATGAATTAGGTATGATTCTATCACTAGGGGTTTTTCAAAGCATTGGATGTGTACATTCTGTCACTAGGGTTTTTCAAAGTATTGGATCTTTACATTCTGTCACTAGGGGTTCTTCAAAGCATTAGATCTGTATATTCTGTCACTAAGGGTTTTTCATAGCATTGGATTTGTACATTCTGTCACTAAGGGGTTTTCAAAGCATTGGATCTGTACATTATGTCACTAGGGTTTTTCAAAGCATTGGATCTGTATATTCTGTCGCTAGAGATCAAAGCATTGGATCTGTACATTCTGTCACGAGGGGAGATCAAAGCATTATATCTGTACATTATGTCAGTAGAGGAGATCAAAGCATTATATATGTACATTCTGTCATTAGGGGTTTTTCAAAGCATTGGATCTGTACATTCTGTCACTAGGGGAAATCAAATCATTATATCTGTACATTCTGTCACTAGGGGAGATCAAAGCATTGGATCTGTACATTATGTCACTAGGGGAGATCAAAGCATTATATCTGTACATTCTGTCACTAGGGGAGATCAAATCATTATACATGTACACTCTGTCAGTAGGGGAGATCAAAGCATTATATCTGTAAATTCTGTCACTAAGGGAGATCAAAGCATTATATATGTACATTCTGTCACTAGGGGAGATCAAAGCATTATATCTGTACATTCTGTCGCTAGGTTTTTTTTTCAAAGCACTGGATCTGTACATTCTGTCAGATGGGGAGATCAAAGCATTATATCTGTACGTTATGTCAGTAGGGGAGATCAAAGCATTGGATATGTACATAATTATGAACAATGTTTCATCAACATGTAGGATCTATATGTATTATTTATTTCCCTCATACAGTGATAATAAATTATTTAATGTGTCCGGCATGTAATGGGCAGATTTGGGTAGTCCTAATTCTGTATGAGCCGAAAATGTTAGTGGACCGACGCTGCTATAGGCCAAATTGTTCTGGAATCGCGGTGTTGTACAGCGTGTCTCCCGGTCGGCTCACCTAGGAAAAAGTGACCAAATTTGGACCAATATCTCACATACTTCGTAGCCCGTATTGACACTTGCAGCCTGTATTGACATAGCTCAAAAGATTAAAATATATTTGCTTCAGTCGGACTATACTTACCAGGTCTTTTTCCTGTTGCAATGAAATCCTGACTCAAGGAAGTGGAAACGTTTTCGACATGCACTTTTTTGTTCAAATTACAATGGCAGCCGATGAATGCCTAGGCTGGTTTAAATGTGATAAGTTTCTGTAACGAAACTGAATTAATCGCTTTTGTCTCTTGCAGATTAGTCACCTTAAAAATATTAATTTAATTGGTTATAATGAAACAACTAATAATGCAGTGTAACTTCAACTGACAGCATAAAACAAAAGAGACGAGATTGGAAGAAATGTGGAATAAAAAAAAATGAAAATGAAAAATCAAACTCAAATGGTAAAGTGTCAAACATTAAAAATCAATTCTTATAGCGCAATAAAAGAAAAGGAATGCAGCATGGAAAGAATGAGAAATTTTACGCGTAACGCAATGAAAATGATAATATATCAAAAGAATGAAAAATCTTAGAAACGGGTCTAGAACGTTGAAAAAGGAACAAACATGACTTATAGTAAATTATACAAGTAAATATGAAATACATCGGCTGAAAAATTTAGCTTATCATCAAATCTTTCTCAGTGTCCCTGTATCAATGTAGAGCCATTGATTTATTGTTTTTCGCGCCAATGTCCATACAGATTTCAATAATTTGTATTATACGATGCCAACACAGAGCACGACTTACTAGGAATTTGGCACTGATTTTAATAGCTCGGGTATGTGACTCCAGAAAAGGAACACACACACACACACACACACACACACACTATATTGCACACGACGAAAACGCGCACAGTAGTTACAAAACTCTTCCATGTATACCACTGTTCATAATTTGCATTTCTCGAATATTGCGTTTCCAAAAGGTAATGCGAACATTTCTTAGGACTTTGCACTCCAATGAGTTTAGGGAATCAACCATTTACTTTATGCAGAGTGGGGTGGACTTTTCTTTCGTGCCGAGACATTTTTCTTTTATCTTACAATCTTTCTCTTTTTAACTAGTATAATGGATAAAAACGATATTATTAACATTACAACGTAGATTTTCCTTCGGATTTGGATTGTCGATTGAATGAACTCTACTGACTCATAGTTCTTATGTTTTTTTATGTTTGACTAATTAGAGGGTAGTTCAAGTTTAGTCTAAAGAAATGCTTTATGCATATGTTGTCATTTCTTATACATGAAGACGTAAGATCACTTTCGTTACTTTTTATAGGCGTCTTAATATTAACAGAAATGCAGCATAGGACTGTGTGTACAAGTTTCATGCTCCATGATGCGACATCCTGGTTCTCTATCTCAACAGGAAGCAACCGTTTTACATATAGTACTATTCTCCAGACTTTGTCTGATTCCGACTTAAATAAGAAACGAAACTGAAACCCTCAAGTTATGCTGATGACAATTTGATATCAACGGTAGTAAATAAGTTATCTCATTATCTCAATGGTCGGCATCTTTTTACATAATGTCATGCACTCGAGTTACCGTTATTTGCATGATTACCGACTCAAGTTATTGCTGCTGGCAATTTCATAACAACGATAGTAAAAAAAAGATGGGAAGCAATCTCTCAAATACTGAGTGAAATGTAAAATATCAGTGAATACTGGTAGTTTGTACTTTCAATGTATGAGTTAATTATTTATATATTTAATTTTGTTTAATGTATTTACCCGTTTCATTGTGTCCCTTGTAATCGAACTTTGTTGTACTGTTCCATCTATTAATTTTAACCATATTTGAACCAATCGAAAGCACGCATTTTGCATAATTCAAATTCATTCAACAGAGTTCCCGCTTTTTTAAATTATATGGTTGTGTTTCGTCCTTGCATTTTGCTATCAGAACGACAAATTTCATGGAGACACTTGTCTTCTATTACCACGTGACCTATACTGATCAACAGCTTATGACATAAAACCAGATCATGAGGGTTTCGGTTTCGTTGCCCTGGACAACGTATTCACTACTTGCTTCTCTGAGTGTGCTAAGTTACTTACGGGCACTACCTGGGCAACTCACGTCAAAATATTGCTTAATCTATACATTTATCCAGGATCTTCTTCAATTGCAAAATGTAATTGTCAAAATACTCATAATTCATTGATGTAATTAAAGTCGTTGAAGGGCAATGTCTTTATATAAACTGATACAACATTGGAGGATATTGGCACTGACAGGAAGTACATCCTATAAGTGAATCTTTGTACTATCTTATAATTGTAATAGAGAACGGTGTTGCCTGAGTACTTTATCAGTAAGCCCGTTTGACATCAATCATGACCCAGTACTTGAAACAGCACGCTAATATCCAAGTTATTTTCATCCGTTGTAAGAAAGAGCTTCACGGTTAATTTGTTTAATTTAAAACAAAACACTTAAAACCTACAGCGTTTGAAAACGTATAGGTTGCAAGAAATTCGGGGATCAAAGTTGATAAGTTGAATTCTTACGATCTTGTAAAGATTAAACTTTAACACATATTTGATTGAAACAATATTAGAAGCCCTGATTACTAACCCGTCATAAGAATGCCTACATTTTAGAGAAAGTATCCCTTAACTGGAAAAGCGTGGTCATATTGATTGTCGATTTCATCTAAATATATGGTGCGTCAAAACTTTACATAGACTTGGATGCAAAAAGAGAAGAAAAAATGCGACCAGTGTTCAATTATTCACAAGACATTTGGTTGTCGATTTGATGCTTAGGTAGTGGCATAACAGTAGGAAATGGGTGCTCTCGATTACTTTTCCTGGGCTGTTAGCAATATAGGGTTTTAAAAAACGCAACGACGAAAAATGATACGCTCCAGGAGTTTCCAGTTTGTTCATGGACGGATGGGCTTAAAATAGGACTTAACAATTTGCTTAAGCAAGGACGATCTGTGGAAAATTTAAAGAAACAAAACAAAAAATTACAGTTTTAATGTTCACCCCACTAAGCGGTGGATGATGAAGTTCTAGCCAGAGCCATGCACACGTAATATATGGAAGACATTTCATTAGAAATGAAGATGAACTTGGCTTTTTAATGAAGCTTAAAGGATATTTAGTTCTTTTGAAAAAATGTGCATTCTATAAGTTCAGTTCTAAAGAAAAATTTATTTTTTCGATAATAATATGATCTATTTGACTCTTGGTGTATATTCGCCTGTTTGTCTGTATGTCTGTACGTCCGTATGTCTGTATTGAACTTCACACTTTTAGTTTATACTTCATGTATACTTCCATGACTTCTTGAAATTTGTATCAAACTTTTGTGATTATTTAAGTGAATCCATTATAAAGATTGTCTTGCTGAGAGGTGTGACTGTTTCCATAACTGATCGCTTAAATATAAAAATATCTAATTGATAAATGTTTTAGAAAATCGCTAGACTCAATTTAATATGAACGCGTTTATTTAAATTAAATGCGGTCATAATGAAGAATTAATATTGATATAAGTATCAGAACCAGATATGATTATATTCAAACTTTCTAGCCAATCTGCAATGGTTGAAGCCGAGAGCACTTTATTTGTTAATTGTATCTCTTTCCTAGATCTTGCCAACCATCCGGCTCATTGTCTGTAAGTCTGAGGTTCGCGCATACCACGTGGCCTTGTGAAATCATGTCGTAAAGAGTGTTTAAGTTGTTACAATTCCTTTTTGACTTTTGTAGCACACATATGCTTGAATACATACCTGCTTTTTGAGTAAAAAGGGGAAAAAATGGAAGAACATTTTATAGCAGATCAGCTTATTTCCTTATCAAATGTTGCATATATTATTTAAAATGGCTTTTAAATACTCTTTTTGCAAAATACAATATTTATTTTATTTTCCGTAAAGTCTCGTATGCCGCATCTTCTATGAGTAATCAATAATTGAACTTATTCAAGTTTATCCTTTATATGTTTTTCTTTTATACGTAGGCGAGTGCAGACTGCTGCTGTAAACAGATACTGGCTTAAGGTACTGAAAACCTGTTGGTAATATAAGTGTGTACAAATTTATGAGAAATCTGAGTTTTGACACTGAACAGTTGTTTAGGATGAAGCAAACAGTGAGCACAATGCATGTTTTAACTATTTGTACATATCAGGGTCCAACTCTTTCATTGTAGGTCTACTACACGTAGTGGATATGTAGCAATGCCAAAATCATAAATGTAAAATAAAATTGAGCAAATAGGACGTAACGAAAAATATGTTCATGTACCTGGCATTTTTATAATGGCAATATACTTTTTAAAGATGAAGATTACCCATAATCTTATATTTATAAACCTCTTGACCCCTGTCCATTCAGCAGACTTTAACAGGCTTTGTCTTCGTTCGGGAACTCACAATTTTACATAAAGACACATGCTAAATTGTCAATAGATTCAATGAAGTATAAATTATTGCACCAATCTGTAAGTATATACGTCACTCTTCATCAATAAAGGAGAAGTAAAAGGCATAATAATTTGCCATAATCCACCAAAAATGAAATACACGTTGTTAATCGGACGACGCCATCTCAGCTCTGCCGTCACCCTAAGTTAGGCACTAAGGGAAGTTAAATAAAATGCATGTACTATATTTGGACTCTTGGGAAGTGTTTATCTGAAAAATATTTTATATTTATGCATATTTATACGAAAACAAGCTCATTTAAGAACAAATATCAATGTATTATTCTTTATGAGCCAGATTAGACACAGATATAAATCTATTTTCACCGAAACTACAGCAAAAGTTTGGCCTTCAACATAGTTAAGATATGTTAAACTTAACGAAATCAACATTCCATAATTTACATCTGCATGTACTTTTCAAACTTGTCTAAATTTGTATTCATTTACATTATTACCTTTAAAGCTTGTGCACATGCGAGAGTATCAAAACGTATGCATTCCTTCCTTACATATAGAACACTGTACTTAAAATATATTTAACAGAGCTAAATTCCCTTGAACATTCATTTACCTTTGTGTTCGTAGTTAAGAACCAATATGAATACACGTGTTCTTATAACACAGTGATAACTTTGTCTTTTTGCGGCTTTCAGACAACATAAGTTTTATTTTAGTAGTGTTGACGTTAAGATTCCAAGAACATGTAACGATACCAAATTATTCTGCATGATTTGTAATGACTAAGTCCTTTTGGGTTGTGCGTGTTCTGTTATGTTTGTCTATTTTTTTTACGAAAATTACGATATCGTCTGCATGTAATAACAAAAAAAAAGTCATCAACTGAGAAAACATCTACATTTACAATATGTTGCATATTAACAATATTGTTGATAAAATACAAACAAACTTGGTGATGTAGTTTCCCCTTGCTTCATGCCATATCGTGCGACAGAAACCTTGAATAAAAAAAAATGATTGTGTCTTATAGAATCATTTACAGAATTATAACTAGCACATAAAGACTTTCCCAATACCGAACTTACCCTGTTACAGGTAAAAATCAAATTTATACCGGAACTCAGCACACAGGAAATAACTGCATTGATTACAAATATGCAATCTATAGTGCATTTTTTCTTCTAGAAATCATATTGGTTTTCAGTTATTTTGTTAATACTTGTAAGCCCATTTACATAATCCTCCATTCAATATATCTGAGCAAATATTTTATAGCGTGCTAAAAAGTGGAATACCTCTATAGTTATTAAATTCATCAATAGTATATTTCTTGCTAATAGGTACGATAACACCCTTATTCTATAATTCTGGGTATTGTCCCCATCGGACAATAACATTGCAAACTCTGCGATAAAGTTGATGATAACATAACCAAAGATAACAAATAATTTTTGATAGAACATTTTCGAGCTCTGTTTATTTAATTCTTTTCAATGATTTAACGGTGTATTGTTTTACCTGGTGAAATAACAATAGATCTACATGAAGTATTTCAATATCTTCTGACACTGTCTCATCACATCGAGAATGGTTAATTATTAATTCACAAAAACCATAACAGTTTAAAATACTAAAGAAAATTAATTTGAATAAAATTAACAAAATGGCTTACTTTCCCTTTATGGTTTTTATTAATCTCTCTCCAAACGTCTCTACGGATTAGAGTTAGATAAATGGAATAAATTGTTACACTCTTTTGTTCTTAGATTTATTAAATTTAATCTAGCTACAGGATATTTATTTCGATTTTGCAAAGGTTTTATTCCGATGATACTCTGGACATTAAACTCAATCCGGGCTTTTGACAAATTTCATCAAGCCACACATCGTCACTTAATAGGTTTGCTTGATGAGAACGCGTAAATTATTCCTTTGTTAACAATGGAAGTGCCAATTCGAAAATAATTATTTAAAACAAAATAAATATCAGCAATATGAATAATACATCAGGGTTCTTTATACTGTCGAAACGTGATGTTAGGGCACGTATCACTTTATACGCATCATACAAACATGATGTTAATGAGTTTTTTTGTCATCATAATCCCTTATTTTTTTTTTTTTATCACCAAATTACTTTTTGTTGTAGTCGATGACTTCCACTACTGAAGAACTACCGTCTCTTACTTTCAAAGATTTTATATTGAAATGCAGTAGTGCATTATTAGAAAATTGCACCGAAGGGCAGCGAACGAAACTCCTATATGCACATAAAATCTAGATGCGATAGAAAGAATATAATCCAACACACTCCATTCATTGGTGGAACTGAAGGTGCATTCGCCTATTCCACCGTACCATAACTGTATATTTGCCAACCCCGTGAAATTACATAGATCGATTAATCTTTGACTCCATTTATTTACTACAGGATCATTGTTTTTATCTATTAGTAAGATGCGTAGCAGGACAAATATCAGTGTTCAAGTGTTTGTTTAGTACATGGCAAACATCACTATTCAGGTACTTTCTTAGTTAGGGCAAATATCAGTATTCGGGTATTTGTTTAGTTCAGGGCAAATATCAGTATTCGGGTATTTGTTTAGTTCAGGGCAAATATCAGTATTCGGGTATTTGTTTAGTTCAGGGCAAATATCAGTATTCGGGTATATGTTTAGTTCAGAGCAAATATCATTATTCAGGTATTTGTTAAGTCCTACAATAGCATTGAAATCTTATAAAGCAAATACCTTACCTAATCGATCATATTCGCAGTACAAATTTCCAATAAATCCAGTTGATCAATATTATTATAACGTAAATAAAGCCGACTTTTCGGTGCGATTTAGGTAAACACACACCAACACACATGCATTTAATTGAGCAATTGCTTGGAACGCTTGTTCATATTTCCATTCATTTAAAGCGCAAAAGTTGATTAGATCTAGAAAATGATACCATAGTATCTATATAGATAGAGAATTACCTTCCTAAATCCATTAATACTGGCCGCCATGTATAGCCTATCGCGTGCTGAAAAATGGCGTTAAACCCCACAACAACAACAACAACCTTCCTAAATCAAAACTTATTCTTTTGTACTTAGATCACCGTTCATCTAATTAGCCTTCCGCTAGGAACGACATTTACAATACAGAAATTTAACGTGCCACTCTCGCCACACCTAATATGGAATTTATCATAACGGACGATTTTAACATTGATCTCTTGAATGAAAATCGTTAAAAAATAATGGTGGACATGATTCTCTCTCATAATCTTAACCAACTTGCTAATAAACCAACATGGCTAACTGGGTTGACATCTGCTTAGATTGATCACATTTACACCCTTCACTCACAGTCCGTATCCGAAATCATTATATCTCGCAAAACTCTTAAGTCACTACCATCGGTCTGCGTGCTGCGAAATCAGTTCGTCAATCCATACCAAATTACCGATGAAAATATCATATTCAGATGTTACAAACATTTCTATAGCAATTAATTTGTTCTTTCACGAGCTATCCTCGGTGTTTCAGAACTGGTCATTTTTATGACTCTTGGCATTGCTTTAAAGGTTTGGTCTGACGGATTTGTATCCTTACTTAATGAACACGTTTAACAGTGTGAGTGAGACAGACAAAATGAATGGTACACGTTGATGATATAAGAATACCTAGCAAAGTGTGTAATTTCTGTCACCAAAAAATTCACTGGCAGAATTTTTTAAAAATGGCGAAACAAGGCAACGTCTTTATCAAGGAATGGAAGACAATATATTACTGTAGATTAATTTCTGGAAATAAATCTTATCTGGAAACTTTTCGAAGATCTTAACGCATCCAATATTTTACTCTATCCCTCATTGTCCCAGGTTTCATATCGATCATATGAGCTCGTTCTGTATCAATCTTCTTTACTTCGCCATGCTTCAGACTAGATACAACTCTCTCCATAGCAGTACAGTTATTTCTATCTGCATCACCAATACCAAAGAAAACCAATTACGTTCTGCTCATGATCCTAACTTCCAGGTCGATAACCCACAGTTCTGATTTTGATTTTTCTTTCTGTGCTTTATGACTGTATTAATGTCCACGTATGAACGTTTTCGAGGTCTAATTTGTCTTGGTCAATGCATGCTCCTCATATCTACTAAAAATAAAGAACAGCTGTATTCCACTGATTCCACTTTTTCATCCATCGATCCCACACATACAAACCCCTGCAGACCAACACAATTTGCGCCTAACTGGTTCAGTTCTATACTGATTTGGTCCAAGGGGTGGGTGGTCGGGGGTAGCATGCACTTATTTCATTAATAAAAATCGTATATGCTTTAAACGCACGGTAGCTCAAGCCGAACACAGGAGGCAGGGAGACTAACGTTTTAGTGAGTTAGCTGAAACATTGATTACTGATAATGTACTGACCATGCTCTAGTGTGTACACCTGTGTACCCTTTATGAGGGCTTCCGAACGGAAATTTTATTGGTCAGTCGATATTGCTTGTATTGATCACGTGTGGAATTACAATGATATAAACTGGTGATGAAAAAATGACGGCGTTAGAAGATTGTAAATCCTCATAGAAAACGAAAGCATGGATTTGAAAACAATTTACGCTTAGAATCACAGAGTCGGATGAATATTTCAAACTTCAGATCCAATAACTGACTCTTTATCCCCATCCCCGCCAACTTGTCCATCAGTGTGTAGAAATTTCTCCTTCAATCCTTTGTTTCTTCGCTTGCTAGTTGGTATGTCATTTGCACATAAAATTGTCTCATGATTCACACTCAGAACTGTAAATTTATCTAAAGTATGCGGAGAGATAATAAAAACGAACATCTTCACGAGACCCAGTTCATATATCCACCAATCCATCCATTAAAACAGTCAAATATTGCAAGATGGTGTCATTAAACGTAACTATCGCGTGGCTTCAGGGTTTCTTAATTGGCTTAGATAGTTAGTCTTGCTGTCAAAATTTCTTCATCATCAGAACTTAAAATTTTCCTTGCTTTTGTTATTATATTTATTGGGTTTCGCTACACAATGGACAAAGATTTTATTCTATTGATGCAAATGTATTAGTTTTAAAGACTTGACTTAGGAGAACGCAATAATGAAAGCAGCACCTGAATCTTTAGATACGGGATGAAAGACATTTGTTTCATTCACATGAATAAAACAAATATGCTCATATAGCCTCCTCCAATCAGAAACGTGCACGAAGGATGTGTCTGTACTGAGAGATATATGTTTGGCCATGATCGTTTTGACATTTAAAGTTATTGAACTTTTAATATAATGGTCTTTGCATACATGTACTTTAGGACTTGAATTAGAACCGTCATTCCTACATTGCTATATGCTATCGGACTCGCGGTACTAATTTTATGAAAAAATGGGAACCAGCCTGGAAATGGGTGAAGATAAAATAAATTATACATAGTTTGGGTTTGGCCATGATTGGTTGATAATAAAAGATATATTTTTGCAAAAAGAATCTTTTGAGAGCTTATCCTAGTTTTAACTGAAAATAAAATAGAGACAATGTTTATTTGATGTAATTTATGTCCTTTAACAGACTTCAGTTTGGAACACTCATTACTAAAATTGTATTCCTAACTGTTTGGTGCGGAATTGAAAGCACATGTTTCAAACACGCATAGATCCAGAAAATACCGCGGCTCATTTGGTTTTCTCTGCATAGAAGTTGTCATCAAGAATGTATCTATACAGATAAATATAGGTTTGATCATGAGCATACAAAAATTTAAAGTTATTGAATTTTTAATATCATGGAGTCTATATAGGTTACTATGGGAACTGAATTAGTACCGTGAGTCCTATAGATAACCACAGAAATACAGTGACCTCATATATGCATATACAATTAATTTTACGTAAAGGCAAACATATGGTTCTAATTGTCGATAACAAGCATGATTAATACCTTTTGCAAACCTCATAGTGACTTTCAGTGGAATATTAAACACAAATGCAGTTATGGCAAGTGTTGCCAAGGTGGGCTGCTGGGTGTATTGTGAAGAGTGTGTAGATTTGGCTATTCTAGGTGGAGTGTTTTTCACATTGGTTTATATTTATGTAATCACATATACAAAGGTTATACAATTTACCATTTATAGAGTAATTATGGTCAGCAATGTGATATTTCATTGTTATGTTTTGAAACATTATGCTTCAGATATGATCAGTTAGGTGTCTTCCACCATGCTTAATGGTGATGACCCCTTATGACGTTGTGTCCCACCATTTTTATTCAAGGAATGTTTAGAACCTTCATATTCTGTATTTTAATTGACTTCTGCCTACCTTACTTTTAAATTATGTGTTCTGGGGAAATATAGATGGTCATCTTGACTTTACTCATTAATTACGTAATATGACAAGGCTGGTAATATTAAATTGAAGATATATAAATGTAGATGGTAAAGAAAGATGACTCTTGATTGGACAGCTTTATTTAAATATTTTGTTATTTTCTTCAATAAATCTCAAATACTTATCAGTTTCTTGAAATGCACAAATTGCTATATTGGTGTTCATGAGCTTGCACTATAATTTAATACTCACTTAATGTAATCTTTTACAAGCAGAACCGCATTGTTTACTTATAGACTGAACTATATTCCTAGTTCTGTCAAGTAAATCAAGGGTGGATATAAGACTCACGGTGCTAATTGTGTGGAAAAATGGGAACCAGTCTGGAAATTATTGAAAATAAAATAGCTTAGGTATGGTTTTGGTAGGCCAGTATTGGATGATAATGAAATAAATATTTTTGTATAAAAAGAAATCTTTCATTCTGAAGACGAATGATGCATGCAATTAGAAAACAATCCACAGAATATTCACCTTCGAAAACGGTAGAACAAAAGTGATTTACAATGCAGAATTCCTCCAGTGAAAATACATATGCTCGAGTTACGGCAATCGCCAAGGTTATACATCGTATAGAAAAATATTTTGGTTTTGGCGCCCTTAGACCTCTGGCGATCGGGGCAACCGACCAGACTCCCCCACCCCCTCCCCGACATTAGTACGCTGCTGAGAATGGAAAACAGTCTTGAAATAGGTGAACAAAAAACAGAGCATATAGAGATTTGGCTGGCCGGATTTGCTGATAATAAAAGTAAAAGTTTCGCAAAAAGAATAGTTTAAAAGTTTATCCTAGTTGTGACTGAAGAAACAGAGACACTATTTTATTAATGAAATTTCATTTTGCAGATTTGAATTTGAAATTAGCTTGTTGGTGAGGAATTGAAAACACGTTTCAAACACACTTAAATCCAAAAATAGCCCAACTCATATGACTTTTCCGTACACAAAGCATGGATTAACGAAATGTCTATACTTATAGATATAGGGTTGATCATGAGCGTTGAGAAATGTGAAGTTATTTTCATGATTCACAGGTTTGTTATGTGAGATGAATTAGTACCATGACTGCTTCATCTAGCCATGTATGCCGATGGTTGATGTGCAGCAAAGTAGATGTCAGCCCTTGACTAGCAAAGATTTAATGAACGTAGAACATTTGCCTTTTGTTATGCTTATGGGAAACGCATTTCATACACATGTAGATCAATAAAGTGCTGCATGGTTATATTTAAGCTGAGAGATATACGGTTGGTCATGAGCAGAGAGTAACTTAATGTTATTGTTTTCATAGGTTTATTATGGGACTTGAATTAGTGATGTCAGTTTTTAAAATTCCTGTCGTATTGCCACTGAATATAATCAGGGATCTGTTTACAGTACAGCCCCTCAAAGAAATGCAGGTAAACCTATGACAAGAACTTCACCGTGAAGACATCTTTGAAAGTATTTTAGATTAACATGTGATTTGCGCTGATTGTCACACAGTAGAAAGTTCAGTAATGATAAATAAATGTAGAGACTATATGGGAAAATTAATTGTGATCTTAGTCCATCTAAATAACAGGAAACGGAGGCTGACATCAAAGGATATTAATAGCTGACACATAGCATGCGACTAAATCCCGTGACAAGCGAGAATTCATGACATGCAGAAGATGAATGGCAGCAACCACGTAGGATAGAAAACAAAAATGAACGAATTTCTGGATTATCATTTAAATTTAAGTCAAATCAAGAACAGTAGCTTTGATCAATAGGAAAAGGAGATGGGGGGGGGGGGCACATTGAATATATACTACTATTGAACTCATGAGTTACAGACGTCTATACTCGTCTCATTCTCGTGGCCTCTTCGATCCATTTTGTTCGTTATTGAATTTTGATTTATTACTTATGCTTTTCAAAATATCCGTATACTTTTGCCGTCCTATGAAATTAATTATAATTATATTTTTTATTGTTTATGCCCTTTACGTCTTTACAGGCCACATACATATCAGAGACTCTCAGTCAAACAGAAAACAGTATGTGAGAGATATAAGATTTAATTTGAATACAAAGATGTATGTCAATAGCGTGTGTCTCTTTGTTTGGAAATTATGTGACAAAAGAAAATTGTCTTAATCTGATTTTCACTTCATTAACATCATTTTTATGTAAAGACTTACCGACCAACATCAGACATCCTTCAGATTTAAATCGTTTACCATTGATTTAATTAATTTTATGCTCTAAAATCTTCTTTAAATATTTAAAACCTAAATACAGTAAATTATAGACTACCGAAAGATTTCTGATAAAGGCGTCTGTATGGATGTTGTTTGACAAGTTAAAACTGATTTAGTATATGTAAAATATTTAAATTATGCAGTAGCATAAATATCTACTTTACAACATTAAGAAGTTTCTCCCGATTCGCTCCTTTCTTTCTTTCCAGTAATTGCATTCTTTAAAACTGTAATTGTTTAAAAGATGTATTCATGCCGAACTGTCCCAAGTAAGCGATCGCCCAAAGCGTTTACCCTTAGAGCAATAAGGATTTGTTAGCAGACAATATATGGGATTACTAATCATTTTAATTATTTAAAATTTCATTGAATAACTAATTGATGATGAATAATGCTGATTTTTGTCATTTAAAAGGCACGAATGTGTGAGCACAAGAAATCATTGTTATTGAAAATGCATACGGTTCCTTTACAAAAACTCCTCATAATTTATATTATGTATGATATATACACAAAACTGTATACTTGTTGTGTTCTGAATCGGAGGAAAGAACGAGTTTGATATGGTTTAGGAATGCGTAAACACCGCCAGGCCGAGAAGTATTCAAGAGCCATGTAAAACGAGCTCTTTTCCCAGAATTGTTTTGGCTTTACTGTATTAATGAAGCGAATTTTGATTTATACAAGTTCGATTCACAATCTAAAAATGTTTATGCGCGGACGACAAAAGAAAGCACATAAATAGTTCAAAACTTCACGTGTGATACATATATTTGGATTGAACAGTTGTATCGAAAGCGAGATCAAACATATAAGATTTAATGGGTATGTAACAAAAACTGTTATTGTGCAACATCATGAAGATTGCACACTTTCAACCTTATCCCTGCTTGGCACTGACTGGATATTTTAATGATTCTTGTCTAATGTTCCCACTCCCAACTCCACCCGTCTTCTCCTCGCCACGCCCTGCAATTCCTCAGCGATGGCAATCTAAATAGGTTGATATATATATATATATATATATATATATATATATATATATATATATATATATATATATATATATATATATATATAATCAAGAGAAATCTTTAGGGAGTCATGAGAATGTTTGTATTAGATGGGTCTAAAATTATTTATTTCATTACAAGGACCAGATTTATGAAGAGATTTCACTTTAGCATCCTTCCTTTTGTCAGGAAATGTATCGGTTTTAATACTAAGATTACATATATATGTTATGCTTTCTGAAATGACGACGTTCATAATCTTGGTTCAAATTAAGTCGGAGCTAGGGATTTTATAACTTCTAAATTTTGCGGATATTTCAATAACTTATCGTCCGTTATGAAGAGTATTTCATGAAAAGTGCTGTTAAGAATTTTTGGATTACAAAGTTGTGAATATTCAACATGACTGTAATGAGTAATTGGTTCTTTAGTATTATCGGTAAGACTGACGTAAAAGTTGAACTCAATAGCAATATCTTCATTGTTCTTGATGCATTCACCAGCTTTTATTACGGACATAAAATTATATTAGAAGGTGAATGAGAATAACCTTTACCAGCTCTATGTTCTTTAAAATTTTGCTAGTGCTTCCTGGTTTCTCTTTTGATACATCAATCAGTTGTTGGTAATGAGACCATCCTGATAACCTTAAGAGCCTTACAACATCATTTCTCACTTTCTTGTACTGGTCGGTGTTTCCTAATGTTTTTGTATTGATCACGTGTTTTTATTGCTTCTGTGATTTCTGGTGCAATCCCATTTCGTTGAAGAATACGTTTAACTGTGTGCTTTTCAAAGGAGAGTGCCTGTCAATGACATTTATAAAGAGTGAATACAGCGAATCTAGAGCAACAATGACATCATCAGACATTTTAATAATGTCCCACAGATCATAACTGAATTCCTCTTGAAACTTAGTCTCATTATAATGTTTAAAAGATCAGATATGAAATTGTATGATGAAATAATCTTGTAGTGAAAACATTTGTTTTGTGTGTCAGAAATGTGGTGTAATGGTCACTCAGGGGACATTAATAAAATTCACATTATTCCAGGAATTGGAATACATATGGTCAGTTAGAATTTGACCTTATCTAGCGACAATCATACTAGGTTTGGTCACATTATGAACAATTCCAACTGAGGTCATGTATTTAAACCAGTGATTTTTAATTATTAGATTTAGTAAGTCCCCGATAATGTCACCACTGAGGAATAATTCTTTTTCTTCATTTAGAACTTTTTCAATCTGATCTTCAAATATTACATTCCATTCTATAATAGAAGTGGGATTCATGTAGAGATAACCGAGAAGAAAAGATCTGCTATTCTTAGGTGAAATTTCTAACCACCTGCTTAAAAAATCGACAGGTGCCAAAAATCCTAGCTTCGCTTACATATAATATCCTCACACACATAGACTGCCAAACTTCCTGATCCTTCGATTTTGTCTTTAATAAAAATCGGAAAGAGTTCAATTTGGAAAGCATTGTCTAGCTGATCAGTCCCATCTTTGCCTTCACTCAAACAAAGCAGTGAGATATTATTTTCTTTAGTAACACAAGTTTAATTTTATCAAGTTTACCTGCTCTTCTTATTCCTCGAATATTCAGGTGACCCATACGCATGACTTCACCTCGTAATCATAGATGCAACACATTACAAGTATTTTAACATGTTGAAATGTAAAATTATTTCCTTTTTACGTGCTACCGATAGAAAAATTGCCAAATTGTACTTGATATCATTAAAAACTGTTAATAGATATTGTATGACTTTTGTTCTCAATTCTCGTTTTATTGTATTCATCAGTTCTCATATAATATTGTACATATTATTCATCAGTTTTCATATAATCTTGTACATATCATTCATCATTTTTCACGTTATTGTGTACATATCATTCATCAGTTTTCACATAATTTTGTATATATTATTCATCAGCTTTTACATAATTTTGTACATGTTATTCAGTGGTTTTCACATAATCTTGTACATATCATTCATCAGTTTTCACATAATTTTGTATATTATTATTCATCAGTTTTCACATAAATTTGTACATATAATTCATCAGTTTTCACATAATCTTGTACATATCATTCATCAGTTTTCACATAATTTTGTATATATTATTCATCAGTTTTTACATAATTTTGTACATATTATTCAATGGTTTTCACATAATCTTGTACATATCATTCATCAGTTTTCACATAATTTTGTATATTATTATTCATCAGTTTTCACATAAATCTGTACATATAATTCATCAGTTTTCACATAATCTTGTACATATCATTCATCAGTTTTCACATAATTTTGTATATATTATTCAATGGTTTTCACATAATCTTGTACATATTATTCATCAGTTTTCATATAATTTCGTACATATTATTAAATGGTTTTCACATAATTCTGTACATATTATTCAATGGTTTTCACATAATTTTGTACATATTATTCATAAGTTTCACATAATCTTTTATATGCTATCCATTAGTTTTCACAGAATCTTGAATGTTTTTCCTCATTATTCACAGACTATTTTTTACATTATCTGTCAATTATCACAGAATATTTGTTATATTATCCGTCAATTATCACATAATCTTTTATGTTGTCCCTTCGTTTTCAAACAATCATGTAGTTTATCCACCAGTTTTCACATAATCTTGTATATATTACCGTCAGTTTTCGCATAATCTTGTATGTTACCCGTCAGTTTTCACATTTTCTTGTATGCATTACCCGTTAGTTTTCACATTTTCTTGTATGCATTACCCGTGAGTTTTCGCATATAATATATATTCGAGCTCATCAAATAAAACATAAATAAAATTAGATTTACGTTATCAGAGGCTGACATTTGAAGGGTTTTGTTCAAAGCCAGCATATGTTATTTTTGCTTGTTAACATGTTGAGAAAAAGACTGGTGGGCAACTAGTAAATATGATTTGAATTTGGTTTTCACATTAGTACTTACGAACGTTTACTAAGACTGTCACGTTTACAAAGCAATGTGATTAATCCGTTTGATAAAATGACTATCAATTTGAAGCAGATGTGAGATGTTTCATTATGTATACCGACAGGAAAAATAAAATCGTATGTATATTTGATTTAATTTATATCTGATTTAAATGTTTGTAAGTTTTAAAATCTTTTATGTTTTTAATTTTATCATATGTCAAAATAATGTAGTTTCGTTTACTAAGAACTGGATACTTTTCCAGAAAATAGTTTGACGTTGTAAATAGTAACAGTCACGACAACAAGATTTTTTTTAAAATTTGTTTTTTATAGTGGGAATAATAAGAGTGAGATCGAGGCTGTATTGAATATGTGACCCGAGGCTTGTAAATATCTTTACTGAAGTAAACAACTTTTTTAAAATTTTACTCTTTGAGTAAAATGATTGGTTCTTGTCAGGGCCATGCTGAGAGTACTTGATGTAAACATGATCACGTGACCATTATCCGGACATCTGTTTTGCGAGATATTCAAGTTTTATACCATTGCTGAGAGAGAGAGAGAGAGAGAGAGAGAGAGAGAGAGAGAGAGAGAGAGAGAGAGAGAGAGAGATCAGTCGGGCTTCTAAACACTGAGACGTAAAGGTGTTTCTTTTGTTGTATCATTTTGGGAATTACATTTTAATGTTTTATTCAAATGACTTGGATTCTAAAGGATTAATTCTTTTTTTCTCTGGAACTATTTTGAGTGCTCATACATAATTCTTGAACAAAGACATATCTTAAAATTTGTATTCCGATTTCCAAAATCGGAGTGATATTTCTTGTGTTTCTACAAGGAACTGTAAACAACCACACTATACAGGACACAGAATACGTCATCGCCTTCCATCTAGGATTTTTCGTCGGGACTCGAACTTGCAATGACCAGAACATTTTAATATTAGGACTTCTAAAATTTAATTTGTGGATTATTCTTGGATTAGTTTTGGATTTGATTCATATTTTTTCATTTTTACATTATTTTTCCGGGGAAATAATTTTTTGTTAAATTTTTAAAAGCTTGCTGTTTTCACTCTTTCTTGTGTTACTGTTTATTCGAGCCTAAACATGTAACATAAGACTGAATTAAGTCTGAAAATAAATATTTCTAACTGTAACTCGGATTACTTGATATAACAATTTACAACTCAAAGTTTGACAGAAAAAACTAGACTACATGTGTCAAGAAACTTCAACACGCCGAAGAGTAGTACGGTATACGGACTGACCATTGCTCTGATGTTCTAATTATTCCATGAATTACTTTACTGTTTTAAGATTAAAGCAAGAATCAAATTTAAACTGCCATATCAAATGGAATTAAAGCTGTGCTGGTACATACAGTTTGCAACATCATTTGCACATGTAGACCAAAAGGTACACAATTTGGCCATCGCATCCAATCAAAATCAAGTTTATCAAATTTGAAAACTGTTCTTACACGATCGAGACAGGGGGAGCGCACAACTGGAATGGACTCATAAATAAAGACTTTTCGATTGCCGATCCGTGTTTGTATAAATACATTGTTTCCCTCAGCTACACATGCAATGGCTTCTTTCTGGTCCGTAATTATACTTTCGATATTAAATGCATAAAGGATCCTTTTGAAGTCAATTGCCCCTACCGTTTTCGGCCGATATACAATGCACCACTGTTACACGCTATTGTTTAGATGGCATTACATTCTAAGGGAGGCAACTCATGAACTCAAATAGATGTCGCTAGAACAAGGCATTAAAATATCTTATCGATCCGCCAAAGTGTATAGGTTAATATATCGGAACCTTGGCTAGCGGAGATGAGGTTACAGTTAGTGTTCTGTTTGCAGCCAGCATCAACAATTGTGGAATACTTACAAAATGGAGATCGCTTGCCATCCTTATTATCAGTCATTTTCAATACGTAAAGTTATATTAATTTTTTCACGTGATTTAATAATCGTTTAAAAAGAAGGAAGGTGGTGTACACATTTTCAGGTGTAGCACGAATGTATTTCGTTTAAACATAAAAAAGTAACAGCCTAAACGTTTCATATATGTAAGCAAAGCATTCGTTATTGAATAGGTCTGCAAGAATAGGAATCTGAGTTTTATTGTAATTGCATTAAATATGGTTTAGCGAGATCTTCCCTGCTTATCGTACTCCAGTGCAACAGTAACGAATATAATTCAATAGTGTTATTTAGTACTCTGGGTTTGCCAGTTTACATTCGCTAAGAATATGAAGGAGTAACTTTGCTGTTAATCTATTTAGGTGGATTATTCAAAATCGAAGGATAAGTCTTTCTACTTAAAACCTTTAGAATGCTCATTCATCAATCTAAAACGTAATTTAAAAAACAAAACATTGCAAATTAAATAAAGTTAAGTGATTTTCGACATTTTACGTCCATACATATTATTAACACATTTCATTATAACTATGTGTCTTACATTCCATTACTTGGTGTTTTTTAAAGCTCAAAATTAATTTTGCTGAATAGATTTTTATTCTTGCCAACGTCATAAATACGGCACATGTCAAGATTAAAAATAAGGTTGTTGCCCTACCCTACACGTACATCATCTGGCTATTAGACTAAGGGATATAACTTTTCACGAGCATTCACGGTACGTCAAATGAACGGTATTCTTGTTAGAACGGTAACACGTCGGCTGCATTGCACACTAAATTAATATTTGTTACAACGAATGGAATTTTTATGTGTGGATGGATAAGGCCAACTTTATACTTTGTCTTTCCCTTGATGTACGATGTTTACAGACCAAGGTTGGGGCCAACAATGATATGATCTGGAAGAAGATATTCCCATAGAGCAGCCATCTTCTGGATTTGAAGATGGACACTAGGTCTAAAATCTCGTTTTATGGGTATAGTAGTTTCAAAGGCAATAACTGGAGGTAATAATGAGTCATTAGTTCATTCTCGACATTGCTAAACTGTACATTTTATTTTCTGTTTCCTGTATTTAATAATTCCAAAAACGAGGTGGGGGTGGGGTGGAAATTTAAGCTAGTATCTGAGCAATGAGTCTGTATATGGGAATATGGCGCAACTGTACGACCTGTGTTCGTCCGTCTCGTTTCGTCATTTTTTATTGAGGGGAATATGGAGCAACTTTAAGAATCGTGCAGGCCAGTTTCATCCCGTCCGTCACAAATGTTTTCTTTTCAGTTCAGAAAGCATTCTGGGACTCTGCATATTTCAGCCAGATGTGATATGAGTATTTTATGTGAAGTATATCGAGGTCAGGTCATAAAATTCCTTTTTTTCTGTTTCTTTAGTTAGCTTGC
Source organism: Sinohyriopsis cumingii (assembly GCA_028554795.2). Lineage (NCBI taxonomy): Eukaryota > Metazoa > Mollusca > Bivalvia > Unionida > Unionidae > Sinohyriopsis > Sinohyriopsis cumingii. Next base: position 120,442,391 of record CM068826.1, on the reverse strand, counting down.
ATTGGCATGGGTATTAGTGTTTTATGGACACATATCTACCTGTATACAGTTTCTAACAATGGTGAATACTCTAATACGCTTCCTGTTTTAGTTTAGCCTGTTAATTCTTATGTTTATGACTTACAGACTTAGTCTTACATTTTAGCACTTTTGATTGGTGAAGAAAAGATAGGGCAGGCGGTATTATATCGTGAGGAAAGAATACACACTCATTCTCTGTACTGTTCACATGAAACATGTGATAGTTTAGACGGCTCTGTTAGTTTTCATAAACAAGCCTGTCTCAAGATAAGTGGTTCGTGGTATTATGTGTGTCTGTGTGTGTGATTTTTAACGTAGGTTTAACAATTTTAGTCATATCGCTACGATATCAGCAATGTGGCAGTTTATAGTCATGTCTAGCATCTGAGACGGGCGCTCTAATCAATTCGGTCACCGGACCAGTAGATTGTTGTTGTTGTTGTCGTAGGGTTTAACGCCATTTTTCAGCACACGATAGGCTATACATGGCGGCCAGTATTAATGGTGGAGGAAGAACCCGGGAAAACCTCGGAAATAACCACCGACCCACGAGAAGCTACTGGCTAGCTTTCTCACATACGGAGCAGTAGATAAGGCAATATTCATTGTTGCACAAAGTTATTGTATTGACATGTGCATTATGCAAATGTTTGCATACAATACACGGACCATGATAGTTATTTTCACAGGATAACTAACAATATGAATCAATTATGTACAACTTATCCACCCACCCGCCTATTAAATAAATAAATAAATAAATAAATAAATAACATCAATAAAAAACAAAAATAAAATTATGGAAAGAAAGAAAAAAATGATGAACGCAATAATGGTATTAAATTACCACGTACATTTCTAGGGTTTGGTTACAGATGGTGTCCAAACAATACACACGTCATATTAGCTGGTACGTGCACCAGCCTGGTTCATTTTCTGTGATTCGACTGAATCCAGGAATACTGCCGTATTAACCTGGTATCCTGGCCTCCTATGATGTTTGGTTGTCTAAATTAATTAATTTTTTTTTCTCACCACATTTTACGATACATAGTTCCTCAATATTAAAATATAAGACCAGAATAACAAATGTGAAACTTTTGTGTTTGTTGAAAAGCAGACCCTAATCCAATTTGTACCTTCTCTTTTGTTTTGTTTTTTTTTTCTTGTTGTTTTCGTTCCTTTTTTGTGTGCTGTGGTTGTGCTGCTTTAAATAAGCGGGAAATCTCAAGTCATCGCCAGACTCAACATAAAACATGATTAGTTAATGTAAATGAATTAGATGAAATTCATATTCAGTCTGTAATTACTGTGAAGCACAGTATGCCATGGAGTACGAAAGGCAGTCTAACGTGAATATGGATGAAATACGTAAACAATTATTCCAAACTGAACAATAAATTCAAATAAATTAATTTAGGGACTGCTAATTGACGACGAGCAAGAGACAATACTTGTTTTCTCATTTCAAATACTAGATAAATCCTTTTGCCAATATATTTAGGTCTCTTCTGTCTACCATTCGTCAGCACTATACATTTGATACCGGTTGTATAATTGCAAAAAAAAATAATCATATGTTAAGTGGGGATTTTCAAAACAGATGATACAGACTAAAAGAAGTACTGTTCCTTCTCAACATTATTTTGATCACAATAAATATATCGTAATGTTCTATCGATTTGAGAATTGCCAAAATATACCTATCTCAGTCGTTGGCGATATATCTGCGCTATAGTGATATTTCTGACTTCCTTTTCAATTTCGACCACCTTATTCCATACATATCTGATATTTAAATGAATCATTTACTGTGAGCTGCTCGATTCAGAACCAAAGGTGACGTCTGTGTGTTCTTTATCCCTTGCTAACTGTACTAAATATAAAAATAATAACAAGGAAAACAAAATGATTTGCCATTCATATAAATTTTTATTCCTCTTCCAAACATAGCTTCTTCGTTCTCAACACTGAAAACTAACTCGCATCCGAATTCACACACGACTGATTTATGTACTTTGAGGTATGATGGACTGTCCTTGAGTCTCGAAAACAAACGAAAAAAATGTGCAAGGCAGGAGCAATCGTTTCGTAGATTAACAAACGTTAGTTAAGAAAAGTCCTAAAGTATGCTTCGAATGTATCTCAAAGAAAGCATTACGAATTCAATCAATATCTGTAGCAGAATGGGCAAGAAATGGACCGGTAAATTTTAAAATGTAAAATTAATATACATTCAAATTAAAAAATACAAAACAAAAAGCAAAACAACATTGTAAATTAATAAATTCTCTAATCAGTCACAAATAATTGGCTACCGAGATCTACAATAGTCATTTTATTTTTGATGTGTGGAAAAAAATCACCAATGATTGGCTACCGAGATCTAGAATAGTCATTTTATCTTTGATATGTGGGAAAAAAATCACCAAGGATTGGCTACCGAGATCTAGAATAGTCATTTTATTTTTGATGTGTGGAAAAAAATCACCAAGGATTGGCTACCGAGATCTAGAATAGTCATTTTATCTTTGATATGTGGGAAAAAAATCACCAATGATTGGCTACCGAGATCTAGAATAGTCATTTTATTTTTGATGTGTGGAAAAAAATCACCAAGGATTGGTTACCGAGATCTAGAATAGTCATTTTATTTTTGATGTGTGGAAAAAAATCGCCAAGGATTGGCTACCGAGATCTACAATAGTCATTTTATCTTTGATGTGTGGAAAAAAATCACCAAGGATTGGCTACCGAGATCTAGAATAGTCATTTTAACTTTTATGTGTGGAAAAAAATCACCAAGGATTGGCTACCGAGATCTAGAATAGTCATTTTATCTTTGATGTTTGGAAAAAAAATCACCAAGGATTGGCTACCGAGATCTAGAATAGTCATTTTATCTTTGATGTGTGGATAAAAGCTTTGTGTGGTTGAAGAAAATTCTGTAAACGAAATCAATATTGTTAGAGGTGTTAACAGGCCCGGATGTGCGAGGCCCCAAGCGATGAGCGCGGGGCCTCAAGCAAAAAAAAATCCATTTTCTGAAAGCGAGTGGCTTAAGGCGGTTGCCTCGTTCGCCTTACCCTAGGACCGAGCCTGAGTGTTAATTCCTGTATCCCTTGTGAAGTGTTTACTGATAGAATACCTTTTGTACTATTGTATTCAAATAAGGTATTGGTGTTTATTTTGGCTATATAATGAAATGATTGTTTCAACTAATTTTATTTAAGTCACAAATATGATCTATGTTTAAACTATATAATGCAAGTTTGCTCTTTAGGCTATACGTTGCTTTTCTTTTCAGTAATATAACGATTTTTATTTAAGTTATGCAATGATTTTTTCAATGTTTTATTTAAGCCATATAATGATTTTGTATTTAAGCTACATATTAAACGTCAACAATCTCAACCGAAATCAATGTAGTAAATAAAAACACAATCTTTAATTCTTGCAGCACAGAAAAGATTTATTGATCTACTGTTCAGTTAGCTGTCAACACCCGTAGCGGAGTCATTGTTGTGAAAACATATTGTCAGCTTTCGTTTGATTCATGATTAAGTTACAGTGCTGTATTTATCCCAATCATAGTATCGACTCCGCTTCATATGTGTTGACTATGAAACTATTTACCGCCAGAATTGAGTCCACTTTGAGTATCTAATTAATAATGTCGGAGGAGAGTACGGGTTGTGCTTGTCATGAAATAGGATATTTAGAGTCACTGGTGTCTTTGATAAATGAAGTGATAAAATTGTTAAGTATGGTAACGCTGATGTAAATGAAGCATTGATTTCACAACTTTGGTTACTTTACGTACCATATTTACCGTTCTGTATGATCCCTAACGATATACGAGTTCAAGAAAACAAATATCAATTTGTGTTCATTTTCCACTCTCTCTCTCTCTCTCTCTCTCTCGACCTCGACCTCGATCTCGACCGACCGACCGACCGACAGACTCAGCAGACTGATTTTGAAACAAAGGTTATTACCTTCTTAGGCATACGTAGTAGATTTCTTTACTAAGCGAGAAGAATCTGATATCAGTCTGCTTCATTCTCAAGCGTAATTGTACGAGGAAATTGTTCAAAAACTATCATTAATGAATACAATATCTTATCGATAATTTAACCCAGATGAAAGGTACTATGCACATGGAACATTTGTGTGCACCTCTACGAAAGATTATTCGAACTGTAGTGATCCCGGATGACTCGGACCTAATGATCACAGGTACCAGTGCTTTTAACTCATGTGTATCCTGGCATCATCATCATCGTAAAATGTATACGTCTCCTCAGTATCTTTCGTACAAGCTTTCGTCTTTTTCATATACTTCGTTCATATTTCGTCCATTCTTGTGATTATTACGACTCTCAAAACAGTACAGTCTATAATATAATTTAAAATACTTGTTATCACGTCATAACAAAACAGTATATTAAACTGGCAGGGCAAGACTTGGTTACGATTTATAATAGATCCAGGGCCGCGGACAGGGTAGGACAACTAGGACGAAATTCCGGGGGTCGCAAGGGTCAGGGGCCCCACCAACGTTACAATCTGTACTTCACAGGGGCCTACTGAAAAAAAAAAAAAAATCTTATCCTATCCGCGGCCATGAATAGACTGGCCTGACTGATCTGTCTGTTCGATTGATATTAGCTGTCAGACAAGTATACATTTCATTCTGGTCACTTTTGTGTCATTGTTGAGATGGAATAACTTGTCAATAATAAATATGTTGCATAAATGTGTCTCATTGCAATTATGTGTCAAATGGACTGAGTTCATATACATTCTTTAGTCCAAGGTGACACTGTCATGCCTCTATGACCAAGACATACAATTTAATAGCAACTTTTTATTAATATTCTCTCATCCGCACATGCCAGTAGCTATTGATCATGGACAGAAATATAGATATCAAATTATAAACATTAAGTTGGGTAGATTTCACAAGGTTGCAAAATTGTATAATAGAGTCTGTTATGAAATATTTGCTAACCGCGTTTTGTGTGAAAAAGATGAGCAGCGTGCACGGTTTAGTCAAACAGTTACAACAATTCATCGGCCAGAAACACCGTTTCCTGGGTGACATTTTTAACGTAATGCCTTGTGTTTTTCCACAGATGAAGATATGATGTTAAGAATTCTTTCCTACAGAAAGTTAGAACAAATGATATTTTATAACAGTTTACATTTTGATGATAGGAAGGTCAGATTTTGGCAGAGATGGAAAATGTCCTCAGGAAAACACACCGACAGTAAAGAAAACATTATCGTATGTCAGATTTTAACAATCAGGCCTGTATTAAAAAGTTATATTGAAACGAAGGGAAAAGGGGAAAATGAATAAATACATTAAAGTAACATGTATTGGTTATTTAGCTAGGCTCAATATTTTCCCTTTTATCAAACTTTTGCCCAACCATTACGCAACTGACTCGTGAATATTTAAACAAAATAACTTGGCATACAAAATCAAATGATTGGTTTGGTGGAAAATCGATGCTACGCGAAACAACACGCATTGTTAAGCATCTATTATTAAAGCAACACAGTAATTTCTGCAAAAGATCTTTTTTCAGGTTGGATTAATTTTTTATGGAAGGTGGGTAAATAATTGATGAAGCCAGCTCCCAGGGAATTGATTAATCTTACATTCAGAGTGACTGTTGCGTATCGTACATGCTGTAGCTGCTGAGTGGTAGATACAAGAAATGTTACGAATGCCATCATGATTATCATTCTGCTATCCGCGGCTTGTAGTACATGTGGTCTCGCAAAACATTAACAGGCGCACAATAGATTTAGTGTAAGATATACATGTCTCAGCACCTCTTCAGACTTGGTAAATGACACACAACTAACGGATAATTATTTGGCTCTTGGAACCATGGATAAAGTTTCTTTTATCATCTGAATTGGATGACCCAGAGAAAATATGTGTGGCCTTAGCCTGAACTCTGTAGTTCACTTTCAGTAATCAAGTTCCTTATCGAATTTCGGATAGGCACTGAAGGGCAACGTTTGTATTTTCGTCTCACGGAAGAAAGGGCTCTTAGGCTGTTTAAGAAGTGGCTGCTGAATCAAATAATCCGCCCCTACTCAACTACCAACTCAAACAGCGCAGTAGGCTAAGTCAGTGCACGAGGATGCTGGAAAGAGATAGTGGATTGATTCTTTGGTGAGATTGCAGCATTTTGCAAACACAATATTTCGGAGGTCTTCGCCAGCGAATTCCCTTTTGGATATTATCTAAGAATCTTTGGAAAACACATCCAGTTAGTGAACAGAGTGCAGTTATTCTTCATATAGTGCTTAAAATTTGCTCATATTTTTAATCATTCTATGTCTGTAAATTTTTCGTAGTATATTATGGGAGTATATCCAGATTGATTACATAGAAAGCACGACGACTCGATAACTATTACTCCTATTCTGTTACATTGTTTTATCGAGTATCATAAGAGGAATCAAGGATTTAAATTTCACTGCTATTTTCACCATGGCTGGGGCTAATGCAGTGTTCGAAAAGAAAATGCTAATGGGATGCACAGGTGTAACTTTGTTCGGTTGTCTCCTTGAAGTAATAGCAGTGAGTACGGACTCCTGGTTGCATTTCCATATAGTAGATGGACTTTACCAGAACAAGACGAATACTTTCCTCCTTCGAGTACAAAGTGGATTATGGAGAGTTTGTAGGACAACAACCCCTAACCAATCGGATTCATCCCTTGAAAGTAAGTATATTCTACATTCTTATGTATGTTGGCATAATTTTAGAAACAGAACAATTCAGTAGCATCTTGCCTTTCAAAATCACTTTTTCCCGGCTGGCTTCATACATGTGTAATTACTCGTGTATCTCTGTATGTCTGTCCATCCATCTCTTTCACTCAGGTAGCCCACTACCCCTTCTCAAATACGCATTCAGTTTCTCCTTCGTGTTATGTCTCCTTGTTGACGCTTGAGTTCAATCACCTTTCCCAACCCCCCTCCCCTCGCGGTTGAATGAATCCAGGCAAGCAATCATGTTTGTAAGTGCCAGTGTAAAAAGAAGGTCTGTGTTTGGCACCTTTCGTATAGGATATGGTTGATGTTCAAGATCATATTTCCTTTCCAGGAAGTGGGAATAACGCGTTAACTGGTTTACTTTGCAAGTTTGTAAAGGATGAAAATATTTATACATGTGTATATATGTGGTATCTACAAATGTGTGTCAAACAGATTAAGTGTCTGGTAAAACCACCAACTATTGTATATTTATCGTTTTCAGTGGTAATGTGAAAACTAGAGGGGTTCTTATATCTTGAAATCAATATGTAAAGAATGATTATCTCGCATCATTCTCCTCTGTTATCTATCATGATGATATAAATGATGTTATCCCTCATTTAAATGCCAATTTCTCCATTGTATTGTTTAGCAGTATAATGTAACCAATGTTGTTACTTATCATTTAGACAGTTCATATAAATAAATAAATAAATAAATAAATAAATATATATATATATATATATATATATATATATATATATATATATATATATATATATATATATATATATATATATATATATATATATATATATATATATATTATAGAGTATCACCACCGTGTGGCGTAACATTCTGATGTGAAGACTGTTGAAGCATGACTAGTTATACTTCATAAACACAGGACCTTGTTACTGTGAATGCTTTATACCCATTTATGTTCCTGTCAGTAGAAATTCAATACTAACATGATTTATATCTTTCGACAAATCAAGTTTATTTATTGCACAGTTGCTGCTTGTTTAGTTATTCACTTCATGGCATGTGATGAGTACAATCATGTCTTATGTATATATGTGATGCTATCATACTGGTGATCACATTCGATGATATCACATTTGTGATCGCATTCAGTGATATCATAAGTATGATTACAATCGATAATATCATACTAGTGATTACATTCGATGATAACATACTGGTGAGTACATTCAATGTTATCATACCTGTGATTACATTATATTATATCATGCTGGTGATTATATTCGATTATATTATACTTGCTATTACATTGAATAATATCGAACTGAGATTACGTTCAATTAGTCATAGTGGCGATTACATTCGATTTAGTATTCGAATTCCGTGTAAAGAACATCGACTCGAAACAATTTCATTAAATTCGTTTTATGTGCTGAATGTATTTCTTGTTAGCGTTTCCTTTTCTTGGTATTGTTTCCTTTTCAATAAGTTGAAAAGTAACAATAACAACAACGACAATAAAGAAACCCAACAAAAACAAACACCATTTGCTGTATTCATTCATACAGCAGTTATTATATTTACAAGTTGTCACATGCTTCCACAAGCAACTGCATTTACCTACAAGTTGTTATATTGTCCCACAATTTGTTATCCTTGTATACATTTTGTTATATTCATCCACAGGTTGTTATATTAATCCACAAGTTGTTATATTCATACACATGCTACTATATTTAATCGCAAGTTATTATATTCACATACAATTTGCTATATTCACACACATTGCTATATTAATATACCAGTTGTTATATTTATCTATAAATTACTAAATTCATACACATGTTATAATAATAGCAGTCATAATCATCCTCAAGTAGTTATATTCATACACGTGTCGTCATAGTCATCCAAAAGTTATTATATTCATGCACAAGTTGTCATGGTAATCCAGAAAGTTGTTCTATTCATACTCAAGTTGCCATAGTCGTCCACAAGTTATTATATTGATACATAAGTTTTCATAGTCATCCGCAAGTTATTATATTCAGACACAAGTTTTATATTTATCCGTAAGTTATATATTCATCAGCAAGTTATTATATTTATGCACAAGTTGTTTTATTATATGCTAATTTTTTTCTCCGTTAACTTTACATTGTCAGAATCGTGCAGTATTTTACGATATTGAACTCGCGAGCAATTCATATTGCATTCACGTGCATAAAGGAACTACTTTCCATTGTAAATAAACGATGGACGCAGACGCCAGCACTTTTGATATGTAAACAAATCATGTACACTCGCTTAGTAGGCGCTTTACATTTTGGTTGATTGAATTTGTTTCTGAATGAACTAAAGCAGATGTTTCGTGGACTGCACATACCAGCTGCTTTGGCACATTCAGCGCTAACTTTTTTTTATACGTTTCGGATTTAGGCTAGCTATACAGTAGACGCCAGACAGGGTCCTTACAAATAAAATGCAAGTGCCAAGGCATAAACTTGTCTTCTTTAGCTGGTAATAAGAATGGCAAAAAATATACTTACAGTTTTACATCTTGAATTTCCTCAGAATGTACTTTCTTCATTCTGCAAATCCGAATTGCATGAGCCATGTCATAGGTTCTCAATCTTGATTAAACATTTCGAAATTGTACTGTAAATTCGAATATATTCCAAGTGCACTTACGTCATCTTTACTGCACTCAAAATGAAATAAGCATTAAATTCCATGGCGTCTTTTTGATAATTGCAATTGAAAGACTTCATATATTTGCCACATTATGATTTCAAACATTCACTGACAGAAACAGAAACACATTTGCAGATGTCAACACGCTTCTCCCTCGCTTATTCAATCCGATGCATTTCATGTTGAATTGGCACGTATAAATCAAGTCCATAATCACGAAAATTTAGAATCGACAAAAATACCAAAATCTATTTATTCTAAATCAATTTGAAAAGTTGATTCAGTGCACATTCATTCAAAATATGGCTCCAAATTTAAATTTTAACTAGACACGCCATTTTCTTTCTAAAGTTATGTCTAGCGCGCGACTAGGTTCAAATTTATCTGGGCTGAGTTATGTGCGCATAATAATGTTTTTTTGTGTAATGATGAATCTGCGCTTATAAAATAAATTTGTTTCAAAGATGAAGTCCCAGACTTAATGTTTACCAGAGGAAGATAGAAAATGTATGGGATACTATTGTTAAGCCTTCGTGATAAATTGCCATCATGGTTTCATATTATTTATTTTGCCATTAATAATAATCATTATAATAGCTAAGTGGAGGATATATGAAATTGTACATCGATTTTCTTAAATATTGTGAAAATGACCTTAAAATGAAAAGAACTCAAACTCTGTAGATCCTCATTTTCTTTCATTTTAGTTACAGTTAAATATGATTATCATAAAAATCTATAATTATTATATGCTAGACCATATCTGCTGCTAATGCTGATGATGATGCTTATGATAATGACTATGATGATAAGAAAAATGAAAACTGAATCACAGCGTAAATTAAATAAGTATTTCACCTTCAGAAATGAGATAACTCCATCAAAGGGAAATTGCTGACAAGTCAAAATACCATCACAAAATGAAAATGAACCGCAGATGTCCCACCCTCAAACAATTATTCAACAAAAATATGGAAATTGTACTAATATATAAATCTCCATATTATGTAAAGCTGGTGATTTACTGCAATAAGAACATTTACTGACATTTAATATATTTTCCTTATCTAATTGTGCCCATGTTACTATTTATTTTTTGCTTTCAGATTTAATAGTGACAGGAACATTTTGTTTTATGCCTTTAGTGCATATACTGTAATAGGTATTTTTCTTTAAACGATATAATAAAGGATTTTATTCGTAATTAACATCCTCACGTTAAAAAAAAAACCTATCTTTAGTTATTTTTAATGTTGATGATACAATATCTGTCAGTTTCACGAAATGACCATGAATGGTACTCGTTATGTCCAAAAGAAGACGCTTTCTGTCTCTGTCTCTCTTTCTCTCTCTCTGTCTCTGTCTCTGCTCTGACTGTCTGTCTCTCTCTCTCTCTCTCTCTCTCTCTCTCTCTCTCTCGCTCTCTCTCTCTCTCTCTCTCTCTCTCTCTCTCTCTCTCTCTATATATATATATATATATATATATATATATATATATATATATATATATGTGTGTGTGTGTGTGTGTGTGTGTGTGTGTGTGTGTGTGTCTTTGCAAACCTGACCCCAAAATATTTCGGTCAGTGTCAAATAGTTCATCCATGCGCAGGGTTAACATGTCAGTGGCGCAACTATTAATCTTAGCACTGACACTAACTCCATGTTTACTACTGTTAGTAGTATTATTACTGCTGCCACCATCGGTAATTAGAAAATTAGCAATGATGATAGGATAAAAAGAAGTAATAGAAGTAATAGAACAAATGTGGTTATCACTTTGCATTTTTTTTTTTTGTTCTAAATACAGATCAACAAAAGGATCTGAATATAAAATAAAAGAAGCACGACAGAATGATATTTATAAATGGACATTTTCTGGTGTTAAATATTGATTCATTTATATTGAAGCATGCAAGGGGGCTCCCAGTGGCCGGGTGATTTTAAGCGCTCGCCTTTACCGATCGCCATCTCACCTCTGACCTGGTTGAGTTCGAGTCTCGGGCTTGGTCAACGTGGAAATGTGAGAAGTTTACTTGTAGTTTCCCTTGGGTCGGTGGTTCTTCCCAGATATTTCCCGGGTTTATCCTCCACCAGATATACTGTCCACAACGAATAGCCTATCTTGTGCTGAAAAATGGTCTAAACTCATCAAAATAAATTGATGTACGCAAAGAAAAAAAAAATGAAAGTTTTACAAACATTGGAGCTGGTGGTCGGAACGAAAAAAATATTATAAGATGTATTGTATATAAGACGCATTGATTCGTTTTATTCTTATTGTACACATAAGTTTTCCACACCAAACACGCTCACCTCCCTTGTCATGCCCCCCCCCCCACTCCCGTACATAAAATTACATGTATTTAAATAAAACATATATCGGTCTAAAACATATGATATGTACTCTTATTCAGCTAAAATAATCACACACATGTAAGGACAGTTTAAGGACAACTTTCCGGTTGTATGTGTAGATCTATATCGTAAGTGCATCGCTCCCCCACCCAGGGCCGACAAAGGGGGGCTGGAGCAACCGGGGATATATCCCCGGAGCCCGGGCTCTATAGGACAACAACACTAGGAGAGGCTTGGGTATTTCTTACCCCAGTGCATGTGGCCGCTTTCTACCGACCGCCACCCCCCCCCCCCCGGTTAAATTGCCCTGCCCCTCCCACTGCTTTTTACGCGTGTCAAATTAAATCGCAGATAACTATTTTCTTTCTTTTTTGGGAACAAAGGGACACCTTTAAATATGACTTAGATACGATGCTGATATACGAAGATTGAACGCTGACTGGGTTATGCGTGAAGTTATTGGCTGCAAAGCAGTATAACGGACCATCTGGAACGAAAGTAGGACTCTAGCACTACATCCAAATTAATTAACTTTCGTTGATTGACGCTTAATTTAAAATGTCAGTTCAATCCACTGTAGGAACAGAGGCACATGAACATTTGTGCGCAAGCCTCTTTAATTCAATTAACTAACACTGTAGGAAAAAACGCTGGAAATAAGTCAGACGATTTCTTACTTTGATTCAACGGGTTCAACCTATAAGTTGATGTAAGCATGCGCACGCACACACACACATACACCGAGTCTACAGTTTCCAGCTATTTCCGCGATCAAGGATGTACCCGCCCACGCTGAAGCGACCAGCTATCATAATACAGCTCCATAATCATCAACATGTACGTTTCCCAACTCGTCAACAAATAGAGAAATCGAATCAGTGAAAACATTGCCATGGCAAAGCTGATCTTCTATGTTTACCCATAATGGGGTCATACCAACGTCCACAGCATTATGAGTGAAAAAATCCCCGTCTCAAATTTAATTTTGATCATATAATGAGCTAATACTGAAGAAAATCGGAGTTATATCAGCGCATATATTGACTGATTACGAAAAGTGCTGAAACTATGTAACGTTTCGCATTTGAGAATGATCGCGAGTATTAAAATGAACCGTCTCTACTCGCTTATAAGTCGAGTCCAAACTTCAAATTGCACAGACCAGATCTTCCGTTGTATAACGAGCCGGCAGATCTGTGTCTGTGCAGTTTGTTTGGAATAATCAGTAGAATAGACTACATCTACATAGACCGTGATCAGCAGGCTCATTATGCTACAGTCGATCAGGATCATTGTTGTTTGCAGTTTGACTCAACTTATTAGCGAGTATATACAGAAAGCTTTTATTTATACAAGGCGATCGATTTTATAGCGACAAGTTTTCATTTGTTAATAAACGTGTATTTAGGTCATATTTTCTCCGAGTTGTCCGATGATGCAGATATAAAGAGAAAACTTCGTCCTCTCTACTTATGAGTGAACATTCCCTTAACGCTATTCAGATCACGTTCAGCTGATGTCCGAGTTTTTATTTAAATCATAATGCATGAATGTGCATTGTGCGCTCCTATCGACGCATATTTCACTTTATACACTGACGCGCTTGAATGTGTGTAACAATAACGGATTCTGTTTTCTAACGGTGTATGGAAGGCGCCATAATGCTTTGAGAATGTTTGTCCATAACATTGTTGATAATTTTATTATACTATTGAGGAAAAGGATACATCCTGTTCGAATTCAAGTTTTTTTTCTTACTCTGAACTCGTTGCTTTTGATATACTGTATGCGTCTATGAACTATGATATGTTATTATTATTATTATTATTATTATTATTATTATTATTATTATTATTATTATTAATGCGTCCCTGAGATTACTTTAACGAAGAGATACTTATGAAAAATATGCTTGTGCTGTAGAATTGTCACATTGTGCATCCAGTATGAAATCAGGTATTTTTTGACACCACTGCATATTACGAAGGAGAATCAGGTAGATAAAATATTGATGCCTGTTCAGCGGAAAATTTACCACAGACAGTCATACAAAAGTGTTTATTGTAACCCTTACCATGCGCAGTACATGTGTTAGACTGAGTCGTTTCATAATATAATTAGTTCTTAACATTTAGCCTAACCAATAGATTCGTGGCCATGCATTTGTTTCTGAGAAGTTACATCCGGTCCTCATCGTACAAAGTTTTGTTATTTTAAATTTTATATACGGACATTTTTTTCCTATTCAATAAACATGGTTATGATACTTTCTCTAATTCGGCTCGTTCTTTACAGTCTTCTACTTCGGGTCTCAGTACTCCTTTCAGCCATTTTGATTATTTCTTAATTACTATATAGACTCTTCACACCCTCGCTCATTCAATAATATAATTACCTGATTAATATTTGTTTAATAAATGGTGATGTAGAGTATAAGAAACAGGTCGAATCTGAGCGTCGAATACCTTTTACCTCTGTTTGTGTCCATTAACTTTGCAATTAAAAAATTATAAATGCGAAATATGCCAGTCAGGCCTCACCGGAAGAGGAAGGGAGATAATTCAGCTTGTCTCTAAGTATCTTAATAAAGCCAATATGGCGAGTTCCTGTGCCTATAAAGGATTCACAACACTAATTAAAGTTCTACAGTACACATATGAAAACTTCGTACTGTTACAAATCTGATAACTTTTTATTTCTAAATGCTCGTGATCAATTTTACACTTTAGGCCCATCTTTGATGCAATATTCTGTGTTGAGAAAACCACATGAATTGCGGCATCGTTTTAAATTTTATTTGCATGTGTGTGAAACAAGTATTTCCCATTCCGCATCCAAAATATCAGTTGCTACTTTCAGTATTGAGTTTTCCTCAGAAAAGTCTGTAAAAAGGATTGGAACGGTATCAACAAATAGAAGTTAGTTTAGTTTCCGACATTAATATTTGATATATTTAATTGTGTGGTACAAAAACGTTATATTTTAATGAGTGGCGAAACCACGAATTGAAATATAGTTTTGACACAACAAGATGGAATATATTTTGTGTTTACTCTGGAAAAGAAAATTGTATTTTATTATATAACCAACTTGCTCCTGAATGTAAACATAGAATATAAAACTCTATCTTCAGTACAACACATCATTAGCCCTTTTCGTTAATTCACATCACTTTCACTAAAATATTAGTGATATAAGAGGGTGTGAAGATTAGTTTGACATGATCAACTATCTGAACGTATTTGACTACAACGTTAGATTCAGTAATGCATCACAGAGTTACCATTATTGTCACGGCAGTAAGGGGAAATAACTTCCTAGAGACGCTAATGGCGTCGAGTAAAATCTCTTATGTCAGTATAATTTATCTGACCTGTAATACAGTGTATGTTTATTTGTTCTAGCTCACAACATGTTGGTGTATTTGGCTACTGGGATAACATATGTAGGCACGCACAATCAAGCGTCGCATGGCATGATTGGAAATAGTATATTTTCATATGTGAAAAAATAAGGACAAATTTATCACACGTGAACATTGACGAAGGATAAAAATGTTTCGGTAATATGTTTCTACATTGCACACATTCGTATATAATAAAACATTGGAAATGTTTATTTCAGTTTGCACATTGAATAAGATCCGAAAAACGCTGTTTTTATTAAAATTAAAATGTTTCTTTTCCAACCTTTTAAACATGTAAGAGCCTGGCAAAAATGAATTACAATGAAAAAGTATAAATATAGTGATAACATATCTGAAGGCAGGATTAAGCTTGTTTGCTATTTGTGGGCGTTATTCGGTAGCTCGCCTTAGTTAGCCAAGAGTTTGCCTCAAATAGTTCTTATCTCTCACACAATACAGTTAAAGATATGTAATGTAGGTTCCGCTAATATTTGGCTGTTTCTAGGCTGCCGGCTGTAATTTAATCTTCTCTCTCCCATCCACAACCAGTCATGTCAGGGATGATAGTGACGTACACAGTACCAGAAAGCTGACTGGGCAGAAGACTTACCACAGTGTGATGAAGTCAAGACAAATGTATTTATAAGTTTTCTTTACTTTTTCAAATTGTACTTATCGTTCTTTTTTGATAATCTGTATGGTTTAGTTTACTAATCATTTATGTGTAATTTGTATGTGTGAACATGAAGCAAAGATTTGTTATGAAGTAGATAAAATGATATACAAGTGAAAGTATTTTTGTTGTATACAGAGAAATAGATTCACATGGAACTCGTACACAATGTTATTATTACAACAAAAATACGGCATTCAAAATTAATAATAACAACACTACTACTACTGCTGCTACTACTACTACTACTACTACTGCTACTACTACTACTACTGTAATGTTATTTGTTTCGGAGTAAGGGTTAGGGGAGATGACTTTTCCAGGAAATCGCAACTTACCTTTCGCAGCATTATGAAAAGGAGTGTAGGTGAAATAAAAAGTGTTTCAATACTTAATAAATTATATGTGCTACTACAATGGCATTAGGGCTTCGATATATAATACATTATGTGTGCTACCACAATGGCATTAGGCTTTCGGTACATAATAAATTATGTGTGTTACCACAATTGCATTAGGCCTTCGGTACCTAATAAATTATATGTGCTATCTCAATGGCATTAGGCCTTCGATACATATTAAATTATATATGCTACCACAATGGCATAAGGTCTTCGATACATAATACGTTATGTGTGTTACCACAGTTGCATTAGGCCTTCGATACATAATAAATAATGTGTGCTACCACAGTGGCATTAGGCCTTCGATGCATAATAAATTATATATGCTGCCACAATGGCATTAGGCCTTCGATACATATTAAATTATATATGCTACCACAATGGCATAAGGTCTTCGATACATAATACGTTATGTGTGTTACCACAGTTGCATTAGGCCTTCGATACATAATAAATAATGTGTGCTACCACAGTGGCATTAGGCCTTCGATGCATAATAAATTATATATGCTACCACAATGGCATTAGGCCTTCGATACATAATAAACTATATATGCTGCCACAATGGCATTAGGCCTTCGATACATAATAAATTATATGTGCTACCACAATGACATTAGGCCTTCGATACATAATAAATTATATATGTGCCATCAAATTATATGTGCTTTCACAAGGATATTATACCTGTTTTATGAACTGGAAATTAGCTCACAAAACTGAAACATTTATTATGTACCTGTATGTCTATGAATTCAAAAAGTTATCATTTTATGTATATTTATGTTGCCGTGTAATGCATAC
Organism: Sinohyriopsis cumingii; assembly: GCA_028554795.2. NCBI lineage: Eukaryota > Metazoa > Mollusca > Bivalvia > Unionida > Unionidae > Sinohyriopsis > Sinohyriopsis cumingii. The sequence goes on along the minus strand of CM068826.1, from coordinate 120,425,263 downwards.
TGTTAGACAGAATATATACATGCATGTATTTGTACATTAATTTTTTTTTCCATATAGATATGATTGATTGCCCTTATATGTATAGATTAACTATTATCTTACTAGGTGTGTCTTGCTTTGTATTATTAAAGTGACTGATGAACTTTGTCCAAATTATGTGATGGGCACATGATGTATACATTAATACATATATAGTATGAATGGCATGATGTATACGTTAGGACATAATTAGATGGAATGAATGTCATGATGTGTACATTAACCCATAGATGATACGAATGTCATTTATATATTAACACATAGATGGCATGAATGTCATGCTATATAAGTTAGTACATAATTAGATGGAATGAATGTCACGATGGATATATTAATCCATAGCCGATACGAATGTCATGTATACATTAACAAATCTATACATGGCACAACTGTAATGTTGTATACATAAACACATACATAGTATGAATGTCATCATGTATACATTAACGCTATACAGTAACTCATCGATGGATGATATTATTGCCATGACATATACATTAACACATTGATAGATGGTATTAATGTCACGAAATATGCATTAACACATCGACAGATGGTATTAATGTCACGAAGTATACATAAACACATCGATAGATGATATGAATGTCATGACGTATACATGAACACATCGATAGATGGTCTGAATGAAAGGAAGTATACATTAACACATCGATAGATGATATGAATGTCATGACGTATACATTAACACATCGATAGATGATATGAATGTCATGACGTATACATTAACACATCGATAGATGGTATTTATGTCATGATGTATGCATTAACACATCGATAGATGGTATTTATGTCATGATGTATGCATTAACACATCAACAGATGGTATGAATGTCATAACGTATACATTCAACACATCGATAGATGGTATGAATGTCATGATGTATATATTAACACATCGATAGATTGTATGAATTTCATGACGTATACATGAACACATCGATACATGCTATCAATGTCATGATGTATATATTAACACATCGATAGATTGTATGAATTTCATGACGTATACATGAACACATCGATACATGGCATGAATGTCATGATGTATACATGAACACATGATATCAATGTCATGACTTATACATGAACACATCGATACATGATATGAATGTCATGATGTATACATTAACACATCGATAGATGGTATGAATGTCATGATGTATACATGAACACATGGTATTAATGTCATGACTTATACATGAACACATCGATAGATGGTATGAATGTCATGATGTATATATGAACACATCGATACATGGTATGAATGTCATGACGTATACATGAACACATCGATAGATGGTATGAATGTCATGACGTATACATGAACACATCGATACATGGTATGAATGTCATGATGTATACATGAACACATCGATAGATGGTATGAATGTCATGACTTATACATGAACACATCGATAGATGGTATGAATGTCATGATGTATGCATGAACACATCGATAGATGATATGAATGTCATAACGTATACATTAACACATCGATAGATGGTATTTATGTCATGATGTATGCATTAACACATCGATAGATGGTATTTATGTCATGATGTATGCATTAACACATCAACAGATGGTATGAATGTCATAACGTATACATGAACACATCGATAGATGGTATGAATGTCATGATGTATATATTAACACATAGATAGATTGTATGAATTTCATGACGTATACATGAACACATCGATACATGGTATGAATGTCATGATGTATATATTAACACATCGATAGATTGTATGAATTTCATGACGTATACATCAACACATGGTATTAATGTCATGACTTATACATGAACACATCGATACATGATATGAATGTCATGATGTATACATTAACACATCGATAGATGGTATGAATGTCATGATGTATACATGAACACATCGATAGATGGCATGAATGTCATGATGTATACACGAACACATGGTATTAATGTCATGACTTATACATGAACACATCGATACATGATATGAATGTCATGAGGTATACATTAACACATCGATAGATGGTATTAATGTCACGACTTATACATGAACACATCGATAGATGGTATTAATGTCATGATGTATACATGAACACATCGATAGATAGTATGAATGTCATGACTTATACATGAACACATGGTATTAATGTCATGACGTATACATGAACACATCGATAGATGGTATTAATGTCATGACGTATACATGAACACATCGATAGATGGTATGAATGTCATGACTTCTACATGAACACATCGATAGATGGTATGAATGTCATGATGCATACATGAACACATGGTATTAATGTCATGAGGTATACATGAACACACCGATAGATGGTATTAATGTCACGAAATATGCATTAACACATCGACAGATGGTATTAATGTCACGAAGTATACATAAACACATCGATAGATGATATGAATGTCATGACGTATACATGAACACATCGATAGATGGTCTGAATGAAAGGAAGTATACATTAACACATCGATAGATGATATGAATGTCATGACGTATACATTAACACATCGATAGATGATATGAATGTCATGACGTATACATTAACACATCGATAGATGGTATTTATGTCATGATGTATGCATTAACACATCGATAGATGGTATTTATGTCATGATGTATGCATTAACACATCAACAGATGGTATGAATGTCATAACGTATACTTGAACACATCGATAGATGGTATGAATGTCACGATGTATATATTAACACATCGATAGATTGTATGAATTTCATGACGTATACATGAACACATCGATACATGCTATGAATGTCATGATGTATATATTAACACATCGATAGATTGTATGAATTTCATGACGTATACATGAACACATCGATACATGGCATGAATGTCATGATGTATACATGAACACATGGTATCAATGTCATGACTTATACATGAACACATCGATACATGATATGAATGTCATGATGTATACATTAACACATCGATAGATGGTATGAATGTCATGATGTATACATGAACACATGGTATTAATGTCATGACTTATACATGAACACATCGATAGATGGTATGAATGTTATGATGTATACATGAACACATCGATACATGGTATGAATGTCATGACGTATACATGAACACATCGATAGATGGTATGAATGTCATGACGTATACATGAACACATCGATACATGGTATGAATGTCATGATGTATACATGAACACATCGATAGATGGTATGAATGTCATGACTTATACATGAACACATCGATAGATGGTATGAATGTCATGATGTATGCATGAACACATCGATAGATGATATGAATGTCATAACGTATACATTAACACATCGATAGATGGTATTTATGTCATGATGTATGCATTAACACATCGACAGATGGTATTTATGTCATGATGTATGCATTAACACATCAACAGATGGTATGAATGTCATAACGTAAACATGAACACATCGATAGATGGTATGAATGTCATGATGTATATATTAACACATAGATAGATTGTATGAATTTCATGACGTATACATGAACACATCGATACATGGTATGAATGTCATGATGTATATATTAACACATCGATAGATTGTATGAATTTCATGACGTATACATCAACACATGGTATTAATGTCATGACTTATACATGAACACATCGATACATGATATGAATGTCATGATGTATACATTAACACATCGATAGATGGTATGAATGTCATGATGTATACATGAACACATCGATAGATCGCATGAATGTCATGATGTATACACGAACACATGGTATTAATGTTATGACTTATACATGAACACATCGATACATGATATGAATGTCATGAGGTATACATTAACACATCGATAGATGGTATTAATGTCATCACTTATACATGAACACATCGATAGATGGTATTAATGTCATGATGTATACATGAACACATCGACAGATTGTATGAATGTCATGACTTATACATGAACACATGGTATTAATGTCATGACGTATACATGAACACATCGATACATGGCATTAATGTCATGACGTATACATGAACACATCGATAGATGGTATGAATGTCATGACTTATACATGAACACATCGATAGATGGTATGAATGTCATGATGCATACATGAACACATGGCATTAATGTCATGAGGTATACATGAACACACCGATAGATGGTATGAATGTCATGACGTATACATTAACACATCGATAGATGATATGAATGTCATGACGTACACATTAACACATCGATAGATGGTATTTATGTCATGATGTATGCATTAACACATCGATAGATGGTATTTATGTCATGATGTATGCATTAACACATCAACAGATGGTATGAATGTCATAACGCATACATGAACACATCGATAGATGGTATGAATGCCACGATGTATATATTAACACATCGATAGATTGTATGAATTTCATGACGTATACATGAACACATCGATACATGGTATGAATGTCATGATGTATATATTAACACATCGATAGATTGTATGAATTTCATGACGTATACATGAACACATCGATACATGGTATGAATGTCATGATGTATACATGAACACATGGTATGAATGTCATGACTTATACATGAACACATCGATACATGATATGAATGTCATGATGTATACATTAACACATCGATGGATGGTATGAATGTCATTATGTATACATGAACACATCGATTGATGGTATGAATGTCACGATGTATATATTAACACATCGATAGATGGTATGAATGTCATGACTTATACATGAACACATCGATACATGGTATGAATGTCATGATGTATATATTAACACATCGATAGATGGTATGAATGTCATGATGTATACATGAACACATCGATACATGGTATGAATGTCATGACGTATACATGAACACATCGATAGATTGTATGAATTTCATGACGTATACATGAACACATCGATACATGGTATGAATGTCATGATGTATACATGAACACATGGTAAGAATATCATGATGTATACATGAACACATCGATAGATGGTATGCATGTCATGACTTATACATGAACACATCGATAGATGGTATCAATGTCATGATGTATACATGAACATATGGTATTAATGTCATGACGTATACATGAACACATCGATAGATGGTATGAATGTCCTGACGTATACATGAACACATCGATAGATGGTATGAATGTCATGATGTATATATTAACACATCGATACATTGTATGAATTTCATGACGTATACATGAACAGATCGATACGTGGTATGAATGTCATGATGTGTACATGAACACATGGTATTAATGTCATGACGTATACATGAATACATCGATAGATGGTATTAATGTGATGATGTATACATGAACACATGGTATTAATGTCATGACTTATACATGAACACATCGATACATGATATGAATGTCATGATGTATACATTAACACATCGATACATGGTATGAATGTCATGACGTATACATGAACACATCGATACATGGTATGAATGTCATGATGTATACATGAACACATGGTATTAATGTCATGACTTATACATGAACACATCGATAGATGGTATGAATGTCATGATGTATACATGAACACATGGTATTAATGTCATGACGTATACATGAACACATCCATAGATGATATGAATGTCATGACGTATACATTAACACATCGATAGATTGTATTTATGTCATGATGTATGCATTAACACATCGATAGATGGTATTTACGTCATGATGTATGCATTAACACATCAACAGATTGTATGAATGTCATAACGTATACATGAACACATCGATAGATGTATGAATGTCACGAAGTATATATTAACACATCGATAGATTGTATGAATTTCATGACGTATACATGAACAAATCGATACATGGTATGAATGTCATGATGTATACATGAACACATGGTATGAATGTCATGACTTATACATGAACACATCGATACATGATATGAATGTCATGATGTATACATTAACACATCGATAGATGGTATGAATGTCATTATGTATACATGAACACATCGATTGATGGTATGAATGTCACGATGTATATATTAACACATCGATAGATGGTATGAAAGTCATGACTTATACATGAACACATCGATACATTGTATGATTGTCATGATGTATATATTAACACATCGATAGATTGTATGAATTTCATGACGTATACATGAACACATCGATACATGGTATGAATGTCATGATGTATACATGAACACATGGTATTAATGTCTTGACTTATACATGAACACATCGATACATGATATGAATGTCATGATGTATACATTAACACATCGATAGATGGTATGAATGTCATGACGTATACATGAACACATCGATGGATGGTATGAATGTCATGACTTATACATGAACACATCGATAGATTGTATGAATTTCATGACGTATACATAAACACATCGATAGATGGTATGAATGTCATGATGTATACATGAACACATGGTATGAATGTCATGATGTATACATGAACACATCGATAGATGGTATGAATGTCATGACTTATACATGAACACATCGATAGATTGTATGAATTTCATGACGTATACATGAACACATCGATAGATGCTATGAATGTCCTGACGTATACATGAACACATCGATAGATGGTATGAATGTCATGATGTATATATTAACACATCGATAGATTGTATGAATTTCATGACGTATACATGAACACATCGATACATGGTATGAATGTCATGATGTATACATGAACACATGGTATTAATGTCATGACGTATACATGAACACATCGATACATGGTATGAATGTCATGATGTATACATGAACACATGGTTTTAATGTCATGACGTTTACATGAACACATCGATACATGATATGAATGTCATGATGTATACATTAACACATCGATACATGGTATGAATGTCATGACGTATACATGAACACATCGATAGATGGTATGAATGTCATGATGCATATATTAACACATCGATAGATTGTATGAATTTCATGACGTATACATGAACACATCGATACATGGTATGGATGTCATGATGTATATATTAACACATCGATAGATTGTATGAATTTCATGACGTATACATGAACACATCGATACATGGTATGAATGTCATGATGTATACATGAACACATGGTATCAATGTCATGGCTTATACATGAACACATCGATACATGATATGAATGTCATGATGTATACATTAACAAATCGATAGATGGCATGAATGTCATGATGTATACATGAACACATGGTATTAATGTCCTGACTTCTACATGAACACATCGATACATGATATGAATGTCATGATGTATACATTAACACATCGATACATGGTATGAATATCATGACGTATACATGAACACATCGATAGATGGTATGAATGTCATGATGTATATATTAACACATCGATAGATTGTATGAATTTCATGGCGTATACATGAACACATCGATACACGGTATGAATGTCATGATGTATATATTAACACATCGATAGATTGTATGAATTTCATGACGTATACATGAACACATCGATACATGGTATGAATGTCATGACGTATACATGAACACATGGTATTAATGTCATGACTTATACATGAACACATCGATACATGATATGAATGTCATGATGTATACATTAACACATCGATAGATGGTATGAATGTCATGATGTATACATTAACACATCGATAGATGGTATTTATGTCATGATGTATACATGAACACATCGATAGATGGTATGAATGTCATGACGTATACATTAACACATCGATAGATGGTATGAATGTCATGATGTATACATGAACATATCGATAGATGTTATGAATGTCATGACGCATACATGAACACATCGATACATGGTATGAATGTCATGACTTATACATGAACACATCGAAAGATTGTATGAATGTCATGACTTATACATGAACACATCGATAGATGGTATGAATGTCATGATGTATACATGAACACATGGTATTAATGTCATGACTTATACATGAACACATCGATACATGATATGAATGTGATGATGTATACATTAACACATCGATACATGGTATGAATGTCATGACGTATACATGAACACATCGATAGATGGTATGAATGTCATGATGTATATATTAACTCATCGATAGATTGTATGAATGTCATGACGTATACATGAACACATCGATACATGGTATGAATGTCATGACGTATACATGAACACATCGATAGATGGTATGAATGTCATGATGTATATATTAACACATCGATAGATTGTATGAATGTCATCACGTATACATGAACACATCGATACATGGTATGAATGTCATGACTTATACATGAACACATAGAAAGATTATATGAATGACATGACTTATACATGAACACATCGATACATGGTATGAATGTCATGATGTATAGATGAACACATGGTATTAATGTCATGACTTATACATGAACACATCGATACATGATATGAATGTCATGATGTATACATGAACACATCGATACATGGTATGAATGTCATGACGTATACATGAACACATCGATACATGGTATGAATGTCATGATGTATATATTAACACATCGATAGATTGTATGAATTTCATGACGTATACATGAACACATCGATACATGGTATGGATGTCATGATGTATATATTAACACATCGATAGATTGTATGAATTTCATGACGTATACATGAACACATCCATACATGGTATGAATGTCATGATGTATACATGAACACATTGTATTAATGTCATGGCTTATACATGAACACATCGATAAATGATATGAATGTCATGATGTATACATTAACACATCGATAGATGGTATGAATGTCATGACGTATACATGAACACATCGAAAGATTGTATGAATGTCATGATGTATATATTAACACATTGATAGATTGTATGAATGTCATGACGTATACATGAACACATCGATACATGGTATGAATGTCATGACTTATACATGAACACATCGAAAGATTTTATGAATGTCATGACTTATACATGAACACATCGATACATGGTATGAATGTCATGATGTATACATGAACACATGGTATTAATGTCATGACTTATACATGAACACATCGATACATGATATGAATGTCATGATGTATACATTAACACATCGATACAGGTATGAATATCATGACGTATACATGAACACATCGATAGATGGTATGAATGTCATGATGTATATATTAACACATCGATAGATTGTATGAATTTCATGACGTATACATGAACACATCGATACATGGTATGGATGACATGATGTATATATTAACACATCGATAGATTGTATGAATTTCATGACGTATACATGAACACATCGATACATGGTATGAATGTCATGATGTATACATGAACACATGGTATTAATGTCATGGCTTATACATGAACACATCCATAAATGATATGAATGTCATGATGTATACATTAACACATCGATAGATGGTATGAATGTCATGACTTATACATGAACACATCGAAAGATTGTATGAATGTCATGACGTATACATGAACACATCGATACATGGTATGAATGTCATCATGTAAACATGAACACCTTGTATGAATGTCATGACTTATACATGAACACATCGATACATGATATGAATGTCATGATGTATACATTAACACATCGATAGATGGTATGAATGTCATTATGTATACATGAACACATCGATTGATGGTATGAATGTCACGATGTATATATTAACACATCGATAGATGGTATGAATGTCATGACTTATACATCAACACATCGATACATTGTATGATTGTCATGATGTATATATTAACACATCGATAGATTGTATGAATTTCATGACGTATACATGAACACATCGATACATGGTATGAATGTCATTATGTATACATGAACACATGGTATTAATGTCTTGACTTATACATGAACACATCGATACATGATATGAATGTCATGATGTATACATTAACACATCGATAGATGGTATGAATGTCATGACGTATACATGAACACATCGATGGATGGTATGAATGTCATGACTTATACATGAATACATCGATAGATTGTATGAATTTCATGACGTATACATGAACACATCGACAGATGGTATGAATGTCATGATGTATACATGAACACATGGTATTAATGTCATGACGTATACATGAACACATCGATAGATGGTATGAATGTCCTGACGTATACATGAACACATCGATAGATGGTATGAATGTCATGATGTATATATTAACACATCGATAGATTGTATGAATTTCATGTTGTATACATGAACACATCGATACATGGTATGAATGTCATGATGGATACATGAACACATGGTATTAATGTCATGACTTATACATGAACACATCGATAGATGGTATGAATGTCATGATGTATACATGAACACATGGTATTAATGTCATGACTTATACATCAACACATCGATACATGATATGAATGTCATGATGTATACATTAACACATCGATACATGGTATGAATGTCATGACGTATACATGAACACATCGATAGATGGTATGAATGTCATGATGTATATATTAACACATCGATAGATTGTATGAATTTCATGACGTATACATGAACACATCGATACATGGTATGAATGTCATGATGGATACATGAACACATGGTATTAATGTCATGACTTATACATGAACACATCGATAGATGGTATGAATGTCATGATGTATACATGAACACATGGTATTAATGTCATGACTTATACATCAACACATCGATACATGATATGAATGTCATGATGTATACATTAACACATCGATACATGGTATGAATGTCATGACGTGTACATGAACACATCGATAGATGGTATTTATGTCATGATGTATACATGAACACATCGATAGATTGTATGAATTTCATGACGTATACATGAACACATCGATACATGGTATGGATGTCATGATGTATATATTAACACATCGATAGATTGTATGAATTTCATGACGTATACATGAACACATCGATACATGGTATGAATGTCATGACGTATACATGAACACATGGGATTAATGTCATGACTTATACATGAACACATCGATACATGATATGAATGTCATGATGTATACATTAACACATCGATAGATGGTATGAATGTCATGATGTATACATTAACACATCGATAGATGGTATTTATGTCATGATGTATACATGAACACATCGATATATGGTATGAATGTCATGACGTATACATGAACACATCGATAGATGGTATGAATGTCATGATGTATACATGAACACATCGATAGATGGTATGAATGTCATGACGTATACATGAACACATCGATGCATGGTATGAATGTCATGACTTATACATGAACACATCGAAAGATTGTATGAATGTCATGACTTATACATGAACACATCGATACATGGTATGAATGTCATGATGTGTACATGAACACATGGTATTAATGTCATGACTTATACATGAACACATCGATACATGATATGAATGTCATGATGCATACATTAACACATCGATACATGGTATGAATGTCATGACGTATACATGAACACATCGATAGATGGTATGAATGTCATGATGTATATATTAACACATCGATAGATTGTATGAATGTCATGACGTATACATGAACACATCGATACATGGTATGAATGTCATGATGTATACATGAACACATGGTATTAATGTCATGACTTATACATGAACACATCGATACATGATATGAATGTCATGATGTATACATTAACACATCGATACATGGTATGAATGTCATGACGTATACATGAACACATCGAATAATGGTATGAATGTCATGATGTATATATTAACACATCGATAGATTGTATGAATGTCATGACGTATACATGACCACATCGATACATGGTATGAATGTCATGACTTATACATGAACACATCGAAAGATTGTATGAATGTCATGACTTATACATGAACACATCGATACATGGTATGAATGTCATGATGTATACATGAACACATGGTATTAATGTCATGACTTATGCATGAACACATCGATACATGATATGAATGTCATGATGTATACATTAACACATCGATACATGATATGAATATCATGACGTATACATGAACACATCGATAGATGGTATGAATGTCATGATGTATATATTAACACATCGATAGATTGTATGAATTTCATGACGTATACATGAACACATCGATGCATGGTATGGATGTCATGATGTATATATTAACACATCAATAGATTGTATGAATTTCATGACGTATACATGAACACATCGATACATAGTATGAATGTCATGATGTATACATGAACACATGGTATTAATGTCATGGCTTATACATGAACACATCGATAAATGATATGAATGTCATGATGTATATATTAACACATCGATAGATGGTATGAATGTCATGACGTATACATGAACACATCGATAGATGGTATGAATGTTATGACTTATACATGAACATATGGTATTAATGTCATGACGTATACATGAACACATCGATAGATGTATGAATGTTATGACTTATACATGAACACATGGTATTAATGTCATGACTTATACATGAACACATCGGTAGATGGCATGAATGTCGTGATGTATACATGAACACATGGTATTAATGTCATGACTTATACATGAACACATCGATACATGATATGAATATCATGATGTATACATTAACACATCGATACATGGTATGAATGTCATGACGTATATATGAACACATCGATAGATGGTATGAATGTCATGATGTATATATTAACACATCGATAGATTGTATGAATTTCATGACGTATACATGAACACATCGATACATGGTATGAATGTCATGACGTATACATGAACACATGGTATTAATGTCAGGACTTATACAGGAACACATCGATACATGATATGAATGTCATGATGTATACATTAACACATCGATAGATGGTATGAATGTCATGATGTGTACATTAACACATCGATAGATGGTATTTATGTCATGATGTATACATGAACACATCGATAGATGGTATGAATGTCATGACGTATACATTAACACATCGATAGATGGTATGAATGTCATGATGTATACATGAACACATCGATACATGGTATGAATGTCATGACGTATACATGAACACATCGATACATGGTATGAATGTAATGACTTATACATGAACACATCGAAAGATTGTATGAATGTCATGACTTATACATGAACACATCGATACATGGTATGAATGTCATGATGTATACATGAACACATGGTATTAATGTCATGACTTATACATGAACACATCGATACATGGTATGAATGTCATGACTTGTACATGAATACATCGATAGATTGTATGAATGTCATGACTTATACATGAACACATCGAGAGATGGTATGAATGTCATGATGTATACATGAACACATGGTATTGATGTCATGACTTATACATGAACACATCGATACATGGTATGAATGTCATGATGTATACATGAACACATCTATACATGGTATGAATGTCATGATGTATACATTAGCACATCGATAGATGGTATGAATGTCATGATTTATACATGAACACATCGATACATGGTATGAATGTCATGACTTATACATGAACACATCGACAGATTGTATGAATGTCATGACTTATACATGAACACATCGATTGATTGTATGAATGTCATGACTTTTACATGAACACATCGATACATGGTATGAATGTCATGACTTACACATGAACACATCGATACATGGTATGAATGTCATGATGTATACATGAATACATCGATAGATTGTATGAATTTCATGACGTTTATATTGAAATAGATGGTATGACTATCATATGTGTAATTTATTTGCGATATTTTCAAATCATGCATACATTTTGATTACAAGAATTGGATTTAAACGTCAATGAAAAAATGCTAAACGATATTTTATATTATACTTTTAACAATCACAGTTGTAAATGATTATAATTTTAGATTAGAGATTACTGATACTTTGCCCTTGTCGCTATCCTTGTCTTCTGCTGAGAATACCTGAATTGTATGTTGTGCGAAGTGTGTGTGTGTGTGTGTGTGTTACATGCGTGTGTTTCAAAAGTATAAGTTTGCTTACCAAGCTGTCATCTCTCTCTCTCTCCCTCTCTCGTTATTGACAATGAGAGATTAATATCTAATTTCATAGGTGGTACAAATTCACTTCCACGTGTAAGTTATTATTATCTTAAGTAGATAATTGTTAATATTTGTAATTTGAAGACGGTGTCAAATTACAGCCAGTGGTGAAAAACTTATGGACATTTCAGCCATACTAACATGGGCAAAACTGTATACGTGATAACTGATCAAACTTATTCTAAATATTACACACTCTACTTACACATAGTGATATTCTGGTGGGGTGAGTGGTGATCATTTATGTAGACCATGATAGCGTATGGACAAATAAACTATTTATTCTTTAATCTCGTGTAGACTCGCAAACAGCTTTCCTTCAAGCAATATTCTTTTTCATTTTGTTTTTCTTTGCTTAATGTTTTTCAGTGCAATGCATGTACCTATGATACCTATATCGAGGTCTGATGATACAGATCACGATTTTTAGCGCCAGGAACTGACTGAGACTGATTGGAAAATTAGGATTTCCGACAATATTGACGAGTGTACTGTCACCATGACTAAAGTCAAACTTAACGCATTCACTTTGTTGTCTCACTATTTTTGTACAGAGTAAACCTAGTTGGTCAATGTGTTTATAACTTATTTATAAAGTCCATATATAAATGTAGACCATGTGCTTATAACTTATTTATAAAGTCCATATGTAAATGTAGCTTCTTATTATTGTATTTTTAAAAATGTTTTATTTTGGTTTCTTGGGGGGAGGGGGATGAACTTATATATATTGTTTGTTTTCCTCATAAGGAATTAAGACTTGTTTGTGCCTTTCTTCATTGTGCATGCAAGAATGTATTGTTTATGAAAATATGCAAATAATTGAGTGTCGCGAAGAGGATTAGTTCCATGTAACTAATTGTTTAGCCCTTTTTTAAATAAAGTCAGTATAATAATGACATAAAGGTGTAAACGCATGTGCTTCTTTCGTCTAACTTCAGGTTTGTTTGTTGTATTGAGATATTGGTTTATGTATTCCAGATTCGCACTTATTGGAGGGTATTGCACAATCCGTCCTGATCTACAACATAAATCCTAAGTCTACGACAATAATCCAAGCCTAAGACACTAATCCTAAGTCTTTTCCGTGAAAGAAACAGTTGTTTTATTCTTTAGAATCACAGCGCACACAGCTGGCAAATCGTTCAGTTTCCTAATAAGGGATTAACATGACACTATCTTGGTAATGAATTTCTATTTTATTCAAGGCAGGACTCAATATTACAAAATGATATTCATCTTCGATTGGATTTTGATCGCACAGCTTCCAGATTCTTTGATTGTTATGTTTGCAAATCTGAATTTCATTCAAGTTGATGAGATACAAATCTGGCCAGAGCCCATCAATATTTCCTGACGAAATACAAAGTGAAGCATTTTTCGAAGCTGAAGTTTTAAATATTCGATACGCATTCAAGATTTGATGGAATTGTAATCTCAGAAAACAGACCTTCAAACAGATTTTCAAATTTTATTCCCAGTTATCAGCTCTACATTTGCTATACTTCAAGGTTTTCAGACTGAGACAGTGTAGATCTTTGCGAGGGAACTGAAACAACATCTGCTTTTTTCATTTTAGTGTGGTTTGGTTTTGTGGACGTTTTTAAAGCCAGTTTTCAGCCCTTTATAGGCTATACTTATATTGGGTGATGAAGGAGAAATTATACATGCAGACCATTCTATTGGGTGATGGAAGAGAGGCTATACATGCAGACCATTCTATTTGAGCGATGGAAGTGAGGCTGGAGGTGGCCTAGTAGTCTAAGTCGCTCGCTTTTACAGATCACTTGTCCGTTCCGGTGGTCTATGTAGTTTGAGCGTCCGACTCGGATGAGGGAGATCGCGGGCTCCAATCCCGGCCGAGTCTTACGACAGACATGTAGAAATTCAAAGATAATTACCCCATTGTTTCCACCAAAGTTATACACCTGTACGGTTGGGGATCTTCAGCAGAGAATAATGAAGCATACTATGTTGACTCTCAGCTCGTAATGATTTCTGGCTGCGTCATCATTCCGTACTTCTCTTGAACTCAAGCATTTTAAAGATCTTGTTAAAACGTTGAGGAGATGGCTGCTATTTTTTCCCATCGCATTTTCATACACTCCACGAGCAGCAAATTGCATTTTTACAGAAATGTATGTTAGACATTCAAATCGAGCATGACCTTGTTTCGAACATATGTACAACCCCTCCCAAATCCGTAACACCTGTCTTAGATCCGATTCTCATAATCTCATATTTTCTTGGTGGAAAATGTGATTCCTCAAACATTACTTGCCCACATGGTGGGGAATATATTCTTGGTTCAAAAATATAACTTCCCATGCATCTCTTGCTCCCTTCCAAAAGAATATTCATAATCTATGATTATTGTTTGCATCCAATTAGATTTTATAGACTGAAGCTTTTTCTTCTACATGTTGCCATAATATAGGATGGTCTTAAAAATGCCAGCGCAGAAAAGCGATGCCAGAAACATTTATATTTAATTTATGTATATGTTACAATTAACATTTTTGTCTGCTGAATTGAGTGCATGAAAAAGATAAATACGGTCCCATCGGATTCCATAAAATAATCAACTTTAGTGCAAAATTTATTATCAAAGTTCCAGTGAATCACAATACAAATTGCAAAAATTTATTTGATAGCTATACATTAAATGTTTTTTAGCAAATGATAATTAGGTTTAAAAACGTGTGACGGCTTGTTGCTTTAAAATATTTGTTATCGATGTATAGAAGATGACCGACCACGGTTATATAACCCGGACCGAGCGAATATTAAAATATGAAATGAATGGATGAAATAAATGGAGATCTGAGCAGCGATATAGAATAAAACAACACGAGCCACGTATAGAGAATATAATAATCTAATTAATTAGATAAACAAAATAAAATAGTACAAGAACAATTGTAGTACACACTTCTACTAGAATTAACAAAAAGTTCTAATATATATATATATATATATATATATATATATATATATATATATATATATATATATATATATATATATATATATATATATATGTGTGTGTGTGTGTGTGTGTGTGTGTGTGTGTGTTAACTATATCTTAATTCAACAGGTTATCATCAAAATATTCATTCTTTGTTAAAAAGGATAGCTTTATAATAACGAATGGAACATATTACTTATGTCCTGTTGAATTAAGAAACTTTCCTATATACCTATATATGAACCGCCACTTGCACATATTCACATATTCTTGCAGAGATTGCCTTTGGTTTTGATTCTTCCGTCAGCCTGTTCATTGATTGCTCTTATTGCCACTGTAAACCTTTCATTTTTTCCTTATTTCATATATTCCTCTAGGGGATAACCTCAATGAAAATTACGTTACAGTGAAGGTTATGCTCTTGTTCCGAACATAACATTTTGTCAGCTAGTCAGAGGGCATATGCATTTTCATCAGGCATATGGCTGATGATTTCTTGAAAGAGAATGCTGTTGAGGTTGAAGATCATGTTTCGTACTGCATGCAAACTGTTTCGTGTTGCGAGGCAAAAGTGTTGTGAAATATTTGTAAGACCGGGGCGGCTGATGAATTGGTTCAGCTGATGACTTGAGTGTTAAGGTTACCGAAAGCGTTTGGAAAAGCAAACCAAACGATGAAGGATACTGTTACAAAGGATACCGTTTTAAATGATGCCGTTACAAACGATACCTTTACATTCCTTTACATTTGCTACTGCTTATATAGTAAGGTAGTGTATTGCGGACTGCTATAACAAATGCTATAATGCCACGAAGTTCTCAGTTAGCTCGTATTTTCTTTATAAAGAAATCTAATCTTTATATTTAACAGTCGCTATCTTGACGATATTTTGATTACAACTTTTGATCTTGTTATACATATGCTACTGTTACACTGTGTATGATTCATTTTCTTTACTTTTAGTCTTAACATTTTAAGTACTAAATAAATGTGGTATCCTGTGTTAACTCGAATTTTTAATTGTACTTTTCTGTTTGGTAATTAACCTGCCGGCGTCTGCTGAATATAAGCGTATATCCAATGAGTACATAGGTCCGATTTTATTGATGCAATAGACTCGATTCAGTTTTTGAATTTTAAAGTATTTACTAATTAATATTTCCTCTAATTTATAAGGTTTACAATTGGTGATTTCAAATCATGATGTTCGCTTTACATCACTCTCTCTCTCTCTCTCTCTCTCTCTCTCTCTCAATACATAAGAGAAATGGAAATGCATTATTCTTCAAAATCTACCCTACACATTTAAACTTTTAATGAGATATAGCAAAATAAGTGTATTGACATTTGCAAGTCTTTCTGGAAGTACTGGTATGGAGTTCACATAACCTTTGAGTTTGGATCTGCGCATGAGATTTTATGTCACACGTGGTTAAAAATGAAAACTCCACGTGTCAAGCTGAAACCCAGACATGCATTATTTACAGATCTGATGTATGTAATTTTCACTTTTAAATGTGAAACGGATCATGCAGGCATAGCAAAGTTTCACAACGGTTTATTGTCGTAGAATAAATACTAGTAGAAAATAGTTTGGGGGTCAGTATAGATCAGTGACAGGAAGATGCATTTATTACAATTCTAATGGATCAAAATGAGTATGTTGTGATTTATGTGACCTTTGATACTTTCAAAAGAGGCCAATGGCCTTGCTAAGTCAGTATCTTACTATTTAAATGTAGCCCGTGGCCTTGTTGAAGCCACGATCTTATAGTTCAAATGTAGACAATCCCCTGTTCGAAGACACCATCATGCTCTTCAAATAATCGTAAATGTTCTATCATAAGCCCAAACGTTTAGAAAGTTCCGAATGAATTTCGAAATTGAATGTGCTGATGTACCAATAGTCTTGATGTATCACAGTGATAAAACCCAGAATGTCTTTGAACGAATTCACAATTATCTAAAAGCAGTTTTTAGACCAAAAAGTGAATGAGCACCTTTCAGTTCCGATGAATAGTTCAAACAAATGAATCCTCTTGAATTATACCTTAGGCCGGTCAATTAGCCCCAAACCTCTACTGATACTGACGGAAGATTTAGGGAATAATCCAGCCTATTCTTTAAAATGTACGTGGACTACCACAACCCTACCTACTGTGGGTATTTCGAATTTATAATATATGAATATAACAGTAAATGATTCCACAGACTGAACTTAAAAACATGAATGAATGAATTTCACTTGATTTAAGACGCAATAGAATGCCCAGGATGTGGGTCATTTTAAATGAAACATTCCATCAAATTGTAAACAAGTTCGCTTCCAGAACATTCTACGTTTGTAAATAAGTTTTCACCTTGAACTGAAATTGAAGCGAAAATCTTTATAGAAAAGGAGAAAAGTCATTAGGGTCAAATCTTTACACTCAAGCACGGACAAAGGTCAATCACAATATAATTTAAATATACATAACTCCTATTAGAGCTAATATCATACTGTTCAAATGTTGCACGTAGGCTTGTTAGAGTCACTATCCTGCCGTCCAGATGTTGTCAGTGGCCTTGTTGAAGTCACTATCCTGCTGTTGAAATGTTGTCAGTGGGCTGGTTCGAGCCACCGTTCATATGTTGTCAGTGGCCTTGTCGGAGCCCCCATCCTGCCGTTGAAATGTAGCTAATGGGCTTGTTAGAGTCACCACTCTGAACATTTTACCAGTCACATGTATACATATTTTAAGTTGATACTGACATTAAATGTACTGACAATCATACATATGGGAGATCTTCAATTAGCATGAAACAATTTTCAGTTCCTATACGTAACTGGTACCAAACCTTCACCATGTACATCCATACATAGACACACACGCGCGCACACTCAGGCACACCGTCTTCTGAAAATAAAATCGTCGAAATCAAAAGTTCTTTTTTGAATCTTTTTGAAATAACTAATGGCGGCAAGAGGATTATGGGTTGGGAAATTGCCCCGGTAACTAGACACAGGGGACACTGTCCGGAGCTTTTTTCTCAGCTTAAATGTTTATAGTATTTAACTTTGACCTTAGGATAATGGGTGAAATTTAACTTTGACCTTAGGGTAATGGGTGAAATGTAGGAAGATTGGGGTGGGGTGTTAGGAATGAGTTGGTAACTGGCACAAAAGCTGTTCTTTGTAATAAAATGATGGCACCACAAAAGTTTATTAGCGCACGGGTACACACACACACACACACACGCACACGCACACACACACACACACACGCACACACGCTGCCTTCATTCATAGAATATGTAATCGATTTTCAAGTTTCATGAGTTCATGATTATTTAAATAACATGTTCAGTTCTTAAATGTTCGGTTCAGGTTGAAACAAAGGTGGATTATCTCCTATTGCAAAACTCACTGTTGGTAACGTCCTTCTGTTGACATACTCTGGAGATTTTGATCAATGCCTCAGCATTTTAAACTAGTTATCTTGCAGGTGTACCAGCCTGGTGCCAACGCACATCAAATCGTTTATATAATGGTTTGTTATTAATTAGTTTTGATTACCTGTGCTTCTGTTTGCTACGAGCACGTGTTGTCAGGATGGCAACACGAGAAATATAGCATAAGTAAAATCTAGTGAGCAACACAGCTTGATGTTGAATAGCTTTTCACTATATTCCAGTGAGGCATTTCTGATCCTAGCCTGCGTTTGTATTCGAAGACTTTGAAATTCAAAGGTTTTGCTTCGTTGTAGATGTTCTTGACTTTGAAATTCATAGTTATTTCCTTGTTTCAATTCTACTTCAAGTATTGTATTAACGTTTGAAACTGGATGTATCACAGCTTTCCTATAAAAAAGTATTTCATGTCATGAAATGCGTATTACCCCATACATCGATGGGTTTAGGTCCCACACCCACTGGATTCAGATAAAAGCCTATAATTAATGCTTTTTAGAGAAATTACTTTTTGCTGTTCTTATTGAATATTGCACAGACGTTTTCATGTTTTTCCAACAATGAAACGGCCCATAACCAAAATACCAAATCGTTGTAGGGACGATGATGCAATAATTCAAAGAAAGGTTGAACATTAACTTTTATTATCAGTTATCTGCATGATTGTAAGATATTTATCTATGAAACATTGATTATTAGGTTTGAGGAGCATTAATTTTAAACGATAGTTGAAACATTCTTTGTAATGACAATGTACCCCAAATCCTTATGGGAAAGGACCTCTAATGGGTTAATTGACACAGTGAAATACCGGTGCTGAACTAAATCATTGTCAGGTATCGGGAGACCATGGCATTTTCCGCTTTTTCCGTGAAACATGTTATATGTGCTGCAGACGCAGCCATTTTGAATTTCGGTCATCACGAATGGGATCACGTTATGTAATATTACGTCACTGTGTGTATGAAAGATTAAGATTTAAACGTTGTTTGGGGAAATCAATCCGTCTTATACATCGAATTTTTTTCTGGCTTCATGCTGGTTTGGAGATGTTATTCCGTCTACTTTTTCCTATAACAGTTTCAGCTAGCTAAGGGTTTATGATCGCTGACATGTGCAAAATCACGTGTATTTTGTGTGTATGATAAAAGTGCTAATGTGCTGGCTTGCATATTTATGAGATCCTGCCATGTGACTCTACGCTGCATTCGCACATACCAAATAGTCCATTCTTGACAGTTAGTGAGAGAACATCAACAGGATCGGCATCGGCAATCTTGGCATTAGTCATGTGACTTTTGTGCACGTGCAAGTGCAGGAACATTCCATAGCACTAACTTGCCAATTACAGGTCTCATAACACTCTTTGAATTGAATCGATATCATCGTATAATTAATTTCAAAATATTCAAAAGAAAGAAAATTAAAATCAAGAAGATCTTCCTACACATCAGACTGCAGATTTTTCAACAAAAAATAAATGACTAATATTAATTCATTTATTGTACAAACATTTAATGAAGCTGTAGCCTCTTGAAGTGGTCCACCATACCTTTTTACACCTCACTTTGAAAAAAGTCCCCATCCTTTTTTGTAAATCGGTTGTCAGGTGCTTGTGTAACAGTAAGGTAACGGTACTATCTGCCAATTCATGAAACAATTTGAAATCACATAGCATTATGCAAGGTTCGTGACCCGCTAAAGCAAACATAAAGAAACGTAGATGCCAGTTTTTTCAACCATGTTTCTGGGGCCAACAAGAAACAACATTGCATTAGAGGCGTCATACCACAAACCTTTGTATGTTATCCAATCTGTGCACTGATTATTTGGCTATACACAGCATTGGGACCTTTTTTATAGCCGTATACAACAACAACGATAAGATAAAAGATATACACCTCTTCAACATGAAAAGATTTCTTCTGTTTGAAATAGATGGCACGCCGTTCTTCTCTGGCCGTCTACTTCTCCCGCCGGCGGCCGGGGTGGCTGTGTGGTATAAAGTGCTCGGCTTTACCTATCACTGCCATCTCACCTCTGGCTCAGGCAATCTGTGTATATAAGAAAGCTTGTCGGTAGCTTCCCGTGGGTCTGCGGTTCTTACCTTTGTGCGGGTTCTTCTTCCATGTACTTTGCGCTAAGAGCAAACAAACACACTTCTTCCGCTCCTGCTTTCCATACCAATCATTGGATCGATAGCGGAGCATTCACTTTCAAGCTTATTGAAAAGCTAATATTTGTGGAACTTTGACCAACATAATAACTGACTGAAATTCGATGGGATGTTGCAGTGATAATATATACTAAAATCAGCAATGAATAACCTCCGTAAATATTAAAAAACTGCATTGTGTTTCTCCAATTTATCATAATGTTCCATTAATATTTATGATCACGCTTGCGTTATGCTTGAAAAAAAAATCATGGAAGAACACTTTTGGGACAGTTATGTTTTCTGGAATGTTTTGGAGCCAAATTAATATAAATATCACACATTTGGGGTAGTCCTTGGGATCTAGAACGGCCTGAGACCTACGTAATAGTAATATCACGGTTAGGCAGTTATTGACGTCTGTAATAACATGGGGCCTGTCCAATATTAACATAACGTGTGGGGCAGTTATTGAGGTCTGGAATGGCATGTGGCCAGTCAAATATTAGTATAAAGTGTGGGGCAGTTACTGAAGTTTAGATTGGCCTGAGGTCAGTCTAATATTAATATCACGTCTGCGGCAGTTATTAAAGTCTGGAATGGCTTAGGGGTGAGCGTAGCGTTATTATCCCGTATGGGGCAGTTATTGACCTGGAGACAGCCTTTTATTAATATCGTGTCTAGGTAAGGTATTGGGTCTGGAATAACACGGGGCTAGCAATATTCGCAAGCCACGTGTGACAATCCGTTAATCCGTTACGTTTCTGTATCACCCGTGACTTCCTGTGCGGAGATTTCCTCTTTTTCGTGAATAATTAAAAACCAAAAAGTATCATCAACAACACAGTGTGACACTCATGAGAAAGGAGGCAATTTGCGCATAAGCAGTCAAGGGGGACAGAGAAGGGTAGAAGATTGTCCCCCTTAGGTTGCGACGATCGGGTCCAGCCTGATATTGATATCATGTGTTGGGCAGTTATCGGGGTTTGGAATGACCTGGGGCCACATAAGGTAGTGTCTGGAATTTTAAATGGCATGGGGCCAGCCTAATTAAATCGTGTGACAGAGACTGCTGATGGTTACACGAAAGTGTCTCAAAACTCTTGATCGGCTTATAAAATGTTCATAACTTCGAGGGTTAAAAAGGTAACTTACTTCAGGTCTAGCTGAAATATAATGAAGCCAGGATTTTGATTCTCTATGGTAATCTTACCTAATACAGCTTTAAATATTTAATATAACTGACTTTCTAATTAAGTAACCCCACCCGAACACCACTAAAAGAGATAAAAAGAAAACCACATAAAAAGCTACCCATTGTGTATACATCGCAAAATATAACCGGAAAGTGAGATTAGGGTCATCATAAATTAAAGCTGTTTAAATGGCGACGCTCATTGGAGGAAACGTGTGGTAAAGAGGTCAAAACCGTGCTCAATTTTTGTATTACTTGAGATAAAATGTGACTATACAAGTCATCGCTATATTTTGCGTGTAACAAAACAACTTATAAAGTATTTTCACGAGTTTTCTGCATGTTTCTGGCAAGGTCTCGCACACGTTGTAAATACATTTTCGCAACAGCTCTCTCACTTATGACATTGTACGGTTTTTAGAAGCTGCAACGATCCATGCACATACACAAAGGAGAGGACTGCAGCTGTGACTCGTCATCTGTCTACTGGTTAAAACTTGCAATATTTAAATTTGTACTGATGCGTATTGCGGTATCGTTCGTCATATACAAATATTCTTCTGTGTTGTGTTCGACTTCTTTTTCATGCCTGCACAGACATATATTCATATTTCTATCTCCAGCCGTCATCAAAACACTGAATTCCTGTGACACTTTGACTTTTACTTGACTGCGCTAAGGATGTGGAAACAGATGGTGAATAATTAACCAACTTAGTTTGTCTGCGGAAACATCCGTTCGAATGCAAATGCAGTAACATCTGTTAAGATAGAAGTAAATGACAGAATGATTTCCTGCAAGCTCAGTGCTCATCTAACGGTTTTTGCCTTGGTAAAATATCAATAATACGCTTTTACTTTTTGCACTAATTTATTTTTGGTGGAAATTTGATGTTTCATCTAATCAAGGATTTTAGAAGAAACAAATCAGTTTGTTCCGTGATTTGCAGACCAATGATATACGCCTCTGCAACAACCTTAACTAGTAGGGGATGGTGTTGGAGTAAATTAGTAACATCATTTGACTCTATGCACAAAGCAAAGGGCCAAATATTTAATCTTGGCGAAAAGGGGGAGTTTCTTTCGACCAAGATTATCTTTTTCTCCTTAATATCAAGATAATCTATTTTTTAACGAATGTAATAGATGTAATATTGGTTCTTTCTTTTGTAAATTTAAAGATAATTAACTGTGACCCGTAATTGTTTTTTAAAAACATGTCCCAGCCCCACCCATCCAACCCGTGAAACCTTTTTGATATACTTTTAGCTTCGAAGCGATTCTTTGAGGAATTAGACTACATACAGTTAATAAATATTTTAAGCTTGAATTTAACGTTATGGTTAGAAATTTCCATACATGGATCATGCTAGAATATGATTTAGGCTTATGTTTTATATTTAGTTATGAATGTGCGTCGCTTCAATCATTATGAACCGTTTCCTTGTGCGTTGATATAAAATTAAACTATATCCTCACTTTCTTACCCGAGGTAATGTTGTTTATTCCTACTACGGGTTAGAAAGAAGATAAAAAACATCAATAACAGATCAAATAATTCTCGCGCCTAGAATTTGTTAACAAATGGGCATATAAATTGATAACACAACTATCTATAAAAAGAAATATGCTTTACACAATGACAATTTAGGCTAGCTGATGGTCGTCCTTGGCATTGCATTGGATCTGTTTTCATTACACACTTTCAAGTAAGGATAGCCTTGGTACTAGGGGCTGTGTAATAGCGGCACCTCTTGAATGTAGTCAAAATCCAGTCCAGGATCCAAGGTCAGCCCAGGGTAAGCACACCACGCCAGTATGAAAAGCTTAGGATAGACTGGGCCATTTAGGGGAAGTTGATATTAACTTGAGCAGTGCATTATGTCATGTTTAAAATCCATTTTTGAGCATTGGTATGGTATTTACGTCACTCATCGGACATGTATATTGGATTAGTGTGGAATGGTTACTCGGTCCAAGAACAACAACTTGTGAAATGATGTTTACTATGTCTCATTGGACCATCCTGCTATAGTGCGAACTTGGATCACCTGTAAGATCATAGATTATGTACCAAGCACAAGCCATAAAAGATTATCAGATGGAATGGAAAGGAAAGAAATAATTAATTTTGATAGAGTTACCAAAGTTTTGACACCATATTTTGGCATCAGTCCAACTGCGAGTAATCATTAGGCTGTGTTTTCATCTACAGAAGACGGTGTATAATCCACAAATAGTACCATATTTTTCCTACAGAAACATATATGTGAATATATATGCTTCGATATTTGCATTACTAAACTGTTGTCTACCCACGTTAATGTTTACAAGTTTATTCATGTCTTGTGCATATCATCTCTCCACAAACGGAATAATAAATATGACGAAAATATTTGTTTGGTCTTTGTATAAATTATTTAGCTCGAATACTGCACTCAATTTCAGCTAATTACCAAATACTTTCGTTCGATCTTATTATAGTTTTATTAGAGCTCAGGGTTTTCAAACGTGGCGGCGGATGACGCCTGGTCGATATTTTTAAAAACCACCTGACCGCAACCGATTGCTGTTTTAGCAGTTTCAATCTGTGTGTACTTAGTTTCTTTCTTGTTCTTAAGTTAGTTGTCCCCCTGGTCGGCAGAGTTTCTGCTTTGCCAACGAGTTTACATTTTATTTTCAAATTTCTTTGGGTACTAAAGGGTTGTAGAAAACCAAACTTCATAATCTTATAATAGATGATCCTTCGTATAGTGGTAGTCATAGAAATTCTCATTTTAGTCCTGTTCATTTTTAGTTCCCAGAAGATATTCAAAATTTGTGTTATAGTGTAACTTTTACTGATCTTTTGTTGTTTTGTCTTTTACAATTCTATCACAAATAGTTGACAACATAAATACATATTTCTTATTACGACTCTATGTCTTAAATATGAAACAGAAATAAAGTGAAACCAATAATTAGATTAAAATTCAACATACGATGTATTTATATAAGCTACAAAGTGAAAATTTCAGAGGAAATTACAGTATTGTGAAATTGATCTGAAGCAATCATAAAGGTTTGATCACTGCCCCGTCCCCAAAAAATAGAATGTTCCGAATGAATTCGAATACTCCTGAATTTTCTGATGTTCCTATATTATTGAATGTGCTGAGTTACCAATGTTCTTGAATGTGTTGATGTTCCAATAGTCTTGAATGTGTTGATGTTCCAGTAGTCTTGAATGCGTTGATGTACAATAATGATACGATTCAGTATGTCTTTGAATGCGTTCTCAATAATCCTATATTAGTGATTTAGTCCAAGATGTCAATTAGCACTTTGAAATTCTAGTGAATAATTTAACTAAATGTTTCCTCTCAAATTATATCTGAACAAAACTGAAAGTGATTCCTCATACTGATATTAAAATAGGAATGAATAATGTTCTTTACCAGAACCTTATATAAAAACCTACGACGCAATGAAATGACCAGGACGTAAGTCACAAGTTCGCTTCCAAAACATTCTAAGCATGTAAATAAGGCTAGACCATGACTGATCGTTAAACAGGAATGAAGACCTTGTTTACAAAGCCTCAATTTATATATAAACTGTCCCTTGACCCATGACTCAAAAGATATAGTAAATTTCTGATGCAAACCTCCAACAAATTGTCAACAAGTTCGCTTCTAGAACATTTTAAAATGGTAAACAAGGCTAGGCCTTGAACTCAAATTTTAGTAAATATCTTGAAAGAGATGTTATAAATAAGGTAATCACAACCGTCATAATGACAAACGTTAGATATAAAAGATAAATGATATAAGCATAACACACACACCCCCCCATAAAGACAAAGAAAGATTTTAAAAAATAAATCTTTCTTTTAGATATTAGTCAAATTAACATATATTACAATAATTAAAATTACGTAGGAAGATATCTTATGAAAGACCCTCAGTTTTAATTACACAAAATATTCATAAATGAATATAACAATTTTATACACGCGCGAGTGCATTTACAATCAGTTTATTTTCTCCCTTCATGTGTCTAATGTCAATATTGTATTCTAGCAACATTAAATTCCACCTTGACAATATCTGATTTTGTTTTTCATTTTGTTAATGAAAGTAAATGGGCTGTGATCACTGAGTATAATGATTGAAAAAGAAGCTGAGCTAGTATACACTTCAAAATGTTGCAATGCTAATATCGGCGCCAAATTTCCATCTTGATTTCGGAATAATTTCTCTGGTGCTTGCATAGTGATTTTTGTTTTAGAAATATAGCACACTACATTATCTACACCATTTGTATCTTCTTGAACCAACACTCCACCAATCACTACTATATTTGCATCAACAGATAGTTTAATTAATTGACTAAACTTCGGAGCTAAAATAACCAGAACACTTTTTAGTATGGCCTTTAATTTGTCAAAAGTTTCCGGACACTTGTCAGACCAAAGAAACATGAATTTCTTATCCAACAAACTTGTCAGAGGCCCGGAACATACGGATAAATGTGAACAAAATATCCTATAATATGCAGCCATATCCGAAATTTCTTTTCCCTCTTTCGGTAAGCGGAATTTACCTAAAGCCTTTTAAAAGGTCAAACTTTGTGACATATTTTGCATTTCCAATCTTTTTTTTCCTGCGCAATTGCTAATTCTTGGAATTTAAATGAATCTGTTTTGGTGAGGCTATTGATGTTTCAATAACTAGTGAACATGCGGAATATATTATCTGCAATAGGCACAAGAATACACGGCAAACTGCCATTCATCGGATTTTTTTTAAAAAATCCTTTAAAAAGTGTCTTTCTTTTTTGTCTGAAGGTGTTATTGATTTCTATCCATAATTTTTGCTACGACTGTTGTTAAAAAAGGACAATTCCGTGCACTGCTTCAGTGTTAGTTTTAACAGCGTTAAATTTCTGTAGTGGATCACATAATTTGGTTTGCACAGCGTAAACAGTATTTATAGTAAAGACGATTAAAGTTTCTTTCCATGCTTGAGTTACTTTATTTTGTAATTCTAAAATTTCTTCGAGATGTGGTCAGGATAGTCCTTAAAATAGCTTTGCAACTCTTTCAGCATTTTCGAATCAAAACTGTATTTAGTTCATTGTCATCCGGTATATTTTCAGATATTTTCTGTCCGTCTGATTTGTGTTGTATTTGTCGATCTAACGTTTTCTCCCGCTGCCATATATTTTCACATCGCCCTTTCATAAAGGTTGCTAGAAGTAATGTACATAATGGTGGACTTCGGTTTGCATTTGTCGTACCCACAGTCAAGCTTAATCTTTCCATAAAAATATGCAGAATGTACCTTACCAGCTTCTAAAGACGGGTGCAGTAACATCCTAATTTCACCTTAAATTCAAATCTTAGTCATTCATAAGCATTCGTAAATACGTTACTTGTTCAAGTTCTACGTCATTTAGTTTCCAGCCTGCTTCATGACCTTGGCCTGGTGCACTGGAATAGTGAGCAGGCTGGAGTTTGTAGTGTTTGATATAAACGCTTCAATTCTGAACTGCTAAAAAAAATTAATGCAGAACCAGAGTCTTTATGCTGAAGAGTTCCATTACATCCTCTCTCTCTCTCTCTCTCTCTCTCTTTCTCTCTCTCTCACACACACACAATATATATATATATATATATATATATATATATATATATATATATATATATATATATATATATATATATATATATATATATATATATATATATATATATATATATATATATATATATATAAGATAACACAATAATTCGTGATACTTATCTTGTTTTCCTACAATAATACACAGTCATTCGTGCTCTGCTAATTTTTCCCAAGTATTGATGAAATGAATTCAGTTTACAAATTATTGTTCTTTGCTTTGCACACATAATTTAATATTGTCAGCTTTGCTTAGTCGTGAGGATGTAAGACACTGTGCTTGGAAAATTGCTTCAACTTCATCACTAATTTGTTATTCCCAAATTTAATGTTGGAATTCATCAAGTGTATGTAAAGATATTTAAGTTCCTCATTACGTCCTCTTTACTGGAATTCCTCTTGTTTTCGCTGCAATTCATGTTCAGTTCTCCGGGGTCTATTACACGATTTCGTTTTCTGAAGCATCAATTATTGCTTGGCGATCTCTGATTTTGAGTGCTTTGATCCAATTATTGAATGGTTTTCCGTTCTAGCTCCATCCTAATTTTTATTCCACTTAAATACTTTCTGTTTTCTCGCACGTGCTGCACGTCTAATACATCCGCATTTTCTTTTCTCAAGTTCGTGTGGAAACTAATTTTCATTGCTCTTCCTACAAGCCATTTGTATCTTTTCATATATTGACTCGAAATCGTAATGCACAACAATCAACAATCATATTTGTATCTGCACAAATCAGGGCTCTTTTCACCACAAGTGTTTCGATATTAAACAAACCTGTTACTAAAAGTAACTAGGTAATAAAAAGTTACAACTGAAAGCATGTTTCTTAGCGACCTATAAGTAACTTGTAACACTTTTGGTCACTTTTAGTTAGAAATTGTTAGTGACTAAGTATTTACTTTTACCTATTTACATAAGAAAGGATTCCCAACAGAACTGTGACTGCACTCATGCATTGAAGTAAATGCGGAATATTTATCATTATGCAAGCATCCTAACAAGACAAATTAATTCGATTAACAACAACGAAAGAAATTGAAAGAAGAAAGATCAAGAGCAATACAATATTTACCAAACTGGAGTTGAAACATATTCTAAATTAAAGTGAGGTAAAAATAAGAAAGTGCAACCGAAGATGCATTCAGACTATTGTCTAACAAATGAAAAATTCCAAGAGAAAAATATGAAATGTTCTCCTGCTTATCAGCATCGGCTACATCATGTACAAATCTGTGGCTTGACTTAAGGCCTTAAATAATCACGACGCATAAAGTAACGCAGAAGAGCCTCTACGGAGCACAGCAACGGAGCATGAACCTACAAAACGGGGGCCCCGAGTGGCCGAGTGGTCTAAAGCGCTCTCTGTTACGGATCACTGCCATCTCACGTCTGTCTGCGTGAGTTCGAGTCTCGGATTCGGCCAATGTGGGTATGTGAGAAAGCTTGTCAGTAGCTTCTCGTGGGTCGTTGGTTCTTTCCGGGGTTTTCCCGGGTTCTTCCTCCACCATTAATACTGGCCGCCATGTATAGCCGTGTGCTGAAAAATGGCGTTAAACCCTACAACAACAACAACAATGAACCTACAAAACATGTCGTTTACAGTACTGGAGCTAACTCTGCGTACGGCAACGCAGCGAAACGTTGGTTCTATAAGACGTAATTACTACATCTCTGAAATGGTGTAGTTTTACCTACGCTGATGATACTTTACAAGTAGCAGTATTCTCACACTATATCTGTCTACAATAAATGTGAGGCAACCTTATCCACCTCTTGGCCAGTTTATATTAACAGAAAACGGTATGAAATAAACAATCATCAACATAATGTACAGAGCAATTTTAACCATAGTACTAATTGTTAGTTACAATATGTAACTTGAAAAAACTATTCAGTTATAGGATGTCTACTGAGGATACTGTATAATTATTTCAACCAGTTGCTACACGAAACCTATCTATAGGCCTTTTGATGGCGTCTAATTTAATACCTGGTCATATAAACATATTCTTATGCTATTAATGATTTTCAGTTTAGTATTCTTGGTTACAATATCTACATTGTTCTACAATGTTTGCCGCATTGACAAAATCTGGTATGTATTGTATTTCATTATGTACTACGCCTATGAATTTAATTCTCGCAGTGTTATTATTGCATGGTGTACCTATATTACCTCCTGGCATTTTAATATTATTAAAATTGCTGTATATATAGTTTGGAAAACATTAACACCATTTCATTACATAATTGTGCGTGTTATGTGTCAATAAAATTCAGGATCACATCTCGTTGTTTTAAAGGTAAACGAATTATATAATACAATAAAAAAAAACCTAAAAACACTCAGCAAGATAAACATAACAGCTTGATGAGATATTTAAGAGAGTACATAAACGAAAAGAGATCGCTGTTAAATATATGCAACATATGTATCTGTCTGAATTGTTTTCGTTCACGCTAAAGGTTTTTAGAAGATCAATATTTCTCGATCATATAGGCCAGGACTGCTTTTCAGTTATGCAGTTAAGAAGCTGAACCTTTCTTGCACAATGGAATCCTGGTCTGGACAATACTTTAAAAGGTAGGAGCAACTATGAGGGTTGCTGAAATGTGCAATGTTTAAAAGATTCAGAGATAAAATTATATTAATGTTTTAAAACAAATACAATATTCAAGAACTCTCAACTTCTTAGCTACTTCGGTTAATGGCAGTTTTTGTTCCAAGCGAGGCTTCTACTCTTGCGTAAATTTTATTATATACTCTGATAGGATGAAGATGAGGGTTTAAGCATCACTTTCCAACTCAACAATCAGACTTCCCTATTACGCTCAATGTGCTAAACCTGTTTGTTTTATTTCTGGATGAATGCTATTAACAAGCACGGATGTCCTCTGACAAATCATGTTTATTGATTACTCATTCTTCTTTCGCTTTGCAATTTATTTTCCGGCATCTGCCGAGTAAATGTAAACCTCCCACGCGTATATTCATTTCTGTTAAGCCGTTTGCTTTGGATCGGTTTATATTTCCAATCTAGTGTAAAGTAAAGCGATTCATTTCGACTGCATATGATAATGATTGTTCTTGTCGTATTCATATCATTTCAGTGTTTGAAGTGTAAATATAGTTTCATTAAATATGCCATTTTAATATTACGAAACCCCATTTCCAGACAGAATTCAGACGAAAGTTCACGCTTTCTAAGAATGTATTCTTCGTTAAGTGTACATCGAACCCATTCTCTCCTTCGGTACCAAACAAGAGATATTGTTTTGAAACCAGAGAAAAACATCCTGTATATCAATATTCCTGTAAGTGTCAGGATATTTATAGTGAAACTGGGATATCGAACAATAATTCTCTTCTCTTTCCTAGAATAATGGCGCCAACTCTTATATCGTATATTTCCTAAGAAATGGGTCGATTTCAATGCAACGGCTGCCAGAGAATTCACGGTACTAATGGTATGGAAACATACAAACCAGTCTTAAAATGGATGAACATAAAATAGACAATGTATGTGTTTGGCCAGAATTGGTTGATAACGAAAGTTTGATTTTAGTAAACAAAACATTTTGAGAGCTTATCCTAGTTTTAACTAAAAAAAATAGAGACATTGTTTTATAGATGAATTTTCAATCCTTTAACAGACATACATGAGTTTGGAACACTCATTACAGAAATTAACACCTTACTATTTAGTGCGTAATTAAAACTACATGCTTCAAACATACATACATCCAGAAAAATGTCGCGGCTCATATGGTTTTCTCTGCACAGAAGTTGTCATCCAGGATATATCTATATTAATCAATATATGTTTGATCATGAGCATTCAGAAAATAAAAGTTATTGAATTTTTTATATCATAGTGTTTGTATAGGTTTACTATGTTAACTGAATTAGAAACCCGAGTCGTATGGAAAGCTACAGCAATACAGTGATTGCATACGTGCGTGTACAAACAACTTTACTATTAGTGCACTTATATGGTTCTATTGGTGGATAACAAGCAAATTCAATACCTTTTGTAAGCCACGAGAAACGTGTTAAAATGTAATAGTATTTAGACTTAGATGTAGTAGCATTGGTACTAGTTGCAAAGCAGTACTGGAACTACTACTACTACGAGTGGTGGATTAATAGAATTGGCATTACCAGCCATGACAACGACAGCTACAATTGTTCCTTCCTGCTGTTATTGATGCTCTGGGGAAATTGTTTCTTCGAAAACGGATCAGCTCTTTCATTAAAAATTAAAAGAATAATAACTAGAAAATTGTTTTATGGGCTGATATTTACATTATATTTATATAATCAAGTCGTAGTCGAGTTCATTTCTTAGGATTTATTTTTCGGACACAATAGTGGTGCTAAAATTATGAATCAAAACATTTTTAAAAATTGTAAGTGCTGTTACGACTCTGTGGCCTTAGACTAAGTAACAGAAAGAAGAAAAGCCAACAAGTTCTGTTAATCTTAACAAATGATTTAATTTTCTAATGTATAAAATGATTAGAGGAACTTACAGTATTGTGAGTTATATCCAAATGAATCTTAAAAGTGCTATCACCAGTCCAACAGAATAGTGTGTTCCAAATGAATTTCATGCCTTGAATGTGCTGATGTAGCTATAGCCTTGAATGTTCTCAATTGATAACAGTGTTTATGTCTCACAATGGCATTATCCAGAATTCCATAGAACGAATTCAAAATAATCCAAAAATACTACTTAGTAAACACAGACATATGAGCACTTTGCAATTCCAATAATGTAAATAAATAATTCCTCTCAAATTAAATGTAAACACGATATTTAGCATGTCTGCAGACTTAAAATAAAATTATAACTGCAATGCAAATAAGAATTATGAATAAATGTAGTGTTCTCTTCTTCCACCTTATATACATCCCAACGACAGTCCTTGGACTTTATGTCACAGTTCATCATACCTGACATATTTCACAATACTTCCCCACGTGACATATGTGGCAATACTCAATCACACCAAACTGTAAACAGGTTCATTATCAAGGCTGGCTCTATATACGTGTAATCATCTTAAAATAGAATCTACACTCATGGACAAAATTTGTTTATATAATATTTTGTTTATAAATGATTACTACAATTTATAAACATGGACACAGATTAAACACACAATATAGATATACATACCAGTATATAGTTAGTCAATTTAAGGTTAATATTAATTGATTAAATAATGAATTTGTTTCTTTTTGTTATAACTTTCAGCATTGCAATTAGTAAAGGATCTTTGAATTCTTCTGATTTACACCTTTGTGAACCGAAAAGGCCGGCATCATCACCAACAACAACAACAATAAACAATCCTGCGGAAAACAAAACAAACAGTCATTATGGCCAGCATAATAGTACTGCCCTTCAGATCATTCATTCACAATCATAGCTAGAATAAATTGCAAGATAAATGGAGTGTTTACATCGAACATGAAGGCATAATATGCGTACATGTGACAGAACCATTACATCAAATCAGTAGATTATAAACATTAATACGCAGATTGACTTCTGAACCAAAAGATCTTATATGGACATAACTTTTTATGTGTTTAAGGGGTGGACACTAAATAAGTGCATACTTTGCCACACTATGTATTCATAATTATGACACGGAATTTCTGACTCCTACATACATTTTAAATTTTTCTGTCACAGTAGTTGGTAAAATAATCTTAAATGAAAAAAAATGGTAACTTTTACCCAACCACAAAATGCGTAAAAATAAGTTTCAGCATGTACAACTTTAACCACTTATGACCCCTTTTCAAACAAGGCCTTCAAAATGAATGTTTTTATTATCGATCCCTTTATTACTTTTAAGACCTCAAAAAAGGTTCCGCCTTTGGCTTTAAATTCTCCAAATCAAAGCAAAGGGTAATCAATTTATGGCTTGATGTCTACACATCTTTGCCGTTATTTAACCAATCCTTAATCTAACCGCTCTGCGCGGTTAATTGCACCGGACTTTGCACTGATAGAATAGTTCTTGTCCCCAATGGACTTTTTCTGGCTGGTTTCTGTGATTTTGGATACCTGGATGTCGACATACCTTTCTCAGCCGTGCCCTTTTGTCATTATGTCATGTGCTTTGTTTCTAGAAACGTTTCTCAGCCTGGTTCTCATGTTATGCGATAATGTGGTGTTTTTTTCAACATACGTTAAGCGATTATGTTATGATATTATATTCTGCGCTGAGCCCTATTGGGGTCTCAGTGGACAGCGTTTTGTGAATTTTCATCAGATGATAATATATTGGAAAAAATAGGATGATTCTATATTGAAGATACAATTAAAAAAATTGTCAATCAAGTTTATGGAAAGCATGCTTTGTGACGTTAATTAAGGTATACGTTTATACTGAACCAACATTAACCCAACCCCTCTTTCAATGCCCATTTTAAGCATCAATATTGTTCAGTTATACCAATTTGGTATGTTTGTCAATACTCATCCATTGCCTCGATTGTGAGTTATTGACATCTGTAGCAGATATACATAGACACGTAAGTTACCTGTTTATCTTAAGCCGAAGTTATGAATTTGATGCCTCCTGTTCTAGTCTAACTATGAAAAGTTGTCACAAAACAAGCCAATCCATTTTCAAGTATAACTCAAAGAAAACGTAAACCAGATTACAGATTTATTTTCTGTGTGAATATGTTAAAATGATGAGAACGTCGAAATACGAAACTAGCTGGTGAGATCTTGAGATGATACCCAGACGGTGTTTTGATAAGGCGAATGTAAACGCCAAATTTATTTAATGCTAAATTGTTCGATGCAGAGCAATATCAGTGATATAAATCGATACTGAAAGCAGAACGCAGCTGAAGTGTTTCACCCAAATTTAATTTTCTCCCAGATACAAAAGCTAAATTATAAATGACAGTTCACTCTACAGCGTTGGGTGTAGGCATTGTCGACTGACAGGACCAATACTCTAGGCAGTAGTGGTCTACGCCACCTACCCCCTTTCTTCCTTGTCGCTGAGTCTCAAACGGATGAAAGCAGGGGAGGGATGGAAAAGAGAATCAGTACCATCATAAAAGTTATGTCATCATATTTTCTATTTTTAGTCAGTAAATCATTATAATGTGTACCAATTCATGGTTTGTGTATGTATGTATGTATGTAAGTATGTATGCATGCATGTATGTGTGTCTGTCGTCGCGCACGCACACACGTGCGTACATTTGTAGGTTGGTAGGTAGGTATTTCGGTAGTATTAAAAATAGGTAGGCAGGTACTGAGGTAGGCAGGATATACATCTGAAACTCTCGCTTACTATTCCCATGAGGCATCCATAATCTTCAACTATATATATATATATATATATATATATATATATATATATATATATATATATATATATATATATATATATATATATATATATATATATATATATATATATATATATATATATATATATATATATATATATATTGTGTGTGTGTGTGTGTGTGTGAGAGAGAGAGAGAATATGAAAAAACGCACATATGGCTAAAAGCGACATTATAATCGTGAACAACACAGGAACAGAAATCTTGCTATATCCAGACTACATGAATTGAAAGGACCGGGAATGGAAATTAGTGACAAATTTTTTGCAAATGGTAAGGGACGAGCTGAAAGAGTTAATTCTCAGATCATTTGAAGAAGGATGGTATCGTACAAAGATTGACTTTCGACAAAGTCAGTACTAAGGACAACATGTATACATACGGTATTTCCCTGCATTGTCTTGTAGTGTTGTAGAATGTACACAGAAAGATCATGGCAATGCCGGCCCAGAATTGGCGGTGGTCATCAAAACTCCGAAGATAGCGAATAACTAGTTTTTCATTCTAATATTGCTGATGATACAAATTCATGTAATTTCATAAATACTAGTAACAAATTTAATCAATTATGCTCAGAAAATACTAAATTCCAGCATGCCTTCCAAATGTATAATCACCTTGTCAGTCTAATAGCTTGGAATATGAAGTGCATGAAAAGAAAATTGTGTAAATTTGATTTCATTTCATTTGTAAGATTCCATGAAATAATTTGTTTAAATGAAGTATGGAAATATAATGTATCTAAATAAATATAATTAAAGGTTCTACATTAAACTTTATCTGTTACCACCTTTTAAATATGATTTATTATAAATCATGAACGAAACTCTTGGCTGACAATCAAAAGCAAAATATGATTCTGTTACTTTGTGATGATGACTTGTGTATGTGTGCTGATACTTTTGTTTTTAAAAAATACAAAGAGATAGACACACAGGAGCTCTTTTGTGTAAAATGGGGTTTTACTGTTAAGCATGAACAAGACAAATATTTTTTTTTCAAAGAAACTCTGGGAGATGTAAGAAGTTTAAAAGGTGGATATATGGTAATGAGAATATCAAACTTGTAACGTAATACAATTATTTCGGAATAATGCTTTCGAGCAGATTGAATTTGTCAACAGCACTTCAAAGACTTGTTTTACAGGCTAATAGTTTTAATTCCATTGAAAACGTCATAAGAAACTCGAATCTTCATCACCGAACATAGTGTTCAAAATTATTTGATGTTCGTATTAAGTCCATTCTTCTCCATTCATATGAGATTTGGCGATACAAGAAAAGAAACTCTGTAGAGAAATTCCATCAACAGTCCTGTATATTTTATTTGTCTCCTGAAATACAATCTTTAAACAACGGACCTCTTGGTGAATATGGACATTATAATATATACATTGACTATTATATTAGATGTTTAAAATATTAGTACTAATTATTTTGCATGTAGATAGCTATAGATGTCCCTTGCAATGATACATGACGTTAAAGGCATGAGATGATAGCGAGAGAATAACTTCGGCAAATTATGTTAGACAGAAACTTTATAAATATGAGCTTGGTTCTGTGTGGATATCACCGGATATTTGCGATGTTGATATATTTGTTATGCAGTTTAGACAACAGTTGATAGACTGTAATTTTTAAGAATTGCAACAAGAAGTAAATGCTCGACCCCTTTAAAAATATTGGAATAATACGGGTATACATTCTCTTCATCTTTAGATTGAGAGAACTTTTTATTAATTATTAATATATTTTCTTTAATCCTGTTCACACGGAGTAACGTTTAAGGCCGTAAACAGAGCTCGCCACCGTGGTCTGTCTCATGCACGTATCTCTAAGTGTTCTAGGACTCACGGTACTAATTTAGTTCCCATAATAAACCTATGCAAACATCATGCTATTAAAAATCCAATAGCTTAAAATTTCTGAGTGCTCATGATCAAACCTATATTTATCAGTTTAGATGAAACCTGGATGTCAGTTTCTGTATAAAGGAAAAGGATATGAGCCGCGGCATTTTCTGGACCTGCATGTGTTTGAATCATGTGCTTTCAATTCCGCACCAAAGAGTCAGGTGCTAATTGAAGTAATGAGTGTTCCAAACTCAAGACTGTTAATGGGCTGAAATTTCATCAATAAAACAATGTCTCTATATATGTTTTCCACTTACAACTAGGACAAGCTCTCAAAACATAGATCGCTCCGATGGCCTAGTGGTTAGAGCGTCCGCCTCGGAAGCGGAGGTCGTGGGTTCGATCCCGGCAGAGTCATACCAAAGACTGGTACTAACAGCTGCCTCGGTTTTTGGTAGGACTGGTCGGCCTGGTGTCAGGATAATGTGACTGGGTGGGACATCATGTCTGCGGCATGATGCCCCAGTGCTAGACATCACTATAAGCTGTCACACGGCATACATCGTAGCAATATGACAAAAAATTGTTAAAGCTACGTTAAAAATCCAATTCACACACCCAAATCACACCTAAAACATAACATACATTATTAACCAATCCTGGTCAGCCAAACCCAAATATACTCTATTTTATGATCACCCATTTCCAGGCTGGTTCCCATTTTCCCATGTCATTAATAATATCGTGTGTTCTCCATGTACACTTTTGTTCCTTCATCTTCTTCTCCACTGTCATCTACCAGGTCTCTTTAGTTGGAAATTAACTTTTGTCCCACATCATGGCTTATCTTTTGTGTTTTAATTTGTTTAATTGTATATAATCTTGTTTATCTAGCAATTATTCATCCTACTATAAGAAATTGAGCAGAAACATTTGTAGTGTCAGTGTTTGATTTTAGCTGAAATTATTTAATTCTAATTGTTCTTCTCTGGAAATAAAAAGTGCTCTATACTATTCTTGGAAAGAGATATTAACTGGGAATTATAGTTAAATCAGACGAGGAAACCGTGGATTATATTACTGTGATTCAACAAAGACTGTTGGCACATCATCACAATTCAGGCCATTGGTACATTGGAGAGACTACAGGTCATTACAGGCACATCAACACCTTCCGCGTTGCAAATTGTTTGGAATACCCCTAAAGATCTTTCAGAACTTTAATAATTGGGACATAGGTTGGTAATTTTAGGATTGATTGGGGTTTAATTCTCAATACCGTAAGTTCTTTTTGCTTGTTCACTCTACATTCATAGGAAATACATTTTTGTTGAATTTTACAAGGCTTGTTGCTTCTCACTTTTTTCTAATACTTATATTAAGACCATAGAGTCTTGATATGGTCAATAGATGTTAAGAATTATGCGTAGGCATCTCTTTTGGAACACTTCTAACTTATGACTTAAGGTTACGGTTTTGGTCATTTTCCAAGATTCTGCTTATTATGCTAGGGTACTCAGAACATTGCTCTTGAAAAGTCTCAGCTTACATGTTTTAGCCACTGGCTCTACATGTATACATATATACGTATGTATAGTAATCTCTACTTTATGTTTCTGCACCTTACTCATGTATACACCATGCAGCAAATATACGTGTTGGAAGAGCGAGAGTATGTTTAGCTGTCTGTAACGTATTCATCGAATCCGATATATTTATTGGGAAACGTT
The DNA here is from genome assembly GCA_028554795.2 of Sinohyriopsis cumingii. Taxonomy (NCBI): domain Eukaryota; kingdom Metazoa; phylum Mollusca; class Bivalvia; order Unionida; family Unionidae; genus Sinohyriopsis; species Sinohyriopsis cumingii. Next base: position 120,384,621 of record CM068826.1, on the reverse strand, counting down.
GATTGACATTAGTTTTGTAATGTAAAGATTCGATATGGTTAACACATGCGACTCCACAGCAGTTCTCAAGTCACTTCCAGGGTTTCTTTGTTGAAGTACAAACATCTCATCACACTCATTCTAGACTGAAAGTACTCACAATTCTGTTGGACAAAAACACGACTTTTTTGTTGATCGTGTCTGGAAAATGTTTTATCCCCGAGACTTTATCTCAGAAACAATTTGGTTCATCGAAACCAGAAACCTATACATTGGAGAAGCTGTTATTCGATGGGACGAAGATCACGTAGAAGTAGTGTCTGTATTTATATATCTCACAGGAAATGTTTCATTTTAATGAAAGATTCTTGCATCGTTTTTCACTTCAGATTACATAGCTTCAAATTATCGCAATTGGACAATTATGATTTCATACCTTTTGGGTATTAAACTTGCATACGAAGTATTCTTGTTATACTGTATGTACTCTCTTATAAGTCGAGTCCAACTGCAAATTGCACAAACCCAGATGTGCCATCCAATATTGCGCCGGCTGATCTGGGTCTGTTAAGTTTGTGAGTATTACTCAGTACCACAAACATCATAACCCTGATCTGAGTTCTTTTGATGCTACGGCACATTAGGATCTTTGTTGTTTGCAGTTTGACTCGACCTATATGCAAGTACAGATGACATTGCAATTTTCTATTAAACGTTATATTTCCACTTAATATTTATCACTGCAAATATACGTTGAGAGGAGCCTTTGCCTGTGTAACGATGTTGTATCTGGAAGTCAATAATAAGAGGTTGCAATTTTGGGACCCAGCCTTGTTACCTGGCTTGAAAAGAAGCTAGGATTATTAATGGCTTTTTATTGATGTCTGATCATTATAAGCTGCTTATGAAAACTCCAGAGCCCGAAAATGCTGCTAAGAACTGACTTAAAGCTACGCTGAATTGGATTTTAGAACAAGCATAGGATAAAACACGGGACAATGGGCATTTCCGATAAAAGATAAGATGTGATTGATTTAAAACATCAATTCAACGTATGGTCTTACGGGCATTTTGTCGACATTAGGGACAAGGATGGAAATTTTAATGAATAATCGAGTCCAAGTTTTGTATCTCAAAGAATGCAAAATAATCAGAATGGAAAAGATGCGGGCTTCATGAATATAAATGAAGAACTGTTGGGTACATTTGTTAAATAACAAAGGAGCTGGAAACTTACGGAAATAAGTACCAACAATTCATAAGTATTGTTCAAAAATTAATTCATGTGTGGAAAAATGTCGTTATAATTATAGGATTTTGAAATCAACCATCCCTAAACCATATGACAATATGGTAATGGACGCATGATCATACTGGACCGCTGTAAAGACCTTAATTAAAAACCGTAAGGGCTGAAATAATTGTAAAATCCATTGCTGTGATTCGTTCACTTCAGGCTTGTCGATATTCCGTGTAGGGTTTAGGGTCGTCAGCGTTCAGTGCACGGTAGTCTATATTCATTTTAGGGTTTAGGATCGTCAGTGTTCAGTGCATTGTAGTCGATATCCAGTTTAGGGTTTAGGGTTTTCATTGTTCAGTGCAAGGTAGTTGATATTCAGTTTGTGGCTTAAGATCGTCAATGTTTAATGTATGACATTCGATATTCAGTTTAGGGTTTAGGGTCGTCAATGTTCAGTGCATAGTAGTCGATGCTCATTTTATGTGTTAGGGTCATCAGTATTCAGTGCATGGTAGTCGATATTCAGTTTATGGTACAAGGTCGACATTGTTCAGCGCATGGTAGTCGATATTCATTTTAGGGTTTTGGGTAGTCGATGTTCAGTGCATAGTAGTCGATTTTCAATTTAGGGTTTAGGGTCGTAAGTGTTCAGTGCATGGTAATCGAAATTCAGTTTAGGGTTTAGTGTCGTCAATGTTCAGTATATGGCAGTTGATATTTATGTTAGGGTTTAGGGTTGTCAGTGTTCAGTGCATGGTTGTCGATATTCATTTTGTTTCTCGATGATGCAGCTCGTTTGGTCAGGATCTAAAATAAGTGATTTCCAAACATTGGTCGAGTGGGTTAAAAACGCGTTCAGCTGGCTGTTAGAAATATCTTGATATAACGTTGGATCTGTAGTTACAATGTTGATAATTTATTAGTATGATGAAGGAAAACATTAATTAAGATGTTATCACGACTATTGGTCGATATGTGGTTTGTTGCCGCGTGGATTGTAGGTATACGTGAATTCGACGAGGACAAGAACACTCCTCAAAAACGTTGCACTCTTAACTTAAAATTTAGGTACGATAGTTTGATTCTTCGTTATCTTCATTACATTTTTGGGAACGACATTCTATTTCAAAATTTCTGAAGATAATTCGTGCAGATCATGCACAAATTTGTAAAACCAGATGTACTATGTGAACCTGGCCTTAATCAACTTCGGAGTTAAACATAGAAAGCCAAGCGCTAACTCTTTTTATTGAAAAATTATGGAAACCGAGACAGAATCAAGATACCGTTTTTACTCACTTATACGACGAGTCCAACTGCAAATGGCACAGAACCAGATCTGCCTTTTTATAATGCACCAACAGATCTGGATCTATGCAATTTGTTTGGAGGAACCAGTACGACAAGCAAAATAAACCCTAATGTGCAAGCGCATTATGATATGGCAGATTAGATCTTTGTTGTTGCATTTTGACTTGATTTATAAGCGAGTATATACGGTTTAGATCGATTCCGATAGACAAGCACGATAGAGACTTTATTCCAATTGAACTTGCTCTAATCGACAAAGTGCGGCTTTATGTGCTGCATGGATATCGATTGAACACTTTGTTGTGTGCAAAAGAGACAGCGCATGATGCATTCTGACTCTACTTAATATTGGGAGTCTTGATACAACTGCAAATATACAATGGACCTACTGCAAATATACAATGGACCCACTGCAAATATACAATCAACGAACTGCAAATATACAATCGACATTCAGAGATTCCACGTCTTTGTTAAATTCAGCACTTGTCTCAGTACAACCATCTAGGACATCATATTACATATTAGGTTCTTCTCTCCCTGTTACATTATCTCCCAGATTTTATTGAATTTATGGGGTTCTTCTTTCCGACAACAGTATGTAATCCATACTGCCAGACAGATAAGTAGACTAGATCCGCCTGACTTGTTTGGTCAATGGCTTGCAATTCAAGTATTCATCCAGACATGAATATTATCTTATCGTTTGTTATTTACAAGCCGCCTGTCATTTTCTTTGTAGTCATTACCCAACCCTGTATTTAAGTATTTTTAATTTAATGTAAGAATTCTTCATTCACTAACATTATGAATGTGGTAATTCTACTTTACGCACTAATTCATACACAAACGCACCAGAATGACACCTGTGTAATCAGAACTGCACTAACATATTTTCAAAAGCGCAGATCATCGAACACCTAATTCAATATATCCGTCCCGGCAAGGTGCTTCCATTCAATATTGACTCAGTCATGACACATTTAAGTTTTTTTTAGATGCATTTAATTCATTGGTTAATTATTTTATACTTATATTTCGGTAACATTATGCAAACATCTTTCTCTTGATAACATGAGATAAACAATAAATAATAGTAACAGCAACAAATAATAATAATAAGAATAACAATAATACTAATAAAAATAATAATAACAACAATAATACGATGATGATTATGATGATAATAATAATAATAATAATAATAATAATAATCCATTATTCAGCACCGAAAAGGTAATCCATTACGTTGAGCATGCGCTTTTCAGTCCTGCCTCTTTTCTATAGTTCCTTTATTATGCCTATACATTAATGCGTAGGAAAAAAAACAACACATTTTAATGGAAAAAGTGTAATCATGTCAGTGTCACGAATCATTGACATAATTACACTCATTGAATTTACAGGATTGCTAAGATATTGACTATGCTACTGGATTAATAAGAATCCCCGTCACTATTCGCCGCCAACATTTTCCGTTGTCCTTATCAGTTCTCTATTTCCCTTGAGCAGATGTTATCTCTTGTATTGGCCAATGTGGCCGATACCATGATTAAAACGTCAACATTAATACACCGTACGTGTAAATTGCACTGTCAGTAAGCGATGCGATTGTCAAAACCAATCATTATATCTGCATCTTGTTTCTTAACAAATATCATAAGTGAAATGTAAGCCTCAATTAAGTGCACAAGTATGCACTTTAATGGCACACCTTCTTTGTAACCACTATCGGAAACAATTGCATACTTTACTGTAAACACTATCGGAAGCAAAGCAAACTTTCGTTGCAAACATTATCTGAAACAATGGCTCACCTTCTTAGTAAATATTATCTGAAATAAAGGCACACCTTTGCAAACACTATCTGAAATAAAAGTACACTTTCTTTGTAAACACTATCTGAAATAACGACAAACTTTGTTTATAAACACTACCTGAAATAATGGCACACTTTATTTGTGAACACTTATTTGTATATAACTATCCAAAATAATGGCAACGCTTTATTTGTGAGCACTATCTGAAATAATGACACACTTTATTTATAAAACCTGTCTGAAATAAACCAAAACTTTGTTTATAAAGACTGTCTGAAATAAGTCAAATATTCCTCGAAATTAGTATTCAGTACGATATCATTTTTAGTGCCAATTGTTTGGTCTCAGCAGCGGGAACAACATTAGCAGCAAGCTGTAGATACAACAACAACAACAACACCAATGATAATAATAATAATAATAATAATAGTAATAATAACAATGAGAATTGTTTCCAATGTTTTACTTTGTCGTTATCACCCGCTAAATCAGCCCGAGATTCCGCTATCATATATATATATATATATATATATATATATATATATATATATATATATATATATATATATATATATATATATATATATATATATCTTTGTAACATTTACACATTCGTTTCTCTTAAGTTTAGCTGAAATTACGGCATTTCCCTGTTTTCAGTGTGAACTTGATGTTTATTGTTAAGCTGTATGAACAACCATATACAATTCAAGCAGATTTTGTGACATAAACAATGGTGAAAATTTTGATCAAAATCTGTCAAGTAGATTTGAAGTTATGAGAATTTAATGATTTTTCAGGAATGGTAGCTCTTGCCATAATGGATTATCATGATATCATATGCAAGTGACTTAAAATAATAAAATATTACTAAAATGCCTTTTCTTCCTTCTATTTCCAATACAATACATACATAGATAAATATATTTGAGGGAATAAATATCGTTTAACTTACTGACAAAAACAGGTTTAAATTTTGTTTTTAAACAAATTTAAATTTCAGGTTTCTGAAATGAAAGAAAACTATCTCATATCTTAATATATTCTCATTTTGCAAAACATTTCACACCTGTTTAATGACATATAAACTGTGAAGACATGTCTATTGGCATAATAATACGACTGTTACGACGTGTGTGTGTGTGTGTGTGTGTGTGTGTGTGTGTGTGTTTTATTTGGATTTTTGTCATAACTTGAATAATGTTTCATTCATATCACTACGATGTATGCAGTGTGGCAGTTTATAGCTAACACTCACCTCTTAATGATGAGCGCATAACGATGCTAGTACCATTTTTACAAGTCTTTGGTATGACTCAAACGGCGGTTCGAACCCATGACCTCCCACATCAGAGGCAGACGCTGAATGTAAAGACATGACTAATGGCATTGATACGACTGTAATGACATGTATAGTGACTTATCAATACGACTGTAAGGACAAGTCTAGTGAAATATTATTACAACTCTTAAGACCAACAGAACATCTGTCAGAACATAAAAATATTCTAGCAAATTTAATAAGAGAGCGATTGGTAGTGAAAACAACATCGGCTAGTCAAAGGCGAATTGAATTAAAGAGATTAAAAACCCCACGGGATTAACAATTTGGGAGCTGACATTAATTTACAAACTAAACCAGTGATTTTTATTTTTGTCTTGTGCTAAACTTTGTGCGGATCCATTATCTTTTTCTTTCTTTCCTTCTTTCTTTCTTTCTCTCTCCCCCTCTCTCTTTCTCTCTCCTCTCTCTCTCTCTCTCTCTCTCTCTCTCTCTCTCTCTCTCTCTCTCTCTCTCTCTCTCTATATATATATATATATATATATATATATATATATATATATATATATATATATATAAGTCAAAGCTTGATGGCTACAATATTTGCTTATTGTTTAATATGGACGAAAGGCGAATTTGCTTTCTCATCATTTGTGTCTTATAAATAGATGAAAATAAACATTTTCACTATATATTTCTTTTGCTTAATGCAACAGTTTTAAATTTAAGTTGATCTCACTCTTGTATTCTAAGACTTCTAATTTCATTTTAATTAAGGTCAGTGTTCAAACAAAACTGCATCAAGGCATATTGTTTAAGCAAGAACAATACTTATCTTATTTTCATGCATAACGTCAGTGTTAATGTATCACTTTGATCAGAACATCATACGTAATAATATGCAAATAGGAAAAATAATTGTATACATTTTCAGATTTGTTTTAAGGTGGCTGTCCACAGTTTCTTATTTTTGCATAGGGTTAGAATTTCAAAGAAAAATAATTTTCCCTGGGTTCCTAACGCTTTGTACCTGCTATGTATAAATGACATAGCGTATCCTAGATCCTGTTAAAAGAACGTTTAATTCCCTTCATTTTGGTGTGCGATTTATTAATGTAATTTGAGTTCTAGAGCACACAGCTTGGGTTTACTTCATTTGTGATCCTCTCAAAAACTTCATGTTCCGACTTGGTCATTTTCACTTCCTGTACTTCAGGGGTAAATTGCACAAAAAAGCCTATAAACCTTTTACGTTTATGATATTTTGTAATTCATTCATTGCACTTTCAGAAGCTGGTATTGCAGACTTTGTCAAAATTCGTTTTCCCTATTTTAATAACTGCTAAAGTGAATACTCTTTTGACATATTCACATTATTTCTACAAGCATAAATGAGAACCACTTTTGGTTTACTGTGTGCTTAGATCGTGCGCAGTTTCCACCAGTACAATATAAAAAGAAATGTTAACCACGGTTCATCAACATAGCAAATAGTTATGTCAATATTCTCTCCATTGTGCACGTTACGAGTGCAAACAACTTCACATTACTTACGTCACGCTCTCACAAGGACATAATAACTGGTGAGCGCCCCCTCTTTAAGAGGGTAAGGGATTAGCAGATGATTACATATCCAGTTTTAATCAAATCATCAGCATCATAGGCGGACGCTCTATGAATATCAACGTCCAGATCAGAAGCGAGTTCTACTTTCCAAGATAGATCTGAAGGGACAAAGAATAGTTGTATACTTTAGGAGACAATTATTCTGGTTGCGACCTATATTTGCGTCGAATTGTCCAAAAGGTATAATTGATTAAATGTAAAATTTGATCATTATTTTGGTGGCGAAGGAGTCAGTTATCAAATGATATGGCTATGAAAATGGCTTCAGCGTTAGATACATCAGCAATATACATAGGTCTAAAGAGTTTTTAAAATGTGGATTCAAGCCCCCCGCCCCAGCACAAATACGAGGTACGTAGGAGCGGTATTCAAAAGGCGATAAACTGTGACAGTCAGAGAGAAAACAGTAGAGGAAAAAAAAATGAGGGGAAGAAAGAAATTAAAATTATCTAGAATAGAAGGTTTATGATGTCGGTGGTCCTACTCTCAAACCTACTACAACGATTCGAGTCTTATACATTCCGATGACACAAGACTATAGTTTACATTTTGAAATAGTTTATAGCGATGACGTTTACTAACTTTTCATCCTCTTGGACGCGTGTCTGCACCTCTGATCAGAAATGCAAAAGCCCATCACGTTAATGCCACGATAAGTAAAGCAGCACATGATAAATGATAGAAACAACCTGTATAGCTGTTTTCAGAGGCCAGCTTATTACACTGCCAATAATTACAGGCAAAGATGGGGCTGCTTTGTTGTTTTCTTCAAATAAATAATTACCAGTATTTCTTATGACTTTTCTAATTGTGAAAATAATTGAATCATCCTTTCCTCTGGATGGAGCAATACCCCACCCAAACAAAAAATAATTATAGTTGCTAAGCTTGCACCTTTTCGTTAACAGTTCTTTTAGTCTTTCTCCTAATGGCATTTTCTCTAGCTTTTGATCTGATGTTTCTCTAAAATATATCTACATCACTCGTAGGCGTCTAGCAATTCGTGCTCTTCTACGTTCAACACATACCAACTGTTCTTGCAATACATATGTTATTCTGAGTCCGTTTCTGCAGATGTCTTTCTTCAACTATTCAATCTGTCAATCATACATTTGAACAACCTTTTATCATGGATTCTATTTTCTGTTTAAGGATTTCTACAATATTTATATATAAAAACCACTAATTCTATTTTCTCCTGTTTAGTGAAAATGATCGATTTAAGCCTGAAAAATTATATTACATTATGAGAACAGGCAAGCAGAGAATATATTTTGGTGTTGGACATCACACAATTCACTATGAACTCAGAAAGACCATCTTTTGTGCAAATGACAAGAATGAAACAATGAGTTGTAATTCACGATGTATGTTACAACCTTTAAAAGTAAATGCAAAAGGTAAATTAGGGAGTAACAGCTATAAATGGCAAAGTAGAAGCTTAAAAATTTGAAAGTTTAAACTACACCTTTAACTTTCTTGCTGAAGAACAAAGTTATAAAATAAACTACCAGTCAACCTTGACATCAACCGAATCAGATATTGTTTGTGGGGTATTGAAATGTAACCATTTATACATTTTATTTTATCAAATCAATTGTTCTGATTAATCGTCCTCTAGAGTCCCTACCTCCTAAAAGGTTTTGAGGGGGTCTTTGATACAAACAGTGCTAATGGCCAAGTAAAGCAATTACAGAAGAATATAGTTAACATATTGAATATCAGCATACAAGATGAAGTCGGAAAAGTTATGGAATTCACAGTTTGCCTGTAACATGTTTCTCATGGAAAAGTAAAAGACATAATATGCAGGAACAAGACCGTTTTATTTATCATTAGATAAATAATAAGATGATGACTAACGTGTTTCTGGAATAATCTTTTTTAATAGACAAAGTAAACGTTGGAGATCACAATTAAATACTTTGCTATGATTACACCAGGAAAGTTTATTTGACAAAATATGAGTTATACCACTTACGCTGTTCACCGTATCACTACACGAAATAAATTATTTAAGTATTTTCTTAAGTTTCCTACATTTATTTGTAATATAGTCCATTAGTTACATGTTTAGTTCCAACAAGACCATCTTTCCTATCTTATCTTTTCTTAAAATAATTACATTTCAGCGACACTGCAGCACTATTTAGTTCAAACAGTAACCTTTACCATACCTATATGCTCTGTCACCCTGGGCAAATGCCAAGTGGCCGAACCCATTACACATTTGTTGTTCTGTTTAGGCCTAAATAATGTTTCTGATGAATGCAAGTAGGACTCTTCAGTGTCAGTAAATCTTCAGGGGAAATCTGGGAACGAATAGTTTGTTCTTGTGGAATACATAATGATGCAATAACAGCCAATGTGTCTTAGTTATTGTTGTGATTCATAAAATATCTTCTGACAAACATACGTTCAAAATTGGTTGGAATACGATCTCAAACACAGACAAATGTAGAAAGTATAGTTTCAGTGGCCTCCTCTCCCCCCCCCCCCCACAAATATCAAGACTTTTGAAGTTTAAATAATCATGTGCTCAAGAACATTTGTATGTATCCGTCTAATTATTTTGGTCAACAGACTGGGCCATGACGTTTTCAATATGAAACAATATTTTTTACATTGGTTAAATTCAAGGTGTAGAATGCTACAGACTAGAGCAGTCAAAGAATGTTGCTCTGTCTCGACAACAATTGACGACTGATAACAAATTCTCGTATGCTGGATCGTATTAATATCTAAACTAATCCATCATTCCTTGGTCATAGCAATTCCTTGCCTGGAGCACAATCGAGGATTCTCGGATGACCACGCACATGTCAACTTTCATAAATTGCCAATTTAAATTGCGTCGTAAGATATCCATTATGTTATATTCTCTATATTACCCCGAAGAAATCTTAAGAGATTGTTTTAGATTTGAACGTGCAAGCTTGAATCAAATTTATTATATTTCTAATCATGTAATTTGTATGTCATATCCGCAGATGGCGCTACATGCGAGGTAAAAGTTCATCATCACAAATTTTGGTACTAAAAAGAACATTAATTATGAAAAATGACTGCTTATCTTGGCAATGTATATTCAAAATCCTAATGCAAAGATGAACAATATTTTAATAGGATGAATTACTGAATTTTGTCGGTAATTATATAGCAATTTCGCAAACTGTTTGGGATAAGAGCTATGAAATTCCTATGATGTTTGTAAAATAAAGACATTAATCTGCAAAATATTTCATCATGTACTTTACCTGCAGTTTTGTTTGAATCAAATCTGTTCAAATTAATACGCTGGGATTAAAATTTACAGATGCAATTTTAAACAAATTCTGTGTTACGCATGTTTGAAGGACAATTCAAATATTCACCGAGATCTCCGTTTGAAACTTGATTATAACCGAACAGTCAATATACCCCCTTCGAGCTGTAGTTTTTTTCCATCTTTAACATTTCGTTCAATCAGTGTAAATAGACACAAACGTTTGTGAGGACAAAATCGATCAGATAAGCATTGATTTTCAATACAATAGCTCGAACGAAATGCCGCGAATTCAAACACAACATTCTTTGGGCAATTTCCACATTTAAATGTTTACCATATGTATTGGACTACATCATACAAATGTATTGTTTAAAGAATGATATGTCGATTTATCCGAGTATTGACCCTGATTCCCGTCTTCCACAAGAGGAAGCTAACTTCTATGGTAGCTAATATTTGCAAAAATAAATCGGTTACTTATTGTCATGCGGCGAAACGGTAAATGTGTATTGAATACCACGCTTCAGACTGGATTTAGTAACATCGTCGAAATATTGAAATATTATCGAACTTGTATATTTATTTTCAGGAGACGTCAAATGTTCTTTCGCTGTCACGTAAATGAAATGAAACAAAATCTTTCATGCATAACATCAATCTTAAAATCATACATAATGATATCAAAATTAGAATAAAATTTGAACAAATTATTATAATGGTGTTTTGCATAGGGTTCGACTATAAAAGAAAACGATTATACCGGTGTAACAGGCAATAGCATACCCCCAGTCCGGAGTATACCTGGGGTTAAAGCGGCCTAGGCTAGATTATACCCGGGTATATTATGGCCTGGGCCAATTTATACCCCTGGGGTATATTATAACCTAGGCAAATTCATACCCCTCAGGCCAAATTATACCCCCATGATATCAATAGTGTTGAGCGACATACACAAGAATTACTTAATTTTTCAACATTTTATTAAGGATTCAGCTTTGTCAGGTAAGTTAAGTGACATGTCTCAGTCGTTTTCGTGGTCTGTCAAGGTATATTTTTGTTGTTGTTGTTGTTGTTGTGGGGCTTAACGCCATTTTTCAGCACACGATAGGCTATACATGGCGGCCAGTATTAATGGTGGAGGAAGAACCCGGGAAAACCCCGGAAAGAACCACCGACCCACGAGAAGCTACTGGCAAGCTTTCTCACATACCCACATTGGCTGAATCCGAGGCTGGAAACGGCGCAGACAGAAATGAGATGGGTCAAGGTATATGCATACAAGATAAGATTATATATATATATATATATATATATATATATATATATATATATATATATATATATATATATATATATATATATATATATATATATATATATATATATATATATATATATATATATATACATATACATATATATATATATATATATATATATATATATATATATATATATATATATATACATATATATATATATATATATATATATATATATATATATATATATATATATATATATATATATATATATATATATATATATATATAGATATATATACATAGATATAGATATATATATCTATATATATCTATACACATATATATATATACATATATATATATATATATATATATATATATATATATATATATATATATATATATATATATATATATATATATATATATATATATATATATATATATACACTCTTCATGTCCAGAGACAGTGTTAATCATGTGGTACACTATCGTGGTAGTGTCAAAGCACAGCAATTTGAACTTTTTGTGGACAACTTGAAGAAGGAATCAAGAATCATGATGCAATATATACCTCACATTCTTCCAGTCCAATTGTATTGATTAACTATTATATTTCCAACACTCCCATCAATATGTTCTAGTTTATAAATCACAATGTTATTCTTATTTCTTTAACCTGAAGCTAAAACATACCTCAATAAACTCAGAAAAGGCGGTGATGCTTGTTGTTCATGTTTTCCTGCTACAAGTAAAGACCAGAACGATAAGTAAATATTAATTTAATATACAAGTGGGGCATATTCTGGCCTGAAGAGGTATGGTCTGGCCCAGGCTATTTTACACCTCCGGGCATAGTTTAGCCTAGTACACTTTATCCCCCGGGGTATACTCTGTCCTGGGCCAAACTATACCCGGGTTTAATCTGGGCAGGGGTTAATTTGGCCTGCTACACTGGTATGTCCTCACTGGTTACCATGCCTATTAAAAACATATTGTATATCTTAATTATTAACAGAACTTGGTAATTGCAGTTATTTTGACGTTTGATTGATGGGTGTAATTTGTGTTATAGAGCGTACTGCTTGGCTTTACTTGAATATATATATATATATATATATATATATATATATATATATATATATATATATATATATATATATATATATATATATATATATATATATATATATATATATATATATATACTGTAAATCAATCATTCGCGTTAAGAAGCTGGCACCAACTTCTCTGGCAAAGGTCGTTATTCTTATTTAATAACTGCTAAAGATAGCGTGCTTTAGAGTAATTCAGGATGCTTTTTCGAGCACATGATAGCGACCATTTTGGTTAGTTGTGTGCGTAGATCATGTACAATTTACACAAGAACAATATGTAAAGAAATTTCAGCCACAATACATGAAAACAACATAGAGGTATGGTAACATTCTCTTAACTGTGTATATTGCAAATGCAAACAAGTTCACCTTACAACCCCACCCCCCTCTGAAGTACGTACTATCTATATAGCACCCCCCTAAAATGTACAACAAAATATGCAAAAATGTAATTAAGCGCGTGTTATATTGTTTAAAAAATCCCGTAAAATTCAAAGATATATTAAATTATGTAGTGAATAACATTAAACAGATGGAAAATATAAACATGTAATAAGTCATCTTGTATACGAGGATATCTAATCTACCATGTATGACTGTGCAATTCAATCAGATGTTTCTCAGCGTTGTAATAATTTCAGCTGTAAAGTTTCAACTATAGTCAGTACGAAGGATAAGCTGAGGACCACGTATGTAAAACTAACCTCTTAGACATCAGGCCATTTCAGCTGGAGTTTTTATATATGGTAAACAAGTTTAAATTTGGTAAAATGATCATGGACTTGTAGCACCTACTTGCAAACATTATCTGATCGACTTCGAAAGTCAATTAAAGTCGAATATGCATCGCTAATAAGAACCTATGTGTAACCCAAGCTTTTCTTCTCTCCCTCTCCTTTTCCTTCCCCCCCCCCCCTGCAAAATCAGCTATGGTAATGAACTGAACTGAATAGATTCGCCATACAGCACATTTTTAATATTTGTAAAGTGGATGAGAACATCGAAACACGATTATCAAAGTATGGACTGTATTGATTAATTTTACAAAACACATCAATCATGCAAATACTCAAGTAATAATCGAATTCGATTTCGACGGTTGTTTGAAAACAAACCCAATATTCATTACACCAGCAAAATGGTGAAACATTGGCGAAACTTGATCATATACTTGGCAACACAATCAGTTTTGATTGAAAAGTAATCACTAAATCTATGACGTCTCAATTTTTCAACGGTGTAATGTGTTTTATATTTATTACTACAATGAAAAAGAGATCTAAACTTTTTTAATTTAAAGAAAATGATGTAGTGTTTCAGAGGGCCAATTCTCCCCATGAATTCATGATTTATTCATTCTTTACGGGACAGGGCCGATAGTTTGAAGGGAATGATGCTGTGGCAAAGTTATAAATGTGGCGCCTTTAAGTCTCTTTCTTTCACCTGCAATTAGGTACAGCTTAATCGAGATGTTAACGGAATTTTCATAAGTTTGAAGTAGCGCATTTGGTGATCTCAGCTTGATGCACAAAACATAAGACTACAAAACTGTTTTGAGCCTTTCTTTATTCATTCTTTAAGTATAACAAATGGTTTGTTCCTGGCCAGAAGGCATTAGTAATGATAAAAAATACAGTTCAACCTTGCACTACGGTCACTTCCCCGAACCAACCTTTTTTGTAATATCCAAATGGTGTCTCAATTTCCTATTGTCACTTTTCACTTAACGTATATTTCCCTATGACGTCCTTCTCACTTATACAGCCAGTATTCTTCAGTTCTCAAAGTGAATAGGAAACAGAGTCAGCATTAAGTGTAATGCAATAGTTGCGGTGTGTGTGTGCTACTTTAGAGAACCTCCAATTATAATGAATTTAATATACCTACTCGTTCTTGTACTAATGGTCCAAGTTACGAAACGATAAGGGTGGAGTCAAAACACACAGAGGAACTAATATATTTGAGAAAGAAATCTTTATCAGTTCTAAGAGTCAGTAATGGCTAAATTAGGCATCCTCCTGACCTTAACCTACTGACTATATCAACACGTTTTCGCTTTCTCCCGTCTGCATATCAAGATAATTCATTTAACAGACATATGATCAGCCTCTTTGGTATTGCAGAATTCAGTAGAGTTTTCGAACGTAAGACGGAATACAAATTAGTTTCCAGTCTATTTATTTTTTTCGGATTTGCTAAAAGAATATATTTAAACACGAACCCGTTAGGAAGTGTGCAGTCATTTTCAAGTACACGATAGGCAGTAAAAAGTCAAGATATTATTGCATGGAATAGAGTTAAAAACTGTTCTTAAAAAATTGAAGAGAATTGACAAGAAATTCTTTTGGGGCAAAATTTAGAAATCAGCTTCAACACTACTATATATATATATATATATATATATATATATATATATATATATATATATATATATATATATATATATATATATATATATATATATATATATATATATATATATATATATATATATATATATATATATATATATGTGTGTGTGTGTGTGTGTGTGTGTGTGTTATAAGTATGATTTTATCCTAAATACTGTATCAGATTCTAGCTGTTAGCAGTAACAGTTGGCCAGAACATTATTCCCAGCATTCTGATATTTGATACCAGAGACTGTCAACACTTTCCGTTCTTTTGTTTATCTTCCAATGGCTAACTGAGCCTGAACTAGTTCATGCCCTTGGATAAGGCACAACTGTGAAATTAATTAAGATAACTAATCTCTTACCCTTACTAAAACGAGCAGATTGGTAGAGCAGGTAGTTTTTAGTTGGGCTTGTTACTGTAAGCGACATTGGTTTTTTTTTTTAGTTTCTGCGAAGATTTTAGCTTTATTTTACATAATGTTGTAGGACACTTACTTCATGTTTGTTTGTCCTTTGAACCCGAATATAACATTTTGGTGGCAGTGGTAGAATTCTGTGTGATTTATTTGGAATTATTCAATACGTTGAAAGTTTGTTTGACAATTCTGAAAGCTGTGAATTCAGCTAATCTGTGTATGATACTAGAAGTGACTGGTAGTACTGTGTGTATAATGTACAGTTGTTGATTGGTAAGTGCAAAGTGTGTATCACTGTAACGAGCGTACACGTATAAAGCCATAAATTCGTAGAAAAGAAAAACTAGCCCAGTGGATGTGAATACAGTGATAGAACTTACAGTAGTTACATATAGTTTATCATTATGTCGGTTTCTGATGACGTCGAAGTTGAGGGCGCAACGATTGCTTCAGGACGAATTTACAGCTACAGAGATTCTGGAGTATGAAGATGAACTTAACCTTGAGCACATGCAACCACCAAAAGGAAACAATGCAAAATCCTAGTGCAAAGAAAAACGAAAGAAAATTGGAGTTAAGACAGAAGGGGTTTGAATGGAAAGAGATGATATAAGATTAGAAATGAAGCGTTTGGAATTTGAGTTAGAAAGAGTAAAACATCAAGAAAACGTGACAGAAAAAACATTTTCCATGCCTTTTAAGTTAAAGCTTCATGCATATAACCATGAACGAGGAGAAGATATTGTGACTTTCCTAGCAGCGTTTGAATCTATTGCGAAGCTTGCTAAGTGATCTGACGAGTTGAAAGTATTACAGCTAAGAACTCTTTTGACAGGTGAGGCTAGATATATTGCAACTCAAGCTTGTGGCGATTACCTGGAACTCAGGAAAGGACTGACTGATCGCTTTGGAAAGAGACTGCATGAACATTTCACTGCGTTGGTGAGCATGAAAAAGGAAAGCACCGAGATGTATCGTGGTCTGATGACCAGGATTGGTCAGCACATAAAGCGTTTCTTGGAGGATCGTGACCCAATTATTTGTCTTCGTGAGGAACGTTTCTTGAAAGCCTTGCCACAAGATCAAGCACAGTGGATTAGGAGGAACAAGGGCTCTAGTCCAGCTGAAGAAGCTGCGGAAGATTATATTCCCAATAAAGTACAACAACAATGGCAGAAGAATGTTTTTTCAAAAGATAAATGTAAATAGTAATAAGACGAATATTCAGAGCAGCAAGCGAAACTAACATCGACGAATGACCAGTCCACAAATAAGGGCAGTGATATCGATGCAAGCAATGAAGACATATTGCAGGGTGTTGTCTAACAGATGATATGAAATATCGTGGCAGCCCAGCTACTTGCTTTGTTAATCCAACAATTGGTGAACGGCTTTTTTCGGAAACAGGAGGCGTAAATGGGAGCAAGATCATGTTTGTGAAGGACACTGGCTCTGCTATGACCTTGATAAGAGAAGATCTTATGACGAGAGTTGCAAGCTGGAGGGGCACAAAGTTACGTTATACACAGCAGTGGGTCAGCCATTTACCGCACAGTTGTCTGTAGTAAATATAAACACACTGCATTATAAGGAACCAGTGCAAGTGGGACTTGTTTCACATTTAGCGGCTGAAGCCCTATTGGGGATGGATATATTTAGCAAGAAAGGGTCACTTGTTGTTACGAGGTCGTAGGTAAAAGGACTCGACGATGATAGGACTGTGGAAAATACTGACCTATGTGAGAATGAGGATACGAATGAAGTTGTCAACAACATCATGGAGACAGAAGATACTGATCAGCGTGATGACATTGAAGTTGATAATGATATTTTGCGGAGGAAATGCCAATCTGTTGTTTGTTCGCGTGGAGGGGAGCAAAGTCTTGTACCAGCAAGACTACGAAAAATGGTAATGAAGCTGGCACACGATCGACTCCTAGCAGGTCACATGGGTTTGGAGAAAACAAAAGAGAGGATTCCCCAATTTTTATTTTGGATTAGAATGTTTTCGGATGTAAAACGATATTGTGTATCGTGACATTAATGGCAGATGACAGCAAACCGGACTGCAGGTGAAAAAGCACAAATGGTTTGCCCACATGTGATAACAGTACCGTTCTCAAAAATTACAATGGGTATTGTTGGACCGTTATTTAGAACGAAATCTGGACACAAATACATTCTGATGGTGGTTGATGATGCAACGAGGTATCCCGAAGCTTTTCCTTTGAAGGATATGAAGACTAAGAGTGTAGGTAGAGCACTGATTGTACTGTTTAGCTCTGTTGGTTTTCCAAGGGTCGTATTAACAGACAAAGGGATCAACTTCACTAGCACCTTATTGAAATAGTTATATGATCTATTGGGTATCCGTGGAGTTACAACATCGCCTTATCACCCACAAGCGAATAAAACGGTGGAACGTTTTAACGGGACGTTGAAGTCAATTTTGCGGACATTCTGTACAGAAAACAATAATGAATGGAATGAGATGCTACCATATTTGTTGTTCGCATACCGCGAAGACCCACATGAGGAGACTGGATTCGCACCCTTTGAGAAAGACCCAGTCGTGTTGCATGGTTGGCCAAGTAGAGGGCCAATGCCGAATGTTCGAGGCTTGCTTATGGGAGAAAAAGATGAATGTAAGAACTCAGCTGTGGAGCATATTGTGAATATGCATGAGAAGATGGACGACATCGGAATTCTTCTCAAAGATAAATCGCCAAAGGAAAATCAGGGCATTGTACGATCGTCACATGAAGACAAGATAATTTAGTCCAGGGGATGAAGTCCTTATTCTTTTGCCATCATGTTCGTCCTACATGAAGTCACAATGGCAGGGACCTTATCGTATGGTCCGAAAGGTAAACGATGTTAACTAACAGGTATCTGTATCCGATAGGCTCGGTACGGTAACCTATCATGTACACTTTCTGCGCGGATATAAGCGTGCTGTGCTGCTGCCGACGCAAGCAGACAAGACAAATGGTGTGGATATTGATTTTCCACCAACAGCATGTGAAGGTGACGCTGCGTTCAGCTGGTGGTAAACTTGACAATAGAGCAAAGAGAGGATATTATAAAACTTGGCAACAAGTTTCAGGATGTTCTAAGCCAGACAGTGGACAGTGAAGAACATGCGTTGGCAGTACAATGTAAATATGGTTATAAACAATTATTGTTGGCCAGATTAGCAGATATGTATTACTCGCATATCACACCTCCATAAACATATAAAGTAACTGCTTTGAACCACGACAAACAGTGTAAACGAACTACAAACACAGTATAAATCAGAAAGATGCCTTCACGTGCTCTTAATAACGGGTTCGTTTTGACTCTCAACGACATTTTATCTGACATAATTTGAATACAATACACCATTTGAACTTTTGTATGGTATCGTAATGTATACATTGTGATAATAATAAGCATTAACCCACAGAGACAATAAATTGTGATATTTAAGAGGGAAAAAAACAGTTTTAATTTGCAAAATTTAAAGAAAAATTACAATTTTCACATTTTAATTCCATATTTTCATACGATTCCATATACTGTCGGTATACAAAAATATCAAACTCTGATGTCCGTCTTAATTAATGTGCATCCCATTCAAATTATAATTTTAAGATTTCATGTCACAATTATTACTTTATTTATAGTATCTACGTTTGCTTAGCAGCTCTAAACTTTCCAGGGTTTCCAAATCGGCATTGAACTTTCCAGTGTCATATATTAAACTGAAAATCTTCAAAGATCAACTAAAGGCGAAGTTCTTGTCATAGGGCAACTGTTAGAGACTAAACTGTAAACAAATAATAAAAAAATATGTCATGGGTCACAGATTTCACTTTCGGGAATCCTTTAATACCAGACACTGTGCAGTGTTGCCAAAACGCACACCGATAATCCCAAAATGATGCTCATAATCACCTTTTAAACCAATACCAAGAATGTTTAAATCTACATCAAAAAACAACATCATGAAAAGAGAGGAAATATCCCAAAATATAATGGGACTAAACTTGTGGGTAATGACTCAGAAGCAATAATCATGTCCCGTGTCCATGAATGACTATATTAAATTGACCAGTGAAGACTCACGTTGTATGCACGTGATTATTTTCCCCCGCTCTTTGGTGTTAAATACGGCATTCCAGTTATGGTTTTCGATGTGAAATGGTGGACCAACTTCAGTTATCCTGTGTTTGCCTAAAATGGATTCATGCTATGAAATACATTTATGGGAAATGGGAGATTTTAGTATGGATAGTGCACTGGGATTGAGCAGCGCAATATTTTTCTATAATGGAAATGTGTTTGGATTAAGTGTAACCTGGATTCGCATAGGCTGTAGCGCAAACCAGTTTTGGTAACAAGAGTGAAAATGGACTGCAGTTGGTGACATTTTTATATTCCTTATGCAAACATTTTCCAGGGTGGGATTAAGAGCAGGTTAGTATTTTTACAGTGAATCCATTATTCATTGCAGTTTTACGTTTGTTTATTCTTGTATTGCGGATTTGTATAAAAACTATGTCGCTCTATGTTCACTGACGTAACAACAGCAATTGACTGGAAAACATATGTCCAATGAATATAAAGTCATGTGTAAGTATTTAGTCAGATATAATCTGGATCAGAATGACTGTTATTAAAATAAAACATTTTAAATTACTAAATTTCTAAAGGCATGTGAGTATTTCAGAAATAATTATAATTTTGATTCGTCACAAGTGATGTCAGACTATGGATGCTGATTGGCCAATCAGCATTATGTGGATACTATTTGTCAAATTTTTAAATGCTCTTACATTTCTTGTTTTAAAATAATGTTATGCGACTTGAATACGGCATCTTTGCACTGAAGGAACATGTTGTATCAGCTAACACATCAATGGGAGCAACAAGACATTACATGTGATGGTTTTATTCCAACGCACAGACACACACAAGCGCACGCGAACACTGCAAATGTGATAGAATGATGTTTCCATGCATTTCGTATTTTTTGTTGTGGCACTCAAATGCTGCCAGGTTGAGATTTCCAGATTCATGTGTAAATTATTCAGTCTATTTAAAGGTCATAAGAACTGCATACACACACACACACACACACACACACACACACACACACACACACACACACACACACATATATATATATATATATATATATATATATATATATATATATATATATATATATATATATATATATATATATATATATATATATATATATATATATATATATATATATATATATATATATATATAATGTATATTTGATTTAATTCATATCTGACTTAATTGTTTGCAAGTTTTAAAATCTTTCTATTTATTTTTAAATTTCATTATATGTCAAAATAATGTAGTTTTGTTTTCTAGGAACGCGTACTTTTTCCAGAAAATAGTTTGACCTTGACTGTTCATTCTGTAAACACATAAGGCTGACCTGGTTCTCGACCTTAGTTCAAGTTTAGTAACAGTCACGTCAACTAGTTTTTTTTTTTTTTAATTATTTTTATTGTGGGAATAATAAGGTTGAGATCGAAGCTGTGATGGTTACGTGACCCTCGAACTGTAAATAGTTTTTAGTGAATTAAACAACTTTTATTCTCGGAGTAAAATGATTGGTTCTTATCAAGGACATACACGGGCTACGTGATTTTTTTAAAATGTAAACGAGATCACGTGACCCTCATCCGTGCATCTGTTTTGCGTAAAATTCAAGTTTTAAACCATTGTTTAGAGAAATATTCTCAGTTAGGCTTCCAAACACTGAGATGTAAAGATATTTATTTTGATGTGTCATTTTGAGAATTACATTGTAATGTTCATTCAAATTATTTGGATTCAAAAGGATTAATTCGTTTCTCTGAAAATATTTTGAGTACTCATACAGAATTCTTGAACAAAGACATTTCTTAAAAATCTTATTCGATTTCAACCACCGAATTACTTCTTGTGTTCTACAAGGAACTGTAGACCACAACACAATACAGGATACAGCATACGTCATCGCCTTCCATCTTGGATTCTTCGTCGGGACTCGAACATGATTTCATTAGAACATTTCAATATTAGGAATTCTAAGATTGTATTCGTGGAGTATTCTTGGATTACTTTTTGGATTTGATTCTTAAAACAGTAAGTTCTTATTTTTCTATTTGGCCAGTATTTTTCCAGGGATATAAATTATTTGTTACATTTTTCAAAGCATGTTGTTTTCACTCTTTCTTGTGTTACTGTTTATTCGAGCCTAAACACGTAACAACATAAGAATATATATATATATATATATATATATATATATATATATATATATATATATATATATATATATATATATATATATATATATATATATATATATAGAGAGAGAGAGAGAGAGAGAGAGAGAGAGAGAGAGAGAGAGAGAGAGAGAGAGAGAGTAATGTGACTCCTTGGCAGCCAATGTAATCTATTGTGGTCTATCGACCTGATAATGTCGTCTGTCGTTTGGATTATATCCAGTGAAACTGTAAAATGTCTTCTGTCTTCTAGAGGATATCGAGCTTAAATGTCAGTTGGACTGAAAGCGATACAAGCATACGATAATGTGTGGAAGTATTCTTAGAAAAGAGGCCGTGCGACCATTATCTCCAAAGAAACAGTCGCCGATCCTTTAAAAAACGATTACCGATTAAAGTAAGGTGCAACTTTACATAAGAAAGTCATGTGGCTTCTGATATGGATGTCTCAAGTCGATAATATACCATGTCATTGAATCGCCTTTGTTTTTAAGGAAGCTAGCTCCTGATTCTAATGCTGTACTATGTTTCTTATCCATGCGTCTAACGTTTGCATAAGATGAACTCGTGCTCTCTGAACCATCGTTTCAGCGTCACACCAGACAAGATCAATACGCAGATTAGATCGTATAACATGGACTTTACGAGGACTTTACATCGAATGGGCATAGTTTTAAGTGATATTTATAAGAAAAGGAAACCTGTTTCATTGAGAGTCACATTGACAAGGACTAAACATCTAATGGTCATTTTTATGATACTGAACCTAACGTTTTACTGGGGACCTCATGGGAAAGGACTGCAAATTTAATAGGCATTACTTGACGGGACAGAACCCGACGTTTGATTTGGGGTCCTTTTTACGAGGACTGCTTATCTGGTCATACAATATGATATATCTCCCTTAAATGAGTTCACGTACCAAAATATAATTCATTTTAATGAATCAAATACAAAAGAAAGCAACGGTAATTGTGAACAAATTGGTCAAAAAAAGAGAAAGAAAAAAACAGACGATAAACGTGTTTAAAGAATAAAGAATTGCGCATATGGCCACTAAATGAATGTCTTTGTTTAATTAACTGGTAGTCTATTCATACTGGTGTGCATAATAATAACATCACTGCAATGAACGTTCCAAAAGAAGAAAAATAGAAAGTGTCATTTAAATAACCAAGGTAAAGAATTATGATTTATTACATTTATTGAAAAATTTAAAAACAATTATTCGTACTTATGCGACAATTTTGAATGTAAAATTCCCTGAAACGTCAATTATAACTTATAATCAAAGTGAAGACCCTCCAAGGGAATGCATTTTAGTGAGTCATCTTGAGAATACGAGAAATTGGTATCACATATATTCTTTAGCCATAAATCTGCAACACTTTATGCACTACATCATATGGCGTAAGAAATCTGGGCTATATATCCCTCCCATAAGTTTAGATTCACAAACACACACACACGACCACACACACATACACGCAGAAACACCATGTAGTCTAGATATACTCTGAAAGCGTTAACATACAATGATGTTTATCCACAAAACGTCAGTAACAAAGCAAACAGCCTCGAATTTCCTTAAAAATAACAAGAATAAATATAAATCAATCCTGGAAAAACACGTTTGTGGTTTCGTAAATTGTTTACAGATAATGATGTATGAAACATGAAAGGCGGGAAAGAAATAACATCTAAGATATCTATTAATGTGTTGTGGAAAGAGATGTTGACGGTATTTGGCCTGCATAATGACTAGTGTTTCCAGTTACGAGTAATGCCTTTATCGTTTGAGATTAAATTAACTTTTTACGACTTCTCTTGTCTCTAATT
The DNA here is from genome assembly GCA_028554795.2 of Sinohyriopsis cumingii. Classification (NCBI taxonomy): domain Eukaryota; kingdom Metazoa; phylum Mollusca; class Bivalvia; order Unionida; family Unionidae; genus Sinohyriopsis; species Sinohyriopsis cumingii. The sequence goes on along the minus strand of CM068826.1, from coordinate 120,360,759 downwards.
GAATTTAGATTGAATTTATATAATATTAACAATTGGATTGTAATCAGCGGTTCGTAATCTCATTAAACTAATTGCATAATCACAACACATGCAATCTCAAATATCGTTTGAATACGTGCAAATGGCTTCCAATTATATCGAGTTCTTCTAGCAACTGCAATAGTGTATATGCCCGCTGTGCATGAAATCAACCCTGCGTTTAGTACATATTTGTCATGTTAGTGTTGCATGTACTGTAAGCATAATTGCATTGATGTATTCATTTCTTTGCACGAAGAACCATCTGATGGAAATTCAGATGAGCGTTGACATTGACTTTACGGGTTAACTTGGGACAAAACGTATTGCATTTTCTATAAAAAAAAAATGGAAAAGCTTTTTGCAGATAAACACTGTTGCAACTTATAGGATGAGGCCAATTTTGTATGTTCCTCAAACAGCTCAATCTATAATCCAATCAGAAGAAAACTAGTACAAATACAATATAAATCGTTGCATGATCCTAGACATCATTTATGTGTCTCAGAACTTTTGTTTTAAATATTATCATATCGTTAAGATAGCAATGAGTTTGACCAGCAGTAGTAGTTCTCATAAAACTGTATAAAGGAAAAACGCTCTCATTTCGTTTTTCTGATATGTTCCGGTAGTTTGTAAAATAATACATGCCCTACAACTGATGTTATAGTAACTTGTATGCATAAATGTAGTGACGTTTAAGGGCACATCAACACAATATTTGCCATAGCTGCCAACTAAATATGAATTTAAAAACAAATATCCATAAAATATATTGCAATAAATCTATATATTGCTATTAGTATTTAATTCTCATAAACTTATTAGATTTAAGTGATTAATTGCTGCTTATGGGTAATCTGCGTTGGGAAGATGTTTCTTATACCGAGTAATTAGCTAATTGTTAGGAGCGTAAGTTAGACATACACTTTATTCACGAGACTTTATGGTAGCGTAGTTTAATTTCTTAATATTGACCCTCAATAATTTATTAACAATTCGAGATAGCAACTCCATCCCCGAAAAAAAACAAACATTTAAACATGCAATCATGAAATTAATGTTGCGTGATGTGTGGTCTTTATGCGATTAGAGAAACGTTATGATATCATTTAGGCTTTTAGGGCCCTTTTAGTTGAAAAACACTGCTGTCATTAGATCCCTGTTGGGGAAACATGAACCTCAAGTCAGACTCCAGCAGCAGTTGTTTCAATCGCTCGATAGTAAAACCTTCTTGCGTGTTACAATATTTAGAGTAAATTAATTATAAAATGGGAAGCAAAATATAAAACAGATCAATGTCAATAAACATATCAGGATATCCTGTTGCTGGTTATCTCAGGAAGGAAGCAATTTGTTGTTTCATGGAGCGTTGGTTTATTTGTCATGGTATAGTTGTAAACCATATGCCGACCATTTTGACACCGGTAACAGAAGAAAAACAAAGAAATTGTACAGGGGAAATTTTTTATTATTGCACGTATATTTGACTTATTATCTTCAGGTTTATCCTTTAAAAAACACAACATTAAAACCTGCTGGTCGATACCAATTTGTTTGGTACACGCCAGGTAACGAACATAGTTTTCAAGGTAATTTATATTTCAGGGACAGACAAATATGTCAGTTTTCAGACACTAATGACATATTCATTTTGGTTATTGTAACCATATACGAGCTACACTGTATTAACGTCATTTACCTGAACAAGTCATTCCTGTAAACTCATTGGTAAGAAAGTATTTCTTGCTTGAGCCAATAATCAGTTGATCATCAATAAACTTAATAATTTTACTTAATCGTTGTACCATCTTTATCTCCGCTTCCTGTCTAAAATTACACTGGATGGTCATCGATGTAAGGACAAAACTTAAACGTAAAAGTATCTAATTGATTATAGACTTTTCGAAGCAGTTACTCGTAACATTCTTTACGCCATTCCTAAAAAGCATAATGTAAAAGACTTTAGTCTCACTTGATATTATCAACTCAGCTTTGGTCAAAAATCAAGATAAACAATTTGATGTTCAGACCAAGGATCAGCTGAACTCACAAGAAAAAAAGAATAGTATATAGGTTCTTGTTCACGATCCAAAGAACACATATTAATAAAAGCAACTCTTAAATGTAAATGCAATCGTTTATTTTCAAGGTTGTGATTTGCAAGGAAATTTAAGTATAACATATTTAAACCTTACACACTTTGGGGAAATGTAAAGTGAAATTTTATCACCTCATATAAAACAACCAAACGTTTTTTGAAAGAATTTTATTCTGCGGCACTGATATGAAAAAAAGCATAGATAACGAGAAGATTGTGCGTACTGGAGGTATGTATAAATTTTCACGGGAAAGATTAAATGGATTGCATGTATATTCACTATAATGAACACTATGACTCCACTACTTACTGAATATCACAACAACCATTTTGCTTTCTTACCTGATGCGGACGTCCTCGACCAGGAAGCATCTTTCCTAATTGTAGACCAAAGTATCAGATACTGTAGGTAACATTGCTCCGTAACTCATGCCTGGCCTCATTAATACCACCTTCTGTTTTTCTGTTGTTCCTATGGGTCATTTTTTTTTAAGGAAATGATACATAGGGCCGATGTAATATCTATCCTAACACAAAGATATTATGGATGGCTTTTGTTAAAAAATAGAATTTGTCCGTCCTTAATCCAGGGCTAATTGTTTTATAAGAATATGCTTTATTTTTGGGTGGGATGAAAATCACATGACACTTAATTACCTTTCATGCTTTGAACTTGATAAATTAGTACGTGCTATCCTATAAATTCATTTTATATTGCCTATTCCTTTGCCTGAGTCATATCAGTGTATCACGAATTCAGTGTTCAGTTTTGCAAAAAATAATCAAGACATCTTATGGCTGCGTTTGCAAAAAAATTAAATAAGCTAAAACATCTATATCCTTACTGTGACTCGGAGATTAATTGCTGCTTCCATTTTCTGTACCTCAAAGTTGCAAACTTAATTTCATAAGCTGGCTCTTTTTCTTGTAAAATAGTTAATAATAAATGTGTCTTTCTATCATATCTTGCCAAAAAACGAGGTAAATGTCAAAACCAGCATTAAACTGAGTGAGCATGCTTTTAAAACTCGACTTGGTTTTATAACAAAGTCCTAAATTTTTTAAGATGTTAACCTCAAGTTTTTCGTTTAAACACGACTACTTTATATTGATCTACGAAGCAAAAGTCGCATTGATATATGGCTATATAGGGCTACCTACTTACATACTGCATTCATTAGGTACAACCTAAGCACAGGAACTTAAAGTAGAAATCAATGTCTTTATTCGCTGTTTCCTAGGTGAAGCAATTTATGTATTCATTTCGGCAGATACACAACGAATTTGAGCCGATAAATGAACTAATAAATAGAGGATCGCAAATAGATAATGATTTAGTATTTAATTTATGAAACGATTTCAATAATTCCCAGCTTTTGGCTCGCAAAATCTGGAAATTATTCAACGAGATTAGTATATGTAATATTAAATCATTACCCATTTGGCATTATGTTTTTCACATAGTCTTTACGTGAGCGGAAAGAGTTCTGTTAAAAGAATAACTGACACTAAATTCTAGATCAGACCGTTAAATTCTTGGGCTTGAAAAGTAGTCATACACTGCACGGTTCGATAAACAGTAGCATTAAGAAGTAGTTTTGTTTTTACAAATTATAATACAAAGATGAACCGTTCTTCCAAATCATTGGTACATTTGACAACATCGTTTTCCAAGACTGTATATATAGTGGAAATTCCTGTGTGATTTCACATAGTTCTCTCGTTCTAAGTAGTTGACGCCCCATATACATAGTTTCCTCTGAGACTGTTTACTGTGTTTCCACCAAAAGAGTGGTGATTCCACTACAGTAGCATTCCAGTTGATGGGTAATCATATGAAGGGATGATTACTTGATGTAGAAATTGTACTCAAACCATACTATCAATGTGCTGCTGTGTTTAATACTGATTAAAAACTTAATGTTTTGTGACCAGATATTTGCAATATGCATTATTTGTTTTGGAGGAATGATGTGATTGGATATCTTTCTGTCAGCTGGGATACCGGCATTTGTCGACATTCATTTCAAAGCGAAGTGAGTTTATTTACTTCTATATGTTGACATTTAAACCAAGTTTATCATTGTAATGGGGTGCGAATAAAAGCTTTGGATCCTCACCCTCTATCTGATGATTTGCAATGTTAATTTCACTTGCAAACCGATCCCGTGTAGAATAGACAGACGTAATCATTTGTTCCCAATACCCCGATAGCAATAGATTGAACGATGGCCGCCAACTTGTTGATAGCAATACTGCAAGTAATGTTCCAGATGGCGGGGCAAGGAAATTTCTCACGATCGCAGCCAATCAGTAATGTTAATACTGCGAAAGAATTTCATGACTACATTGGACCAATCCGATTAGCATAAATTTCTATATTAACATGCTGACATGTCAAAAACATTAAACTGCACACACTGTTTGTAATGTTTACCAACTATGCGATAATACACGATATGTTTCAAATTGCACCATATTCTAAAAAAAAATGTAAAGACGAAAATACTACGAAAAAACAAATCCAGAAGAGGCTTAGTTCTTATAAAAATTGCGCATAAACGTGTCAGAACAGACAAATTAAAATTTCATATAAACTTAACTTCCAATGCAGATGTTGTCTATTACAACAAACTAATAGAATTATCCAAGAAGTATCGACATAACGCCTTCCTTTATCGATCTTAGTACATGTCTGAAAGGCAATCTGATATTCATTCTTTCTCTACTGTCATTCGTAGGAATTCTTTGGGTAATACTGATAATTCCTTACTTCATAATACACATACTAACGAATTATAGTCAGTCTTCTATTTTCATTAAGACATTAAAATCTTGATATAATAATTGCATGATCCATAATAACAATAGGTTTGAAACACCGATATATTGGGATTGCTCTACTCCATTACCTAGGCTAATTTGCTGGAAGCTTTACCCTGCAACCACTCTACTACGATGACTCCCTAATTGTATAGTTGCCATAATTATGCTAAGAAAATACACGTCTTATCTCTGCAGTTTTTATTTTCATCTAAGGAGCAAACAAAGATCACAGAAAGCAGCAATTCCAGGTCAGCCTTAGAGGGAACATATCTTTAAAGATATGTCTGCTGTCAGCACAGACGTATTTTTTTAAAAATGAAACGGCAAGCCAAGAAAAATCTTGAGAACATTCTCAACAATAAGAAAATAAATAAGTATACATCAGCATAAATATTTAGGTGATTTTCAACCTTTATATATCTTTGTATAATTTTATATCTGTGTACAAGAGCAACATTTGCTATTGCACGAATCCCGTTTTAAGTTCAAGCTACTCTTACAGAAACATGCTTCCTTGATAGTCCTCAAAATTAAGTTTGAATGTCCATCTAGGGCATACATTTATAATATTATTAACAATAGGGAATTTCATTACTTAACCTTAATTGTCTATTAAATAATTAAATATAAACATTTGAGCAGTTTCTCTCTTTCAAGATAACGCAGCAGTACAACGGTTCAGCAAGATATTCCTTTCAAGGTCTATGAATCAACTGACAGTATCCGTTTTCTAGAACATTCTGAAAAGGAGATATCCACAAAACACAAATACTTTGTCCTTGTGTACAGTTTTATAATGGCATTCAATTTAAAATCTCATAACTTCATATCACTGTCCACTTGCGTCTTTATCTCGATCTGCATTTACTGAGGCAAACTTGGAAGCATTAAGAAAATAAATATTTACAAACACAAAATTATGTTGTTGTCGCAAATGTAAAACAGTTTCCCTATGTTGAAACAAAAACTATGCTCTTCCTTAGGCGACAAAACAACTTGCATCCACAAAACAGACACTAGATTCAAAGGTCTAGAGTAATTCTTGACTCATAAATGTTTAAATGACAGGGGAAAATCTACAAATATGAGACAAAACAATAGAAGAAATAAACCTGAGAATACATATATATTTAGTTCTGCCGTCAGACCAACAAAGTTGTATAAAAAATTCAAAGAAGGGTTTATCGTGTCTATGACACAAAGAACCAAGCTGTTTTGACCAATAAGTAAGATATGTATGTATGTATGTATGTATGTATGTGCTATTGTTTGTGCAACAGAAATAGCACGTTGCTTGGCATGTTTTGAAACCATAAAAAGTGCGCTTCATAGCGCTTATATTAATTATACTTGTCTTTTTCTTGCAGAAACGGATTGTGAAGTACACAATTTCTTCCCCACGAGACAAGAGATTATGTACGACGAGTCCATAGACAACCAAATATTAGGTTCGTACCCTTCTTATATTACGAAACTTTGTATCGACTAGAAGCTTGACGCAGATATCGCCCTTGGATGCGGTTACTCAAATGAAGTACTATCAATAGATATAATGCACTGAGTGTAGAGAATTATTAGTTTTTCAAGTGATAGGTTGAACTTAAAATATTTAGAAGTTCTCATCATTTGATGACCGTATATACAAACCATATTATTTTCATAATACTGAAGTCTTTTTTTAGCTACAATAAAACTGTAACTTTTGAAAGAAAGGTAATGCTTAGAAACCTGGTAGTATGAAGGCTGCAGAACATGCAGGCACATTGGGTGCATCGGTACTATATATAAAATAATTTTGGGTTAATGTTAATTATGTTCCTGAATATTTTCCTCCCGTGTTATACCTGGCAAATTATGCGTGGTATGCACGATGAATAATAATTGGACTTTGTCTTAAAGAAACCAAGAACCGAATGTTGCAACAAAAGTTAAGTTAGGCCTGCATTTTTATCGTCAGTTCTTCACATGGAGATTGTGGTGAAACCTCTCCAACTTATATGACATTTACCTAATATGTAACCTGACTTCTCATTAAAACTGAAACACATGTAAATTCGAAACCTTTATTTGTGTACCATATATCGGAATATTAATAATAATGAGGACTTTGTATAGCGCGTACTCTTTAGAAGCTCTAAGCGCTTTACAACATTAGATAACAACTATAACATAAAAACATATGTTTACAAAAACAAACACCATGAAATTAGAAAACATAAAAAACATGCTGAACATATTTAAGGTAGGAAACATTATTAGGTCTTTAAGTTTGTTCTTGCAGTCGAAATAAGTGAGTTTTACGGGCACCCTTGAATGTGATCACTGTGTCTTTGTGTCTATGTTCAGTGGGAAATTCATTCCACGTTGCTGGGCCCTGGTATGCAAAAGAACGCTGTCCATATGACTTTGTTTTCATAGTGGGAATAATGAGTATACGATTGTCAGAAGAGGAGCGTAAGTATCTTGCTGGTGTGTACACATGGGTGAGGTTGGATCGGTCTGTTGGACTGGAGTCCGTCAATGAAACGTAGCACAGAGAACAAATTTTGTGTTTGATTCTGGATCGAATGGATAGCCAGTGTAAGGCACAGAGCAGCGGGGATGTGTGATCTGATCGTGGTACTCTAAGTATGATCCAAGCAGCTGTGTTTTGAACTTTTTGAAGTTTCTGAAGTAGATATTGAGATGAACCAGACATAAATGAGTTACAATAGTCCAGTCTTGAAAGTACTAATGAACACACAAGTGTTTTAGTGGCATCAACTGAAAGATATTTGCGAATTGAGCTGATGCGTCTGAGCTCAAAATATGCAGCTTTGCATATGTTCATGTCATGTTGGTGCAACGTGAGAGTACTGTCTAGAGTAACACCTAAGTTTCGTACTGATTGTGTGAATTTAATGTAGGTGTTCTAATATTTATTGTTTGAGGTAAAGGATGTGAATAAGGAAGTCTTTGTGTTGTGTTCAGAATGGCCTCAGTTTTATCATCATTCATCTGCAGCTTGTTACATGTCATCCATGATTTCACATCAGAAATGCACCTCTCTACACCTTGGATGGTAGCATCAGCTTCAGTTGGGTGACTAGATTTGTATATTTGGGTGTCATCAGCGTACAATTGGTGAGACACTGGAAGATGATCTATTGCACTGAGTGTATAGAATGAAGAGAACAGGTCCAAGAACAGACCCCTGTGGAACACCACAACATAGATTAACTGGGTTGGAGTGTATTCCATTTGCAGACACAATTTGTGTCCTGTTCACTAAGTAGGACTTGAACCACAGTAAGGCTGTATCATGAATGCCAAATACATGCTAGAGACGGTGAAGTAATATATCATGGTATATTGTGTCAAATGCTGCAGACAAATCAAGGAGGGTGAGGACTGTAATCTTTCCGCTATCCAAAGCAGAGAGAATGTCATTGACTACTTTTAGAAGAGTAGTTTCAGTACTGTGGCAAAGGCGATATGCAGATTGTACATTGCTGAAAAGACTGTTTCAATTCAGATGAGATACAAGCTGGGATAGAACAACCTTTTCGATAAAATCTTTATAAGAATGGGAGATTAGAAACTGGGCGGTAGTTCTTTAAATCGTTATAGTCTAGTGTTGATTTCTTCAGTAGAGGCTTTACAATGGCAGTTTTGATAAATGATGGGAATTCCCCGGATGAGAGAGAAATTTATTAATAACATCAGTTAGTGAAGGCAATACTGAATCTAAGCACTCAAGCAGCAGTGTTGTTGGAATTGGATCAAGTTCACATGACTTTGGTGCACTCTTCATCAGGATTGTACGTACGAAATCCATAGAGACAGGTTCAAATGCTGCTAATGGTTGCCGCTCAAATTCTGTATCCCAACTGTATGGTGACAACGAGTCAATTGAAATTGTGGTGTCAAGCTTATCTCTAATGGTTTGTACTTTGTCACGGAAGAAATTTGCAAACATGTCCGGAAGGTCGACTGGAGAGAAGGTAGTTGGAAGTGGTGTACATGTGTTCCTTGACATTAGCTTGTTAGTAATCTCGAAGAGCTCTTTGCAGCTGCAGCTTTCCATGATCTTAGTAGTGTAGTGGGCTGATTTCGCTGCATGAACTATATTTGTGACATTCTTCTTTGCGGCTTTATAGATTTGCTTATGAATAGTGAGTCTGGTGTAAAGCCAAAACCTCTCAGCTTTACGGCGGTCTCGTTTAGCAGTGTGAAGCTTTACCCTAACACTGCTATACCATGGATAATACTTTCGAATTGATACTCTGCACTTGGTAGTTGGAGCATGTTTGTCGAGCAATGAACGCATTGAGTTATTGGGTTGTTCTGCGGTAGGAGGTAAGCAAGTTGTTAGGTTTGCTTGGATGTCATGCTTTAGTCTGGTTCTATTTATCATACGGATGTTTCTTTTAGTAGCAGATAAAGGTGGAGGGTTAGGGACTGATACGTCAAGATGGCATATAATGCAGAGGTGATTTGATGCAAGTTCATGGGATACCAGGGAGGACCGTAGAATGTTATCATCACGTCTATGAAGAATCCAGTCTAAAATGTGACCATGTTTATATCAGATTAGTCATGTTGTCGTTATGCTAAGGAAACTTTCGTCGAAAGTGCGTTTATCAGAAACAAGGACTTTAGGTTGTATGTTTGGGGCGTGGTCTTTCTTCTACTTTAGGCGCTTTGAACTCTCTGTTATTTTACATTTTATATAGTAACTTCCAAGTCGTGTTACTTGTAGGTATGAGATGCATCTCAAACATATATTGAAGGCAGTCATATTACATGTAGGTATGAGATATATTTCGACAATATATTGAAGGCAGTTGCATACTGATTCCACAGCTGACAGTTCATTAAAATCCAGGTTAAAAAGTTTCCTCAAAAATTTACAAAGCAGATGATTCTTCATGCAATAATTACCTCGAATGTTTTCTAGATGAGACAAAAATTATGCAGTTATGTTATTCGTATCATGCAGAGTGTCTATAATACATTTAGTACATTCAGTTCTTGATTTACCTGCTTAATTCTGCCTTGGAGTAATACATCTCTGCAAAAAAAATTCTGAATCCATCAGAATTTGTAAAGACTGAGGTAGAGTATAATTATTATAGATATGACCATCGTAGACTTTTTAGTCAGTTTGAACCGCTTTAATCCGATTTAAGTTAGTCAGCCTGAACCGCTTTAATCCGATTAAAATCAGTCAGTTTGGAAATTTAAAGTCTTGTATTCTCAGATGATAGCACTTTTGGACCACTCATATTTCTTATAAACAAAAGTGTCACCAAGTCACTAAACTATAACATGTATTGTTTTTGTATCTGACACTGACATAAAGAACCACTCATATTTATTTTCAAAATAAAAATACGCGCCGACGTAACTGGACCAATCTAGTAATATCTATATTATTTACTTGCATAATCACTCACTTTTTAGAGGTAATAAAGGATATTTCATGATTACATCATAATGTCCTTATCAATATAGATAATGTGTGTTTATTTCCAAGTTAAGATGGGATGTAAATATGATCACGACACAGTTATGTTATAAAATAACATTAAAGAGGAATAAAAATGCTGATTATTGTATTTCACATATCAAAATGATATCCGGCAATAGTTTAGAAAATATTCTGATATGCATATTAGTATCCTGATGATAACACAGGCAAGAAACAAAACCCCGATAGCAAGATGAATTAAACGGCACAGTATGAGACAGGAATACGCATTTGATGTGAGCAAATTCATAAATTTATATTTGGTTTAATTCACGGTACTACTTAAAAATCCCAATCTACAATCACTGAATGAAAAGACACATAGAATTTATAGAGAACACAGTTAGAATTTAAGGTATCAAATTGTGAATCGGGATATAAAGTACACATTTTAGAACAAACATTGGAAATGCAATAGAGTTCATATATATATAAAATCATTCATACATTGGAAATTTGCCTATCATTGAGAATAAAAGAACCTGTTGTAGAGGAATTTTCTATTGGCAATTTGATTACGCGTAAAGACAATTGATCTCTGTTGTCCTGTTTATTACACCTTAAGAAAATTGATCTCTGTTAGCCTGTTGATTACACGTAAGGACAGTTGAACTTTCTGTTGGCCTGTTGATCGCGCTTAAATACAATTGATCTTCTGTTGGGCTGTTGATTAGACATAAAGAAAATCGATCTATGTTGGCATGTTGATTACACATCAAGACAATCAATATTACGTTGGCCTGTTGATTACAAATAAGAACAATTGATCTTCGATTGACCTGTTAATTACACATAAAGTTAATTGATCTTCTGTTGGCCTGTTGATTACACATCAAGAAAACTGATCTTCTGTTGGTCTGTAGATTACACATCAAGACAATTTATTTTCTGTTGGCCTGTAGATTACACCTAAGAACAAATGATGTTCTGTTGGCCTGTTGATTACATATCAAGACAACTGATGCTCTGTGGGCCTGTAGATTACACATCAAGAAAATTGATCCTCTATTGGCCTGTTGATTACACCTAATAACAATTGATCTCCCCTTGACCTCTTGATTACACATTAAGACAATTGATCTTCTCTTGGCCTGTTGATTACACATAAAGACAATTGATCCTATGTAGGCCTGTTCATTACCCGTAAAGAAAATTGGTCGTCTGTTGGCCTGTTGATTACACATACAGAGAATCGATCTTTTTTTGGCCTGTTGATTACGCCTAAAAACAATTGACCTTCTCTTGACCAGTTTATGACATATTAAGACAACTGATCTCCTGTTGGCCTGTGGATTACACATAAAGACAATTGATCGTCTTTTGGCCTGTACATAACACATAAAGACAATTGATTTTCAGTAAGCCTGTTAATTACACTTAAAGACCGTTGTTCTTATGATGGCATGTTAATTACACATAAAGACAAATGATTTTCCGTTGGTCTGTAGATTACACATCAATACCATTGATCTTCTATTGGCCTGTTGATTAAACCTAAAACAATTGATCTCCCCTTGACCTATTGATTACACATTAAGACAATTGATCTTCTGCTGGCCTGTTGATTACACATAACGATAATCGATCTTCTGTTTGCCAGTTGATTACACATAAAGACAATTTAATCTCTGGTGGCCTGTTGATTACCAGTAAAGAAAATTGATCTTCTGTTGGCCTGTTAACTACACATGAAGACAATTGGTCGTATGTTGTCCTGTTGATTGCACATAAAGAGAATCGACCTTCTGTTGGCCTGTTGATTACACCTAAGAACAATTGATCTTCTCTTGAACAGTTGATTACATATCAAGACAATTGATCTCCTGTTGGCCTGTGGATTACACATAAAGACAATTAATCGTCTTTTGGCCTGTTGATGACACATAAAGACAATTGATCTTTTGTTGACCTGTTGATTACATATCAAGACAATTGATCTTCTCTTGGTCTGTAGATTACACATCAAGACATTTGAAGTTTTGTTGACCTGTAGACTACACCAAAGAACAAGTGATCTTCTGTTGGCCTGTTGATTACACATCAAGACAACTGATCTTTTGTTGGCCTGTTGATTACACATAAAGACAATTGATCTTCTGTTGGCCAGTTGATTACACATCAAGACAAATGATCTTCTGTTGGCCTATTGATTACACATAAACACAATGAATCGTCAGTTGGCTTTTTGATTACACATTTTAGTTGGCCTGTTAATTACACATCAAGACAATTGATCTTCTGTTGGCATGTTAATTACACATCAAGACAATTTATATTTTGTTGGCCTGTTGATTACACATCAAGACAATTTATATTTTGTTGGCCTAATGATTACACATAAAGACAATTGCTCTTCTGTTTGCCTGTTAACTACACATGAAGACAATTGATCGTATGTTTGGCCTGTTGATTATACATAATAACAGTTGGTCTTCTCTTGACCTGTTGATTACACTTCAAGACAATTGATCTTCAGTTGTCCCGTTGATTACATATAAAGACAGCTGAACTTCTGTTGGCCTATTGTTTACACAAAAAGACATTTGATCTTCTGTTGGCCTTTTGATTACATATAAAGACAATCTTCTGTTGGCCTGTAGATTATAATAAGAACAAATGATCTTCTCTTGTATGTTGATTACACATCAAGACAATTGATTCTTTGTTGGCTTGATGATTATACATAAAGATGATTGATATTCTGTTGTCCTTTGATTGCACATAAAGACAAAATATCTTCAGTTGGCCCGTTAATTACACATCAAGACAATTGATCTACAGTTAACCGGATGATTACACATAAAGAAAATTGATCGTTTGTTATATAGTTGATTACACACCAAGAAATTGATCGTCTGTTTGTCTTTGTTATTATGCACCAAGACAATTGATCATCTGTTAGTCCATTGATTACACATCAGGACAATTGATATTCTGTGGGCCTGTTCATTACACCTAAAGACAATTGATCTTATGTTGGTCTGTTAATTGCACATCAAGACAATCGATCTTCTGATGGCCTGTTGATTGCACCTAAAGACAAATCATCTTCAGTTCGTCAGTTGATTACACATCAAGATATTTTATTAGGCGTAAAGTATTATCTTAATGTTTTTATTCCTTTTAAAGTGGCTTACAAAGCGCTGTATTTAAAACTTCTTTTCTAAAACCCCAAACGTCCCGTTGCCACATATATAAATCGGACAAAAAGGAAAGGAAATACGCTGTATTGAAAGACGAATAACGCAGACAAGTGAGGAAAAATTGTACAAACGAGTTAATTAGTCTGATTGATGAGTAATATATCTTGATAACGCTGACAGTGATAAATGATTTCTCAAAGTACTCTTGGGCTGCGAAGATGGAAACAAGAGATGGCATAGATGATGCGTTTACAAATATATTTACTAGTGAAATCCTGAACAAGAAACATTTTGATTAATGATATAGTTTACAACAGAAAGTGTAAGGATTCTATTGCAAGAGAAAAGAAAGAAATAAGGAAACATCCATCAATCTTTAGCTGACTCTGATTAAATAGTATTTGAAGTATATGGCATTAAACAGAACACATAAGACAGCAATGTACAAATAAGTTACATGAAAACGGAAACTGGGTTGATGTTTGGCAACTCTGATTGAGAAAACAAAGGCAAGAGATCAACAAACATAACCTGACAAGAGCAAGGAAGAAAGAAAATCATAGAAAATACATCAGATGTATAAATCAATTTATTTGGTCACACGACAAGATATTCATTTGCAACGGTTTTTGCTAAAATAGATGCCGACGTTAGAATTTTAAAACTTGCTCTGAATGAATTGCAATTTTGAATGTGTCGATGTATCAATAATATTGAATGTGCCGATGTGCCAATAGTGCTGTATCACCATGTTATAATCCAATATGACTTTGAATGAATTCACAATAATCCAAAAGTAATGTTTTATTCCAAAATCAATGAGTACTTTGTAATGCCAATGATAAATATAAATACAAATTTCTTCTCAAATTATATCTAAACTCAACTGAAAGTGATTCCAAACGACTGATTTTAGTATAGGAATGAATAACTGTTAATTTAGTCATTTTTATATAAAGACTATCGCCTGATTTACGACATTACAAAATAGCCTGGTTTCGGATCATTTTCAATTGAAATTTATATCACATTCATTAATAAGGTAGGGTCTCTTTTCTTAAATTTTAACAAACAACCTGTCAAGGGAAAAACCAATGTCCCAACTCACATCTAAGTAAACACGCTGTTTACAAATGAACATTATCTTAAAATATAATCTCTATCATGGACAAACGTTAGCTATGTAATATGTTGTTTACATGTGACCCTTATAATATACAATAATGGATAAAAGTTAAACACATAATAAAGATATACATAAGAAATGACAAAGTGGAACCTACTGGCTGGGCTTATTTATTTCTGCAAAATGTCAACCGATGAAGGTATATCAATATCAAATGAAAACATATGATCAACGGTGATTTGTTTCAGTAAGACAGTTACAAAAATAATCTCTATTGCATAATATGTTGAGACAGTATCAGACGCTATTAAAAAGTTCATTGAGCTAATAATTTTATGAAAAGTAGGTTGTTCCACGATAAAAAAATAACATGATGGTAAAACTTTAAACAATACATACCAGATTCGAAGTGAAAATGGAGTATGATTGTTGATAATTACCATATATCGTATGACATTTTTCATCGGATACAATATACTGGACTAGTCTCAAAGGGCTCAAACCCTACCATGTCATTTGAGTCAAGAACTGCGTTCCAGAGTAATAGTGTAATATGTTACAGTACGAAAAGAAATTTCAAAAGTAAAATAAATTACTTCAAATGATTGTAGAATAGAAGGTCTATGGTGATGATGTTGTGCTTTGCACATGCTGTGCCGTTCCGAACGTCTTATCCGATACTTGGACGTTAAGGGACAAGTGATGCAGACTTCTAAAGCTCTGTTGGTAATGACGTAAACAAGGAATAATTTATATTGGTACTAATGGCCACATAAAATGCGTTTCAGTTTGATTTCTGAAATTGTTTATGAATTCATCTATTTTGACAAGCTTTCTAATTTCCTACTATATTCCTTGTTTATACATTTGATGAACAATGCAAATAAGATGCCCACACATGCCGAAACAAGTAATATGACTTGCAGAAAGAGAAACAATTTGACAAAAACGGTAAAGTAGCAAACTCTTGAAGCTACTAATAATACTCAAGTCTACTAATGCAAATGAATTCGCTAACTTAAATAATGGCTCAATTGTTCAAGCCTTTTTTTATGTCAACACTGATTAACTAAAAAGCGGTTAGGTTGGCAGGTGTAGGTTTAGTCGATGGTTGTGGTGGAGCAGGAAGAGTTACAAATATTTCAATATATTTGAGACAGAACAAGTGATGATATAATGAGTGCTATCGCTTATGTTAAAGTAACAATCATTACAGCCTTTACTTTACAAAGTTCTTTCAATCTTTTAGTCAGCGGTAATTATTCTCTAATATTTTTAATTAATAATTGCATTGTTTTCTTTGAGAATTTTCTCTCCATCTGTATAATATTTCCAATAATTTGTTCTCTTTTAATTTCAATGCTTTCAGTGATTTAAATATTTTCATGCCCTCTTCTATCTTTTTCGGAAGGAATTCTATTACGTTTTTATGTGTTCGCTATCTTTCTTGTATCCAGGGCAGGACTACCCATTAAGAACGCTAAGCCCGTAAATAAGGCACCAACCAAACTTGTGCTCACATAAAAAATTCAAATTAATTGTTGATGATAAAACGGAAGGAATGATGGCAACACCGGTATTTTCCCACCTTTTTAGCTCTTAATATTGTTACTTGTTTGGAGATGTTTATTTTGTACGAAGGGGTGGGGAGCAGGGTAATAATTTTAGTGCTTAGGGCCCTGGAAGACTGTAAACCGGCCGTGTTTGTATCAAGTGTTTAGCCAGTGATAACATTTGTCCGTTGTTTGACCAGATAGATTAAGAGAACTCAAAATTACAGGATCTACGTATAAATTATCACCACTAACACATTACAGGATATTCGTATAAATTATCACCACTAACACGTTCAGGGTTTGAGAAGTTTAGTCACCTTCAATATAAATCAATTGATGGTTCAATATCATGTCTGATTTAATATTTTGTATCTGTGTGTGTAAAATTCTCCTTGTTGTCATTTGAGCTATTTCGATATCCTTGTATAATGTAGTCTATGTTTTCTTCCATGCAGTTATCAGTATGTTTAACACGCCATTTTATATTTTGCTTTCTTGTTGTATGTTGGTTTGTGTACTGTATCCAATTTGACTTGGTGTTCAACGGTACCTAATAGTTGTAAATCCTATCTAATGTACATACATATTTTCTTTCGACAACAAACATGTTATTATGTCCCATTATGAGCACTTGTGGACCAAAGCCCAATTACGTTTCTAGGTAGAAGTGCAAAGGAAACCTATTGCAGAACCATATACAATAAACATTCAACGGTACAGCCTATACGTGGACGTAGAAAAGAAACCGAAAGAGACATATTTACTACAGAAATTTAAAATAAAGTATACACTTTGACGAGAAGGGTTTTAAGTTGGGAATGCTACATTTTTTGTTGTGCTAATATCTCGTACGCAAACGGAAAGCTTTCTTACAAAAGACTCACTCCTTGAGAGAATTTTGTTATGTATAATACAAATACGCTTAATAACAGAAACTTTAATATGTATAATACAAATACACTTAATAACAGAAACTTTAAGCTATCTAAATCGTTGTAGAGACTATCTTATGTTTTTGGGTGTTAGAAGTTTTCATTGGAATTCAAAGTTAATATCTTCTTTTACACTAGTTAAAAGAATAAAACAATGACTATTTTAATTTTGTATGGTTATTATTACCTCAATTTGTAGCTGAATACAGTCGAAGTGGGAATCACTGCAAATAGTGCTTTGATGTCAGATGTATCAAACACATCGTACACAGTGTAAATCACCAACAAAAATCCAAATTGGTAGAATTCAGTAAATATTTTATTTGTGCTTGATTCAAATGAATTTCACGACACGAATCGAAAATCTTCAATCTTTTCCATTTAGCGAGCAAACGATTTAAAAATTATTCGACGAGTTTCATAAATCCATTTGAAATAGCTCACATATAGCAAAAATGCTTACAAAACTATCCAATGCCTTATGACGTCATATAATTTGATGCTTCCTTAGTTGTCATTTATGTCACTTGAAGAATTCTGTTTCAAGATAGATGCTCAATGAATCTGAATTGATCAATTACAGTCTCAAAAAATCACAGTATTACTTATTTAACTTGTAGTAAAATTCAAATTGCAGCTAATTTAAAAAATGTTTCCACTTTAAATCCCCTGTAAATTCGTTTTGTTAGTTTGATTTTCTTGTTTGTCACATCAGTTAGTACTAGTTTATCGTCATTATCCACCTCTTTTTTTAACTCTGACAAGTCATTTTCAGCAGAGTGAAAATCTCTTGAGCTAAAGGTTGGTCCTTAAAATGTTGATGCAGTGTTTTTGAATCTTCAAATCCAAAGTAAGGTAAATATCTTTGATGTGGAGAAGATATTTCTTCTACCCATTTAATGTATATATCAGTCGTCCATCTAGAGCATGTTAACCAGCATGTCTTGCGTCAAGCTCTAAACATAAAGACTGGTGTCTTTAGGCATTTGATCATTTACTTTAATATTGACCTTTCGTGCTATTAGTTTTGATCTATAATAAATATCTTACTCGTATATATGCTCTCATGTTCATTCCACCAATTTTTCCATTATCAATCTATAACAACATTGCATATCAAATGTTCAGATAAAACACACGATTTCTACAAACTTACACAAGTGCTAAACACCATAATAATGCATTTTAAGGTATTAGTAATACATTCCTGAAGAAGTGTTTTCAAGTAGAAAGTATTAATACAGTTCTGCACTGCAACCAGTTTCATCAAAAGGTGGAGGTCCCATTTCCTAAACCGTTTCGGCTTTGATCCACAACGCTCCGCAGGGGTGCGGTGACTGCGTTGATCACATTGAGCCAGGAAGATAGTAGCTGTTTCATTGCTCCTATCTCTTTCGCTATGCCCAATCTGAGGGCTCTTTGACCTGTTGCCGATTCTGATGACTAAATTTCAGCGGCTAAGTCCTTTAATCCCGATGACACCTAAGGCTTGCGAAAAGGTCTCTGTTTTAAAGCCATGGGATCCTATTTCCACAGGTATATTCAACGCCTTGCATTCATTCTCCTGACACTTCATGGGCGAGTGGCTGATACAAAGCCCATTTCCTCTCAAGCTTCTACAACGTTCTAGCTTCCCATAGTATTGGCTATTCCAACAAAACCACCCGTTTATTACCACCTGATCGCGGTACAATACCAGGCATGACGTTGGATTTATATGTCCCTTGGGAACATCAGCTGTCCTTTGACAACTGCCTGCATTTCCCAATCCGGTGTTATTGTCACGATGCTTCTTCCTTCAGTATTATGCCTTTGCGTCTCGTCCTCCCTCACAACTATGATGAGGTTGTGACCGAATTTCGTTTAATGTTTCTTTCACATGGCCATATACATACTGGCCTCAATCTCATCAGGCACTTCATCATAGAGCCAGTGATAACGATTATCTATCAAAGCTACATTGCAGGATTACAGCACGTGCTCGTAATGTGCATGTATCCCACAAAATTATTGTTTGGGGTCACGTCTTCATGTTTATTGGGTTTTTCGAGTACATCATACACTGAGAGCGCAATAGAAAGCTGATTTTCCTGGCATCAACCATCCAGATCTAGCCACACGACAATTCCCAGTACCTCGCAGCTTTCCAGGGTAGCAAATCGCCTGCTTTCTCATGCTGACAGCTTAACTTGCCATCTTCCTCTTCTGAAAATGGTACCTCTCTTTTGATCATGGCACGCATTCTTTGGTGTTTGCTGCTTGCCATGCAGATATTTTCAGACTTTGTAGCAAAGCCCTTCCTATTTCTACTGTGCTTACTATGTCACTGTGTCACAGTCTGGATTTTGTTTCTTCAACTGACTTTTTTCCATATCGTGATCCACTTCTGATTATTGTACAGTCTCATCTTTTCAGACCTCCATGCCCATACATTCCTGTTGATACTGTGCCTACTATGTCATTATATATCAGCCTGGATTCTGCTTTTTAAACTGCTTTTGATACCACTAACATTATACCTGTCCGTAAATCCACTGCTACTTGTCCCACCTTCCTATCTGCACTGTCTTGCAACATCATCTCCAGCCTGGCCTTAGTCATCTTGAACCCGTCTGCTGCTAATGATAATGGCAACATAAGATTGCTCACTGTACTATACAAGCAAGTAATACTGTAGCTCATTTAAATCCCATTGATCGTATCATATGTGTATTAAATACTCTATATATACTGAAAGTGGCCAATGGATTCTTAGTAAAAGCAGGCCTTATACGTCCCTGGTAACCCAAACTGTTCTATAGATTCCATCCAGTCTTGGACTTGTCGCTTCATGTTTGCCATACTCTCACTGATATATATGGAAGTCTTAGCCACTTGCTTAGGCTACTAATTGGTTACTGGCTCAGTGTTTGTGTCACTTTCTCTCCTTGTTTTGAACCTGTATCTATCTTGCACCTTCCCTTTCCTCAGGACCAGCCCTCCTGACTTATATGCCTGAAAATTGACCTGGCCCAGTAAATCATATCTCGAAGATTATCTAACATCCATGTACCTTCTTGTACCCACTTGGACGTAATTGTTATATCATCCATGAATGACCTTGTAGGCTGCTGCCGAACTCCAGATGACATAATTGGTCGTCGTCTCATCTATCCTGCTGACTTCACAAGGAATATCACTGAAGCTGAAAATAGTATCTCCGAAATGGTACACTCATTTATTATATCAGCTTCCACCCTCTACCATACTTTTGTGAAGCCCGATACGGTGAAGCTCATTTTCAAGTTTTCAAGGTAGTTTTTGGACGCATGTTCCTAAACTTCTCTGGTACATAATATTGATCTAGAGTGAGGTTCACCAGCTTGTATGGAATGCCACCATATGCGTTGGCGAGGGTTAACCTCAACACTGTCAGATAGCATTTATTTTCCTTAAGCTCAACACTGTCTGATAGCATTTGTTATCCTAGACCACAACACTGTCAGATAGCATTAGTTTACCTAGACATCCTGGATGATCTTACTTAAGACATTTGTGTGCTCAAGTACTCCTGGAACTCCACCATTCTGAAATAAAGTATCGACGCACTAGTTTGTCAGCACGTATGTCATCAGACGCCAAGCAAGGAGGGCTAGGTTTATCCTCATTTCCATGATTAGAAGTGATATTGACCTGACGAACTTGTTTCGTTTCGAATAAAGCTGCCCTCTGCAAGCAGCCAAGTATGCTGTATGTTAACTTTCATCTATCTTCTCTGTATGACCTATATTAGCATCCAAAGTCTTCTGGTCAGTCATGGACAGTACTTTGTGAATCTTTTAAGGGTTACCATTTTGTTCAGGAGCTGATGCTGCCGTGCATCTTTAATAATGTCCTTCACTTCTTGCAGTTTTGGTTCTGAATTGTTCTTTGGAACTATTGATTCTTCTGGGTTTCAAAGTCTGAGCTGCTCTCCAGAGTCTTTCCCTCTATCTGGATCACTGTGGGGTTTTACCAAGTATTTTGCAATCTCCTCTTTCGAATATTAAAGTCTCGTTGATTATTTGTCTCCTGGCGGTTTTGAGAAAACCAAAAGCATTGGCGATGAAGTGAGCTCTCTTTTGCATACTTTCCCATCTGTTTCGTATGATATTCCCTGCTTGTCTCATTATCTTCAGTCGTTCACGTGGGTTATCTCTGTGGTTACTCAGCCTCTTTTTCTTTACATCGACGGCAATGTGAAGACCTTCTTTTAATCCTACGCAGCTCTGTTCTTATGTTTGCAATCCTATGAAGTCTACGGTTTTCATTTTGGAAAAGTATTTCTCTGCTTCTGTTCTTCCATCCCAAACCAATCGTTTCCCAATCTGTAGATGATGTGGCCTTTGCTTCGACCTTTTTGTCAGAACGTCCTGCCCATGTTACTTCCCAATAGTTGGTCTACGCCCTCGTCAAACTGTCCCCATGCTATTTTGTTTAATTTCAAAGGCCATTGCGCTCTTAGTTGAAGTTGGCTTATACTCTAGTTTGCTGTTGCAGCTCTTCCCTGAATACCCATCGAAACATCTATATTCTCCCCTCTCATTTCTGAACTCGTTTTCGTCTTCTTGCAAATGGAGTGTCTGGACTCTGTGGTGTGTATCCTGGTGCAGTGATTGTTATGTCTCCTCTCATTTTTACATATTTTGCCACAACTGCAGACTGTAGATGAGTCTCTTTTCTGGTTCCTTGTCCATTGCTAAAGCCTGTTTGCATCCATTTTCTAGATTTTTTTCTCAGATATCCTTCCCTGCTTTCACACGACCTATGGGATATCTCACAACATATATATTCATAGCTCTGTTGTATGTTTCTTCTTCCCAGAAAATGTAATCTGTCTTGTTTGGTCACCATACACTGTTCACCGGACTTTCCAGACTAGCATTAGTCTTTTGGATGTCACCATTCTGTTCACACTTACCAATTAGCCTTTTCAAGCAGTCACTGTGGATTGCATACATGGCAATATTTAAATATAGTAAATCACTGTAACTAGTTCTACCATCAGAAGGGGGTCCTTTTTCGTACAGCGTTTTGGGTGCGCGGATAGAGTTGATTATACTCAGCACGGAACCGATTAGCTTTTCTATTGTTCCTCTTTCTTGCGCCAGATCCAATGCCAAGCTCCCTCGGATTGCTTGCCTAATGTTGTATGGCGTCTTTAATGTGTTGGTACGTATTATTCAATATGCAATATGTTCAAATCGTTTAATAATGACTGCAGTGTTTACATCTAAGGAGAAGCTATTTCATTCAAGGATTGAAATCTTTGCATATAGTTATGCGTCATTCATGAAATCCTTGCCGAATTATTTGCATCTCTATTCGTTGTCCTGTGCGAAGTTTTACTCATTCCTATTGATCGTTTTGCTTATGTGGCTTAGGAGGACGTTTGTATGTATTTGTGATATCTCATATTCAGAATGCACTAGATACATGAGGAACCTCTATATTTATCTATTTAGGGATTGCTTTCTCTTTGTTTTCCGTTATTTTCCTCATCAAATATAACATGTTCGTTGAGTTAAAATGACTTTCGCCTTTCTCTTTCAACACCATATATTTTGCTATTTAATTTATTATCTTATTTATCCATGGAAAATTTTTGCAATCTTAACTAACTTATTGTTAACTATTTTAGTACAATATATGAATCTGTAAACTAGCTATCGGTTTATGACTATGGTGGGTTCATTGAGAGACAAAAAATCTAATGGAATGTGTTTATCTCTTTGTTTTGTTCACGATTGTGTTGTAAACTCCGTATCCACCTTTGGTGAGGATCGTCTGTCACTCGCACCTGTGAAACGATAACACTTTTGAACTCATGATAAAAATACTTATCTGTTGATTGGTGTAAATAAATTTCACATTTTACAACTATGTCTTCTTTGCGCATTCTTTGTAAAGAGTTATCTACGTTGTAAACTATTCTTCTGTTTTCAAATATTTGTCTGGCTTATAATGGAATTGAGCATTTATTTGTACGAAAGTATCTTCGTTCTAGTGTGGGTTTAACTAAATGACAACAATTTTGAAAACTTGTTTAATCGACCTAAATACCACCATCCAGCTGAATAATATTTCATACCACTACATTGAAACGTAAATTAACACGTCAACACTCATCTGTCTATCTGTTTCGGCATTTTCTACAGCTCCGTGTCTGCTACATCGGTGTGTTCTAGGAAAATGATGTTACCTCTAATTTCCAATGCATTTTATTGGCTTATAATGTCTTAAAGCGCCGTTAACACCAACAAAAGCGAAAGTGATTCAGCAATTCAAACAGGAATTATGTAGTTTCTCTCAGGTTTCAGGTGCACTAGCTTCCGCGTCATGGACATCCATGCCACTTTCTCCCCTTCCAATGGTTCGTACACATTTACAGATATATCAAAATTCATTTTGTTAATTAATTTAATATCATCATATTCTATATGATATTGTTTAAAGTATGATTGGTATCAATCTAAGTAGTATTTTGATTTCCGTCCGCAAGAGCATCTGGTGTAATTAACAGAGATTTCAGAGGATCGAAAGACACCAACCATGCATACTATTTATGTATGTGTCTTATATTTTAACCCATGGAAACAAAGCTATGTAAGAAATTTTCGTCTTGTTTTTTTTTTTTTCCATTTCCTGTTCAACTTTGGCATGGAAATGTTCGATTCAATATCTAATGGCATTATCCATTTATTTTCGTATCGATATATTTAGAGGCCTTCTTCTGAGATAAAAAAATTCTTTACTCATCTTGGTCTCCGTATGACCTTATCTCTTTATATGCCTGATAGTTAAGTTAGACTGAACTTTCAAAGAGCTAAATTATATATTTTTCTACAGATGATCTTTTTTAAATATGGTTAAATGTCTTTAAATTGTATTGTTACCAATGCATAATCGATATTCGTTCAGATTTATATTAAATGAATGTATATAACTTTTCGTTATGATCCTGTTTAAAGTTTGCATGTTCCTACATTTATGTTACATTCTATTTGAAAAGGTGTGAAAGATTGCTGTAATTTTTTTGATAACTCTGATATTGTTTGATCAGTGATTTAAGTCTTTTGATTTATTTAAGCACACACACACACACACATGTGTGTGTGGGTGTTTATAATTATATAAGTCTACAGAATATCAATATTGAACGATTTTGATTTATTTAAATACAAATGTTAAATGTACTTCACAAGTTTGTTTCTTTAAGGGCATTTCAATATCAGTTCAACTAGTAATTTTCAGAGATATCCAAATATGTCTTTAGACATAGTGATGTAAAACAGAAAATATATTTCATCATTATATCATTTAACATTTTAAACTTTGATGTTTGGCATAATGCATTTTATTCAGTGTGCAAAAGTATACACCTAGTGACCGGATGCTTATCGGATGATCACTTTACTTCACCAACAGTCCGATGAATACCTCTCCTCCTCTGTGATTTTGTGTAACGCCCTGTCAATAAGGCTTTGCCACGTATTTTGTATGGTATCATTACCTAGTCAGTTTTTCCCGTCACCACTGCCGGGGTATAGGCCACCCACAAAAGATCGCCAGAGACGTCTGTCCTGTGCCATCCTCTAAAGCTGACTCCATCTGTGACCCAGCTTAATGATGTCCGCCTCAAGGTCACGTCGCCAGGTGTTTCTTGGTCGGCCCCTTCTCCGCTTGCCTTGAGGGTTCCACCTCAATGCCTGTCTGGCAATGTTGCTTGGCGGCTTACGTAGGGTGTGTCCTATCCAATCCCACCTCTTCTTCTTGATCTCGTCCTCTACCAGAAGCTGGGAGGTTCTCTGCCACAGGTTGGCGTTGCTGATGGTGTCTGGCCAGCGGATCTGGAGAATTCTTCTTAGGCAGCTGTTGGTGAAGTTCTGAACTCTCTTTAGGTCGACCTGGTGGTGCTTGAGATCTCTGTTCGATACAGTAAGGCTGACTTCGCGATAGAATTGAACAGTCTGATCTTGGTAGTGAAGGAAATTTCTTTGGAGCTCCAGATATGCTTGAGCTGTATGAAAGCTGCTCTCGCCTTTCCGATCCTTGCCTTAACGTCTGCGTCTGTGTCACCCTTCTGGTTGATAATGCTGCCTAGGTTAGTGAAGGACTCTCAAACACAAGATTGTATAGCCTTGCTGCAGACATCATTCATAGGACACATTCAAAACGTTTTGCCGGCTGTCCTGGCCGGTTGCCAGAACCTAAAAGCACTATGTTATATGCCTATAAAATTCTAGTAGACTCCATAGTATTTGTTTACTGGATGCTTTTTATGTTCTAATCTACGAATGCAATATATTGAAATAATATCTCCCTTACTGGATTTCATAATGTAATTAATGAAAATAGATATTAGTGGTCACGGAATTTGGGGATTTTGTCTGCATATGTACATGGTATAAGTACCCAGGTAATGTTCTAATACAAGCACACCGTATTTTAAATTTACAAAATGACTGTATTAAACCTGTTTCAACATGTTTAAACTGGTTGATTGATCCAGAATAACACATCTATACTACTTACGCATCCCAGTATGTGTAATGTAACTTTATTTTGCGTTTCTGTTCATTTCACTTCGACAGGATAGTTTTCTTTTTCGTGTTGCATACTATGGCGGAAATTGTTTGCATTTTGAAATCTTTTATTGCAGAATGAATTATTAACTAGGCATTGTGTATCATTTATATATTATTTAACATAAATTGCATCTTCTCGTTATTATTATTGGTTGTATTAATAATACTTTGGCTATTGAATTTGCTTGTCGCATCCAATAATGAACATTTATCAACTTTACCCTAATTTATTTATTTATGTAGACTGTTCTTTGCTTTCTTTACAGATTACATGCGAACAGGATGTGCATTTAGTATAATCGGCTTGTGTCTGATGGCCTTGGTACACTTATTTGCGTTTTATACCATCAGGAGGCCGAGATATATCATCAAACGCCTAACTGCATTACTTCATATCATGACAGGTAAAATTACCTTTGTTTTGGTTTGCACATTTTCCCTGCACATGGATTTATATATTTTCTTGATTTTGGAAAGCTTTTAAATGAAGTGCATTCGTTGTTTCTTTCTTTCGTTTCTTCTGTACTTTTTAGCATGCCGAGTTTTGTTGCCACAGTCACATTGCTATCCTTGAACTAGATTATGACAGTCATATGATCCCAATGTATCCTGTACGCAGACTATATGCCTGTGAATAAATTAATATACAGTTACAGCCAAGTCTGATGCAAATGAAAAGAAAACAGAACTAAGACAGGTCTGTTCAGCAAAATCGAATCGCTGTTTATAGCCCTGAAAAATGTTTCTTTCAGCAATACAGGTGCCGGAAAAATTGTAGACGTTTATTACATAGAATGCATATAGCGTCAGTGAGTGTACTCGTATAGGGTTGGCGAATCACATGCTTTTCTCACATGGGTAAACTAACTGTGCGACATATGTACACCACTGCGTGAAAAATTCATATCATAGAGTTTCTTTCCATATTCTTTGAACGATAATTTCAATTGTATGTAGACGAGAGTGTGTTATCCGATGCTGGAAATACCATATAATGTGGATCATAGTGTTTTACCCTGTGTTGAAACTACCATATCATGTAGACCAGAGTGTGTTACCCTATGCTAAAAATACCTTCTCAGCAACAGAATGTACGTTAGAAAGGCGCTAACCGTGTCCTTTCGTTTTATGTTGAATGACTACTTTACGCCTCGTTTTTGTAAATACTGAGGAAATGTTTTGTTTTTTGTTTGTTTTATTTTGGGGGTGGGAGTGGGAGGTTGGGTTTTTGTTATTGTGCAAAAGGTAGCATCCACAAAGCAAATATTGAATCGTAGGCATATATATATATATATATATATATATATATATATATATATATATATATATATATATATATATATATATATATATATTAAACTAATTTTAATTTAATGTTATATTCTGTTGGCTCAGAATATCACGCAATTTCGAAATACAAATCTTGAACATATCTACATTCCCCAAATAAATTAAAAGACTTTCTTCTTTCATATCGCATAACTCACAGCTTGCTTACATTTATGTGTTATTTGTAGCTATAATTCTTATGATAAATGTACATTTAAAATCTCCTAACGTTGTATCAAACGTACATTCTAAAGGAATTATGTGCAATTTCCCCCATTAAAAAGATGATCTATACAATAAGTTTGCTATAGATAATGAACGGTTATGAATGCTATCTTTATGAAAATTTTATCTGTAGGGAAAACTGCATGGTGTATTCGCGTTTACACAGTAAATATAAAAAAATAGTTAAATGCGCTTTTTTTGCAGCATTTTATTACACTGAGATGCATGTAGGAAATACAAAAGTCTTGACATTACATGGAAGAAGCAAGGTGCTTTTATTTTCAAATTCACAAATTTCATGTTTTGGGATAAGATGGGGGCAATGACATTAGTCTTCAACTACAGATCATTCGGAAGGGTTGTTTGTTTTTATAAGTAAGGATACCTTCAAAGTGGCTGACATTAGTGAACTTTGAATAAAACCGCAAGGATACGTGGTGCAGTGCGGTTTCTGCAAATGTATCCATTTGGCTATCAACAGTTTATCGTAACATGAAATATATAACTAGCTTCCGTAATTATACTAACTGCCAATGCAATACATCTTGTTTACGCGAGTTCATTACATTTATGAGTATAACATAATTATAATTGATGTTAGTATAATTCATTAGACTTACGGGATGTATTACTTTCAAAGAAAGATCTTGAAAACGCTTTTACATTTACGGGAATGTTATAATTAAGTATAGCAATAAATTCTCATAAATGTAAAAAATGTCAATGTAATGCAGTGTATTGCATTTATGGAAGTTTATTTGCATTTATGGAACTTTATTACATTTATGGAAGTTGATTGCATTTAAAGAAATCTTCAACCCGTTGGTGTATTAAATTGCCATTATCGTAACAATCGCAAATGAAACAATTTATCGCGTTAACGGAAGTTTATTACATTTAAGGAAGCAAATTCAAAATGAAAATATAATAATAAATAATAATAAATATAATACATAAAACTAATAATTTTCATTGTATTGAGGTGTGTTTAATAGACTTTTGGTTAACACCTTCAGCGCAAAATGTTAGTCTTCATAAATATAAGTGTGTGTGTGTGTGTGTGTGTGTGTGTGATTTGAATTTTTTAACGTAGTTTTTAAAATTTTTTAGTCATATCGTTACTATGTCTGCCGTGTGGCACTTTATTGTGATGTCTAGCACTAGGGCATCATGCCGCAGACATGTAGCATGATGTCCCACACAGTCACATTATCTTGACACCAGGTCGACCAGTCCTACCACTAACCTCTTAATGCCGACCTCCAAGCGAGGCAGCTATCAGTATCATTTTTATAAGTATTTGGTATGACTCGGCCTGTAATTCAAACCCACGACCTCCCGCATCCGAGACGGACGCTCTAACCATTATGCCACCGGAGCGGTCGTAAATAATAAAAGCTTAAATTTACGAGTAGCCAGCCATAAAGTAAAATACATTCCTGTCATTGATGAATTTTAATATTTTAATCTGGCGATCGAGATATAATCAACTCCACGATTACTGAAGTGCATATGCGTCGTTACGGTTTCAAAGGCCATGGAAAATATGTTCCATCGTCAAAGAGCGCCTTTGAACTAAATTTTAAAGATATTCGGTGTTGCTGGAATTTGTAACAGATGAGTGTACCATCAAATGTTATACCACATCTCCAGAGGTGTACAGAAATCTCTATGATAAAAAAATATAAAAACATATGGTAGGGTCTCTGTATGATATATTCACTCATCCAGTCCTTCTTGCAGATACATTGATCTGAATATTTTAGTTTTACCAGCTTTTCTTACAAGCATGCACTGTTAAAACGCCATTATTTTATCAACGTCTAGATCTTACTTCCGATAGTAGCTTCTTGTATAAATTAGCTCTTATGTCACTTGTTTAGGCTCGAATAAACAGTAACACAAGAAAGAGTGAAAACAAGCTTTGAAAAATATACAACAAATTATTTCCCTGGATAAATTCTGTAAAAGTTAAAAAATATGAACCTACGTTTTTTATAGAATCAAATCCAAAAATAATCCAAGAATAATCCAGGAAAAATTTTTTAATTGTCCTAATAAGAAAATGTTCTACTGATTTCACGTTCGAATCCCGACGAAGAATCCAAGATGGAAGACAATGACGTATGCTGCAATCGGTGGTGTTGAAGTCTACAGTTCCTTGTAGAAACAAGAATTATCACTCCGGTTTCGATAGCTGAATAATTTTTTATTTTTAAAAAGATGTTCTTGTTCCACAATATTACACTTATTTTCCAGAAAAATAACAGAACTTATTCTTTTGAATCCAAGTAATATGAAATAACTCCAAACCAAGTAATTTGAAATAACTCCAAAGAAGCACAACATACAACTAACAGTTTAACAGCCCAGCCCCTAATGAGATTAATTCTCGAAAACATACGTTATACGGTCTTTCTAAAACGTAAATAAGGGTCACGTGATCATCTTCTGGAAGTTTATTGAAGCAGGTACGTGTTAGATCATGTTTACCGAGTGTGACCCTGATGAAAACCAATAATTTTTACTCTAAGAAATAATATATATAAAAAAATTGTTTATATCCTAAAGACAAAGTCCCATCATGACCTTGGAAACAACCAATCATTTTAAAATAAATAGAACTTGTTTACGAAGGTTGCTACAAATTCTGAAACAAGGTGAGGATTTAGATCAACACCTGGTGTTTATAAACTAACTTCAAATTGTTTTCTAAAACATGTATCATCTCTAGTGAATAAATTTACATTACAATGTCATGTAATGAAGAATAAAACTGACAAACAAATAAATTTAAATAAATATATACTAAATCAGATATAATTAAATCAAATATGCATAACACTCCCCCATAACAAAAAAGAAAAACGTATGCATAAAGCTTTCTTTTTACCACAGACTAATTATAAAAGAACTATATAAATTACACAGTGTACATGAAATAATATATTGTTATACACGGGAAAGTGCGTCTGCTATTAAATTATAGGTCCTCTTGGTGTGTCTGATGTCAAGATTATATTCCTGTAACAAAATAAATCTACCTTAATAGTCTTTGATTTTTATTTTTCATCTTGCCGATAAAAGTAAGGGGGTTATGGTCACTAAATAGAACAATCGAAGAAGGAGCTGAACTAAGGTAAACTTCAAAATGTTGTAATGCCAATATCAAAGCCAAACATTCCTTCTCGATTGTTGAATAATTCCTTTGGTGCTTATTTAATTTCTTGGAAAAATAGCACACTGGATAATCAATACCGCATTCATCTTCTTGAATCAAAACTGCTCCTACGCCAACATCACTTGCATCAATAGACAGTTTAAAAGATTAGCTGCAATATAGAGCTGGAGGAACTGGCGCGCTTTTAAGTATGGCTTTAAACTTGTCAAAAGCCTCCCGACATTTTTCAGTCCAAAGGAACTTGTTTTTCATAATAAATTTGTCAGTGGTTCAGCAATTATATAAAAATTGGAACAAAATTTTCGATTGTATCCGGCCATACCTAAAAATCGCATCACTTGCATTTTATATACAGGCGCGGGAAACTCAGAGATAGCCTTGACCTTAGCATCTATAGGTTTACCTTGTCCATATCCTACCATGTGTCCTAGGAAAGTTGCACTTGCACGACAGAACTCAATTTTAGATAAATAAATTGTCAAACATGCATCAGTGAGTCTGTCAAAGAATTTCCGAATTGTTGCTAAATGTTCTTTCCAGGTGTCGTTGTTGATGATGACAGCATCGATGTAAGCATCACACTTGTCTAGACCAGAATTAATCATAGTCACGAGGGGTTGAAATGTACTTGGCGATCCTTTTATCCCAAACGGCATTACTTTATATTGGTAAAGTCCATCTGGAATCACAAATGCCGAAATTTTCTTTTTTTCCGTTAGTGGAAGCTGCCAAAATTCTTTTAGAAGGCCAAATTTGGTGACATACTTGGCATTCACGATCTTATCAATACAGTCATCGATTCTTAGTACTGGAAATGAATCTATGTTTGTCACACTATTCACCTTCATATAATCAGTACACATACGGAAAGATTTATCTGGTTTAGGAATAAGTATGCATGGTGAACTTAAGTCACTTTTACTGAACTCTATAAAATCATTATCCAGCAAATATTGAATTTCTTTTTTCAAGTGTTCCTGTTTGAGAGTGTTCATCCTGTATGGGTGTTGTTTGACATGTTTGGAATTTACAATTTCAACGTCAGGGCAAATTATGTTTGTCCTTGTAGGAACATCTGGAAATAAGTGCGCATATTCACATAATAACTGTTTAAGTTCATTTCATTCTTGCCCTTGCAAATGTGAAAGTTTCTGGTCCAGATCTTTCATAATTTATGAATTCCGAAGATCTACTACTCCAATGTCCGTAGAATCCGATGATATTCCTTCACTTAAATCTTCACTGAGTGGGACAGGTACAACTAAATTAATTGCATGTTTAACCGGGCTATCTCTTTCAATATACTGGTACTCCTATAATTTATTTAGACCCCACAAGCACCAATATTATAATGTAACTTATTCATTTTCTTCTTAACTGTTCAAGGGCCGAAATATATAAACTGAAGACAAATTTGAAGAATGAGCAAGAGAAACAAAACACCATTATTACAAAACTCAAAAGTTCTCTCCATTGTAGTTCTGTCAAACCGTAATTTCACTTCTGACTTGAATTGCTGAATAACAAATTCAAGCAGAATACAATGGAAAGTTCCAGACCTAAATTTTTATCCTTGACCCGATAGGACAGAGTCGGAAGGCCAAACTGAGTAAAAGACTTTATCAAAGCTTTTACTATCATTTTAGATTTATATTCCTAAAGGGAATTGCCTCTGGAAACCTTGTTGACGCACACATAATGGTCAACAGGTATTGGTTACCTGACTTGGTCTTATGTCAGGGACCAACACAATCTACCATAACTCTACTGAATGGTTCGTCAAAGGCAGGAATATGTAGATGAGCCTTGGGAATTTTCTGATTTTGTTATTCCTACCATTTGACAGGTGTGACAGTATTTACCAATATCACTTTTGATTTTTGGCCAATAGAAGTGAGTTAAGACCTTGTGATAAGTTTTATTGATCCCTAAATGACCAGCCAATGGAGTTTCACGGGCCAGGCTAAGTATTTCCTTTCTTTAAAGGTTTTGCAACTACAATTTGATAGTTCACTGACCATTAGTCATCGGCAGGTACCTCGGGAGGACACCATTTTCTCATACGAATTCCATTTTTAATGAAATAATAGACAGGAACTTCAGTAACTTCAGAGTCACTAATGGCCTTCTCAAGCAAATAGGAGATCTCATGATCTTTTTCTTGTTCGTCGACAAGTGATCAAGAGAACGAGTCGTTAAAAGAGGATTACTTTGATCAATACCCTTCTGATTGATCCAAACAAGGAGTGAAAGTGACCTCATCAAAAGCCTGACCAATACTTGTGTCAGCCACAAGAATACTTTCCTTATCAACATCATTCTCAAGAGCTTTCTTTGCCATAGCTCTGGTTACTGCACAAGCTGGAAGTACATCATGGAATTCTTTTTCAATTGGACCGACTTTTTGATCCAAGCAAGGCTTGTTAGTTACAAGCTGATTAACCACAACTTTGTCTCCAGCTAGGTGGTTGCCTAGTAATAAATGAATTCCCTCAACGGCTAAAACAGAGACAGTTCCGACTGTCACCTGCCCTGAATAATAGTATGATGACAAATTTACACAATGGAGAGGAACATTATCAAAGCCGCACTCTACTCCCTGCATAAGAACACTCTCATTAGAAGACTTATCAGATAATGGCAAAGTACCAGACAATAAAAGACTCTGAGAAGCTTCTGTGTCTCTTAATATTTTAATAGGGTTTCTATTGGCCGAATCACCCAAGAGTGATTTAGAACCCTTCAATATGAATTGTTCATAATTCTCCATAATCAAATCAGACTGGGGTTTATTAGACCCAACAAATGTATTGCATTCAATACATGACCGTGACACTGACCTCTTAGAAATAAGGGCATTTGAAATAGGTCTGTCTTGATTCTGACACCTATTTTTCAATTTGTAGCAGTCAGAAATAATGTGTCCTTTTTTCTTGAAATAGGTACGCATAGGAAGAGACAATGATATTCAATCACGCTTCTCTGAAGTTTGATTTTTGGAAGTTGTGCAGTGTAAGTTTTAGAAGGGCTTGTATAAGTCTTATTTACAAAAGGAACTTTATGAGTTAAAGAATACTCATCAGCCACTCGAGCAGCATTTTCTAACGTTTCAATCTGATGTTCATCAAAATAAGACTTAATGTCACTATGGACACAGTTTTTGAAATCTTTAAGTAATACAAGTTTTTTGAGATTTTCATAATTGCGTTCAACATTCTTGGCTAAGCACGATTTATCAAATAACTGCTCTTTTTCTTTAGCAAATTCGACATGAGTCTGTCCAGCTTCTTTTCTATAGTTTCTGAATTTTTGCCGATACGGTTCAGGGACTAACTTATAACCCCCTTAGGATGCATTCTTTAACCACATCATAGTTACCACCTTGATGAACTGACAGTGAATTGCAAATATCACTAGCCTTGTCAGTGAGTACACATTATAAAAACTGAGTCCAATGCTCCCTTGGCCATTTCAAATTTTCAGTAACTGTTTCTAAACGAGTAAAATAGTTGTCTACTTCTTTTTCTCTGAAAGGGGGTGTTAATCTAATATTCTTTGCAACATCAAAACTTAAATTTGGATTTAAAGTATGAATGTGCTTTTCACTTGCCAGTTCCATTTCTTTCATTCTACATTGGTATTCCCTCTTTTTTTCTCTTTCCTCCTTATCTAATTACATTTGTTTTTCTTGTAACTGCATTTGCCTTTCTTTCTCTTTTTCTTCTGCTTGCAAATGCATTTGTTTGTCTTTCTCTCTTTCCTCTCTCTCTGTCCTCTTTCTTAAAGTGTAACTTTGTTGTTTTTTTTGTAATAACGTTTGTTTTGTTTCTGTCTCCAATTTCATTTGTTCTTTCTCTTTCTCCAATTTCATTTGTTCTTTTTCTTTTTTTTCAATTGCAACTGCATTTGCATTTGTTTTTCTTTATCTTTCTGAAGCTTCAGCTTCCTCAACTCCAATTCCATCTTGTATTTTAATTCTAATTCCTTCATTTTTATGTCACAGTCTGATACACACTTACTGACTGAAACCAGATCACTTTTATCCAAAACATTCTTTTTACCGAATTATGAACCAAAATATTTCTTATGTTCTGTTTCGTTAAGGAAGCATTTACTTCAGAAAGATCGTATTTTCTGGCAAGTTGAATCAAATCATCGTTCTTGAAAAGATATAATTGTACCTGGGTAGGATTTGAAAGAAAGATTTTACTTTTGATGACAATTTAGAAAAAGTTTGCCGAATTCACTAAGATTTTAAAAACTAGAGGAATTCAAATTTCAAAAAACAAAGTTTTCTGAAAGATTTTATCCATAATTCAACATTATTCCGGACGAGCCCCAACGTCTTATGGCATCTGTTTAAGCTCGAATAAACAGTAACACAAGAAAGAGTGAAAACAACAAGATTTCACAAATATACAATAATTTATTTCCCTGAAAAAGTTCTGTAAAAATGAAAAAAATATGAACTTATGGTTTTATAGAATCAAATCCAAAAATGATCTAAGAAGAATCCAAGAATACAATTTTAGTAGTCCTAATAACAAAATGTTCTACTGATTTCACGTTCGAATCCCGACGAAGAATCCAAGATGCCAATGATCTCAGCGTTTAGGACGTCTCGAGTAATATTTTAGGTTTTCTAAGACTTTAAATATTGAAAGTTTATGCACCATATGAATTCTTCTAAAGATCAGTGCATTGAATTCGGATTTAATCACAATACAACACAGCAAATTTTAGTTAGGAACCTTATTTTGAAACACATTAATTTGGCTCTTCAAGAAACATGAACAGTAAAAGAAGTTTCGGGATTATATTGGCAATTATTTCATCGCCGTATCTCATATTCAAAACAAACAAGCCGTTAAACCTAACGAATGCATGCCTAAGATTGATGCGTTGCACTTTGTTTACATTTATTTATCATTAAGGTGGATTGAAAGTATTTTAAGTGCAAGAACCGCCTTTACTTAAGGTTTTGATAATATTTTCAACATGTGTTCAGAGACGTTTGGCTAAAGAAATTCGTGGAAAAAAAATGTGTTTCCTTTCTGGTTCTTTGTGTAGCATCGTCGGACCATAGTACGGAATTGTAGATGTTTATGGAAAGTAGGGATTCAAAGGCTAATTCTGAGTACCTATTGTAGAAGGAAACAGCTAATTAAGAGAATGGTATCTGAGTACAGAAGCATTTAACATTAAAATTATCTACAGCTGAAGCGCATACAATATAAAAAGAAAGAAAACACGTACGAGCTAATGCAGATTCAAACAAGTCAGCGTCATACATACATACATACATACATACATACATACATACATACATACATTTTGTATGCCTTACTGACAGTTTTGAATAAATTCCATTCCATGACATCTCTTATGCCTAAAGGTTTATATGAATTCTTCTTGTATTTCTTCAGCTGCCTGCGTAATCGTTACCAATGAAGTGTTCATCCGGACAACAGAGTATGCTACCGACAATCTCCCGGGGCGCATACCAAAAGCTGCTGTTCATTGGTACGGCTACTCTTTCGTCATTTCATGGATTGTGTTTGTTTTTTACGTGGCGGCAGGCCTCGTATTCCTGTTTCTTTCTCACAAGCGGAAGCCAGATATCTCAGGTATGGAGAACAAAATGGCAGAGGAGGATGAGCCGATGCAACTCAAGCGGTAGAGTGTTTGTGGAACTGTTTCAGAAACTTCTATTACGTACAGGGAAGACATACCTTTGAACGTACATAATCTTGCTCATAAATACTCGGAATATGTAAACATTTGTATTTCAGTTTTGTCTTAGTTTCAGCTTGAATGGAAAAGAAATATCACGTTTCATCGGAATATATTCGGATTACTGTCAAACGTATGTTGGCTATCTTTTTATAAGAAGCATAGTCTTTCCCGCGACATTTGAGACATTAAAAATCATGCTTCTGCATTAAAAGTCAGCCCATTGACAAAAACATTAACGAAAATAGAGGTAATAGATGTAATATTGGCAAGTTAACTCACATTAATAGGTGGTGCGCGTGCCTCTGTACATGAAAAGGAAGACTTTCCTTTATGAGGTCTTATACGACAGTGATCATAGCTCTTAAAAATATCAAATCAGTAATGAAAAATGTACAAAAACTAATCTTACAAGAAGAAGTCCAGAGATTAAAGAACAAAATCATTCCATACATTTAAACTGTTACCGAATAGAATCCAGAATTTCGTTCTGATCTATTAGATCCCAAAATGAAGTACTAACGTTTTGTTTCTATGCTAAAAATAATTTAAGAAGCAACTGTTTATTTAAAATAACAGCCTTAAAAGTAAAATGATAGGAGAGGAAATAAGAAAAATATCTTACCAAATTGAAGGCTAAAGTAATAGAGTAGATACAAGCAATGTAGATAAACTGTAGTTTAATAGTATAATGTTTCGTGGATAATCACCTACTGCAGTGCTGTCCAACCCGTGGCCCACAGGCCGCATGATTTTAAATGGCCCGCCAGAGCTCGAGCAGCTATATTGTCGTTGCTTTTCAGTTTTCTGCTGCGGACCTCAGCTTCAAGAAAAATATTTTTCAGTAGCCCATGGTGTCCAAAAGGTTGGACAGCACTGACCGACTTAATTCTTCCATAGGACAAATCCGAAACTAAAACAGATAATGGATGCGGCTAGCTGTGGGCATCGAAAATAGTAAAACATTTTTGTTTAAATATATGTAGTTATATAGGATAAAATCGAACTATAACTGCTGTCAACTAGGGTGGCATTATGTGTTTTGAAATGAGATGCCAAACGAGGCTTAATCAGTATGTTTCTTACGAACTAGTTAACATGTAAATCAGCAATTTAGTGTATTGTGATGAAATTGAGGGTATATTAATGAATCCTGATGCAGCCAATATCGATGTTTTCTTTTTTAAAAATTTAATATGAAACGGGGAACCACGGTTAATTTTGCTAAGTAACAGCTTAGCTTAAATCCATCTAAAATCAACGAATTTAATTACCTTACGAAAATAGCGTCACGATATTTCTAACGTTAAAGGTTTGAGAAAAAAGTCCCGACAAATTCTTCAAGTTTGCTGGTGATAAGTAACTAATCGTTTTAGAATGGTTACATATATTTTATCTCGCTGGACATAACACCTTAAGAGTAAAATGAAAACACTACAGTGAACATATTTACACAAAGAGTCAACTGAGACGTAATTGCAAATCTTTAAGGAATTTTGTGACGATTTTGACTGAAAAAACAAACTTTAGTAAATAGAATAATATAATTTACTGCAAAGTTCAAGTTTGACTGTAAGAAATGTAAAGTCTGAGGCCAGACCGTCAGTGATATTGTATGTTTCCCATTTATCATTCGTCTTCCTACACTCCCATATCCCTAATCATACACATGGAATGCATTGTCTAACTCTGTGCATGATGATTTTAGCCATTTTGGACGGCGGGAAGAAAGGGGGGGGGGGGAACACCAACAATTGAAACAACTCGTGCTTCATAATTCTGAGCAAATAATTTCGTTGATAATAAATGCCTTTGAATTTATTGAAGATATGGGTGTGCACATTCTAACATGAACTTTATTGCATTATATCAACCCCAATGGCCATTTCCTGAGAAAATAAAGCTATTATTTCAAATACATACAGTACATAACATCTGACAAGGGCAAGATTTAGAAAATGACATAATGAAAATAATATTGAAGAGTCTTCTTGTTACATTACTTAAATTATATCTAAATAGTTACATGAAATATTGAAATTGAATGCAGTGTGAGTAAATACAATGAAACAAGCATTGTTATTGTTTGTGCGTCTAAATGCAAACCGGGGTAGAGAGTCTGAAAACGAATACGAAATTCGCAGGAAGGCCACTTGAAAGAAAACAATACCTTTTTCTTTGCAGTGCGTTGTGAATATGGGATCTGTTAGATAGCGAAATAATTTACTGAAAGATTTCGTTTCACTTTTTTGAAAAAGGCAAACACTTGAATCCGGTTGCTTGCTAGGAATAATGTTTTTCTCGTCTTTAATAAAATTGTAAATTGACATGTTTTTACGTTTCTAACCAATTAAAAGCATCTGATGGGAAAAAGAGAAGCCTAATGTTTTAAATGGTACAAATAATTGTACAACTTATGCATTAGAATGCTCCAGTTTGTAAGTAAAATATTTCGTTGTAAATTTGGAAACTGAGAGAATAACGATTTGTTTAATTTACCTACTCAGATAGTATTTTTTAAGGTATGTGTTTGAATGTTTTATTTAATGAAATATTTTGTTTCATTGTGCAACTTTTTCTTGCCATTTTACTTACTTGATGCATTTGTATGTCTGATATTTGCCATTTTTATTCCTTAAACATTCAATTTCTAACCTTTGTATTATAAATACAGACTGTTATCACCATTTACATTATACGGACGTTTTGAGTTAAAGGGAAGCAATGTTGTTCGTCAGAGTGTTGCACATTCGCACGAGGAGCAAAGAGGCTCTTAGCGAAATAATCGAACATCAAGGAAAGATACAACTGAACTAAGTAGCTTTAGATCCGTCTGTGGAAGAGACCGAAGGACCAAGGTTTCAGGTCAGTCTGTGAAGGAGACAGAAGGACCAAGGTTTCAGGTCAGTCTGTGAAGGAGACAGAAGGACCAAGGTTTCAGGTCAGTCTGTGAAGGAGACAGAAGGACCAATGCTTACGCTACTAAACCTTGGAGATTGTTTTTGAACTTCTTTATCATTGATCAGATACATTTAGACATTGTACACCAGTATCAAATCGTTCATATCCTGTTTTCAAGAAGTTCATGTATGGAATTATTTATCAATATTTAATGACAAACACCAATTGTTTTGTGCACCTGAATCAATCCTATAACTGCCCTGCACCTGCATGAGCAACGTGTTTGCATTGTGTTGTCGTAGTTTCATCTCAGTATTTTATTTTCGACGTATATTACATTTGAAACATTAAAAGCCAAATCGGGGGCCCCAAGTGACCGAGTGGTCGAGTGGTCTAAAGCGCACACCGTTCTGGAACACTGCCATTTCACCTCTGTCTGAGTGGGTTCGAGTCTCATGCTCGGCTAACGTGGGTAAATGAGAAAGCCTGCCAGTAGCTTCTCGTGTATCGGTGGTTCTTCACGGGATTGTCCAGGGTTCTTCTTCCACCAGTTATACTGGCCGCCATGTATAGCCTATATTGTGCTTAAAATGGCGATAAACTCTACAACAACAACAACAGTAAAAGTCAAATTGAGTCCAGAACTCTATCAGTAAAACATCTACAGTAAGTAATGCTAAGAGTACATATGACATTCAAGGGGTATTTTAAAAGTTCTGATTATCGGTGCGCTGTACAACAAAGCATTTGTTTGTGTTAGCAAACATCTCTTCATTTCCTACCCTCAAACTAGTCCCAATGCACATCAGCACTTTCTCATTCTGATTATGCAATTAGCAAATGCAATTTTGTATATATCTTTGGTCTTTTTGTACATACACTTTCAAAATGCACTTTCAACGACACCGCGGCTTACAAACCGTCTGCATCTCAGCGGATCGTTGATAACGGGATTCAGCCCAAATTCACTTGGAAGCTGAATCAAGACTGTATGGAGGATGCTGCACAGTTCAGATACTGTGCTCCGTTATGACGTATGTCATGATGAAGGATTTATGCTGGTACTTATTCGTCAATTTCAGAGGTACAGTCAGAGAGTACCTTAAGGGCAGTCTAATTTCACAGTATGCTCTTTACTCAGTTGGAGAATGATTCTCCTTTGACCAGTTACTCATTTGCCTATGCTATTGTATAAGTGTATATCTGCAGGTGGCCGGTGTGCTGCACGTGTGCCAGGAAATCATTCTATATAACCTTGTTTTGTCTATCAGGTGACATTAAATTCATTAGCTAGTTAATGCGATTATAACAAAGTATTCAGAACATTTGAAATACCCCTTGTATTATGTATCAGAGTTTGAAATAAAAACTGTATAGTTTTACCGAAATTATATTAACGTTTGCCTATTTAAGCGATTGCTACAGTAAAGCATCACCATACCTAACGTATTAAAATCTTAGGTTATGCCCTATTGTTAATATTTGTTTTCTGTAACGCAAGTCCGATCATTACTTCGCTGTACTGAATAATATCTTTTCCCAATTTCACTCACACACAGACAGACAGACACACACATACACATACATACACACACAGACACACACATGAGGGTTGATGTAAACGCTATAGAACAAACGAAATATATTCTAAACAAAGCAACTCAGTGTCAGAAACGTTATCCGTTTATAAGTAAATACGTTCCAATATCGGACGTGACGTTATTCTGAAACTGATAACATCATGTGCTAAGCGACTTCGTCCATTTCGACATCATATAAGGAGACACGGTGGCAAATTGCAGATGTGTCCGTTTTCGAACAGTGAGCGATTATAAACTTTTATGGAAAATCGGACATGAAATATATTTTTGGGCCTAAAGGACATGCTCAATCCGGAATTAGCAGATGAATGAAAGGTTTTAAAGATGGTATGGGCTGTTGCAGATGATACAAGTAAAAGCAGACTAAGGTCATCTACTTCAAAAGAAATAGTAATTTCTGTCGAATATAATATAATTTATGTTTTTCAACAAACAAAGAATAACATGAACCACATGGTCTCATAGAACACGTAACTAAATGAACAGTACCAAGCCACATATATAGTTTATGTCGGGTTATTCGTTAGAACTGTCGAGACTGAGGGATGTCTTCATTTTGTACCAGCGAAACGTTCCCGTACACACATGTAAGTTTGTACTGTAGACTATACAACTTGGCTTTCAAACTTTAAGTCACCCACCAGTATTTAGGTCCTTGCGACTTCTGAGGTTTTCCAGACTTTAACGGTTCATTACCAGAAAACCATTATGAAAGGAGTGAAAAACTAACGGCTGCAATCACCTGCGAGTTCATTCACGTGACAGGACATAGGGCACTAGAGTGGATAATTGTATTAAATTGAAAGGAAATTACTTTGAGAAAAACAACTAAAATTATTGTAAACAGTTAAGTAGTTTTTTCGTTACAGTGTCTCTTCAATAATGCATTGATCAACCCTCACATACACACATAAACAAACACACACACACATGCATACTCACTCACTCTCTCTCACACACAAACACACACACACACACACACACACACACACACACACACACACACACACATATATATATATATATATATATATATATATATATATATATATATATATATATATATATATATATATATATATATATATTCCCATGTTTGTAATTTGTTGTGTAACTTGTGTTTTTCACATTAATTAATCTTAAATATGCTAAATCTTTATATTTTTTACCATTTTTATACATTAATACCTTTACTTTTCAGCACCTTCACCAAATCCCATATTTTTTATCTTTAACATATTCAGTCCTTACATTCAATAAAATTAAAAATACTGATTTATTTTTCTCTCTTCATTTCGTCTCGCACATTTCTTTTTGCTAAAAGCCTCCCCACCCATGTTTCTCGCTTCTAATTTCTTTCTTTAGGTCTCCCAGACAAACTGAAAGCAATACTTTAGGTTAAAGGCCAAACACTAAATATGACTCTGGGCGAAAAAATAATGACTTCAACCTCTTTTAAAAATATCGATCCCCTTCGAGACATGAATGTGAAGTACACGTTCTTTCAAACTGCATCATTTAATGCATATGCGTGAAAGTGCATATAGTCGGGGTCTAGAAACTGATTTTAGATAATAATAAAAACAGTTTATTTGAACTGCATTACACATATTTTAAAAGTGTGCAAAGATTTTTAGAACTGAAGCTTTTAATAATTGTATTATGAACACTTAAATTCGGTTATTATTGAATGTGTATTAGTTGAAAAACTTAAAAAGTGTGGTATTCTAGTTTTGGTACGATTATCATCTGATTACTGCTGTGAGAGAAAAGAGGAAGTGTTCTAGTGTGGCATGATTATGATCTGATTACTAGTGTGAGAGAAAAGGGGAAGTTTTCTAGTTTGGCATGATTATCATCTGATTACTACTTTGAGAGAAAGGGGGAAGCGTTCTATATTGGAATGATTATCATATGATTACTATTGTGACAGAAAAGGAGAAGTGTTCTAGCGTGGCATGATTATCATCTGATTACTACTGTGACAGAAAGGGTGAAGTGTTCTAGTGTGTCATGATTATCATTTGATTAAAAGTGTGAGAGAAAGGGGAACTGTTCTAATTTGGCATGATTATCATCAGATTACTACTTTGAGAGAAAGGGGTAAGCGTTCTAGTTTGGAATGATTATCATCTGATTACTACTGTGACAGAAAAGGAGAAGTGTTCTAGTTTGGCATGATTATCATCTGATTACTACTTTGAGAGAAAGGGGGAAGTGTTCTAGTTTGGAATGATTATCATCTGATTACTACTGTGACAGAAAAGGAGACGTGTTCTAGTGTGGCATGATTATCATCTGATTACTACTGTGAGAGAAAGTGGGAAGTGTTCTAGTTTGGAATGATTATCATCTGATTACTACTGTGAGAGGAAGGGGGGAGTGTTCTAGTGTGGCATGATTATCATCTGATTGCTACTGTGAGAGAAAGGGGGAAGTGTTCTAGTTTGGCATGATTATCATCTGGTTACTAATGTGAGAGGAAGAAAAAATGTCTAGCTTGGCATGATTATCATCTGATTGCTACTGTGAAACAAAAGGGAAGTGTTCTATTTTGGCATGATTATCATCTGATTACTACGGTGAGTGAAAAGAAGAAGTTTTCTAATTTGGCATGATTATCATCTGATTAGAAATGTGAGAAAAAGGGGAATTGTTCTATTTTGGCATGATTATCATCTGATTACCACTGTGACAGAAAAGGGGAAGTGTTCTAGTGTGGCATGATTATCATCTGATTACTACTGTAAGAGAAAAGGGGAAGTGTTCTAGTTTGGAATGATTATCATCTGATTACTACTGTGAGATAACGAACAAATGTTCTAGCTTGGCATGATTGTCATCTGATTACTACTGTGAAACAAAAGGGAAGTGTTCTATTTTGGCATGATTATCATCTGATTACTATTGTGAGGGAAAAGAAGAAGTTTTCTAATTTGGCATGATTAGCATCTGATTAGAAATGTGAGAGAAAGGGAAAGTGTTCTAGTTTGGCACGATTAGCATCTGATTACTGCTTTGAGAGAAAGGGGGAAGTGTTCTAGTGTGGCATGATTATCATCTGATTACTACTGCGAGAGAAAGAGGGAAGTGTTTTAATTTGGAATGATTATCATCTGATTACTACTCTGAGACAAAAAGGGGAAGTGTTCTAGTTCGGCATGATTATCATCTGATTACTACTGTGAGAGACAATTACGGACGGAGTTTCGACTTTTACTTTAGACTTTGTATACATGAACAATAATTTCTTTAAAAGTCTCACAACTCCAGTCTTGTGGATCATTGATCGGATAATTATATCCATTGACCATTTCAGCAGTATATATATTAAATGTATTGATGC
Organism: Sinohyriopsis cumingii; assembly: GCA_028554795.2. Lineage (NCBI taxonomy): Eukaryota > Metazoa > Mollusca > Bivalvia > Unionida > Unionidae > Sinohyriopsis > Sinohyriopsis cumingii. Next base: position 120,316,623 of record CM068826.1, on the reverse strand, counting down.
AAGCAGTCTCAAGCCTGAATAATGCGATATATCGTTTTGGTAATAATATTTGTAAAACATCCACTGATGAATAATGGACACCTGTGTGCAAACTTTTAGCATGTCTATCAAGTCCGATATTTTTTCCTGATGTGTTAGAGAAAGCCGGTGGTATTACAGTTTTTAGATCAGGTGATATAGACTGGGTCGCAAATTATTAACATTTGTTGCTGTTGCTAGTCCTAGCCAAAGTGTTTGAAAATTGTTTTGAAGATAAACATTATTCAAATTTAGTCTCTATAATGTGAAGAAAAGCATGTAGTAATCTATTTAGCAAGTTTTACTAATTTAGTTTAAAAGAAATTTATAGTAAGTCACTTGTTGATGCAAATTTTATTGATTTTTTAGGGGCATTTCATTTCGTGTCTGACAAGTTGCTTTAAAATACGCCATACGCCTGTTGTGTGACAGGTAACATTGCGAAGGTTTAACTCGTACTTGTGTGACAGATATCAAAGAGATTTTGTAAATGATCACAATTCAGATTGGTACGAGGTCAAACAGGATCCTGTTTTGGATCCCAAATAAATACTTGTATTGTACATAAATGACTTCCTTTTATTTTCTGATGATATACAGTTTCATGAATATATATATATATATATATATATATATATATATATATATATATATATATATATATATATATCTGACAGATAACCGACTGCTTGCTTCTCGAGACAGACATGAGTGACGAGTCGTATTGTGATATCAGGTTTACCAGCGATACAATTCCTATATGAATGAGATACTTAATGGAATATGAGAGTTGGATGAGAGTTGTGTGAAAGATTTGGGTGTGCGACTGACTAAGTACCTCTGTATTAATATTCATGTTAAGGCCACTATATCCCAAACAATGCAAATCTGGGCGTTGATAAAACGCACTTGCTAAATCTTTGTTAATATATCAGCCATAACTACATTCTATCATTTGTAAGGTGCAGACGTGAATAAATGTTGAGAAATTTGGTCCCTCTCTATTATGTTTGGATCCATCCAATTAAAACGGCTCAACACAAAGTTTTGAAGTTCATGTGTTTTAAATCAGGTTTGGATTTTGTCAACAACAACTTAGAGCAAATCTGAAAATGTTTTAATTTCCGACCCTTACAGAGCTGGATATAGATTATTGACTATTTTATTCTTTTTGTAAGTGTACACAATCGTTTGACTGTCCTTGTTCAGTAAGTCAAATAGTCTGCAATATTCCAAAAAGGAATCTGAGACGCAAACATTTATTACACTGCACAAAACTTCATCTGAACATCAGGAAATCTTTTGAATAGGGTACAAAAAACTTGGAACTATTTTTGGGAAGCACACGAAATATATTATGGCTAACACTATTGCCGTTTATAAAAAAAAATCTCTCTTAAAAAATACAGTATTATTCCTGAAAGGACAAATACACGGGTTATTATCGCTGTTATTTGTACCAGCAAAACGTAGATGTCAATCTATTTTTAAATCAGTTGTTATATGATACTTTTAGTGTTATCATTTCTGCCAATAGGTTTTTGGATCTGTATAGCGGAATAATAAATAAATAAAAAAATAATGCATTCGAATACCTGCTGTAATCAAGCACAAAACGTCTAGATAAGCAAAACGTTAATATCCAAAGAGCGCTGCACGTTGCAATTTGTATCACCTGTATAAATACGCGATTGCATGCCATTCTAAATTGCAGCCGAACAAAAAAAGAGTGAACACTAAAGTGAAACAAGAACTAAGTAATGCTGCGGGTTCTGCAAATTTGACAAAAGGTTTTTGATATGTTAGAAGAGGACTTGATCACAGTAAAGTTTGCCAGGCAAATATTGTAATGTGGCAGATCTTCTACACGCTTCAGATAACGTTTGAATGCAAGCCTTAAACGATCTGCCCAGACATGTGCGAGGGTAGCTAAACAACTAATCAGCTACGTCAAGCTACAGCTACGACGAAGAACACTCCAGTATACACTTAACACATTACCCCTGGTGACGAGTTTACGTGGCAGGAAGTAGTAGTCTACTGCCGAGCTCTGTAGCGTCATGGTCATGTATGATACACTAATGTGGGTGGAATTATAGAAAGGTAGACAAATGTATCTCTACAATGATACCAAATAATCTCTAATTTCTAGTTGCACTGCAAAATACAGAGGGAAAAAAACTCATTTTTGGACCCGATTGTTTTCCACCCAAAATTGGCCCGTGGTCGGAATCTGATTTTGTGTTCCGGAGTTTAGACTTTTTGGTCTCAGATCGAATGCAGAAACGGTATGAACTGCAAACAGACAGATTAACTTTTGCAAACAGTAGGATAAAATGGGCATTTGGAATAATGAGTGGTCTCGATACAAAATTAATGGGTCCGTTAAGCAAAAAAAAAAAAATACCACACCCCAAAACAGTCCAACTTTTACCCTTCTGCTCATGCGCGAGCCAAATAGCCAATGAAAAAGGATGTTCTTACACAACTAGGCATTATGTTGTTGGAAGATCATCTGAAAGTTGATTTATTAGGATGTATTCAGAAATAGCTTTCAAAATGTGTTTCCTACTCGAATTTAGGCGAAAACGACAAAAACCTCCAGAGGTTAATGTGTTAAACGTTTACTCTCTGAAACCAGAATAAATTCAGCTTAAATGTGTAGACATTACGTTGCCGAGTAATAAATCCCGTACTGGAGTCTTGGTAGCATCGTTCATGGGTATGCGTACATTGTAGATGAAAATGACAGTGTGATTCAATCTTATGATTTGCGTGTAATAATTTACAAAAACGGTGGACATGTGCTATTAATACAGTTTGAGTTATAAGCATATACATACAATTGTCTTCAGGAAGCTGATTTCTTTGTATTTTTCTGATCAGTTAAGATATGGAAAGGGATGAATATTCCATGATCTGTTACTTTGTGACCTTTACAGAGACCAGGCATGTGATTCACTTTTTTAATGCAAGTGGCAAGATCACCCTCCAAACAGCGGAGTATCTTAAGACTTGCAACTCACCGTCAACTGCTATACCTTGAAATAATATATGACGTGTGTGTATGCTTGTGTGTGGGGTGGGTGGGAGGGTGGGTGGGTGGGTGTGATTGTATTTTTAACGTAGTTTTTAACAATTGTTCAGTCATATCGTTACGATATCTGCAGTGTGGCAGTTTATAGCAAAGCACTGGGGCATCATGCAGAAGACATGTTCCGTCCAGTCACTTTATCCTGACACAAGGCCGACCTGTCCTAGGTAGCTGCTAATACCATTTTTATGTCTTTGGTGTGACTCAGCTGGGTTCGACACCGCTACGTACCATCTCGGACGCCCTAACCACTTGTGGTACTGGAGAGGTCAGAATAAATGATATTGCATCTAGTATGATATCTGGAACGTAGATTGATTTCGAATTGAAGAATTGCTTGAAACTTAATATAAATTTGGATTGTTAAAGTAGCACTAACAAGTTTTCGGTCATATTGCTACGATGTCTGCAGTGTGATAGTTTATAGTGATGTCTGGCACTGGCGCATCATGCCACAGACATGTAGCATAATGTCCCACCCAGTCACATTATCCTGATACCAGGCCAACAAGTTCTAACACTAACCTCTTAAAGCTGAGTGCATAGCGAGGCAGCTGTTAGTAAGTCTTTTTATAAGTCTTTGGTATGACTCGACCGGGCTTCTAACCCGCGACCTTTAGCATCCGAGGCGGACGCTCTAACCTCTAAGTTTGTTCTGATTGAATTTGGATATCTTGGAGATTTAAGTTGAAGCACTACATTGATATCGTGAAGATAATCTACCTGTTGTTAAGAAAAGATTAGTACAATGCGCGGTTTTAGCAGCGACTGGATGTCACGATTGCTCAACCCCAATTCGTAAGTCTTGTATAAACTAGGGTATTATTATTACAAGCCGTGTTTGATGTCTGAATATGTCACAGGCTAGAGTTAATCTCTTGCGCAAGGTTACCGTGATCAAAGAGACGACCCCGCATCTTGACTCGGCATAGGCGTAATAGATCTAGCGACTTCCCAACTACGTGTTACAGCTTTGTCCAAAGACCAGAGGAACCCGCAAGAAACGGGGCGTGTTCTAAATCCGTCCTCATGTGGACAGACAGCAAGAAGGACATTGTCCGCTAAGTTGATTGGATCCGGTCAAAGAGACATACAATCGGAATTGTGACGGAGGGTGTGGTAACAATTTCTATCCGAATTATAGCTTCTAACTAGCAAGCGAAAATTTAGTTCTCGTGGGAAGATTGCTGAGCAAATATGATTACTCCGAGAAAGCCACTCGTAATTTGGCGGGTAAACTTAGAGAGGAGATTATAAGGAAAGACAATGGTTCGCAAAGGTCAGTAGGTCATTTGCTCGATTTTTGCAGAATATTACGGCATTGTAATTGTAATTATGGGCACTATGTATACCTAATTACTTGGTTCGTTTAATACGTCGAATTACCTTTGCAGTGTTCATTTATAGGCGTATTTGAGTATTATGTAGAAAATTATGTAGATTGTTAGCTTGTAATTCACTATTAGATACTTCGTAGTAATCTAGTGCATTTATTCATGTTTATTCATGTGATATGTTTCATTTTACACATGCTTGAACTGTGAATTTTGAAAATGGTTGAAGTATGTAAGGTTAGTTAATATGGATGCATGGAGATTTGAATATTTGTGTAATTTGTATGAGTTGTAATGCAAAGAAATGTGTCTGATTGCTGTGATATTGTTTAGCATAAAGGGATTAGGAATATGTACTGATATGCTGAAATTTATTGATGTATGTATGAGAAGTAATTGTTTCAATGTTTTTATTACGACTTTGTTTTACCAAACAATAACAAATGAGTATTTCAATGTGAACATAATGCGTGACCGAATAAATGTAATAGCCGTTATCTGATGATAGGCTGGGTGTAGTGTGGGATGAGAGGGCTTAGGAAAATATTGTACCGTCCATGTGTTTTCACAGGGAGCTTTTTAGGGGACAGAACTTCTGGTTTAGTCACGAGTCTCTAAGAGGGGAGACGGAAGTGAAACTAGCAGAGCAGTCGGAGTCGACAAGTCTAGTCAGTAGAGAGCGAGTCGATGAGGAGGAGGAAAAGGAGTCGGGCATGAGGAAGTAGACAAAGAGGAGGAATACAGAGAAGTCGAGAAGGAGAAATAATTTAGAGAAAGTCGTGAGGAATAGGAGAAGGAATTGGAGGAATAGGAAAGAATAATACACTGATAAGTAGAATACAAGGACAGATGGAAAGATATCTCAAACTACAAATCAAATGATGCAATAGTCTCTCACATGATCAGGAAATTTGGGAAATTTAATCATTTGACTATTGAATTGTATTTAAATTCTTATTCGTTGAATTTCACATTTTTGTATATTCAATCATTCGACCGTCGGCATTGCTGACTGGGGGCTCGGAGATTTACATATATCTTTCACTAATTTAATTTCCAACCAAAATCGAGCCTGGGTTGGACTTCTATAATAATTTAAATAAATATTGGAAGCACCCTATCACTACCTACCACAGTCTCGGCACAACAACCCGACACCCCACATTGGACCATCTATATAGTGTTTTGGTAATTTCAAGATATTGATAAGTTGTAAACATTAATCAGACAAACTTCATTTTTTTAAGCGAAATTGCTTTGTAGTGACACATAGGTCAGAGAAATGTATACTTCTTAAAGAGCACCCAAAGTTAACATTAACATTAATACATACTATACGTATACAAGTTATTAGCAATTGCATAAGCCCTAGAGACTCATATAAGATGCTGAATTCAACGTAAATATATGCCATATCTGTATTTACTTACAAAATATTTATTTCACAAAAGTCATTTGCAAAACATGAGAAAGAGTTGGAACACTCAAATGTCCGGCAAAGGAATATGTAAGATTTAATAACGGCCATCCAGGGTACGTTTATCCATGTAGCCATGTCGTTTAGCTTCAAAGGCATTATATTGTTTTCTTCAATGTCGACTTATTTCTTAATTGCAATAATAACATCTGAGATCAAAGGACAACAAATAGATCGACAACAGAATATCTCTTATTCGGTGGAAACAATATGTTATGTCGATGAACAATGTGGTGCTTATCTGAATAATACATATAATAGGACATCACTTTTGGTATCTTAATATTGTGTTCGGTCCATATATTTACTGTCACCGCATTTCCAGGAATTGCTGTAAACAAATTCAATGAACACTATATAATTCTAAGGAACAATTTCAATAAATGATTGATCTCAAATTTATCTGGGCACAATAGTAAACAATTCCACAGGCTAAACGGAAACGGAAATGAATATTTGTTTACCAGAACCTAATATAAAAACCTAAAGAAGAGTAAAATGACCAAGTTATGGATTCATTTTCACTTCCAGAACTATCTATGTTTACAAATAAGGGTAGTCCTTGAACTCAAATATCAATAAAGATTTTTTCTAACTTGCAAACATGACAGGCCAAAACTTCGAACATTAAGCACACCATAAAAATTTTATAAGAGAGCACTTCCTGGGAAAAAAAACCATGATATGATGTGCACACATATTATTTTATTTATATTTTTGTATTAAGTACATCATGCAAGTATAGTAGATTTAGCTCATTACAGAGCCCATTTCCACCTACTACAGCTAACATTTATGATTTAGCGCATGGCAGTGCTCATTTCCTTCTACTACATCTTACATCGATAATTTAGCACTTGACAGAGCCCATTTAATCTTGCATTCCGGAGCACATCCTGAGAAAATGGCGTTGTGATAAAGATACATTCCTTCCTGCATTTATCGTTTATGGTCATGCGAAATGCACATGCAACATGTTTTCTAAAGTCATGGAAAATTGCTTTCCCTTTTTAACAACGACGGGATTCTTCCAGTTCTCAGAGCAAAGAGGCTCTGGAAAAATCATTACTACTCACAATAAATATAGAATTCACAGCATTGTTAGAGACACATCTTAGAGAGAAGATTGCTGCAATTCGTTTGTTGTTGCATTCAACGTTCATTCTGGTTCTAAGCAAAATTGATTAGTTTTCTTGAAGGTACCGGTGGTACAAGATATACGCACCTTTCAAGGTTGTAGCCAGGACAGCCGGCCATACTGCTTAATATATTTAGTTTCAAAGGATCCTTAATGTGACATTCCTTTAAATAGGGTTCGTTTGAATTCATTAACGAAATTGTTCGGCGATAACAAAAGCATCTTCACTCAACTGCTATCTGTATCAACTCCGTTTTGATCAAGCGCTATAATCATTGGATTATTGTATTTCCAATCATTAAATAATTAATTTAATAACCCATTGATTCATTATATTAGATTTAATGTATCTGCTAAAATGCTAAAGGCGTTTATCAAACTGAAAGAAGATAATCTTGGCAACAATCAGTTTAAATAGTTTGCCATTTTGATTTATGTTACATCATGCAGAATTAAAACTATAAATTCATTTGCGGAAAGTATGCAAGAAAGTCTTAGCTAAATTTTAAGCAGACAAATCTGAAATGTGATAGAAACACTGATTACTATTACTTTCACTCCTTAATGCAAGCGGTTATTTTGATGGGGTATGTTTTGAACCATTGTTTCCACTACTCGATATTTTATTATTACAACACACTATCTGTACACGAACGTACAAGCAGATCACGACCACTTTGAGTACACTGCTACCATGAAGGATGAGATGTTACAAATGTGAGCTAGGAAAACCTCGATATAAAACATGTATTATTTTTTTGTGCTTTTCTTTAGCGTTGGTTATGACAATGAAAATATGTTCAGATTATTTCATTCAAATTTATTAAATATATTTTTTTATCATTTTGCTTAATAAATAAAGAATATGTTGGACCGAGCCAATACGGGAATTGTAATGGGATAATCGCTAGAAGAAAAAGAGATACGGTGATGCTCATCTTGTGTGTTGACGAATGACACGAAGACTTTTTATTGTGGGTCAATGGGTTTGCAAAATCAAGGATGGATAAAGATTTTCTGTACGCCAAAAAAGAAACAAATATTCCTTAACTACATTCATTAATGCATGTATAATTGGATGTCATAATACCCTAAGAAAGCGTTTGGACGCGACTTAGTTGTCATCAATTTTACCAGCACGGGGCACTGAATTCATTCATCATTTTCTCAGCAAAGCAGAAGGAAATAAAATACATAGCTTTGTCTAGGAATATGGGAGGAAGATTAAACTTGTCTTAATGATTGACTCGACATGTTTCAATGTTTTTGTCGTTTGTCGGTTTTGTGATCAGAAATGATGTTGTTTATTAAAATACAGATTCTCATATATTTTAAATTTAATAATTTAGGGTATTATTTAAAGTAGCTTATGTTTAACTAAGGGACTTTATCTTTGCAAGATTATTAGCTGAAAAACAATATTTGAAATTATCTTTGCAAGATTATTAGCTGAAAAACAATATTTGAAATTAGGTTTGAAACAAATTATAGAAATATGTTTCAAATACACATTCACTTTAAAAAGCATTTTATACCGGTCAATGAGGTGGAATACACATGACCAGGTCACCGATTGGGTTTTAGCTTTTTAAACCGGTTATAAAACCTTCCCTACCTTCATATACGTCCAGAAAGGTCTTGAGTTCAGAACATCACAAGCTTGCCTATTAGAGTGCAATAAACAAATTTGATGAATTTTTGTTGTTTCTCACCTTATATGCTAAACATACGAACTATATCTAGTTCGTGTTTTTTCCGGCATATGTTGGTCATTAGGATGACAAGAAACATAATAAAAAGCATGCATGCAAAGAACTTTTTGCAAATTTTACCCACTTGAAATCAAATATAATCTTCTGTAAAAGACAGAAAAGCAAGTGCTAGCTTTCAGGATCTATTTGCCCATATTCTCAAGTGTTTGGATAAATCAATTGGCTTGAATTTATTGCTCAACCAATTTAAAGTCATCCATTGATTCTCATTTCCAAATGCAACAGTCTGAAGATAACATCGGCTTAGTAAAAGGTTACTTTTATTCAGTGTTTCAATAGATTTCTCTATATCCTTTACGTGGTTGTGCCGAATTATTTTACATGAAATTATAAAGAAGACGAATAGGAGAGAAGCCATGCCAAGTTGAATTAGTGTTTATTTCTATACCAGGATGACATGAATTATTGAAGCAATTTGTACAGCGTAGGAGTTAGTGTCACAGCTTAGATTCATTGGAGCAAAATATTTGAATTTTACAGTTTTTAGTTAATAGGTTCTAACATGTGCCATATCACGTGACCAGCATGAATGACGGCATGTATCATTCATTACATATTAAAGTTATCTCAGCCTAAATTATGTTATCTGTGAACACTTTATGAGAATTCCAGAAATTTTAAACTTTTACCTACCTTCAACAACGTATACAAATTACATTTTTCAAAAGTTCTTTCTCACACGGATTAAAAACAATGGAAAATCAAGTACCAAGTTTACTAGAATAAAAATTTATAGAAGTTTAACAATGACATGAATGTCATCTTATTATAATGACATCAAAACTAAAGATTTTGTCAAAATTCATCTGTGTAAAGTATCTTTTTTTGAGTCACAAAATGAAAAATCTTTTCAACGAAATAAAGATGCGTTATATACGAAAAGGAAAAATTAACTCCACTTTCTGACGATACCTGAGTTGGTTTGGATTGTTTAGTCAGTAACATGTGACCCAATTCTCACGTCAGAATGTCCTTATTGGATTTGTCTTAAGATTTATTTCGTATTGGTCATCCTTTAGTTAAAAACCAATCATATAGTCCTTAAAGCTTAAAATATGTTCATATCCCTAATCTAATGTTATACGTAATTTATCAGTTCTATCCATCGGATAAATCAGATAATTAACTTGCTTGGTGGGTAGCTTTGCAGGCTTTACCTGGCATCAAGTCAAAATTATTTTCCCTATATAGTCCCTGCAGTTATTGGTCAGTACTGACATTTTCCATGTGTCCAAATCCTAACAAATCACATGCTAATCTAAACAATTTTCAAAGATGAACTCACAGTGAAGTTCTTATCTGACCTTTTTTAGGATCTAAACTGGTCACACATTTCACTTACATGGCCGTATCAATGTCATATTACTCACTGTGTACTGTCACCAGACGACCACGCCACAATGTGTACTATCACCAGACGACCAGACGACCACACCACAATGCATAGAGTTTAAATAATTTTAAAAAATCATTTTAACCTTTATCATGACAGGCTAAATCTAATCAAAGGTCACCAACAAAATGGAGAAAAGAAAATCCTCTACAAAAAGATAACAACTACATTTGTGGGTTCTGACCCGGAAATAATAATTATGGCCTGAGTTCGCGCGATCATGTTGCTAATGTTGAGCCACTCCGCACAATATGACATTCAACTTTGTCATTGTATTAGACTTTTGCTGCGGACGGAGAGCTAATGGACGCTTCAATTGGCGAGAGAACAATTACAAAAGACTGTTATTTCAAAAACATTTTCACGTACCATCCCCATTATATAGACGGACTGACTAAGGTCTTGACTTATTAATGGGACATCAGTTGGTATTTTACATGGGATCGAGAGTTAAAGAATGTTAAATATCTCAGTCAAAACTAGACGATAAGAAACAATAATAATAAGCATTCTTCTGCTTAAGCAGTGGATGAAATTGCGAGGATTTAATTCAGGAAGCAGGTTAATCATAGCAGGGGAAGGTAATCAAATCGCCCTGTGTATTCTAATTTATAAATCAAATCGCCCTATGTATATTCTAATTTATACTGAATTTATTCACATTCAATTCTAAGGAACAAAAAAGCAAACATTTTTTAAAAATCCAAATGGAGGTAAAGCCTAACTGTCACTGGTGTGGCTCAATGACAACTAGCAATGAAACTAGACAAGCAGCGCTCTGAACGAAGCAGACCTGGAATACGATACAATATCATGATACCCTTATTCCACGAATGAAATCTTTTTAGTAAACTGTGTGTGACAACGGCTTGGTAAATTTTCAGTGGAGCCATAACGATGCCGTAACTACTAATGCACTTTGTGTAAACATACAAACTTATATCTAACCTTAAGAACAATCTGATAACAAGAATTATCCATGCTTGCTTATGAGAATAAATATTTCACAAAAAGCCAAATCAATACTGACAAGTTCTTATACTTACTTGCGATACGATCCTTAAAGTAAAAACTGATATTAATTTAATTTATCAGCTCCTAAATCTCTTTACATGGTTGATTACACTTACATACCAACACACTGTTTTTTTTAAACATGTATACGATGTTTTCCTAAATAATATCATATATACTCACTCCTTACCAAATATAACAAAAAGATGTACATGCTCTAATAACTCGAAAAATATATAATTTAATTTTTACTTCTTGCAAGCATGCACTCATAGAGTCCTCATGTATGTATGTATGTATGTATGTATGTATGTATGTACGTACGTACGTACGTACGTATTTTACAAATTTTCAGTCATATCGCTAAGATATTTGCAGTGTGACAGTTTATGGTGATGTCTAGCAGTGGGGCATCATGGCGCAGACATGTAGCATGATGTCCCACCCATTCACATTATCCTGACACCTGGCCGACCAGTCCTAACACTAACCTCTTTATGCTGAGCGCATAGCGAGGCAGCTGTTAGTACCGGTTTTATTAGTCTTGGTATGACTCAGCCGGGGTTGGAACCCACGACCTCTCGCTTCCGTGGCGGATGCTTTAACCACTAGGCCACAGAAGCGGTGAAATGATCATGTGACAATTTTAGTTCATATCGTTTTAAAATGCTGATACCACGAATCAAACGGGGGTCCCGTTTTTTGTCTCCTTCTACTTTAGTTCAATTATATCATTTTTCTGAGACCGCTCCAGAGGCTTAGTGGTTAGTGCGTCCGCCATGGATGCCGGTGTTCGCGTGTTCGAACCCCGGCCGAGTTTTACCAAAGAGAAAAATGGTACTAGCAGCTGCCTCGATCGGCGCTCAGCATTAACAGGTTAGTGAAAGGACTTGTCGGCCTGGTGTCATCATAATGTGACTGGGTGTGACATGATGATACATGTCCGGGGCATGATGCCCCAGTGCTATACATCACGATAAACTGTCAAATGGAGACATTTTAGCGACATGACTGAAACAATTTAAGACTACGTTCAAAATCCAAATCACACACACTCTTTTTATGCGGTCCCACTTTTCTACAGAAATTTTCCATTTATGCATCTTTTTCTAACTCATCGAATTATTCATGTTAATACTGTTCTAATGCCTTGTTTAACTTATTTCTGAGCTTTCTCTTAACACTCTTGAATTCTGCATTTAACTTATATTGCATACCACGGGGATGTTCAGCCTTTATCCATAAAGCTCGTTTTCTTTTCATCTCTTAATGCAGTTCTGCCACATTAAGACATTTCTAGTACTATTTTTAATGCGGCTGGATGTTTTTTTGTGGAGATTTCTATCAGCTGAATTCAGTAAAACACCACAAATTAATCACAGTAACGTTTTAACCATACTCATCATGAAAGGCATTTCATAGTTTCCATTACTTCCTTATAATCATCTAAAAAAGCGTTCGTAGGAGGAAACCACATCCAGATCATGAATATGTCAGCGTGCATACTAATTTCAACCGCAATAATTCTGTTGTTTCCGAAGTTTTTGATGTTCTATTGCAGTAAATCTATGAAATTATGTCCTGGGACCCACAAAAGCAAACTAGTGACAATGTGTAGACCATCGAACGTATTCCAAGTAAGTAGAGTCTTTCTGCTCCCATTCGTGAAATGACACGCCACAACTAAATCACCTGACTTTATCCCCATCTCCCAAGTAGATAAATTCAGCTATGTCTAAATATTTGGGTGTAGGTCCTCCCACAAAATTAGGCCAAATTCCACTTAAAAGTCACAGTAGCCAGGCAAAGCCACAGGCAACGCGTATTCTTCTTTTACGGGTTCATGTCGTTGAGGTGGCGGTGACATCCGAGTTGTTTGCACAGACATGGATGGGATCCGTAGGGTAGTAGACGCACAACATAATTTTTCAATATGAAAGCCAGTAAAGATGCAAGGTACACGGTAATTAACGTCATCGCTGTCACATCTGCAGGGTGGTACAAGCACAACATCACTTTGTATGGTGTACGAGTAGTAGTGGAAGTAGTAGTGGTAGTAGTAGATGCAATAGTAATAGAGAAGTGGCCACGACCTGCTGCATTTATGTTGTCGCAGGGTCCGGCATCGATGCGATCGCATGGTACATCATTGTACTTGAGTTTGTCAGTCAAATGGAAAATCTCGTTCTCCTGTGTCTGTGTGAAACGATTCATCTTTCTAACTCGACCTTCGTCCTCGTAATGAAGTGGCGGTCTCGGACGTCGTCCCGTTTTTATACCTGGTCCTGGAAATCTTCTTTTTTCCCTCCTGGACAACGGTACTACCTTTCCTAAGGTACCGTCACCAATGTGCCGTAGTGTGATCGGTGGAAAAGGCAATATAAAGGTAAGGACAGTGCGGAGACCTTCTAGCATGTTCAAGGATAGCAGAATCTTTATAGAGACATATATCCATATATCCATACGGATTGTCACGCAACGACTGAAACACTGTACTTTATATCCCTGTAAGGCATGAGGTTACAGATAGAAAAATCATGTTCTACCTTAAATGTTGGGAGTAGGTAATTCTTTCAAAACCATATTTGAAACTTTTCAAGCGACTGGCACAATCGCATCAGTAATGAAAGAATACAGGAAATTTGTAATCTTTGAACATGGAGCCCTGAGCGGGTGCTTCACTCTATTCTAGGTGTATCGAAATCATCATCTTTCTTGGTGACTGTTGTCTTTCAACCCTTTTTCATACCGATATCGGCGTTTCCAGGTGGTACAGTGTTGTGGTCGGAAAGTTGCTTTCGTTTCTGGTACACTATTTGGTTCATTCTTTTTAAACAAAACTCAAAAATCGTCTCTCTTGGGCGCCCGTCAGTGGCGCCCCTAAACGATCCCCGTCGATACCTGTATAGTCTTCTTAAGCGAGCATGGTCTGTCACGTAGGCTGCGATGATGACATTTCCAAACACACAATTCTGGTTCGTTTTCATAATCGACCGAGATCAAACCTTTGTGATCGATGTCCACGTGTTTCATTCCTCAACGTGTTTCATTCGTTTTCCATCGTCGTCCACCAGTGTAGTAACGACAAGAATCTGTCAAGTAGCCAGCCTTGGGTAAACTCGGTCGTTGTGCCATTTTTCCCACAAGCAATTCGGCATGACTTTGGAACCTCTTTTTCGTGGTCTGAAGCAATGCCCTTGATGGGACCGTACCCTTTTTTGAAATTTTCTTGATCTTTTGTAGTCTAACTGTAGGAGGGATTGGCGCTGAATTCTTGTTTGAGTTAGAAAGAAGCGTTGACGTAGCTAGAGAAAATATCTGCCTGGGAATCGTCTTCCTTTTGGTAAATTTCCTTTTTGGGAAAGTGGTATATTTCAGAGACTTGTAATCCCAGATCCAGAGCGCGAAAGAATTCCGCACGGACCCATGTTCCTCTCAACGAATTCTTCATGGGTGTGATGGCAAGGAAGGGTCTTGGTTACAGGTTTCGGCACAGGGCACACATCAGTTTTTCTTGGCAATGGTGAAGTAAAACCGGATGGTACAATTCGGTGAGAGGCAAGACTTTGCATTTGATCAAGCCTTCGTATTGACGAACGTGTTTCACGTCCATGTGTTCTGTCAACAATTGAGGGTGTCCGTCGGAAAGCGATAGTATTGGCACGCCCACGGTTATAGCTAACACACGTCGAGATTTTTGATTGCTTTTCATTAAAATTCGTCATCGTCTTTCCGTAAGTGTGTGGCGTTGGTACGTCCACCAAATAAACTGTCAACGAGGATTCATTGGTTTCATGGCCGTCACGTCGCAATCTTGGGCAATGCGTCTAAACTCAGAATCTGTTTTGAAACTTCGATCGTAGTCTTCTTTCTACATTTCTGTCATTCGATATCCTTGTTGTCCTAAGCTCAGACGTCGTTGGTATGTGCTCTCGTACAATTGTTCGTAGGTCTAAAAATTTTCTTTTCGCGTCTCGTTCAAGGTAACAAATATGGCATCTGTCAGATAATCATCCATGAAATTCGTAGACGATCTTGGAGTATTCTAACTCCCGGCAATCTATATAAGAATGTCTTATGGTCTTTCGCCTCCTCCGTTTCTGGCATTTTGGTTCCACTTGCCGTCCTTTTGCACAAGTAATGTACCCAACGCAGAGCTTTAGTCGAGTATCGACGTTTGAAGGAGCGGTACATTTGAGAACTTAAGATAGCCAGGGTGTTATCGGGCAAGAATCGCTTGCGGTACACTAAGGACCTCTCTTTGGCGATGGTAGAGGTTTCCTTCTAAGGATCGGTCCCTCCGTGCTTCATGAACAATTGTCGAAATTTCCCACAGGAACAGCGTAAAACGTCCACATCGGATCGAATGCTTAAACGTTTTGTCCTGAATGTCGAAACGCGATAGTCATACCGCGCGTAGAAAGCTTTTCATTGTTCGGTAAGCATATTGTCGTGGTCATAATTTCAGCGTCAGGAAAATGTGGCAAATTTTGATTGGTTTGGTTATTAAAAGAGTGTGGAAGATACCCTTTGGCTATTTCTTCACTCCAAACGCTTCAGACCTTCTACTCAAAGGCATCGTCATATAACTCATGGAATCTTTAAACTGTTCTTGTTCCACTTACATCTGAATGATTTTGATCCTATTCATGGTGCCTTGGGGACATCTGGTGCCTTGTTCTGATTAGAATTTTTCATCAGAAAATGTCCACAATCGAAACCCAAGAAACCGAGCGCTATCATCATAGCAGAGTGATGGTAATCTCCGTAACATTGAATGTCCTCTTTGCTCCAAGTGTCGTCGATAGGGTCTATGATCCATTGGGCAAAATCGAAAACTGTTGAGTCATCGACATATGTTTTTCTTGTCCTCCTAGAATCTGGCTATAATGGGGTAATGACAAAAGGCGTGTTGTTGGATGCACTTTTTGCAAACTCGATGAGCGACGCTGAAATTAGGGATGTAAGCACTTGTCTCTTGCAAGCATTTAAATAAAAATGATGAAATCCATGTACGTCTTTTTCTTCTTTTGATCCTACTGTTCCTTTCTTGTATTTTTGTATGTAGCATTCATGTTCCTATTCTGGACAAAGGTGATTACCTGAAGTCATTGTTACACACGAGTTGTCCACATGAAGTACATAATCTCAGTAGCTGTCAAGAACGTTTTTGCTTTTAATAAATGTCATGCGATGTTGTACGTAACACGTAGGACTGACAAAAGGTTGCAGACAATAAGAGCAAAGGATTCGTTCATTTCTTTCGGGAAGGCTTGTCTTAGACGCTAAATAACCCCTGCATCTCTCTGCGCAATAAAATATGTAGCTCCCGATGGCAAAATCCTTGCATTACTTACAGTCATATCCATATCCCAGAAATCCGGTGATACTGGTAATGGCATCGAAATGTTCTTCGTGATGATAGAAGTGAATGTAGTTTTCGTTTGGGAAATCGTCGCCACGGAAAACCATAGGTCCAAGAACCGCTTGAGGATACTTTTTTCAACATTTAGCGTGAAGCCAAGACGTCTTGAACATTTTGCCTTTCAGGAATGCAGCAGGCATTGTCTTCCTATTTATCAGCTTGCTGTGAAAGGAGTTATGTCTCTCTTCGCTGTTTTGGTCAGGTAGTCGAGTGCTTTTCCAGGCTCTTTGCATTTTGCATTCTGATTCTGCCTTTTATGTTGGCATACGTTCCTCTCATGTGGACGGCATATATTAGAGACACACGTAATCTTCAATGTCAGTTTTTGAACCATGCTACGCTTAGTGCTGCGAACGTCTTACACCAGTAACACTTTTCTGCGTTGTCCACTCCATTTTGGAGGGCAAGCGTGGGTCATGTAAAGATAATCTTTTCCATTGCTGATGTGAAATTGGTCATTGAATTGCTGAACGTATTTAATTTTGTCAACGACTTTGGATGGTGTCAATTCTGCCGGTGTATTGAATTCGATTCAGACGTGTGACGTCATACTTTCGTGAGGAATCGAGAGTCTCAAACGTTAGTCCTTTTTGGCTTGGCATTGTCGCTCCATTGTGGCTAACAAGGAATCCCACAAATCGGTGATGAAACATTGTACTTTCTGGGGTGGCACTTTGCACTTGAAATCTTTAAATTTCACCGTGAAGGCTTTTGGTCGAAATTTTCCGAAGGTGCGTTTTGTGTCCCTCGAAATATTTTCGGGGAGCAGCAGAAAGATTTTCTACGTTCTATGTGTTTATGTATGTCTATGTTTACAACTTTACCTTAAAGTCCTTACCCATTACTCTTCCCGTTTGACCCTATTTTTTGTTTTATTTTTGAGACATGACTGATATTTCCTTCTGACAAACTTTTAATATTGCGGTGAGACTGATATATCATGCTCGGTCACGTTTCATATTTTATGTCCACTTAAATACAAAAATGTCATCTATTTTATAATTTTTCAATCAAGTGGAATCTCGAATACAAATAGTACTGCAGTTTGTGGTTAAACAAATGTAAAGATCGTGTTAAGATATAGTCTGCCTTAATGATAACTCCTTACACACAGGCTTAAAAATATTAAAGTCAATGGCGATTCTCTATACCGCTTACACTTTTTTATTCCATAATTAGATCTTTAGCACACTCCACTCCAGTGTCTTTAAATGAGACATTCCACCGAATGCATCAATTCACCTTCACAAAAGAATAAAAAATCAGAAAATCACCCCAAAAGTCAGGATTAGCGGTAACCTTTAGTTATAAGTTATAGAAAATATATGATGTTCTTAACAATATACGTTCACCATTCGGCACAGAACTGAGAGTGCAATATCATCCTTCTAAAACGTTCACGCTTGTGGAACAGTAACAATTTTTTCCCCACGCATATTGATTGTATAGGGACCACAGTTCTTTAGTATTAACCAGATTTTGAATAACAGCTGCTTTCCTTCTCAATGGTCTTTATGTCATAATATTCGAGAAACAAGAGAGAAGAGTGGAAACCTCATTAACAACGCTGCACGGTTTACAAAGATAAACATTCTAAGTACATATATCCACCACTGAAACTAAAAATATAAATATTTGAAAGACAGGACAAATGTCACGTGTCATGCAACCTTATACTGCTTTGCTATACTTTTTCCCAAACAGTATTTTGCACCTGTAAGCAAGTCTCTACATAAAATATAGAGGTAAGACACCCTTCTTGATTCATCATTACTTGTCCTGAATGGATTTTTTGTCAAGTAAAACTAGTATATATATATATATATATATATATATATATATATATATATATATATATATATATATATATATATATATATATGTTAAAGGGCACCAAACAGATATATATGTAGCCCCATGACGTTGGCTTTAATATCTTAGATATTTACGAAACTATGGCACTCAAAGAAAGATTTGCTAGTTTTCCAGCACATGGCAAGATGTCAAAAAAGGAATGTTTATTATAGTGACTTAATCACGAAACAGTTCCTTGATGGCTTCACTTATATTAATTTCTGAAATGAAATATAAATGTAACCCCAATGGATGGAACATAACGTTTTTATAATCGGTGCTAAATAGTGATTCTCAGTCTAAAGTAGGAGATATTGTCATAGTTACAAATGGACTTTCTGCAGAATTGCATACATTAAGGCATTCTCCTTAGTCTTTGACAATACCTGTCTGTAAAATGGCATGTAAATATTTCTATCTCACAAAATGTTTCAAAACTTCTCACTTAAGGTTTTGTCCACTGTAAGTCAGATTTTAATAACGTCGTATCCGATGTATTATTATGATAACGCTCCAGCAATACCTACTGCAAGACAAATGTCATTTCTTTGTATTTAAATCATGGAGGGTTAAAAATGTAAACTCATTTGTTCAGAGAATGCAATAACATAACTGATGCTAAAAAGTCATGCTGTTAACTTTTCAGAAAACGAGACGTTTATATGAATATATTATACCTATTCGTCATAGAAAGATATTATCCGAATACTTTGTATTTCTTCTACGTCGTTCCTATATGACAAAAATGAAGTAGTTAGTCCTGTATAAACAATATTCTAAGTTCCTAAGGGTTCGACGTCTTTATTCATTATCTAGTCCTTTGAAACAACCGCAGAAAATGTAACAAGGCCCCAGTCTGTTTCTATAGTAACGTAAGCAAGATAAAATCTTTAATTATAATGAATACGTCAAATCTGTATTAAGGAGACAATAAATCCATAGAATTATACAATTTTAATAAACATAATATAGCAATAAAGCTTCATTATAAAACATAATTTCTGACAGTAATGCGAATGTTGTTTTTTATTTCACTACTTAATGTGAGTTTAATTTACTTGCCCTTGAACGAATGCATTCCGTGCTCACACGGTTACTTCTGTGATGTGACATCATAGCAGCGAGTAGAGACTTCTCTCCATTTGCAATGTTTCATCTTGAGGGAAAGTTCAAGCCAATTTGCATTGCTTACTTGTGTAAAAGGAGAAACAAAATAATGGATGCATTATTGCAGGGGGCTGATTTCATCCAAAACCGTATAACCCCGAGAGAATGCTATAAGAAGAAACCCGAGGGGTAATACAGTGTTGCTGATGGATATTCATTCAAGATCAATAATGGAAAAGGACGCCATTCCCGTTCGTAGCTAACCTGCTTGTATTAAGTCACCTGTCCATAGCTAACATTCCGTTTATGGTATAAAGTGTCGAATTTTTAATATTATTGAACCTTAAAGTTGAATGCATTGAGCATTAAAGTTTTATCACATTTGAGACAGAAAAGTCTTTGTGAAGGGTCACTTCAACCTTTCTGCCCCCCCCCCCATGTCAGTGTTAAACTTGAAAAGCCAGCATCTACGACTCATTGAGATGTGAACAGCGCATGGCAACGCTGTCCTGAGAAAGTAAACATTTGAGCTACCAATCATAACCGCTTTATAGGAACCCATGTCAAATAGTCATTTTTAAAGGGAAATTGATATGCAACGTAGTTTGGAGATTCTATGCTGTCCAAAATCTGACGGAAGAAATGCGTATCTTGGGAGAAAATGTAGGAACTGCTGCGTACGATTGGTCAGAGTAAATTGAGGCGTACACTTTGGAAATAATTTTGAATTTAAAGTGACTACATTGGTCGAAATTCTTTAGTCGGAGGAAGCCTAAAAAGAAAAGTACTTTCCTCGTTAAACAAGAAAAGGGGACCAGCTGGCTGTCTTGTAAGAAAAGACAGGGTTTAGTTCTAGGACGCACACTTTCTGAAAGAGAACAGCATAAAGGTTATTGATTATCGTGAGTTAACGATAATCGCATGATTATATCTGATTTTGTAGTGTTTAAATAATCTTGTAGGTTCGGGATTGTTATGAGCTAGAATTTTGTGAACTTTATGCAATAGTAATCGAGCCTGTGGTAATGTAGGTAAAAAGAGACGGTAATGTTATATGCATCACTCACGTGTTAATTTAAGGTCGGTCGCTGTGAAGTGAGAGTGATAATCGGTCGCTGTGAAGTGAGAATGATAATCGGTCGAATTAGTTCAAAATTTATGCAGTATTTAGATAGCTAGTTATGCTCTGAGTAACGTATGTGAGGAAATTCTATGTACGTATAGAAAGTGATACGTATAGAGATTTTGGGATAATTTTGTCCTTTAGGAAAACAGCTTCCTGGGAGAGACAGGACAGTCCGAAGACGGAAGTCGGAAGCCCAGAAATAGATAACGTATTCAGAATAAAAGACAATGAAGTCCAGAAGATATCAAGCTTTCAGAATAGGGAGACTAGAGAATAGGAAGACGTGATACACGGGTCACGAGAGGAAGGTGATGCAATCAGTTGTGGACATTGCGCTCTGTTCACCACTCGTTATTATGATGAAATAAGTCCAAATTAGAAACTGCTATTAAATTATGTTGAGATAACTTAGACTGAATTGGAATTGCCGCAATTAATTGTGATTAAATTTTGTTATTTTTCTTGTCTAAAGGGGCCCGTATTGCATTATTTCTTCCTAATAGTCTTGCTCAGTTCTCTGTTGATATTCTATCAATCCACTCCCACCGGGCTATAAAATTGAGAGAGGTCATCCTCTAGATAACGCCAGGCAAACCCTCTTACTAAAAGAGGGACTTTACACATGGCATGTATATGACCTTGTATTTTAATAAAAAGAAGAAAAGTTTATGAACACTAAAATACATTATGATTTCAGCTTGAAGAAAATGAACCCAACATCGATGTTATAACTTAGAACTTAGAACCAATCGCTACTTTTTCTCTGTTCAATCTCCAGTTCGCATGGGTTAGTGGCAGATTATAACATTGTACATTTATAATATTAACATATCTCAAATTATATGCTAGTATTTTGGATTTTTGTTGGAAATACGAATGAACTTTCCTATCTAGGTAAGAGTCATTTAGGACTTTAAAAATGAAAATGTATGACCATATGTATTCACAACGCAGAGGGTCAGCATATAAAACAATATAAATCTTCAGACAAAACTCTGTAAACGGTGATTACAAAATCACACACTGGATGTTGTGGAGACATGGACTATAACTGTAAACATATTTTCTATTTGCTAGTACATCAAAAACACATGCAATAAAGGTAGAATCTGCTTTCAAATTTGTAAATTTATATATCAGTGATGGTCCATACTCCATTTTTTTTATCGGGAACTGAAAACAACACATACACTAGAACGAACATAGAATTTGAGATATACCCAAAATTAATAACAATAGTCACCTTCTAGATAGAATCATTTCATTCTCTTCGTAGCTATCAAAATAATAAAAGCCAGTTGCATATAATTCCAGACCATTATGACCTTTCATCAATGACATTCACGTGTTTAATACGGTAAGATTCTCGAAAAGAAGATTCCAAGTTAAATTCCATGTAGTAAAACTATTTTGCTAACATTTTAATTCCTGTTCTAAAATAAAGGATCAAACGTTAAAACCGCCATGAAACATACCTGTACAAAACAATAGGATGAATATACATGTATGAGGGGCATTTGAAAATGTCTAAATACTTATGTAGCTTTTATTGTTTCTTTGAACTTGACATTAGATTTCATTCTAATTAGTGGCACGGCGGTCTGCACGACAAAAGACATTGAAGACATAATGACGTATCTTCAAAAGCAACGAGAATATGTTGAATGAACTGGCTGAGACAATCAGCTTATAAATCACAAGTGGTAGAGTGTCCGTCTTGTGTCAGTAGGTCAAAGTTTTTTTAAAATATGATTTGTTGATTTGTTGACTACCTCTGACAACTATTTTTGCTTACATAAAAGGTTCGCTTATATCTATCTTTAGCACTGACTGGTGTATCAAAGTCATACCAGAATCGCCACAAAAGATGCATGTTAGGCCGCAAACAGTTTTCCTGTGACAGGCCAATTTGAATTATTTCATCCTGAAGCAGCTCTCAGTCGTTAACATTACCATCCTTTTAGCAACTCATAGCGTTTAATCTTCTGTTCTGAATTTAAATTCAAATTTAAGAAAAGTATTTTCCTCGTTAAACAAGAAAAGGGGACCAGCTGGCTGTCTTGTAAGAAAAGACAGGGTTTAGTTCTAGGACGCACACTTTCTGAAAGAGAACAGCATAAAGGTTATTGATTATCGTGAGTTAACGATAATCGCATGATTATATCTGATTTTGTAGTGTTTAAATAATCTTGTAGGTTCGGGATTGTTATGAGCTAGAATTTTGTGAACTTAATGCAATAGTAATCGAGCAATTAAATCCCTGGAGATCAAATTTGCGTATCGTCTTACTCTTCTACATTTAGAACGTGGACATCTTCCAGACAGTAGTCAAGAACCCAAAGACTTTTTAAAAGAGAACAAGTCCTTGTTTGTGTACTCGGATGTTCTAGTACAATGTAGTGAGAAACGTAGCCATTACGGAGGGTCATTCCGTTTAAAGCAGTCTCTGCATGACGTCTTACGATGAAGAAATAAACGGGTATCAATTCCAACAAGAATTTATGCAACCTCATTATATTCCTGTCAGTAAATCGTATTTTGACAACGTGAGTATTAGAATAATAAGAAATTTTGGACAGAATATTAGTCTCTATATGACTATTTACCCTGAAACGATATTTTGAAATACGATTCTTCAGTGAGTTGTAACTCGTTTGTTCTATGTACTGCAGTGTCGCTCGACAACGATGACATAGTTTATAATATATGTTGAAATTAGTTTTTCGTACAGTTTAACCTACCGTACAACCTATGGTGACGCGAAGATTACATACTTTACAAAATATGTCCTAAACATAAGGAACATAGTTCCTCCAAAACGTACTCATTGACCAACAAGGTCTTACATAAGAGTTAATAAAATCAGAGAGAAATGCATTGATTCAGACAGGAAAATAACGCTTTGATCCATAAGACACTAGTCTAAATTCACTTTTTATTCCTGTCGAAGGCATTGCTTCAATGTTTATACCACATCAAGGACGATGGAGAAAATAAATCAAAAGAAAATCATACACCGAGATTTTTGCGAATGTTCGAAGATGGATCTGTGCTAATGGATCTAACGATGAAGTGGTAGAATTTTATCCTGTGTCCTGTTTGACCACCACAGGCACTATCGAAATTTTATTCGAAGGACAACAAACCGAAGATTAAATTTATGTGAATGAAACAATATCTTTTACATGAAAGTCAAAACAGATAACACCAATCCAGACATCGATACCGAAGTGGCTCCTGTAAACAAGTTCATATGTTGTTTATCTAAGTGGATTTGTACTTAAACAACAAACTGGTCAGAAGCAGCATGGACCCGTACCAAGTTTACCATGAGATACCCTAACGTATGAAAACCTTACCGAGCTTACCATGAGATATCCAAACGTATGAAAACCTTACCGAGCTTACCATGAGATATCCTAACGTATGAAAACCTTACCGAGCTTACCATGAGATATCCTAACGTATGAAAAGATGCCGACAACACACATATCGATGCATCGGTGACGTGAATACCTGATTCTGTGGTTGTCTTCAATTACACAGTGTAGAAACACTAATGATACCTAGTAGGATTTAAAAACTGACAAAAGAAAATAAAACTGACGTAGTTTAAAAATGATGGGTGTTTTGCATTTTAGCATGTCACTACAAAACAAGTCTTGTTGAATGGTGTGGATGTACGTTTGAGACTGAATCGAAGTATTCCCCTGTTCCATTCAGTGGATTCTGCAAAGCTTTAAAAATAACTAACGCCGAAGAAGCCAGACTGTATGTGCGACGTGTGAAAGTCATATCTAAAATAGGAAACGACATCAGTTAACCCCTGACCCGATCTACAGCTAAGCATCCTTACTACGAGTGGAAGTCAAAGCCTGCATCATTGCCTCTGGACTGCTGATCAAATATAGAAGATTATGTCTTCCAAACTCACTGCCTAAACGGGTGTTTATTGACATCATCAACAATGCTGCCATAAACGGAACTATTGATCAAAACCCTTTCGGGTTTCAACATTTCAACGTGTTCAAGATGGAAATGACTAGAGATGATCAGACACTGATTACTAGAACATACCTTTGTCCATAAGAATTACTTGACATTTTACTTGACTCTGTTTGAAGCCACAGGACATTTAGAACTCAACAGTAACCACGGCATTTAAGTAAGACAATTATGCAGGTTCATAGGCTTTGTGTGGATTTGATTTTACTTCAAACCAAGACGGCTACGAGGGATATATCCTTCCTGTAAAATCGGGTTAACGGTGTGTTTAACTTCATTTTTCAGTAATCTTGTTTATGTAATCTGATAATACCTGGAACATATGCTTATAATTGAGATTCCCAAGGATTATGTGTGTCCCGTATGTTGCATACCACACAGGAAATCAGTAACAAATTTCCGATTGGGTGTAATAAGAAACAAGAGAAAGTCCTATTTTTTCATCTTATGGAATAAGCCATTCATTATTAATATTATGATCTCTTTTTTTTCCCTCTCTTCGCGTCAGTATAGGAAATGCGCCTTCAGCATTCAATTATGAGTGTATTATAAGCCAATAAGGACGTGCAAGTCAAAAATGCATAAAGCAAACCCAGTCTAAATAACGTAAATTATAAGTGCTAATTTTAATAATATACCTCATGAGTTAGGCAAATTGTCATTGACCGAACTTTACCACAACCTGTTTCTATTCGCTATTCAGTGTCACCTAGACCTTTGCCAAACTATCCTACAAACTCTAAGACGACTCTATGAAGGTTTATGAGCAAAAATGTAGCTTGAATATGACACAATAATTTTGATAACCGGCAATTACCTCTCTCCACACTCGTGCAAATATTTGTTTAAAATTGCGAAAATTAGAGAAATCAAGACAATCATCAGGCTTGGATTATGCTGGTTAAAACCCTAAATCAAGTGAACATTTAAATGTGCGAGAAGGTTCTGTTTCCGAAATGTCCTGCTAGCTCAGCAATACCATATCATTCATGTTGGAAGGCAGAAATAATGCAACCAATTTGCAAATTATATCAAATACACTCACAAGCATTAACCTTTAAGTCAATGATACGCTCTGAAACTGTCGGATCTGAGTCCTATGTGATAATTATACACACATCCAGCATACATACGTCTCACTAAGGGTTTTCTCCATTACAGCAACAATGGCTCTTTTAATGAGCAATTTTGACACAGTTGATATTAGCTCTGAGGCTATCAAATTCCATTTTTGGAACCGAATGAGTCTCATCTTTGTACTTGACCCTAATTATTCTATTGTCTTCGTTGTGAAATTAGCCGCTTTTAGGAATATTACGAATAGTCAAATAGGTCTCTCAAAGCAAACATTTCTTCGCAGAAATTATCTGTTGCGATTTCTTAGTAGAATATGTTTCGGTAAAAAGTAGCTTGGTCTTTTTGGATAAGGACGTAGTGAAAATTGTATACATGTAGTAGCAACATGGATACCTCCAAATAGCAAATCCGCAGTAAATAGCCTTGTAGAGAATGACATGCGTTTTCTTTTTATGACTCACCTCAAATATTCATCACGACAAAACCAGGATCAGCAAACAATTTGTTTTCCCGCTCTTGTTTGTTGACTATCTCTCTATGTTGACTCTGTTTCCAGTGTTTTGACGAAGATGGATTTATTCATCATTTTTAAGTTCCTTTACTGTCATTTGTCGCTTCTTAAACGCTTATCTGTGTAAAAAGCGATGGAATCTTTCAACGAGGCTGTATGTTTAAATTGTATCACGTGATAAAATGTAATCATCTGCGTACACAAGTCAATATGCTGTCTTAGATTTATGTAGACGTACCGAGCCTTACCCATCAGTTTTGTCAGTACAATTGCCCATACCCAGTTTTTTTTTTAGCACCACTATGAGGACTTACCATCGCGTTGTCCTCAAAGGTAGTTTCTGGAGCAAGTAAATAATCATTATATAGGTCATAAAGTCTAGCGGGATAATCCAGATCGACTTCCAAAATGTAGATAATGTCGTCGTTCAGCAACATTCGGTAAATGTTTTGGCGGCATCCATGGAAAACATCTGACAGGTAACTGTTGTGACATTGCCATCATTATAGTTTATTGCTACTCAGGTTGACAATAGGTATGCTTGGCTTAGTTGTGTCATAACGTGGCATATGCCTAATGTTAGATCACAGAGCCTACGTGGTGAAAGCTTTCCTAGATAAAAGGGCACATCTCTATATCGGTGATCAGTTCCAGCCAGACTTAAGACACCCTGAGCGGGGCATCTCAAGTCAAATCAGAAACTGAAAAATGTCAATTTGGATCCAGGCCGTAATAATACATGCAGTTGTTACGAAAGTCTAAGAAAACAGCGGCAATCACAAAGAAGTCTGTTTCCAGACATTCTGTGATATTCGCCAAGATTTTTTGTAATACCAAATTTGCCCCAGACGTTATTAACAAGTTCGTAGTCCACATCAGAAACAGATGCATTATTACGCTGGCTAAAAATGTTTTTCTTTCTGAGGTAGCCTGGTTTCATAAAATTTGTCCAAAATGACATGTAATCACACGGATAGATTCCTTTTCGAGCAAGTTATCACAGGTTTGTCGCCAAATTATTCTGCGGTTTAATGAAATACTTTTGTAATTTCGACCAGTTTATCTAGCGAATCCAGAAAGAAAAAAACACTG
The DNA here is from genome assembly GCA_028554795.2 of Sinohyriopsis cumingii. Lineage (NCBI taxonomy): Eukaryota > Metazoa > Mollusca > Bivalvia > Unionida > Unionidae > Sinohyriopsis > Sinohyriopsis cumingii. Next base: position 120,289,186 of record CM068826.1, on the reverse strand, counting down.
ATAGCTATCTATGAAAAGCAGACAGCCAAGATAAAATGACGTTTAAAGCTCAGTGTTGTTTGGAATGAAGGTATTGTCGCTAATATTTTTTCAAAGTGTTTCACAATTAAGTGTTGGTCATAGCCTTACAAATTATGCAGCACCACAGGAATAAAATCAGGAATCTTCAGAAGAAGGTTTGCACTGGTTATAAGCTACACCGCGCTAAATGCCTGTAAAATGACAACTATTTCTGACTCGATCATAACCAATAGGTTTTTCACAAAAACAAAATTTGTTAGATTTCGTAAATGGTCTATTCTTCTGTCAAATAAATCATTGTTATTGCAGGAACAGAGCTCAAATATTCTACTTCGACAAGCAAACTGTTTATGAAATGTTATTGCACGGATAGAGTAATAATTAATAAAAAAAATATGGAATTAATTGATGGAATAGCAGAGATCAGAGCAAAGATATAGAATAGAACAACAAGAACCCCCTATGTAAAATATAACAATTTAATCAGTTATATAAACAAAATGAAATTGAACATGACAGTCTTCGAATGATACTTTCTCTAGAAAAGACTAACACAATTTTATGGGAAATGCAATTAGCCGTTCTGTTATATTCATAAACAAATTTCATCATATAATCGAGTTAATAAACGAACTCAAATTGCCAGAATGTCAGCATAACCTGGTTGCTTCCGGTCCTTTCCAAATCGTTGTTGGCGATAGGTCAGCATTGTCGTATTTCTTTTCTTCTTTCTCTGTCTCTCTGTCTCTCTGTCTCTCTCTCTCTCTCTCCAACCTCTTCGGGTATCAACTATCAGTTGGCTGTCTTCTGTCTCTTCCCACTGCGTAGTACAGGTATGTGCTATTTTTTCTTTCGAATAAAATGTAACCTAACTATTTGTCAGGTTTTTCTTTTCTGGCGTCGAACAACATCCCATCTCTTGTTATTTCAGATACCGTCTCATCGTGACTCAGCCGATCTAAGCTAATGTGTTCAGTTCGCAACCTGAATGTAATGTATCTCTCGTGGCTATTTTCATTCCTAACTGGAACCATGGCATTAAACCTCTTACTAATTAGTACTGCGCCCCTGTGGGCTGTAAATCACCACCTGAACGAGATCTGCTGACACACTCTGCTAAGAGAATTCGTAACTTAATTACACAAATGAATTAATGGAACCAGCGTCTTGTCTTAACTTCGTTACTTGCTAACTAGCGATACATTGTCATAAACAAAGTAATATCAGTTCTGAGCATACATGTTAAATATCATTTAAACATTTATATTAATTCACACAATTCATATTAGAGTATTGCTGGAAATGCCTACAATACGGAATTTCTATTACATAAAAAATCTACATCCGAACACATTCATATCACTGAAATATTGCATGACATTCTTAGAATACATGAATCCTATAATATTCAAGGCAATGAATTCACTATTAACTTCTGAACTCAAGGAGAATTGAAGCAGAGATTTAAAATGAATAAATTCAACAAATAATTACAAACTTACATCAATGAACATAATGTATGCGATGGAGACAATTCCTTGTGTTTTTCCTAGATTCGCTACCTACGCTATGAAGCCAAAATTCTCCTTCTTGTGTCCTCAACTTTCCAGACACACGCCCCTTGGACGATTTACTTGAAGAGAAAAAGTTCTTGTTAATTTTTCTTGAGTCCTTAAATTTCCCTTTTTAGCAGAAAAACATGGACTGACGAATTTCCCAAGGTAAATTATGTATAACATTGAATTTCGTCTGGGAAATATACCCATCATTTTCCTTAGCCAATCAGGAGTAGCTTTCTCTAACCGCCAATATTTTAACAGTCCCTTCGAAGTCAGGGCTGGGATGCATTGCTATCCAAAGTCAAAACTGGGCTTAAACACATGTCTCTTAGGTTTAATGAGCTATTATAGATGCATGAATAGCAAATCGGTTGTGGCCAAGCTGTTTATCGCAAGAAAAATGATCATTTAAATTTTAATATGAATTGTCCTTATCACCTCCTATATGTATGTACATACTCTCAAAAACAAAAGACCAACGTTATAAACCGCCTAAAATCGTTTGAAAAAATACGATATAGTACACTTCATGTCATTTACATCGCTTCCACGTTCGAAACATATTTTTATGGACATATAAACCGACTTGCGCAACACTGGTGAATAATGTGTATCAACGTACCCGTACTCGTGAATCGCTGTCTAGTTTAACGCAACATTGTTGTTGATGAGTTTAATTATAGTGGCGTGCGCACAATTGTGCATGTGCCACTTTTTTCTGACTGCACCGCAGCCTGCTAGTTGTTCCTGGGGAAGGGAATAATGCCCCCTCCCCCATAACACAACATTGTTAATGACTTAGCATCGTGATGTATATAATGAGTGAAATATCTATTCTGGTTCTCCACTCTCCATCACAATGCATTTGCTTAGTCTGATAATAAGACTTGCTCATTTCCATAATATATTTTATTCTTTCAGAGCGATAAAAATAGCAGTGCACGCAATGAGGATTTTTCAACTTGACTGCTCGACAGTAACCGATGTGTTAATTTGCGTATAAATCAAATTCTGGTCCAGAGTCTGTACAATTTCACGCAATTATCTGTCAAACATCTGGTTGTTACGTGACTCCTAACAAAAGAAATATGATACTGAATGATTCGCCAAAGTCGGTATGTCTCAATAGTCCTATGAAATTGGCTCTCCTGTGAGACACATTCGTTTTGTATCAGATGATGGGGAACGCGAAAAGGATTAAGTAAAGCCAGGCTTTCATGAAGGAATCTAATCAACCGCACCTGAAGAAAAAAAAATCTTGATGGTTTTTTTTTTTTTTTGTATGTAAGAATGTAATTATCTTTTCATTTTTTAATGTATCACGGTTCGCCAAATCCATCAGGCCTGTTGAAACCCTTACCATTCGGGCTCAGGCTTTGTCGACACCCTTGGGATTCAGCGAACGTTGATACCAGAAAAGCATATATGATTCCTATATTAATATCAAAATATGGAAAAATGTGTAGTATGTCTAGTACCTACTCATTGAAAAGATGTAGAAATAAAAGATAATGGTTGGGTATTTATCAAAGTATACATTTTATCTAATCATTCAAAAATGGACTTTATACCAATGATAAGATAAGCTGTACACTTAAATAACTATCCAACCATGCTAATTCAATCGTTATGATTTATATTCCTTTTTGGAGTCAAATCAGCGGATTCCATCAACAAACGATTTCAATTTGTGTAAAACTAATTTTTCTTTCAAGAATCTCTTCACCTAAAGTAGAACTCCAAAATTTAACAATATGTTAAACGTCCCAATTCACCATCACGTGAGAGTTGACAGCCACTGAAGTGGCTGAAAACGCAGTCTATTGATACAATTAAAAAAATTAAAGACAAACCTCTTACTCGCCTGAAAATAGATCACACACCTTACAATGCTGGCAGAAACTATGTTAACTTACGATGGAATTCGTGTCCCTGGTTGTACTCGTGAAATGTTGCAGGACTCAAGGTACTAATTCAGTTTCCGTAGTAAACCTATGCAAACACCATGCTATTCAAAATTCAATAACTTAAAATTTTTGAGTGCTAATGATCAAACCTATATTTATCAGTATAGATGAAATCTGAGTGTCAGCTTATGTGTAGAGGAAAGGATATGAGCCGCGGCATTTTCGGGACCTGCATGACTTTGCAAAATGTGCTTTCAATTCCGCACCAAAGAGTCGGGTGCTAATTTTAGTAATGAGTGTTCCAAACTCAAGACTGTTAAAGGACTGAAATTCCATCATCTCTCTATTTTTGTTCACTTACAACAAAGATAAGCTCTCAAAAGATTCTTTTTCCTAAAGCATAACTTATTATTAACCAATCCTGGTCAGCCAAACCCATATATGCTCTATTTTATGATCACCTATTTCCAGGCGGGTTCCCATTTTTCCATACCATTAGTACCGTGTGTCCTGCAAGTCTTGAGTACGGTGGTGACTCGTTATTAAGCATTGCTCATTGAACGTCAATAAACCAGACAGAAACTAAATACCTATGTGATTGATAAATATCAGAGTCAGGAAGAATTGAAGCATTAATGGTCATTGAATACAGTAATTTTCCGACATTAGGAGCAAAATAAAACATCACAATGCCATTTTCATGGTAATATTATGCGCAGAATGGACCATACAAAAAAGGTAATGAACGTTCTTACATGGACTTTAAATTAAAGCATTTGCTGCAAAGCATTAGAGAGTAATATTAAACTTTAAAACAAATTAAGGAAAAGGTGATACAAAAACTGTACAATGTCCTAATTGTTCACGTTTTCTTCTATGTGCAAAAATTTTGACATAAAAGCTAAGACAACATGTATGATAGCGGGATAATATCAATCGTAACATAATTATTCATCACATAATCTTAAAATTAAATCTTGGGACATCAGTCACAAAGAAATAACTTACATTGCAATATTATATGCATTCATGTATACATTTAAACATTATTTGCATTCATGTAAACATGTTGGACAGCTGGCAACATGTCATCTCACAGTTATTTAATTATGACCCTTAAGACACACACACACACACACACACATATGACAAACATTCATGCATGACTGCTATCTAACAAAGCATCTGATACATATTTAACAATAACCATGTTACGGAACGTATCACTAATGTGAAATAAACATCAAAATGAAATATATCTCTAACGTCTCTATGTTTTCGTGGAGAAAATAATATTGACAACGGTCATATTCATAGGACCTCTGTGAACTAATATTTCTTGTAATACCCATATAAAAGAATACTAGCACACTAATTGTGAAGTAGATCTTAACGTTTGAAGAATTTGTTAACATTTACATATATCATTATTTTTGTGGAACTTGCAGTGAAGCAATTAGAAATTAAATCTAAAGTCAATCTAACGCAGGCATGTTCTTTCGTGAATCAGCCGTGCTAAGTACGCAGGCATGTTCTTTCGTGAATCAGCCGTGCTAAGTACGCAGCATTTTCCCTTCACATCAAGCATATTTTTTGCCTGCTCCTTCCTTGAGAATGTTTTCTCTTAGACCCCGAGTAATGCAGATGGAGGCTCTTGAAAACAAGGCTGGAATTTGATGCATTATCGTACGAGATTCTTCGAAATGTATATACACGCACAAAAAGTATTTGTCTTGTTAATAGAAACAACAACACAAAAAAATGCCGAGGCAGCATTATTTTACCAGTAAGAGCTGAACATAATACATTGAAATTATATATTAAGAGAAAATGGAGAGAGTAGGCCTCGCTTCAAAAAAGCAAAAATTTGATAAATTATTATAAATGAAAATCAACAAACTTACGTGTATTACAACATGCGATCTTGGAAGCGGACATGTATCTTGCTTCGATTCGAATCTCTCCGCTCCTGTGTTTTGTTTCCAAATACCAATACGTCTAAGAGTAACGAAGTCTCTCATCAAAAGATAGTTTTCTCCAGGTTCTATATTCATTAATTTCATCCGGGTTTTCTAGATTCCTCTGCCATCCCCCTCTACCCCCAGCACTTTCAAGATCACCACAACTGTACTCAAACATGTGAGACGTCGATAACCACTAATGTAGTTTGCAACAACAGAAGAACAGATTTAAAGCCTTGGCTCAAGAAAGTTTTTTTTTCTTGTATAAGCAAACTAATTTGTTGGAAACTGTATCGTGCATCCCTCTTCTAATCACGGGCAATATATTGCTCCAATACACTCAGTATATTCGCATTCTGTCCCAAATTGTTTCTGTCATGATTTCCGTCAGGAAGTGAACAAAGCAAATCAAGAAGTAATTTGTGGTCTTCAAAAGAACTCAAATATCCATATATGTCTTTCGGTATACAAATATGAGACAGACAAGAAGAAATAATACAAAAATATACAAATAATAGATTAATCCGCACACAGGAAAATGTTAAGGAAACTTAGTAACAGAACACATAAATTATGGCATAGTGTGGTCCCTTTCTTCTTGTTCTCCTCTAATCATGCAGCCGAACGAATAGCAGAGGTTGGACATAAATCAGACAACCAGTCTATGTATCTATAAAGTTTTCAATGAATCAAAAGCAACCGCTTGACCAAACGTGTCCTGCTTTTAAAATCTTCAGGTCACTATGTTAAACAGTGCCTGTATACTAACCTATGTTATGCATATTTGATTTAATTTATATCTGATTCAATTGCTTATAAGTTTTAAAAAACAAATTTATCTTTTAATAACATTTTATGTCAAAATAATGTAGTTCGGTTTACTAGGAACTCGATATTTTTCCAGAAAATAGTTTGACCTTGACTGTTCATTTTTGTTAAAACAAATGCTGACCTGGTTTCCGACCTTAATTCGAAATTAGTAACAGCCACGTGAACAAGTTATTTTTAATTTATTTTTATTTGTTGGAATAATAAGGTTGAGATCGAGGCTGTGCTGGATACGTGACCATCGACTTGTAAATAGTTTTCAGTGAAGTAAACAACTTTTATTCTCGGATTAAAATGACGGGTTCTTATCAAGGACATACAGGGGTTACGTGATTTTTTTATATGTAAACATGACCACGTTACCCTTATCCGGGGATCTGTTAGACCAAGGATATAAAACAGGGAGTTAATCCAGCTGTAGTGTTTCAGTCTCTGGGGAATGTCGGCTACAATTTGTCTAGTTCAACAGCTGTGAGAATCAACAAGTCAAAATAAAGCAGTAGTAGTAGTAGTAGTAGTAGCATCATTATCATTAGGAGCAGCATTAGTTAAACACCATACCGTCAAACCTTTCGGCAAAAGTCTATATGACCATTTTGATTTCCTCTGCAATAGCTTTTGCAGTAATATCAACCGTTCTGCGCAGTCCAACCTTTAGTGTGTGCCGTAGATGCAAGATGTTAAATTACAAAGCTCAATGTGAAACTTAATAAAAAAAATTCATGTTCGTTGAGAATCAATATTTTTGTCGTTATAAGAGGATTTTCTAAGAATTTAGTAAATGCTTCTGGTTTTTCAATTAAGAAGAATAAATTTAATAATCAGCTAGGATAAATAAGAATTGCGTAGAACTCTTTCTTACTGGTTTTTTTTCTAACAAAAAAGAAGAGAAATATTATAAAGAGTACAAAACTAACAAATTCGTAGGGATTCATTGTCAATCACACCAAGACTGGTAGTAGTTGTAACATTTAAGGACCAGACATTTTCATATATACCCTATTATTTCTAAGCTAAGTAAACAATACTCTGTAGATGTCGTCTGTAGGTCAAAAGCAGCGCACTTGATAAGCAAGCAACAAATTCCTCTACCCAATCAGAACACTTTTTAATTAATTTGAAGTTTTTCTGGCCGAAAAGCAATAGGCATTCATGACTGCGTTTATTTTGTCCGCTCTTTAGCTGATATTGAGATAAGAAAAGCCCCGATTTCTTTCTTAAATCCTCTTATCTCAAAATCAGTGAATAGAAATTGTCTTTGTTCCTTTTAAGCACACGGATTAATGATACTCATATGTCCATTTAATAAAGGAGATCTCATTTCTCGTTTGTTCTGTAATGGAACTACTTACTCCATGGCAAAGAAAAGACACGGTAAAAGAGTTAATTTTGCCACTAAGAAGAAAAAGAAATCGAAATTGATCTGAGGTTAATTGGATCCTTGATATGTGTATTGATACAACCAGACAATCACTGCCCACGTCTTTTAGATGATAAGGGCATGCTGATGATCAAATGGAAGAGTGAGTGTGGTCATCTCTATAACGTCTACTTGACAAAGAGTGAGTGTGGTCATCGCAATAACGTCTACGTGACAAAGAGTGTGGTCATCTCTATAACGTCTACGTGACAAAGAGTGAGTGTGGTCATCTCTATAACGTCTACGTGACAGAGTGAGTGTGGTCATCTCTATAACGTCTACGTGACAAAGAGTGAGTGTTGTCATCTCTATAACGTCTACGTGACAAAGAGCGAGTGTGGTCATTTCTATAATTTCTACGTGACAAAGAGTGAGTGTGGTCATTTCTATAACGTCTACGTGACAAAGAGTGAGTGTGGTCAATTTTATAACATCTACGTGACAAAGAGTGTGGTCATCTCTATAATGTTTTACGTGGCAAAGAGTGAGTGTGGTCATTTCTATAATGTCTACGTGACAAAGAGTGAGTGTGGTCGTGTGGTCATTTATATAATGTCTACGTGGCAAAGAGTGAGTGTGGTCATTTATATAATGTATACGTGACAACGAGTGAGTGCGGTCATAACGTCTACGTGACAAAGAGTGAATGTGGTTATCTTTATAACGTCTACGTGACAAAGAGTGACTGTGGTTATCTCTATAACGTCTAAGTGACAATGAGTGAGTGTGGTCATCTCCATAACGTCTACTTGACAAAGAGTGAGTATGGTCATCTCCATAACGAGTACGTGACAAAGAGTGAGTGTAGTCATTTCTATAACGTCTATGTGACAAAGAGTGAGTGGTGATTTATATAATGTCTACGTGACAAAGAGTGAGTGTGACCATTTCTACAACGTCTACGTGACAAAGAGTGAGTGTGGTCATTTCTATAACGTCTACGTGAAAAGAGTGAGTGTGGTCATTTCTATAAAGTCTACCTGACAAATAGTGTGTGTGGTCATTTCTATAATGTCTACGCGACAAAGAGTGAGTGTGGTCATTTCTATAACGTCTACGTGACAAAGAGTGAGTGTGCTCATTTCTATAATGTTTACGTGACAAAAAGTGAGTGTGCTCATTTCTATAATGTCTACGTGAGAAAGAGTGAGTGTGCTCATTTCTATAATGTCTACGTGACAAGGAATGAGTGTCGTCGTCTCTATAATGTATACGTGACAAAGATTGAGTGTCGTCATTTCTACAGTGTCTACGTGACAAAGAGTGACTGTGGTTATCTCTATAACATCTACGTGACAATGAATAAGTGTGGTCATTTCTATAATGTCTACGTGACAAAGAGTGAGTGTGGTCATTTCTATAATGTCTACGTGACAACGAGCAAGTGTGGTCATCTTTATAACGTCTACATGACAAAGAGTGAGTGTGGTCATTTATATAACGTCTACGTGATAAAGTGTGAGTGTGGCTATATATAAAAAAAAAAGATAACTTGTGCTCGGCATAACATGAACAAATCTGACGATGTGATTAACTTAATTATACTACAGTTGAAATTTAATATTTGTAAATGTTGATTTATTATTGAATTACTAAGTATGACTCATTTCAGAAAGAACTGAAATTGCCCTTTCCGTTAGACAAGTATTATGCATGCACAAACCGCACATAGGGAAATTTTGATACAAGATGGCTACTTCGGAAAAGTTCGTCTTAATCTTAACCTGAATACTAATTTATCGTTATCTCTCTCTCTCTCTCTCTCTCTCTCTCTCTCTCTCTCTCTCTCTTAAAACCGCTGACACAGTTATACTACCTGTAGTTTAATCTGGTTATTTCGCATTCACTATCTCATATTTATATTTCTTAATTTAATTGTAAACGAAGCGACTAACGACAACAACCTTTGCACCGTACTGTGTATGGGATAATTATAATAAATAATTATAATAAATAAATAAATAAATAATTGGAACACCGCACACAATCGTGTTATGACTTTATCATAAAAAATACCTAATGATGTGTATTACACTATGTCCTGACATGTTACATAATAATGTGCATTAGACAATATCATCGCATAATTATGTGCATTGCACATTATCCCAACAACTGACATAATAATATGTATCACGCTATGCATCACATGTTGCATGATAATGTGTAATTCTTTTCAACCTCGCATGTTGCATAATTATATTCATCACATAGTCGGTACACTTTGCATACAGTATGTGTAGTTTCATATTTTTGATATTATACATGTGAACAGATCACTTTATGTGATTCTGATTGGTCCAAATAAGCCCATGAAATTATTGTGCAGTATTCTCTTCACTGATTGGCTGTTATCGTGGGAAAAAGATGTCAACCCCGCCTTCTGGAATTGTTGGTTTTTATTGAACATTTTGGCCGCCATTTTTTTATTAGACTCGCGAAAAGGAATTGGGAAAAAAGTATCGTTTGTTTCAGTATTACCAATTTACTCCACAGGGGTTTGTTATGTCATGTATAACATATCATAACATGAAAAATGACAGAAAAACCAGGACAATAATAATAACAACAAGTAAAACAACCGGTATTGCTTAGATGATAGCTAGGGTGGGGTTGGGGATGGATGGGCTGTATAGCTGTAGCATGGAATCCACCATATATACAAGCTTGGTTTAAATGTGAAATTACTGAAGTAAATAAACTCACCTTTGTTCACTGAAGAATATAGACATAAACCGGTCTCCCCAACCGACAGAACTTTATCCAACCCCAGCATATTTACGCGGTAAATATGTGATGCAAGTCCGACTGAAAAAGAGATTTGTTTACGTCTTCTGAACAAACTAATAATCCAGATCAAATATTGCAAATATAACAAATACAGTACAGTAAATATGTTTGTTTTTTTACTGCATCGGGTAATCTTTTTTTCCCAAAATTATCGCAACAAAGTAATGTTTAGTTCTGATGTCAAATTTCAACGTAAACACTGCCACTGTGTTGTGTAGGACACCTCAAACCGGTACAGTGCACCGTATCAAACAATTTGACATCACACGCATTGGACATTTTGTGTTGACAAATGTTGTCTTCTGTAAAAATTTCTGTTTATTTGGATGGACGCTTATTCTTTGATTTATAGTTATCAAACATGTATAATATACCTTTACTATTTCAGCTTTGTTTGGGATTATTTTTTACGCACAACAAATAAAAAGTACAGCGTCTGTCAGAATGAACGAAATTATTCGTTCTTCTTTCTATCGAACTAATTTCTACTGAAATAAAACTATGTGATAAAAAGAATCTCAAATGGGTAATGATTTTGGACATTATTCAACTCGTTTCATAAATTCAGTATTAAATCTATGTTTTACACTATATCCTCGCAAATTATAGGATAAATTGTATTTTAATATACCCTCACATGTTAGAGAATGTGTATTTCACTTTACCCTCAGAATAATGTATACATATTACACTATACCCTCACATGTCACATAATAATATGTATTACACTCAACCCTCATATGTTACATAATAATGTTTATCACAAGATACACTCACATCTTACATAATAATGTTTATCAAAAGATACACTCACATCTTACATAATAATGTTTATCACAAGATATACTCACATATTACATAATAATGTTTATGACAAGATACCCTCACGTGTTACAGAATAATGTATATTACACGATACTCTCCTGTGTTACTGAATAATGTGTATTACAACACATTTACTCACAAGTTTCATAATTCTGTGCACCAATCTCTATCTGCATTCGTTCAATTGAACATTTCAGTAGATTTATTTGCAGAGATGAACGTGTGCTCCGTATGCTATTTTACGGACAGTGTTTCGTTAAGTCATTTGCAAAGTCTTATAGTTCCAACCATTTGTTTTTCAGTCAGTTTGACACAAGACAATAACTGTATATAATCTTTGCACAGAAATATCTGAAGAAAGGTCAGGTATTTTAAATGTTAGGTAAAACAAAAGTTAGCACAGTGAAATGTTACTTTTAAACTAAGGTGCTACAAGTATTTCCACTTTAATTTTGTGGCATACTATCATTTCATTGCGTATGTTTCATATCGCACGTGTGCGGTCATAGGTCAGTTGTAGCACCTGTAAGGATTTTGCATACAATGGAATTATAAATTCACTCCTGATTACTCTTACAAAAATCAAGGCACATAGAAGTCAATACAACAAGTTACCGATATGCATACATAAATTTTTAACCTGTGTGATAAATATATTTTTTTGATGTACAATTTCACATCATACTAGCACACATTTTTCTGTTGGATCTAGAAATAGCACTTTCCGCTCTGACTCGCTTATATCTGTAATTTTCTATATTAACTAGAAGTTAATACCTTTATTTTTGTCAGTGGAATCCGGAGTGACTGTGTATTAAGATGAGAGTAAATTACTGGGTTACCAGGAGGGTTTGTTATGGGATTGCCAGGAGAGTTAGTTAATGGGGTAGCACGCGCAAGGCTTTCCGTCATATGAGTGCTTATACAGTGAATATGCGCGTATGTATGTAGTTACTTATTCACGAACGTAGACATAGATTCTGCAGACGAGTTTGGAACTTCGATTGCACCTCGGGAAAGACGGCATTGACCCGAACACAGCTGATCCCCGTTGTACCATTATGGGATATCATAAGGCGAATCCATGTGCAGGAACAATATAGTTCCTTCACGAAAACACATGTGCAACGAACTTGAGCCCATGATGTGTTAGGCTAATTTATGTTTTGGGTTATTTACACTCAGTTATAACCACTGAAGCCACTGGTGTTTTTACTTACATGATACAAAGAACAAACAAATACACCAAGCCTGATAATCCCTTTTAAAGAGTGTACATTAAATGTGCAGTTATATAGATATAGATATTCTTGCATTGTGCTCATTCGACAGAGCATAGTTTAACAAGAAAAGATCGGTTGTGAGAGCTACGTACAGGGAAGGCAATATTATATATAACAGTCTTTCTTAATAGTGACAGAAAAAAATATATTCTTACCAATCTACGTCGGAATGCTTTGACATGTAGACCTGAGTTTGTATGATTCTGCAGCATGGTCAGTTGTTTTCTTCCTAAGCTATAGTTTTGTTTCCTTTGTAAGCTTTATCTGCGAAAACTCCTTTCTCTATATTGTTTCCGGATAATCAACCACTTCTTGGAACAAAAACCAAAATCAACACGAAAAGTGTAATAAGCTTTGCGTATAAATTAAATTAAAAAAACACATAGGATAAAAATGTTGTCAAAGGTATGTACTTGTATGTCCTTTATTGTTGCAATTGTAGTAAGTAGTTTTGTGTGTTATACAGATCAGACTCACATGCAATATTGGGCAGTCCCGATATCCTAGAGTAGCTGTAAATGTCATTCAGATCAGTCTTACATGCAATACTGAGCAGTCATGACATCCTAGAATAGTTGTAAATGTTATTCATATCAGTCTTACATGCAATATTGGGCAGTCATGACATCCTAGAGTAGGTCTGTGTTATACAGATCAGTCTTACATGCAATATTGGGCCGTCTGGACATCCTAGAGTAGTTGTAAATGTTATTCATATCAGTTTTACATGCAATATTGGGCAGTCGTGACATCCTAGAGTAGTTGTAAATGTCATTCAGATCAGTCTCACATGTAATACTGGGCAGTCCAGACATCCTAGAATAGTTGTAAATGTCATTCAGATCAGTCTCACATGTAATACTGGGCAGTCCAGACATCCTAGAGTAGTTGTAAATGTCATTCAGATCAGTCTTACATGCAACATTGCGCCGTCTGGACATCCTAGAGTAGGTCTGTGTTATACAGATCAGTCTTACATGCAATATTGGGCAGTCTGGACATCCTAGAATAGTTGTAAATGTTATTCATATCAGTTTTACATGCAATATTGGGCCGTCTGGACATCCTAGAGTAGTTGTAAATGTTATTCAGATCAGTCTTACATGTAACAGTGGGCCGTCTGGACATCCTAGAGTAGGTCTGTGTTATACAGATCAGTCTTACATGCAATATTGGGCAGTCGTGACATCCGTGAGTAGGTCTGTGTTATACAGATCAGTCTTACATGCAATATTGCGCCGTCATCCTAGAATAGTTGTAAATGTTATTCAGATCAGTCTTACATGCAATATTGAGCAGTCGTGACATCTTTGAGTAGGTCTGTGTTATACAGATCAGTCTTACATGCAATATTGGGCCGTCTGGACATCCTAGAATAGTTGTAAATGTTATTCATATCAGTCTTACATGCAATATTGGGCAGTCCGGACATCCTAGAGTAGTTCTGTGTGTTATACAGGTCAGTCTCACGTGCAATATGGGGCAGATCGGATATCCTAGAGTAGTTGTAAATGTTATTCAGATCAGTCTTACATGCAATAATGGGCAGTCATGACATCCTAGAGTAGTTGTAAATGTTATTCAGATCAGTCTTACATGCAACAATGGGCAGTCATGACATCCTAGAGTAGTTGTAAATGTTATTCAGATCAGTCTTACATGCAACAATGGGCAGTCATGACATCCTAGAGTAGTTGTAAAAGTTATTCAGATCAGTTTACATGCAATATTGGGACGTCTGGACATCCTGGGGTAGTAGTAAATGTTATTCAGATCAGTCTTACATACAATATGGGGCAGTCCCAATAACCTAGAGTACTTGTAAAAGTTATTCAGATCAGTCTTACATGCAATAATGGGCCGTCCGGACATCCTAGAGTAGTTTTTTTGTGTTCTACATATCACTGTTACATGCAATATTGGGCAGTCTGGACATCATTGTTTCCAGATTGTTGTTCAGAGTTGGAGTTATTATGCCAATTAAATTTATATTTGCATTACATTTTATTGAACTGTATTATTTTTCTTTGAGATGGAAAATAGTTTCATACTAATTATATTATAAGTACTTATGTCATTCATTATGGTACAATATCATCTTCTTGGACTTTATATTTGTTTAATAATGTCTTGGTCAGTAGCGATATAAAATGACTTGCCTAGAGGGTTTACATTAAAAAATTCATAATCGGAGTGTGTGGGCCGTTTGTTCTGCAATAATTTTAGACAATTTCTCATGGCATCTGATTTTATACTCCTTAACTTCAAGAACATCATACTACGTTAGATTTCTTTTCTACATGAGCTCATGCTTATAAAACAAGATCGTTGTTTGTTTCATGAACAGGTGAGGAAAAAAATTATTTTTTAATGATGACACATTCCAGGATTTGCATTTATAATGATGCAATTCATTTTTGTAAATATAATGATTATTGCAATATACAAATATAATGATTATTGCAATATGCTTTGAAGCTAACAAAATTCGTTTCATGAACTAGTTATATAGTGCTAAAAGTTATTTCATTATATTTATTTAAGGATGCTTTTCGTTCAGTCTATAATGTTCATATGTGAACCTCAAGCTGAGAATTTAATTTTTGTTTTCCTTTCCTTGCCCTAATTATACTAACCCTATATTTTAATATTCAAAATTACGAAACATTTGCTTCTATTAAAAGTGGAGGAAGGTCAACGTACGCTAAACACGGCAGGATCATGACAGAATGATGCGATGTCTTTAACTTATTCACTTTTTCCAAAAAAAACATAACGGGCATTTGTCAACAGAGTTCTTTCAAATGCATCGTATATCCAATGAACATTAAAGAATATATGTTCATAGTTTTGCAACCAAACATTCACGAGTCATTAAAATAACATAAAAACGAAGATAACTCTGCACTTGTCTCTCAGACTTGTCCTTCAAGATATCACTGCGCCTGACTTTCAGACTTGTCCTTGATCGTCAGAGCTTAATTGACATCTTAAATCTATGTAGGTAAATATAGTTGACCAGTAAATAAAACCCACATAAACAATATTACGTCTATCACAACAAAACAACAGTTTTTGCTCTACATCATAGCGTGGAATTGTAGTACCCACGCGGACTCACTGACTGTATGTATGTATGTATGTATGTATGTATGTATGTATGTATGTATGCATGCATGTAGATAGGTAGGTAGGAAGTTAGGTAGATTGGTAGATGGGTATGTAGGTATGCAGGTATGTTGTATATATGCATGTATGTATCCATGTGCAAGTACAATATTTTCCGCATGAAAACACGTGCATAGTAACCTTGAAACCATGTGGTGTTCCTCATCCTTCGACTTAAATCTTCCGTAATATTTTACAAACTATTGAGATCTCCACTCTGTAAATATATACATAGGTCCCGGGAATGAAACGACGAATTTATAGGTTTTACAAATACTTCCCATTCCAGTGACTTAACCTTTAGGTCTCAACTTCAAAACAATTTAGACCCTGATTCTGTCAATATGTATACAGTTGTAATTCTTGAAAGGTGATTCACATTCAAAAGCAAAAACAACCTCAAGAACAAAGGTAATGTTGGAAATGAAGTAATTCATGCGCCATACCATTAGTCAGTCTCGTTCCCACCATGAGGTGAGCTCATTTACAAATAAGCAAATAATAGAATAATAGAAAAGAAAGTTAAAAATGTGTATTGATAGTTGCGGTAAATATTCCAAAATTTCAATACGGACCTATAAAAGTAAGACAAAAAGGAAGGAAGAAAAGAGATATCAAAAGAGAGAAAATAACTGCAGTCATTCATAGTGGCACACAATCGATATACATAGATGTCAAAATGTTTGTCATTACAGCTAGCGATCTTTAAAGACTAAGGCTTTTAATTTTTTTCTTCAAATGAATTCTTACAGGTTCAGTAGTTTTGGCAACAGCTGATCTGGGAAGTTCCACTTTTGAAAAAGCGGTTGGTTCTGTAACTACAAACTAAACTTGTGATACAAGACGAGAAACTAGAATGAACATAATTGAAAATCGTAAAACTGTTTTTGTATCCAGTCTAGTTTCAAAGACAATTCACACACGTGTTAGTAACGGTGACACGTCGATGTCTTGGTCGAGTTACGTGTGTAACCAAGGTCCAAACTAGTGAAACATGTATCAGTGAAATTCCTTGGCAACTTCTCTTGTTAATTACAGGACGTAACCTCGTGTTGAAGTAGATGATACATTTCTGGAAGCCTTTTGACACTTAAAATTGACTTTGCTGGCACTGATAAATTTAGATTTTGTTGCTGGTGGTGGTTTTGCTAGCATAAATTTATGTATATGTCTATCTTTGTCCATTTCTGGCATACCATGTCATTTTATTTGTGGAATGGCATGCTGCTCCATTGAAGGTGCTAGACGCTGGAGACTCTATCAACACCTAGAACACTCCCTTCATCTCCTTCACAGTTTCTACTCATATATATTATCCATCTGTTGGTTGCTATAAACAATGACAAAAGGTTTCTTGTGTTTCGTCAAAATTATTTCTTGAATGACTGGGTTATCGTGAAGCTAACTTAAAACAATGGCTACATCATGACATATATTTATTCTTGAATTAATATGTTATTCACCTTTTCGTTTTCGGTCTCTGAATGTCTTGTAATTTATTTGCTTAGTACATTTTTGGAGCAGTGAAACTGTGTCTCCCCACCCCCAGCCACCCCACCACCACCACCACTTTTTTCTGGAACATTCAAAGGCTCTTATGTGGAGTTTTTACCCACTCCCGATATTATGTGGTGTTGTTCTAGTAAAAAACATCAAAAAGAATTTTGAAAGAAAATATATTTATTTATTCATTTTAGTTTGCAGGGGTTCTTCTAACTTTCGTATTTCCAAAGTCACATTCGCAGGCCCCCTGTTTTCTTCTCCATGCCTAAATTTATTTATATTTTGAAGTTCTGAGTATATTTGTGCATGTTACGTACAGGCACGTCATTTCAACTTTTTCGGGGGGGGGGGGGCGGGCAAAACATGATTTATGCAAATATCAACGGGCTGGCTCAGGCTGAATAACAGATTAGAGACACAGTAATAGCAGGGGCAAAACTTGACGGGCTTGTTAATTTTCGTATATAGGCTACAGCAATTTTACAGCACATGCAAATTCGCCCCCCCCCCCCCGCCACCCCCCAAATGACGTACTGGTTACGTACTCCAACCGAAGAATATATTCATCAATAGTTTCAATAACGTGGTCCCTATTTACAGTGATCAGGGATAGTGATCTTCCTACTGTCCATGTGTGTTATTTGTATGCTATTGTGTCGTAACTGCTATATATATTTGTTCTGTTTGGACAGCCTTTGTTTACTCAGATTTTCTTCTTTTTCTGGTTATTTGATTGTTTTTATAAAGAAAACAAATTATTTTATGTAGCTGAATTGTAATAATTTTCTCAGATACATTTGCATGCATCGTTGCCTTTAGCTTTATTCTCCGATGCCTACATATGTATATCCGGTCATATCCTGACCCCATAACTAGTAAACTAAAATAAAAAATAAATAAAAAAACAAATACGACCAAAAACTAGCACAGAATAATTTTTATTAAAAAAATAGCATTGCGTATATATTGTAGTTTCCCAGGACAATCTATTATTTTATTAAACTATTATTTCTATAAATAGAGATAGTGTCTTTGAACATAAATCCCAACTAAAATATGTATAAAGATTGCCAATCGTACTACTTTGGATGTTCATTTAAGTTTCTTATTCTACAAATAATATTAGCAATTTTAAATTTATTTGGTGAGAAGATATTCCCACACACTTCTTTTTACACTTGTACAGGTATTCTCTTGGTAAATAATGTAGTTTTCTTTTCCAATATCCTGTTAAAAGTTTTGTAAAATTCGGAGGTTAATTCATCCAAGCCAGTAGCTTTTCAATGTCTTCATTTCTGGATTGGCTATTCAATTTCCTTCCCTTTAATTCTTTCCTCACACATATATTAACTATTGCTATATATATTTTTTAAAACCTTCCCCCTAAATACTCTTCATTTTGTTTATCTGGTACGTTTTGCGATGTGTATAAATTCCCATATGTTTGTATCTGTCTTATATGTTGGTCTTGATCGCGTACATAATGGCTTTATACTAAGTTCTTTTAAAGTTTTATAGCTCATTTCCTTATCTCTTCTCTCGTATAAAGTCCCATAGCCCTTGTATATAACTCCCCAAATTTAATCCCTCTGATTTCTTCAATTTGCATAATTTGTCATTCCTACATTTCTGTCTCATCTCGTCCCTTGTTGTCTGTCTGTTAATAATATCCATTAAAATACCTTCCTAATTAATTGCTTGTTTCTTCTTACCCTACGAAATATTTTTACCCAATGTTTATCTCCCGATTACTCTGCCTATTGCCGTCGAAGATACATAGATTATATCAATCCGTTTTGTTGAACGGCTGAGCATGACCTTAATTCGATTACAATTACGTAACAGCTCTATTTATCAAAGGAATCTACTCTATGTATTTCATCTAACGTGCCTTGAACATCGACGATTTGTTTACGGTATGACATTTGGAAACTGTTAAACTGTTAAAAGGAACTATTATTCAAGTAACATTTAGCTTTCAATGGCCTAAGTAAGATTTACATTATTTCTTTTTTTTAATTACTTCTTTAATAAAATCTTTATTTAGTATGTACATATTGAAATATAAAATTGGCATGTTCTTACATACATACTTACTAGATATACACATTCGTTCCGACTTTTCATGTCCCCATGAAGAGTCCATTTCATTTTGAGACGTTAAGTTTTGTTCCAGAAGCTTGGGAATATAAGTGACCAATATAAATGTTTCAGTAGATTTTTCAGTACAACAGAAGCCTGTACTGTCGTCTACAAAAATAGATTATTCAGGACTCTGTTGTACCGGGAAGTTGGATGCCAATTATTTCCTTTTCTGATCGTATTCTATCTACAAAGGATTAAATTACTAATGTCGTGTCCTACTAAGCACCGCAACGTCAAGCAACGTCAAAGTCATGGAAATTCACACAAATTATTTGTAAAATTTTTTAAAAAAATAAAATTATTCAATCTGGATTTGTCACATTGAGTCTGCTTTTGTCATAAGCTGGGTTACATGACTGTTATACTATATCTGCCATTGTTTTATTAAATATTTATATTATACTTATGAAGTATAATAATGTCATAATATTTATAGATTACTGCATTTGTATGGGAAAATATGAACGAGTTTTTTCGGATGGAATACTGCACGAACTTAGGAGTGCAGTATATCCATCCGACAAAACGAGTTCATGTTTTCCCATACAAATGCAGTAACCTTTTTATTATATGCTCATTTTTTAAATTCTACCTAAGGCTTAATTATATAGCAAAATGCGCTACAAGAAACAAAGTAACTGAATGTATGCCATATTCCAAACTAAATACACAAGAGCAGATTCATCATTACACAAAAACAACATTATTAATGGTCACATAACTCCGCCCAGATAAATTTGAATTTAGTCGCGCTTTAAACATAACTTTTGAAAGAAAATGGCGTTTTGGTCTAATTAAAATTGAAATTTGGAGTCATATTGTGAATGAATACGCACGGCAACAACTTTTCCATTTGATCTGGAATGAATAGATTTGGCTATTGTTGTCGATTCTACGAAATTTCTTGATTCATCTGTTCATATTTTACATGAAATACATCGGATTGAAGTAGCGAGGGAGAAGCGTGTTGACATGCGTCAGTCCACGAAACATCCGCTTTAGTTCATTCAGAAACAAATGCAATCAACCAAAACGTAAACTATGTGAGTGTACATGATTTGTTTACAAAAAGTGCTGGCTATCTGCGTCCATTGTTTGTTTACAATCGAAAGTAGTTCCTTTAAGAGTGCAATATAAAATTGCGTGCGAGTTCAGTATCGTAAAATACTGAACGATTCTGACAATGAAAAGTTAACGGAGAAAAAAATGAGCATATAATAATATTGTGTATATCTCTGTAATATACTTTTTTTAAACAACTAGTTAATGAACGTTTATTAACAACTTTCGGCAAATATCACAACGTGAAATAATGGCAGAAAACTATGGTTGCGTATTTGCTAAAATTCCTTTCAGCCAATATTAAAACATCCTTTATAACACTTTTAATGCAATACTTTCAAAATAAAGTCATTATTCTACAACATAGATCTCTACAAATAATTATGCAAGTTAAGAATATATATCTCAATTATTTCAGAGCAAATGTTAATTGGAGATGTTATGTTCGTTGCGTTTCGTACAACGAATTTCTAATTGCTTTTGTAACTTAGCACCTTTTTTAAAACCAAGAACATGAGACGGTAGACACAGTGCGATTTGGTGTGGATTTGGGTGCATTTGATGTGGATTTGGGTGGATTTGAGTGGATTTTGGTGTTTTGTAACGCTCCAACCCATGTGACCGGAAAGGAACATATAAAACGGCGAATGCCTTAAAATTGCACCCCGAGTCTATTTCTGTTGGCTTGATGACATTGGGGAAGTTCCTGTTTAAACAACAAGCTTGAATGCTTTCAGCTCGATTGCGCGAGTACATTTTACTGGTAAACATATGAGTTTTGCATCTTGACAGACACAAAAAGATAATTTTGAACTTCCGATGTATATCTTAATGCCTATTTTCGTGAATCTTTTGCGTAACTTTATTTCATTTTTGCACGGTTTAATGGGTTAGTTATTGGTGCCTTGCTGATTTAGTGCGAGAACAGTCAGGCAAATATTTATAGTTTGCTTTTTCATCAAGATAAAGCTTTTTTTATAACGATATTCCGGAAGCTATTTTTAAAATTACATACACCGGTTATAACTTATTAAAGTAGGAAACTCGCTGATTTCAGTTTTGAATGCGCTTTGCTGAACAATATTGAGTTCTTGATATAAATATTAATTGTTTTAAATTTTAACTAACGTAGTGAAGTATGTCATGTACCTATTTTAAGAAGGAGTCACTATGGCTATGTTGTTAGCCTAATAGATTCATAATCGAAAGGGTGTTGGTTCGAACCCTACCATCAGAATAACCCTTGCTGGCTTCCGAGGTGTATCCGTCTGTAAGGCACTTTTTTCAATTCCTCGGCACTGTATAACCTATCAAGGCAAATTTCATGCAAACGATTGTAATTACCTTCCCATATTTCACCGTCATAAAACGGGCTAAATCTTGTGTGAGTCCTATAGTAGTTCCTGATGTTATGATGCCTCCATCCCTTTCTGAGAATAAAAAATGCATAAATAACTGATTAAATTATATTTTCCTCATGAAATATGCAAAATGGCACCATTGCTGAGATGGGAATCACAAAATACTTTGTACTGCGGTTTTTCTGACTTTACGCGCGATACGCGATATGTAAGACGGTATAGTGCAATTATAATAGGGACCTTCAAATAAAGTGTTCTGCGGAAAAGCTCTGGACGTTCCGTCTGTCAATATCTGGAGAAAAATCTTGGGGGAAAAGAAAATAAAATCTCACCCAATCCGGGGAAATTAAAAGGGCAGTATATGAATTCGTTGCGTGTATGTTAAAACTGGTATAAGTTGTAATATAAGCACTAACTAAAGCAGAAAGATGAAGCTTACACCATATCTAATACCCTGTGAAAGACATTGTGATGACATCAGTGAGCTTAATGATCAATATAGAAAGTTTAAACACTAAAGACTACAATTACTAGCTACAATACTGATATAACAGGCAGGGAAACTTTGAGCGGGATGCCAACACTAGGACAAACTATTTATCAGGAAGGGCAAGTAAACATAAATGCACTTACACAACGAACGAGAAAATATTTAGTTGACTTCAGAAATGACATAGCAGTCAAAGAGAAAACAACTCTCCTGAAAATCTTAGGATGACTCTAAGTGTTATAACGGAATTTCTGTACTTAACACGTTAACATACGCTAGTAAATAGCAAAAAATATGTCAATAAAACTCCAAAAGTTTGATTAGGCCCATACATCTCTTACAAAATCCCATTTGGCCACCACGTTTGCATACTTGACACGGTGAAACATGTGATTAACATAATTATGTTTTCGACAAATACAATTATGTTGTAACAAAAATAATTACAATATTTGGAATTATTTTGTCAGGAATAATGAAAACATGAAACTTCGTAAAACGATTACTCGGGAATTTACGTTCGTTCATTACCTGTTATGTACAGTGTGTGTGTGTGTGTGTGTGTGTGTGTGAGAGAGAGAGAGAGAGAGAGAGAGAGAGAGAGAGAGAGAGGAGAGAGAGAGATTTAAAGTAGCTTTCACAGTTTTTCAGTCATATCGCTACTGTGTGTTTTAGAGAGAGAGAGAGAGAGAGAGAGAGAGAGAGAGAGAATTATAATATAACGGGTCTGGGAGCCATAATTCAGTCCACGTAGGAACCGAATCCATCAGTAAAGTAACGGCCTTTATTATCGCCTAGTTCACATGCACTAAAAACCCAGCCCCACACGAGAATGCATTCATCACCAACAAAGACGATGTAACAAAATTGAAGGTGTTGAATGGAGTTGCGCGCGAGCGCGCGCGTGTGTGTATGTGTGATTCGAATTTTTAACGTAGCTTTAACAATTGTTCAGTCATATCGCTACGATGTCTGCAGTGTGGCAGTTTATAGTGATGTCTAGCACTGGGACTTCATGCCGCAGACATGTAGTATGATGTCCCACCCAGTCACATTATCCTGACACCAGTCCGACCAGTCCTAACACTAACCTCTTAATGCTGAGCGCCGAGCGAGGCAGCTGTTAGTACCATTTTTGTTAAGTCTTTTGTGGGACTCGGCGGGATCGAGTTGCACGAGAACTCATTTGATAAGGAAAAGGAATTCAACACTCAACTATAGACACTAACCCACTCGATTTCTATTGAGAAATGCAATTTATATACATTGAATTATAATTATAAAGTGACGTCAGTATATATATATATATATATATATATATATATATATATATATATATATATATATATAGTGTGTGTGTGTGTGTGCGTGCGTCCGCGTGCACGTGTGTGTGCATCTCTTTCAGTAAGATAACGACATTCTATGTTCAACACTGCACCTTTTCTCAGCTAGGATTAGGGTATCTTGAGGATTTCTGACAAAGAGGATGTAATGCAAACTGCCTACCTATCCAGTTATCGTATGCAGTTTGAACCTGTTAAGTGTGCAATTGCTGGATGAACAATGGTGAAGGTCTACCAGTGGAAAACTAACTCTGACTTAGCTACTTTAATTCTAACATATACTGGATGTAAACTTGCGAGTCGTTTGATGCTACGGAAACAATTTTTATTTATGCAACTGGTACAGACTGAAAGCAAACAAGATTAGCATTTGCCAGTAGTATTCAATTACTGCTAGGTTGATACCAGTCTTGGCGGTATAGGACTCACGATACTAAATCAGTTCCCATAGTAAACCTATACAAACAACAACATGAGATCAAAATTTCAAATAACTTAAAATTTTTGACTGCTTATGATCAGACCTATATTTATCAGTATAGATGAAACCTGGATGTCAACTTATGTGTAGAGGAAAGGATATGAGCCGCTGCATTTTCTGGACCTACATGTGTTTGAAACTTGTGCTTTCAATTCCGCACCAAAGAGTCAGGTGCTAATTTTAGTAATGAGTGTTCCAAACTCAAGACTGTTCAAGGACTGAAATTCTATCGATAAAACAATGTCACTATTTTTCCCCCTTACAACTAGGATAAGCTCTCAAAAAAGATTCTTTTTCCTAACACAGAACTTACATTATAAACCAATCTTGGTCAGCTAAGCCCATATATACTCTATTTTATGATCACCCATTTCCAGGCTGGTTCCCATTTTTCCATACTGTTAGTACTGTTTGTCCTACACTCTTCTTATATGATGTTGTTTGCACTCTCATACTTCCGTCTCGAATAATTTTACCGTAGTTAACGTAATAAGCGTACTCTCTTAGTAACAAGACACCCATTCCTTTGTCCAATATTCAAGCAAAATGTACTTGTAAGCGAGCATGTATTTTGATCCCCGAGTGGCTCAGGGAAGGAAAGAAGCTGAAAACATTTATGTAAAATTATGATGTTCACAGAATTTATCATCATGCTTACATGGTATCAGGTTACCAGTCAACTGGGTGTCTTAAGGACTCGGGGTAATAATGATATGGAAGAATATAAATCAGTCAAGAACGGGTGAAACTTACAATAGAATAGGAAAATGAAGGAAAAAAAAAAGTATTATTGATGGAATTTCAGCTTTTTTACAGACTTGAGTTTGGAAAACTCATTAGTGATAATAGCACATGATTCGTTGGTGCTAAATTGAAGACACGTGTTTCAAACACATGTAGATCCAGAAAATGCCGCAGCACATATGGTTTGCTCTACGCAGAAGCTGTCATCACCGATACATCTGTACTGATAACTAAATGGTTTGTTCATGAGCATTCAGAAATGTAAAGTTATTGAATTTTTCATATTATGATGTTTCCATAGGTTTACTAAGGGAATTGAATTAGTAGCGTGAGTTCTATTAAACTAATGCTTAAAACTGATCTCACATGTAGATACATAATGTGTGTGTGTGTGTGTGTGTGTGTGTGTGTGTGTGTGTGTGTGTGTGATTTGGATTTGTAACGTAGCTTTAAAGAAAATTCAGTCATATCGCTACGATGTCTGCAGTGTGGCAGTTTATAGTGATGTCTAGCACTGGGCATCATGCCGCAGACATGTAGCATGACCTACCAACTAGTCACATTATCCTAGGCCACTGGAACGGTGAGACATAATGCACTAGAGATAAAAGTTTCCGCTATAGCCC
This sequence comes from Sinohyriopsis cumingii, assembly GCA_028554795.2. Lineage (NCBI taxonomy): Eukaryota > Metazoa > Mollusca > Bivalvia > Unionida > Unionidae > Sinohyriopsis > Sinohyriopsis cumingii. Next base: position 120,263,669 of record CM068826.1, on the reverse strand, counting down.
AAGATAGATAATTCTTCTAATATGTGTATACACGTGACTGTGACATTTTTATGACATTGTCGGTGTGATATTTTTTATGATGAAGTTAACTTCATATAATTCATCCAAATAATAATTTCGTATGTGCAAAGTGTGGGTATTTCTTTGAGTACAGTTGGAATGAATTTTGAAGAAAAATATTAATGCACGATAACTGAAGTCAATTTTGTCGTGGTCAGCGTCACACGCAACTGTTAACTTTGACGTATTTGCTAGCTGTTGATGTTTTTACGTTCTTTGTTGGGGTGAGGGCATTATCCATGTTTACTTAGAACCAGCTGAGAAAACGGGATGACATATAGAGAGAGACAGTTTTAACTTTTGGGTTAAGTAGAGAAAAATGTAAAAGTGGAGACAATCCAGAGAAACTGTATGCCATTTTGGAAATAAGTATCATACAATTAGTTTTCCAGAAATAGTTATTATTATATGCTCATTTATTTTCTCTGTTAACTTTACATTGTCAGAATCGTTCAGTATTTTACGATATTGCAAACCTTCATATTGCATTCACGTGCATAAAGGAACTACTTTCTATTGTAAACAAACAATGGACGCATACGCAGCACTTTTGATTTGTAAACAAATCATGTACACTCGCGTAGTAGGTGCTTTACGTTTTAGCTGATTAAATTTGTTTCTGAATGAAGTAAAGCAGATGTTTCGTGGACTGACAACTATCAGCTGCTTTGCTACATTCCGCGTTAACTTTTTGATACAATGTTTCGGATTTAGGCTAGCTATACAATGTACTCAAGAAAGGGTCCTTGCAAATAACATACAGGTGAAAAGGCATGATAAGAATGGCAAAAAAATATACTTACAGGTTTACATACTGAATTTCCTCAAAATGTACTCTCGCGTAGCAGAGGCTTTACGTTTTGGTTGATTAAATTTGTTTCTGAATGAACTAAAGCAGATGTTTCGTTTACTGCAACATACCAGCTACTTTGCTACATTCCGCGTTGACTTATTTGATACAGTGTTTCTGATTTAACATGCAAGTTATAAAGGCATAAACTGTCTCCTTTAGCTGTTAATAAGAATGGACAAAATTATATTTACAGTTTTACATTCGGAATTTCCTCAAAATGTACTTTCTTAGTTCTGCAAATCCGAATTACACGAGCCATGTAATGGGTTCTCAGGCTTGATTACACATTGCGAAATTGTACTGTAATTTCGACTATATTCCAAGTGTAATTACATCCTCCTTACTGCACTCAAAATGAAATAAACATTAAAATTCAATTGCATCTTTGTGATAATTGCAATTAAAACACTTCATATTTTCCCCACATTATGATTTCAAATAGTCAATGACAGAACAGAAACACACTTGCAGATGTAAACACGCTTCTTCCGCGCTGTTTTAATCCGATGTATTTCATTTAGAATTTGCGCAGATGAATACAGTCCATAACCACAAAATTTCGTAGAATCGACAAAAATACAAAAATCTATTCATTCTGGATCAAATGGAAACTTGTTACAATGCCCATTCATACACAATAATATTCCAAATTTCAATTGTAAGTAGACAAAAACTCCATTTTCCTTCGAAACTTATGTCTAGCGCGCGACAAGTTCAAATTAATCTGGGCGGATTTATGTGCGCATTAAAAATGTTGTTGTTGTGTGATGATGAATCTGCACTTATGTATTTAGTTTGGAATGCGACATACATATAAATACAGACCATAATCATGAAATTTCGTAGAATCTAAAAATATACCAAAATCTATTCATTCCAGATCAAATGGAAAAGTTGTTGCGATGCGCATTCATTCACAATATGACTCCAAATTTCAATTTTAACTAGACACGCCATTTTCTTTCGAAAGTGATGTCGACCGCACGACTAAGTTCAAATTTATATGGGCTGAGTTATGTGCGCAGTAATAATGTTGTTGTTGTATAATGATGAATCTGCACTTGTGTATTTAGTTTGGAATACGGCATAAATTTAGTTATTTTGTTTCTTGTAGTTTATTTTGTTAATATAATTAAGCATTAGGTAGAATAAGAAAATGAGCATATTATAAAAAGGTTACTGTATTTGTATGGGAAAATATGAACTCATTTTGTCGGATGGATATACTGAACTCCCAAGGTCGTGAAGTATTTACATCCAAAAAACTCGTTCATATTTTCCCATACAACGCAGTAACCTATAACTACTGAAGGCGGAATAGAGAAATTATTCTAACTTCGATGGGCTTGTTAAATTTTTGGATGCTAGATGAATCCTGATTGGCTAAGCTAAATGAGGGTGCGTTTCCCAGACGAAATTCAATATTTTAAGTAACTTCCCTTGCGAAATTAGTCAGTCCAAGGTTTTCTACGACAGGGGACATCTTGACTCCGGGGGAGTAGAAATTGTTCTCCTTTTACAAATTGTCCAAGGGACGGGTGTCTGGAAGTTGAGGGACACGGGACTTAAAGGAAAAAAGAGTTTAGGCTTCATAGAAAAGAAAGCGAGTCTCGGAAAGCACAAGGGGAAATAAAGCGCCATATGTGCACCACACAGTGAGAAAGGAGAATTGACAGCTAAGTTACGGTTGATGACTCGAAGAGGCTGGAGAGATAGAGAGAAGAGGAAAAGGAATACGGTAACGCAGACCTGTAACCAACATTGACTTTTGGAAGGACCGTAAGCGACCAGGTAATGCAGGTATGCAGAGCAAATGCGTTTGATCATTCACTCGATTCTCTGATGAACTTTGTTTTATATGCATCACAGAACAGCTAGTTGTTTTTCTTATAAATTTTTGTAATTTTATTTCTAAGACAAAGTTTCATTCAATGTCATGTCCAATTTCATTTTGTTTATGTAATTGGTAAAAATTGTTATAATTTACATACGTTGGCTCGTGTTCTTCTATTCTGTTATATTAGTTTAATGTTCTATTTTATTATTTACTCGATCCGGGCAATAACACTGGTCGATCATCTGCTAGATAATGATAACCACACAAAAGGGCCACATAACAAGAGGTAGACCCCTAATAACAGTCTATGGAATACTCAGGACTTCAGAGCTGATACAAATATCTATAATCGGGAAGAAAAAAAAACTATATTTTCAAATTTATTTCAGTTGAAATGGTGATTCCTATGTAATGATTACAAAACTGTCATGGGGCAATCAGGTGCCGAGTAGTCCAAAGCTCTCTTCATTACTGATCACTGCCATCTCACCTCCATCTGCGTGGGTTCGAGTCTCTGGCTCGGCCAGTGTGAATCGTGAGAAATCTTGCCAATAGCTTCCCGTGGATTAGTGCTTCTTCCCGGGGTTTTCTCAGATTCGTCCTCCACCAGTTATACTGGCCGTCATGTTCGTGTGCTGAAAAATAGCATCAAACCCCATAACAACATCAACAAAAAAGTAACAGCGATAACTAACTTGTCCTTTTGTTTAGTACTTCCAAGTAGCTTAAAGTATAAGTATAAATCATGTACTTATCATCATTCAAATCGGTTGATTCATAGGTTTTTTTTAAAATCTTGTACAAAAAGGCGATGTTTATATTCTATTCATAAAATCACATGTCTTTTCGATTCCTATTCTTCATGGCACTCTCCATGCAGGTACATTTAGCAGAACTGACAAGAACGGAACAGACCAAATTCTAGAACCATTGGCCTTGAGCTGATGCAGCTTCAAACGTTACCGGATGATTGATAATTCATGCAGGTGTCATTGGCTATACAGTCGGCAGACTGATAATTCGTGCAGGTGTGATTGAATAGATAGTCGGTCCGTAAGCCTGACCAACCCAATTAACCTACCTATCACCTCCTGCGTCAGGTTCTGTCCAAACATTTATTAGAATTAATGTTCATCGTGATTACGATGGAGTAGAACAACAAGGAGAGTATACAGCACTAATATAACGATCACTTTGCACTTGATATACATCAGAGATAAGCACCATAACATGAACAGAAGAAGAAAAGAAAAAAAAAAACGATTCTGACGGTACAAATTGATGTGGCAAAACAGAAGTTCCAACGATTTTAATTACAGTCTCCTAATCCATAGACTGGTACCCTAACTCAACAAAAACAGGCTATATTAGAAAAGAAAAAACTTTCGTTATGATATAGGTATAAATAAATGAAGAAACATTAGGTATCTCATCAAGGGATGTTTTAGTTATAGTTTTCGAGTGTTATTACTTTCTAATTTCAGGAAAAAAAGATCTTGTATCAGGATCTAGAAGGAAAATGCTAGACGTAATTAATTTATTTTCATTTCTATTTTTAGAAAAGGGAATGAGGCTTCATCCTGGGTTTTGTCATTACTTTCATTACTAAATTTTCCTTACACACACGGTAGATCCCTCGAATTTGGAAATATTGTTATCGCCACATCAATTTTTGACACACACACACACGTGTGTATATGTGTGTGTTGCATTCGAGTTCAAAGGACACACAAACACCAAGTAAGTGTCCTACAACTTTATGTAAAGTAAAGCTAAAACATACACACACACAAAAAAACCTGTGTTGCTTCCAATACCAAGCCAAGCTACTTAACTGCATGCTTCCAGGCACAGTTAGCCATGGGAAGATGTACAACAGAACCGAATCTGCTGACAGTCTCTGGTATCAAATATCCAGAATGGTGGGATTAATGTTCTGGCCAACTGTCACAAATAACAGCTAGAATCTGATACAGGTACTGAGAGTGAATTCATACTGATAACACCTCACATCTTAGGATTAAATTTTATGTTTCCGATACAATATTTTTTAAATAACTTGCTTGCTTGGTACATCAGTAAAATGATAAAACTTGTAAAATGATTATGTTACCACTAAAATGCATAAAGCGAAGAGTCACTACTAATTCAGTAAAATAGTCTTGAATTCATCAGTGACCATCCAGAATAGTGGAAATCCAGCAAATTGGTTACCGTCTATAACCGCATACATTCCTTATGATTCCAAATAGAATACAATGAAGTTCGAAAAATCCAGGAATCTCGAGCTATTCCAGTAGGTTTCTCTGCTCCTTTGAAGTGTACTAAGCACACCAGCATCTCTTGTCATTTAATTCATATTAATCATACATCAGTTAAATGTGCGATAATCCATCTTCATTCCCATGTTGTTTGCCGCTCCTGTGCTTTATTATAATGAAGTTGTAAGGCTGGAGTGCCACGCACCATCTAAGTAGACGCTGATTCTTGCTTTGCATTTGATTTAGCCATGTCAATGGATTGTGGTCAATCAGGATTTTAAATGTCCCTGACGGGCAATACGTTAACGAATCAATCGCCCACACGATCGCAAGCCATTTCCGGCTTATATAGGCCACCGCATGTTTTTCACCGTCCGCTGTCTTGCTTAGCATATCACCAATTGCTATTTCGCTAGCATCCATCTGCAGGATGAATTCCTTGCTGAAATCCGGTGCAATAAGGTATTGGTTCATGGTAAGAGCATCCTTCAAGATTTTAAAGGATCGGACGGCATCTTAAGTCCATACAATTATACTGTGTCTTCCATTCTGTGTCATGGAGGTTAGTGGTACTGCTACTTCGGCAAATTTCTTAATGAATTTTCTGAAGTATCCAACCATTCCAAGAAATGAGCGTATTACCTTTTTCGATGTTGGTAATGGAAACTCACGCATTTTTAAATTTTATTGTCAACTGTATTTTCCCCCACCCACCAATGATATGTCCGAGGCATTCTCTACGGTCTTCCCATCATTGAGTCATCCTACCATTGACCTCTTAACAATAAATGCCCCTTTCTTGCTAAGGATATCCATCCCCAATAGAGCTTAAGCGGCTAAATTTGAGACATGTCCCACTTGTGCTGGTCCCTTATAATGCGGAATATCGATATTTACCACAGTCAACTGTGCGGTAAATGGTTGACTGATTGCCGTGCATGATGTAACCTTGCGCCCTTCTGGCTTGCAACCTTTGTCTATGAGATTCCTTCTTATCATGGTCATACCCGAGCCAGTGTCCTTCACAAAAATGATCTCGCGCCCATTAATAGTTCCTGTTTCTGAAATAAGTCTTTCACCAATCGTTGGCTTAATAAAACAAGCAGCAGGAATTTCACCATGTTTTACGTCATCCTTTGGACAATCCCGTGTAATATGTCCCTATAGCTTGCAACGATAAGACTGCCTGTTATTATGTTCCGACTGGTCGTTCTTGTTGTTTTTTCTTTGTTTTACTCTTTCTAACTTGATTTCCAGACGCATCATATTCAATTCGTATTCCTTGCTTAATTTTGCTCTTATTAATTCTAGTTTTTTGACGTTCCATTTCCCAGTCAAGCTCCTTCTGTTTATACACCATCTCTTTTTTATTCTTCTTCGAGATAGGTTTTAGCTTTGTTTGTTAGGTTGATTGCTTGTGCTCAATGTTATATTCCTTTTCATACTCCAGAGTCTCAATTGCTGTAAATTCCATTAAATTCTATAATGCCGCTTGTCTTCGAGGTGGTCCTAAAGCTAACGTCTCTCCCTCAACTTCGACGTCACCATCCACCGACATACTGACAAATTATATCCAGTACTGTAAGTTCTATCACTGTTTTCACAGCTATTGGACTAGTTTTTTTCCCCCCACGAATTTCTAGGCTTTTACGAGAACACTCATTACAGTGATACACACTCTGCAATTCGCAGTCAACAACTGTACGTTATACACAGTACAACCAGTCACTGCTAATAATTCAAACATGTTCGCTGAATCCACAGCTTCCAGAACTGTCGACTACAATTCCAACGTATTGAACAATTCCAAATAATGCACACAGAGTTCATGGAATCGCACCGCTGCCACCAAAATGTTACATTCGGGTTCAAAGGACACACTAACACCGAAGCCGTTTGTTAGATCAACATGTCTTTAAAAACGTGTTTCAATTCCACACCAAAGAGTCAGGTGCTAATTTCCGAACTCAAGTTTGTAAAAGGACTCTGTTCTAGATGACCACGCTATGTCAGGGTTATTCCATGCTTTTTTTGTCATAAATCGAAGAGCTTGACAACTTGAAAACACAAAGCACCTCTAAAACTGGAGATCTGACAACGAAAGTGATCCAACGAGCAGGGGCAATTGTACGTTGTACAATGTACTGAGCAAAAATATGGTACAAAAACTTGTAAGAAAATACTAAGATACAACGTTTGTTTATTGTTTACTTGTATTGAATGGTAAGGTGCGTGTATCTTGGTAAACCTACTCTGTTCACAATGTCATTAATATACATCCTTTTCTAAATGCAAATATTTTAGATAAAGAAAGAGCAGACAAAGTGCATGATAATTGGACTGTATCACCTTAATCGCCAAATTCAATTCTTAAGTCTAATTAATTAGACGAAGATATTTTTATTTTAATATTATTTGCATGCCAAAATGTAAACAATTTGAAAGCTGGGGTGCGGGGGTGGGGGGATGGGGGGGGGGGCACCGTTATTTAAATATATGTTCCAGAGGATAAACGTACATGTAAGACTGTTTCTCTAACACAATAACTTCTATCACGCCAAAGAATGCTTCGCTGTTGTTTGTGAAGAACACCAGCAAGAACTCGATATGTGAGGCTTACTGACTTTCGTGGAAAGAAATCAGGACCGTAAAAGAACTACGAACGAATTCCTGGTGCAACGCATGCACAGAACGCTAGAATACATACTACAATAGATCTAAGCGTTTGATGCATGCTTTTCTTGCATTGCATTACGTTCATACAAATGAAGGAAACATGCAGTGTATTATATTTATCGTGAATGTGTTTGCTTGCTTTTATGCAGTATTTCCCTTACACATAAAACTGTAGTTTTTCCCCTGCTGTTTTCTTCAGACATTCCAATTTCGGCCTGATGCAGCAGTATACGGCGATCCATGTGACTAATGCAGATAAATTACCTTGCTAAACGTCGGTATATATTAGGTTATGATGCAAGAATCTTCGGAATTTATATCCACATCAACATGCCTTGGTACATCTGCCTTGTTTTCAGAGCTAAATTCTAAGCATATATAATTGTTGAAATAATAAGGTAGTTCTGATGCCAAATAACAATCAATTAATCAATATCTCTCTCTCTCTCTCTCTCTCTCTCTCTCTCTCTCTCTCTCTCTCGCATTTTCAGTCTCTCTCTGAACCACACACACACACACAGCTGACACAACGTCTTGATGGTCTATTCAAGTATTAGGATTGTAATAGCTTTGTAACCCCGCCCACCTTTTAAGAGGTACCTTAATTCCATTTTATTACATACATATTACATACATACATACATACATACATACATACAGACAGACAGATAGATAGATAGATAGATAGATAGATGGATAAGTTATTATCGCTCTTTCCATTTCGTGTATGGCTGTACCGATAATGATGTTATGGTTGCATTCTTGCTACGATTCAATAGGCATGCATTTCTACATGTGCTACGATTAGAGGTACTAGGTCAGAGAAGCCGTCAGGATACCTCTATCCAGTTCATGCATTCCTATTTCTGCCTTGATATTGTACTTATTTATTACGTTGTTTTTGTGTTCTCGTTTGTTTGGGGTTTTTTTGGGGGGAGGGGGGCGGGGTTGATATTGGTTCTTGGGAAAAAAATGTTTATCTGCCATTCATTGCAAGTTAGACTACAGTAACAAATGGAAGCAACTGGCGAATCTGTACCTTGCATGGTAGATACATTTTTTCACAGTGAAAAATTAAAGCTATAGGCGAATATGAACCTTGCGTGATGCATACTGACATGTATATTTAATTTGCATTGTTTGTTCGTTTTTTTTTTCTTCTCCATGATTATATATTATGTCTAATTGCATTTTGGACTTGATCTTGTCCAAAATCAATGAGCAATAACTTTAATTTTCCAAACAAATTATACATAATTGGGGGCCCCGAGTGGCCGAGTGGTCTAAAGCGCTCACCGTTACGGATCACTGCCATCTCACCTCTGTCTGCGTGGGTTCGAGTCTCGGATTCGGCCAATGTGGATATGTGAGAAAGCTTGCCAATAGCTTCTCGAGGGTCGGTGGTTCTTTCCGGGGATTTCCCGGTTTCTTCCTCCACCATTAATACTGGCCGCCATGTATAGCCTATTGCGTGCTAAAAAATGGCGTTAAACCCTACAACAACAACAACAACATATACATAATTAATATTCCTCTATTAGTGTGGATTAAATATTAGGATCATTATCATTGGAAGTAAACATGTTTAATTGTGACTGGCTCTATGACATTGGTATTCCCCATGGATAAATAGGTTGTACCTGATGTTTACCATGTTCGTTATTATAATTATTAGTAATAGACTGTCTTGCTGACAATTGAGAATATTCTAGAAATGAAATGTTGACCTTCGTCCTGGTTTTACTTTTGTGTCTTGGCTTTTTAGATAATCTTGTTTGCTTGAGAAATTACTCATTCTTGCATTTAAAATCTGAGGCAAAAGCAATCTAATTTTTGCGTTCATTATTTCCTTGGGTGGAAATTCTTATTCAAATTATAATTCACTGGAAATGCAAAGTGTTCATATACGATATTTTTGGACTGGAACATTCATTTGGGATTGTAGTGATTTCAGACAAGAACATTTTTGGATTATATTTTTGTGATTCAGCAAAAGGATGTTAGCACATCATCACACTTCCCGCTATTGGCACATTACTACGGTCGAGACTACATAAATATCGACACTTTTCATGTTGGAATTTAATTGGAATGCCACTTAAATTCAGTTGGAACTTTATACATTTTGATTTGTGATGAAATGTTTATGACTATTTAGTATTTAATTCACAGTACTGTTAAGTTTTTTTTTAAATTCTCACTTTGTATTCAAAGATAATAAATTATTTGTTGAATTATACAAAACTTGTTGGTTTTCGCTCTTTTGTGACTTAGTTTAAGAACAAAATGTTGTTGTTGTTGTTGTTATAGGGTTTAACGCCATTTTTCAGCACAAGATAGGCTATACATGGCGGCCAGTATTAATGGTGGAGGAAGAACCCGGGAAAAACCCCGGAAAGAACCACCGACCCACGAGAAGCTACCGGCAAGCTTTAAGAACAAAATGTCATAAAATAATAATTTTGTCACCGAATTTCAACATTGATATTTATTACGTAATTTTCCCACTTAAATTGTGTTTAAACCTGAATTGCTAGACCAAGACAAGAAAGCTTGCCCGGAGCTTCTTGTGGGTCAGTCTTTCTTCCCGGGCTCTTCTTCCACCACATATACTAGCTGCCATGTATAACCTATCATGTGCTGAAAAAATGGCGTTAAATTCGGATACTTTCGTTTTTTGGGTAATCAATATCACTATGTAACCTAATTTGTGTTCATGGGTAGTAAGTATTATTTCGTAATTGCTTATGCCTAAAAGGTTTAGAAAATGGCTATTATTTCCCACAAACTTTGCTTTTGTGACCAGGACAGTGATATTTTGAAATTTGCCTATTTCCAATGAGAAAATGGGCTTATTTTGTCTTTTCGTTTACATAAGGTCAGAAAGATAAAAAAGATGAATCAAAATTAACCTGTGTCTATACTACAGTAATACGAAAATGACCACAAAAAGATTAAGAAGTGATTGGTTTTTCGAAATGTACGATTTTACAGTAAATCACTTTAACGAATCAGCCCCCAAATGTAGTCTCCCATCATGTTCTTGTGAAACTGTCCTTGGTAGCAAAGTTCAGAGTCCAGTATATCCTGGTGGAAGCGCTCTCCTTGCTCTTCCGAGTATGCTCCCATGTTCTCCTTGAATTTATCAAGATGAGCATCAAGGATATGGACTTTGAGGGACATCTTGCAGCCCATTATGCCCGAGTTCTTCACCAGAGTCTCAACCAGCCCGACATAGTTTTCGGCCTTGTGGTTGCCCAAGAAGCCCCGAACCACTGCGACAACATTGTTTCAAGCCGCTTTCTCCTTTATAGTGAGCTTCTTGGGGAATTCATTGCACTCCATGATCTTCTGTATCTGTGGTCCGACGAAGACACCGACTTTGACCTTTGCCTCAAACAGCTTAGGGAAGTAGTCCTGAGGGTACTTGAAGGCTGCTGACTCCTTATCCAGAGCTCTGACCAATTGTTTCATAAGGCCCAATTTGATGTGCAGTGGTGGCATCAGCACCTTTCGAGGGTCCACCAATGGTTACCGCTTGACGTTGTTCCTCCCCACAGAGAATTCGGTCTGCTGTGACCAGTCCCGTCAGTGATAGTGTGCCTTGCTGTCCCTGCTGTCTCAAAGGCAAAGAAAGCAGAGACACTTGGTAAAAACCTCCTTGAAGACCCATCACGAATGCCACAATTTTTAAGTCTTTGACGACCTCCCAGCCGTACTCATCATACTTCAATGCGTCCAGCAAGGTCTTGATGCTGTTGTAATCCTCTTTGAGGTGCACAGAGTGAGCCAGGGGAGGAGACGGGTACTTGTTCCCATTATGGAGCAGCATAGCTAGGAGGCTCCTGGATGAGCTGTCAATGATGAGGCGCCACTTATTCTGGTTACAGGCGATTCCAATTGCCTCGAACAGACTGGTCACATTGTGGCAGAAGCAGAGCCCATCTTGACGGGTTAAGAAGCTGGAAGAAGCTTGCCGACGCTTCCTCTGATCTGCGACTTGCACACTTACATCCAATACGTTCCATAGCTTGAGCGTAGACGTCAAAAACTCAGCATTGGACTTGGTGAGACCAAGATCTCTGATCAAGTTCTTTTGGTCTTTTTGGTTGGGGTAGTATGGGTTTCTCTCCCCAGCTCCACCTTTGATATTGTCATCTGGATCTACAACGTCTTCTGACTTGCTGTTCTCTTCTAAACACGGCTGCTCTCTCTCTGGGTGAGTAGGTACCGGGAGCTCAGGGTAGTGTGGCACCGGGGCAACGGATGAAGGAAAATCCAGATACGTGATAGCAGGTGCATTCTTGCCAGTCCGACGTTTGGAAGGGTCCACCATATAGAAGTAGCAGTAGCTTGACTGGTTAGTTGGTTCCCGCCAAATTCTTGGGATAGCGAACTTCATGGATCGCTTTTCCCCCTCTGAACCATCCTACAAAAATACATTTATACCCTACACTAATGTGTAATAGATTCTCGCAACAATTTTCATATTTGATCTATTATTTCAATAACATTGAAAATTTTAAAACATTTTAAATGTAAAATCTTTTGCAATTTTAAAATTTGTAACAAATTTTATAACATAAAATTCCGAGCAATGATTGCCTATCTTACCTTCCAGAGCTTTTTGCAGTACTCGCAGGTGAAATGAGGTGCTCAGGGTTTGTCTTGATCCCCGACAGGCAAGCCGAAATAGAAGATGCTTCCACGGAGTACTTTTTCGCTCCTGTCTTGGTAAATTGGCCGCGGACATAGCAAAATGCGTCGGCCAGAAGCTTGCAGCCTCTAGATGCTATCTCAGAAAAATGCAGATATGTATCCACTTAGGCAGCTAAAACTAAACTGAACTGGTGGGCTTAAGGCCCATCTATTTATATTACTATTTATTTTACTGGAACGTTCTAGAAAGTTCTAGTAGTTACTACAAGTTTACTCAGCACTGAATCTATCTGGAATGTTCTGGAAAATAGGTAAATTTCAAAATATCACTGTCTTGGTCACAAAAGCAAAGTTTGTGTGGAATAATAGCCATGTTCTATACTTTTGAGGCATATAAATTAGGAAGTAACACTTACTACCCAGGAATATAAAAGATTTTTATTACAGACTATAGTCAGCCATGCGTACCTATTGTTGAGTTCGTGCAATCCTCTATTACAACAGCAAAGATTAATAGTAGAATATCTATCAGATAAGTTCGTCCATTTGGAACGTTTGTCTAAATACGCGTGGCTTTAACAGTAACCTAGTATATGTCATGTTCTTGTTATTCAAATTTAGTTTTAGGATGCCTTGTGTATAAATGTTAACTTGAATATTAAATTTCATGTAAATGTTATACAATGTTCTTATGGTTTAAAACTAAGTTTCTTCTGCTTTATTTACCAAGTTGTTTGAGTATTAACTTTGAAATATTTAACTTTGAAATATGTATAGTATCATATGTAAATATAGTCCTCGGTGCAGAATATTGCTTGTTTGCCTTGAATGAGAAAGCACTCTCAATCATCGGATTGGGCTTAGGCGAATTTTCATTTTTTATTTATCTCCTCACGTTCGGTCCTCAAGTCATTAATAATACCCCTCCAATTCTGGGAAAAGAGGTGGAAACGCTCTTGATTTGCACTATATCCAGAGTAAATATGATAAAAACATTTAATTAAGTATATTGAAGTTAAATTGAACCGAGCTATAAATTATGAGGTGCTTTACCTGATGTATTGACTAACTTTATTTTCGTTAAATTAGAAGCGTTTCTTTGATTACTTTTACTTTTTGATTGTCATAACGCTTTTAATTACATAAACTCGGTTAGAAATGATATTGCATGACTTTCAAAGATTATTAGAAACAAACAGTACCAACTATGAACAAGACGAAGGGTGCGCCCGATGAATGATGTGGTAGAACACTCGCTTCGCATCTTTTAATTCGATCTCCGCCTCTTGCAAATCATGGGATAGCTATCCAAGGTCAGTGATTTTATCCGGTATCAGGTGAGTGATTTTCCCTGATTTATTTTCTTCAAATCTTTATTTCAACTACTACGAACGACTGCACTTTGGTGCCTTCTTGAGGGTCTATTAAATGCTCGGAGACATTGTTTTACAATCAACTTTTGAACTCGTACGAAGAATGGAATTATAGTCGGTGAAATGGTTCTTGTTTGCATATATTCTACATTACGTCTGAAGAAGAATTGTTTAATCCTCGATATATATATATATATATATATATATATATATATATATATATATATATATATATATATATACTAAAAAAAATGCAAAAGAAACATGTACTTTATCAGCATCTATTTGTGCCGGTGTATTCTCGTCGTAGGGAAAAGTGGGATAATACATTTTTTCTCTTAGTATGTGAATGAAACCAATACGACGCAGACATGTAGTAATTAAATTTCGGCCTATATCTTGAGGGGGTAGAGGCCAGTTTTATGTACAAATTTAATGCCACAATCAACGACCTATTATAAAAAATTAAAAATATAAAATATACAAGTGAGGTCAAAAAGGTTCATCTATTTAGATACCTATACTCAAACAAATCATAAGAATATTATCCACTTGACCAAGGAAGTCAATGGCAGTTCATGGCAGAAGTTTATGCACCCAACCCCAAGTTTTTACCTCCAATTTTCATGTCCGATAGTCATTTTTGACATCATCTGATGCTCATAGTGCAAACACAAGGCCTTTTCCTAGATGAAACTTCTGCAAAACAGCGTGTACTAAATAGGCTGATGCAGTTGAAAATAGTTGTCATCCAAGCCGTTTTTGAGATATTCTACTTGCCCCAAACCCATGTGTTTACTGCTATGGGAGGCTAGCTCTTCTTCCTAGCCGATTATTGGTATTTCACTATCAACATATTGCAGAGTAACTATGGAAGGTGTACATGCCTGACATCAGTATCAAGAACAACACAAGCCCAAAACACCCAGTTCACAAATATATCCATATCTTTAAATAGTAAACAACAATAGCTGAAAAAGTCACACCATAGCCTTAAGTTAAAAAATTTGCGAGGGGCCAATTTACGAAACTGTACCCTACCACCTTGAATATCGCAGCAACTCTGACTGAAAATCGGTGCTGTTTCCTAACAAATAAATAAATATTTCTCTAGCTATAACACGGCCAAAACCCCGATTTTCCCTTGATTAATATTACTGCAAGGAAGACTCGATCTTACGTCGTTTTCTTGAATACATGTAGCTCCAGCCTTGGATCAGGAATGGCTTTCAATAATGTAATTACATAATGCTTTCCTGTCAGTATTATGTCGTGATTTTTCCCGAGTTTTAAAAAATACTATTTTAATTGTGTTTTTTGTAACATTCCTATACATTAATTTAATAAAGCTTTTCGTTTTGTCCTTTCAAACAAATTAGAAGCCTAGTTGAAATGAGAGAGTGAGAGAAAAAGGAAATGCTGACGGAGGGCCAGGATGACGAACAGTTACACACATACGAAAATATGATGTTATCAAAACACACGTATGAATATGACGCATATGTCAAACTGTATAGCATTGGGACCTATTAATTTAAAACTCATAGCTTTGGGAAAAAAAATAGAAAAGAAGTATGTGCCTCATGTTCAAATGGGTGTTTTATGTAAAATAAGGATAAAATATGACAAATAAAATATAAAATAGTAAAATCTGGAATCTGACGTATTTAAAAATACACAATCAAACAACATGATATGAGTTATGTTTATCTTTTTTTCGAAAAGCGATTCCGCATCATCATCATAAATGCTTTTCACGTATATGATGTCAGTGTTTTGCCAATTATGTCATTGTTTATGCTCTGAGATCTAAACAACTTCCCCACAATTTTATACAACAACTGTAAACAAAAACATTTTTTATTCTGCATGACCAAATTATTAAACACTCATCACAGTCCCTGGTTCAGTAAAAGAAAGAAAATAAAAATATAGAAATACACTCAATATAGGCCCTGTACAGTATGTTAAAAAATGCATTAATGTATCGGAGGGTCATACATATTTAAACAACTAATATACGTTCCCCATGGTCATGTTATGAAAATGTATCAGTGTATTGACACAATGAATAAAGTATCCCGGTTTAATGTGTCACTATTTTTGAGTAATTAATTAGAACTATTCACGTCTGGCTGTATAGTATATGTCAAATAAAGTTCATTTTCTTGTTTTAAATACTATTCACACTAAATAATTTATCAAAGGTAGGAACTTGACATTTTCGACCCGAACAGTTATGTATATATAATTAGCTTTCAATAATCTGAGATCTTCTTTTCTTTTTTATGTATCTGTACCGTTATTTTCTTTCTTACTTCATGTTTCATTTTTCGAATGTACAAGGTTTCACATTTCAAAGATTCAATGTATAAATCATATTTCTTGAATTAAAATCCATTTTCTGTTTAGCTTTTAAAAAATTACCATTTTTTTAATTTATTTTATGGAGTTGTTTTGCATCTACTCATATTTACATATTTTGCTTCATTTATCGGTCTTTGACTTTTTCAAATTGTTCTTTCGACGATGATAGATGGTTTTACGCTACCTCAAACTCAGATAGGTGACTTTCTAAGTTTTTGGTTGTTTTTGACTTAGTTATTCAAGACAAAAACAGGTCACTTCCTTTTGTATGACCAAAAAGTGTAATTCGCTCATAATTTCTTATTAGGTCTCGAACTATTTTAGCCTGAAGGATTTTTAGCCTATATTTATTACTTTCTACTCCAGGAAGCGGACGAAATCAAATAAAACAGTAATTATTGGTTCTTACAAGAACTAAAATATCCGTGTACCTCGTTTGAGATACATATATAGGCTGTCACGTTTGCCTGCCCGCGATTACCTAAGTCAGCAACAAAGGAATAGGTTAGCGCCATGTGTATGTAGGTAAATATTTGGTTAGAAACATATAACATCTGGCAATTGTTAGTGAGTCGAGACAAGGTATCACTTACTGTTAGTATCATAATAAAATGGCTACAGAAAGACAGATGATTAAGGAGTACCGTGCCATGGGCGCGGAAGATCTCGGCTACGAGGGAGATCGCCTGGCGGCGTTCGTAGAAGAACGCATAAAAGAATGGAAGGCAGAAAAAGCAGCGAACAGAGAAACACAGAAAGAGCTGGCCAAGATAGCAGCGAACAGAGAAACACAGAAAGAGCTGGCCAAGATATCAGCGGACAGAGAAACACAGAAAGAGCTAGAGCTGGCCAGACTGGCTCACACTCTCGAAATGGAGAAGGTAAGGTTAGCGGCTAGGGACACCGATAGGGACGACCCCAGTACGATTCCTGGAGGGAGCGTACGACCATTTATCGATCACCGAATGGTACAGATAAGTATGCCGCGGTT
Organism: Sinohyriopsis cumingii; assembly: GCA_028554795.2. NCBI lineage: Eukaryota > Metazoa > Mollusca > Bivalvia > Unionida > Unionidae > Sinohyriopsis > Sinohyriopsis cumingii. The sequence goes on along the minus strand of CM068826.1, from coordinate 120,246,592 downwards.
CAGTGACAAAGAAGAGTCCATTGACGATTTCCTCGTGCAATTTGAGAAACTCGCAGACGCTCATAAAATTCCCTCGCAGCATTGGGCGATTAACGTCTCAGCCTTTTTGCAAGGTGCAGCTCGGGAAGTTTACCACAGCTTAGCTGCAGATGATGCTGACGGCTACGACGCGCTCAAGAAGGCCCTCCTTTGCCATTATCGGCTGACCGCCTAAACGTACCGTAAACGTTTTCGGGATTCGACGAAAAAGACAACGGAAACCCACTCTCAATTCCACACCCGTGTTCGAGGGTTATTTGAGAAGTGGATGAAGATCGCCGACGTCGAACGATCGTACAACGGGCTACGCGAGGTCATACTCAATGAGCATGTCATGAGTACTTACTGTCGCAAGTTGACAGTCTTTCTAGCAGAGAGTGAACACCGGACGCTCGAAGAGATCTCCAGCATGGCGGAAAGATACAAGCAGGCTCACTCGAAGAGTGGAGGTTCCGGAGGTGCGGACCGACCCCGACCCACTGAATCGCGCCTGGTGGGTGAGGGAGAGCCGGCTGTCCGTAACCGTCAGGGCGACGGGAAGGTCGGAGGTGGACCCGCAAGCAAGGATGCTACCGATAGACCAGGACAGGCCTCACCCACGAGAACGGGCCTTGCGGGTCGGCGAGGGCCGCCGACGTGTTACAACTGCAAACACCCGGGGCATTTTGCCAGGGTCTGTCCCAAGGGCAGGCAGACCCAGGTGAATGCCGTAGCTAGAAAGGAGTGCGAGCCGGAGGCAAGCTGTAAAGCAGCAAACCTTGCGTCTGCTACTGTCAACGGAGAAGGTGCCACCATCTTGTATGACACTGGGTGTAGCGTTCCCGCCCTTGTCGACAAGAAATACGTGAAGCCTGAGGATTACACAGGGAAGGTAATTGAAGTACAGTACGCGAACAGCGCGCGTGACTCATTACCAGTGGCTGTCATCGACCTCGATTCACCGTACGTGAAGGGGAAAATTGAAGCTTCGTGCTTGGCTGGAGTATCACATGACGTCATACCGGGATGTCGTTATGTGTTGCCACAACCGAACCCCGAAACCTGCAAACCGATGCCGGTGAGTGCTGTGGAAACCAGGTCCAAGAGTCGACAGACGAAAGCGATGCCGATAGAAGTTACGTTGACACCGGTCAGTTACGTTCTTCCGGCCAAATTGAGGAAGCTGCAGCAAGAGGACGCAACTCTGGCGCAGTTGCACAAATACGCTGTAGAAGGAACGGAGAAAGAAACTCCGAATGGCGCAGTGAAGTTTGCGTACAAGAAGGGGATCTTGTATCGTCACGCCAGGAAAGGCAGCGAACACTTTAAGCAAGTCGTCGTGCCGAAAGAGAAGCGAGGCGAAGTGTTAAAACTCGCGCACGAAAGTCTCATGGGAGGACACATGGGAATTGGTAAGACGCGTGACCGTCTTATCAAAGACTTCTACTGGCCAGGGGTCCAGGGAGATGTCAAGCGGTTCTGTCTCTCCTGTGACAAGTGTCAGAGAATGGCACCGAAAACGGATCATCGACCCGTCCCCTTTGGGAGTACCCCTCTTATCGATGAACCATTTCGATGCGTCGCGATGAACTTAATCGGACCGATAAAACCCGCGTCGTCGCACGGAAATAGGTATATATCGCGTACGGCAGTCGGAAATTGTCTGCTGCTGAGAAGAACTACTCCGTATCGGAGAGGGAATGCCTCAGAATCGTGTTCGGAATATCACGGTTCGAGCGGTACTTGTACGGGCGCAAGTTCATATTGGAAACTGATCACCAACCTCTCGCCTATCTCGCGCAGGCGAAATTGTCGAATGGACGCTTGATGCGATGGTCGCTCTTCTTACAGCAGTATCAAATGCAGATTAAATACGTGAAAGGAACCGAGAACGTAGGCGCTGATTTCATGAGTAGGAGCGCTGAAATGTCATAGATCGCTCTGTAGCTAACCGTATGTTGTGTGTATATTCGTGTCCGTAGTCAGCGTGTAGTGTGGCTATAATTTTGTTATTTTATTACGCGTAGTAACGCGCATTTGCATTTGAAGTAATTTGTTGAATAAAATCCCGATTTCATTCTCAATCGTGGTGGTGGGGGGGGGTGTCACGTTTGACTGCCCGCGAATACGTAAGTCAGTAACAAAGGAATGGGTTAGTGCCATGTGTATGTAGACCCTGCGTCTATCGTAGCGATTCGTGTTTGTACAAGAACCCACATCGTTAGGTGTCAAAACTAACATGTAGACGTTGGAAGCTTTGTTCTAGAACAAAGGACCCTCGATACTGTTGTAAATCTCCCCGCCTTGACAGATGGTCTAAGGCTCGTCTGTTAATTGGACCGACTGGGGTAGAATTGATATCCAATCGGAACTGAGGAAGGGTGGGGCCATCAATTCGAACCAGAATTTAACAGTCATTTGGGCTGGGAACGAATTAGTCCTTGTGAAGCATCGTGCTGCGAAGTTGTAGCAATAACACCGAGGAGGCCACTCGTGAATTGGCGGGAAAAACCTTGGTACATTCAAGGACAGAAAGCTTCGTAAAGGTCAGTGAGTTATTTGCTCGATTGTTGCAGAATGTTACGGCATTGTAATTGTAATTGTGTGCAGTATGTATATTTACTTACTAGAATTGTTAGTACGTAGAATTTTCTTTGTATTGTTTAATTTACATGCGTACTTGAGAAATGAGCTCTGATTATGTAGATTGCTAGCTCGTAGTCAGATTTAATACTGTAATTCGCTATCTGGTTACTTCGTGGTAAACTAGTGTATTTATTTATGTGATGTTCTAGATTTTGCAATTGTTGAATTAAATTGTAACTTTGGAAATGGTTGCAGTGTGTAAATTTAAATAATATGGATATTTGAATATTTTGTGTACACCTGTGGGAGTGTAATGTGCAGAAATGCGTCTGATTGTTGTGATATTGTTCAGAATACTGAGATTAAGAATATATTGATGTGACGCAATTTAGTGATATCTGTGTGATAAGTAGGATAGCGCTCTTTATTGCAACGTTGTTTTCTACAAGAACGTGTGTGGTTTTCGATGTGCACAAATGCGTGACCGAAGATGTAGATAGCCTCTGTCTGATGATTGATTGTTGATTTAGTGTGAGCGAGATGGCTAACGAAACATGCTAACGTCCTTGTGTTTTCACAGGAAGCTTTTGGGGACAGAACTACCGGGTAGTCAAGTCCCGAGTCTCAGAGAGACAGGATAGAACAAGGCAGTAGGCAGAGAACAAGCCTAGTTGCTAGAGAAAGAGAGAGAGAGAAGGGGGAGAAGAAAAGGAGACAAAAGGGGAAGAGGATAGGAAGAATCGCAGTACGGAGAACGCCGGAAGGAGGAAAGGAATTAGCAGAGTAGAGCACAGATGAGTAGAAACCAAGTATAGGGGAAAGCCATCTCACAATATAATCGGGTGATGAAATAGGTTGTTACATGGTCGAGAGGAAGAAGATTGGTTGAGAAATTAATATCGTTTAATATTGTATTAAATTGTTATTCTTTTGAATTTCACCTTTGTGTTTTTAATAATTTAATTGTCGGTATTGCTGACTGGGGGGCTCGGAGCTGTATCTCTCTCTATCACTAATTTCACTTCCTACAAAAACGAGCCAGGATGGGAATTCCATAGTAATTCAAATAAATATTGGGAGCACCCCACCCCAACTCATAACAGAGCGTGCGTAGAACGCCACAATAGGACATATAGCACTACATAATGCTGATTACAAACCTCTAATGTAGAGAAAAGTTTCGTATAACTTAAAGGTGAGCATGTGATCAAACTATCTTCCCTTCTTAATCTCCATGTCTACTTTTTGTAAACAGCGTGGAAATTCCAATAGGACCGCTAGGCATGCGAGGATTAAACCATATTTGAGTTTCTAAAAATGTTCAGATATCACTATTATAATGATCTAGTTAGTTCTAAATATGATTCAAAGACATCTTGCCAAATACGATTAAAATCGTTTTAGATTGAATTTAGAAAAAGCTGTGCCAAAAAAAACCCCCACCAATTATCACTATTTTATACAGAAAATTGTAACAACCTTTCTATTTAGACTTATCATATAATATTCTTCTAATCCGTGTAATTTTTAACACATTCGAAAACGTAAATATATCAATCATACTTAGTCCACCGCATGATAGTCCTACGCAGAGCTATTCTTTTGATTTTGTCCTTTGGCCCATGTCGTGCAAAGTTGTAAACGAGTGTGTTTAGCTCGTTAAGAACCCTTTGGATTGATTAGGTAATGATAATAAAAGATTATTAATTTTAGAGATAGCTAAACTCTTTATCACAATTATCGTTCCACAAAAAGGCAAGTAATATTATTCCAATGAATCATATTTGACTAAATTAAGAAAATCTGTTCCAAATGAAAATAAATTATCAATATTTTATACAGAAAAGTGTAACAAACTTTTCCATTTAGATGTATCTTATAATAATCTTCAAATCCATGTAGTTTGCAACTCATTCACAAACTTAAATATATAAATCATATTTAAACACTTCTCTTGATAGTCCTTCGCAGAAATATTCTTTTGATTTTGTCCATTGACCCATGTCGTACAAAGTTGTAAACGAGTTTGTATTCAGTTCACTGAGAACCAGATTTGGTGGATTTGGTAATGATAATAAAAGATTATTAATTTTAGAGATAGCTAAACTCTTTATGACAATTATCGTTTCAAAGGCAGTCAGATAGTTTTATTCGACTGAATCAGCAGGCTTATAATATTGAGAATTTTATATAGATAATTAGGAGTTGTAATTTTATTTCAAGTAAATTGAAAACTTTATACCTAAGGTAACAAAACTCAGAACAAACCCAACTGAGTTTATATTCTGGACAGGATTTCTTGTTGCTACCTGATTTTCTTCGTATCCAAACTACCTTTTGTTTTAAAAAAAAATATTTATAGTAAGACCAGAAAATTTGGAAATTGATATGATAGATGCCATTAGATATTTCTCTGACAAATCAAGAATAAGTGATGCATCGTCAACCTATCTACCTACATACCTATATACATAAATACATACATACATATATGTATATAATACCAGTCAGTGTATTGTTACGATGTTAGGCCTTACATTATTTAACAGAAAGATTGTTGTTGTTGTAGGATTTAACGCCATTTTTCAGCACGCGATAGGCTATACATGGCGGCCAGTATTAATGGTGGAGGAAGAACCCGGGAAAACCCCGGAAAGAACCACCGACCCACGAGATTAACAGAAAGAAGGCGAAACCAACAATGTTAAGTAAAAGCAACAAACAGTTTGTTTCTCTACGATATCAAGTGAAAATTTAAGAGACGCTTACAGGATTGCGAATCAAATCCCAAATAATTATAAATGTCATATTTCTAGCCCACAAATATAGCACGTTCCAGATTAATTCCAATAGTCTTGAATGTCCTAATGTAACAATGATGCAATCCAGAATGTCTTTTCATGAGTTCACATAAATCGGAGTAGTGAGTATAAATCCAAAAGGTGAATGAACTCTTTAGTAATTCCAATGAATAGTTCAAATAAATAATACCTCTCAGATTATATCTGAACACAACTGCAAACTATATTCATAGATTATCACAGACAGATATAGAGCCGGAATGAATTATTTGTTTCGCAAATCCCTATTCATACACCTTTTCAGCTGACCCATAACGTAATAGACTGTGAAGATTTCCAACAGAAAATCCCAATGTAACTGTAAACACGTCTGACCTTGGAATCTTGCTATGTAAATGTGTTATTTACAGCCTAGAGTGATAGATAAAAGTTAATTATGAAAACATTTTCTTTACAACCTACACCCATGGACAACTTTTAGCATACAATATAAATGAAATTTACATAACACCATTTATCTCTGTGATTGCTGTGCATTTCTCTCTCTCTCTCACTCTCTCTCTCTCTCTCTCTCTCTCAATCGATCAATTCAAGATGGCTGTATAATTCTTGCGGTACGTATATTAGGTATAATAATCGATGCATCACGTTATATTTAACACCATGCATATATTTTTATACAGATGAGAACAAAGTACCATATACTCGGCCTCAAAGAATATAAGCATGGAAAAAAGTATTACTAACGATTGAGGTGAATCCAAACAAAGCAAAGCATGAAATGGGAGTAAACGGTGATTGTCAGCATTCTAATTTAAACCACAACAGATTCATACTGTCACAGACAAACTCTAACATGTGTTAACTGAGGTAAAAATGCTTGCATTTCTTACCTACAACAATTTTTCATCTTAAAATCTAACTTTCACCCAGAATGCGCGAACATTTGTGCGAATCTCTGTGGTTGTAATGTTTTATAAAGTGTGTACTAAATCTCAAAATCTTGACTGCAGAGTGACCTTTGCACGAAATCAGCGTACGACACCTCATATCATATTGTACTTAAATCTTGGAGACTTAGCAACTTTGCGGGGAATATGAACCTCATAGGTTAACAACCGTTACTGCGGTTGCGGAGCTTTCTACATTTTGAAATGAACTTGTTTTAGGAGAGAGGCTGAGCAAATATAGCCGAATTTTACCCGTGTCACTATCCATCTTGATTACGTGCATTTGCACTCTCTGAAACGAAAATGTGACCTGATAGCTGTATAGCTTAAGGGGTATAAATATGCACAACATGTCGAGTCCATCTCACAGTTAAACAGGGAATGCATCAATCAACAGAGTGAATTTGGAGAAAATTAATGAAAGCTTTATCCTCGCTGCAGAGTAGTGGAGAGAACAAATATCGCTAGTCTTACATCAACAATAATTGATATAACTGTCTGGCGTTTTTGTTGCTTGGAATAACCAAAACATTCTGCTCTCCCGAAAATTTTGGATCACACCATCTCCTTTTAGACAGTATACTTACATACGCGCATTACAGATTTATCTCAGTTGATAAATAGACCTTTCAATGTGAGGAAGACAAACAAAACGCAAAGAAACTAAAATAAAATAAGGCTGTACTCTGATAAAATACAGAAGTGCACCTCCCAATCATACTATTTGGTTTTAACAAAAAGATATATATATATATATATATATATATATATATATATATATATATATATATATATATATATATATATATATATATATATATATATATATATATACAACATAAAATAAGTCTTATTGCTTACCACCTCAAAGAATAAAATAGGCCATGGTATATTATCACGGCATCGGTACGAACATACTTCTATGTTAAGAATATATCAGGAGACTGCAGCCGGAACGCATGTGCGTTGTCCAATCTCTTTTCATGTTCCGATCGTCATTCAATGTTTCAGTCATTGAGAGAATGAAGTCTATACCCGATGGGACTATTTCAACAGAATAGATAATTAAAAAAGTCATATCATTCTTACAAAAATCAATAAGATTAAATATTACTTTATTTTGAAGGCTACAAATACAACAAGAGCATATACAATAATTGTAGTAGTAGTTATTGAATGAGAAGAAACAATATCAGTTATAATCAGTGCTCTTCTACTCATCTTTGTAAGTCTTATGACTATAATGTGTTGTACTGCTATCGTTCTGCAGCCTGAGATTTAATAATTATTTATCATATATTCCAGCTTGGAATCAATTTTTGATGGTTTAAAGAAAATATAACTGATCTGAGTTTAAGAAATGCTTTTGGTTTTACAAGTACAATGAAGGAATGTGTTAAGCAAGGATTTGTATGTTTTGAATAAGGCTCAATTCTTCTTACTTTTTTGTCAAAAGAAAAGTAGAAATATTTTCCAATGTAGAAAACAATAAAATTATATATGCATTCATTGCTAATCGCACCTAGATGGTGGTAAAAATGCCCCAAATGACACTTACTGATTCAATGAATTCCATCGATACTTAAAACGATATCTGCTTTGAAGCATTTTTGCCAAGTAAGCAAAAGTTCTCCCCATCGTTCAGTCCAATCACGATCAACGTGTTTGCAATATAATTTAAGTAATCCTTTAATCATTTTACTGGATTGAAAACAAGTTGACGTTAAACCATTGATTATGCCATCTATTTGTCTGCTTTGAATTATATATCGCTTTTCAAAAGGTCATGTTTCTTGCACAATAACATTGTACTCGCAATCGATGAATGACGTTTTTATATAGATTAATGATATTCATTTGTCCATTTCACCGATATGATCTTATTTCTTGCATTTATTGAATGCAACTATTTGCCTCGTGGCAAAGTGATTGGCACGGTATTAAAAGAAGTATTGCAAGTAAGACGAAAGCAATAAACTAGTTTGAGTGTCTGAGAGATTATTTGTGATAAGTGAAGTCGATGTTTACACAGCCAGATCAATAATGGGCTAGGGCTTTCAAAAAAGAAGATGAAGTAGGAAATGATTGATGCTGATGAAAAAGAAGAAGAATCTGCTGCCAAACATACAATGATGATTGTATTTTTCAGAGGTGGCTATCTCCGAAATTGTAAAAGGTTGTACTATGACCGTGCATCGTAATATAATTATTTAGAATGCATGTTTTCGTTATAATAAAAAAAAGTAAAAAGTACCAGAAATTTCAATCGTTGCAAGCACTGAAAGTTATGTATATTGATTTCGACTTTTAAAAGGCTAATATGTCATTTTGAAAATAGATTCTTGGTTTATCTAAATGTACTTCAGATACATTGGCAAGTAATAAATTCCGCAGAATTAGTAAAGAAAATATATAAGTGTATTTTGAAACGTTAGTTTAGAATTCTGCAGATACAAAATGTTTCAATCTACAACTAAGGTGGAAGACAGTTGTGATTGCTGGGCTAACAATGTTAAATAGCTTATGTTTACGTATGGAATCAGAAATGTTTGGAGTAGCCAGGTAGTGAACGATGAAATTACATATCTTCCAATGTTTCGTCAGTGATGTAACGATAGCTGTAGGCATACCCTTCAGGATGAGATTAAATCAATGAAAAGACTGCGTTTATATCGGTCACTGAGAGTAGAATCTCCTTTTCAAAAGATCTAAAATCGTATTAATGTGTGCATGTTTTACATAATATCTACGCTGAGAGAGAGAGAGAGAGAGAGAGAGAGAGAGAGAGAGAATGATTGGCAATGTTAAACGGTTTAACATTTTTTTTCTTTCCCTTTTTCACATTTAATCTGTTAATAAGACCTGGGCCTTACGAACTACAAATGCAAGATGTCAAAAAATTACAATAAAAACTGGAACACAATAAAAACTACATCCTGAGAACATAGTGGTGAAAAAACTGTTGGTTTGTCACGTTTACATATGCAATTATTTCAATCTTGCAGAGTTTGCAGTATGTCATATTCTGAACAATATTTAATCTATTTGCCTTACATAAGTTGATTTTGTAGTCGATAATGACTTTTTATTATCCACACACATTACGGGATAGTGAATAAATATGAATTTCACCCTGTTCATCCATCTGCCTGTGTGTTCATAACCCTCTCTATCTATTATAGTTGTCTTATTGCTTTATTTCAATGCAATCGAACATACAAGAACCTCCCATGCCTTTTTACATAGGTCAAATTATTCCAAGCACTGACTGCATATAAGATATGATTTATTATATATTTTATGTACAATTTTAAATGTGGAAAACTAACACTATGTAATTCAAATATTTTATTTTTCAGTTTAAACATACATAGAACGGTTAGGGTAAGAAAAGCAAATTAAATGCAGTTTTCTAACATGGCAATCATCATGGATGAGTGTGAATTTAACGTCGGTACATTATATATGAGCGCTAGCAGTGACAAGCTCGACTAACTCAAGTTATCTGGCTCTTAATTTTCAATAGCAGGCATGACGCCAATAGAGCAAAACATCGTTGATTTTTCACAAAGCAACCAGTTTTGCCAGTCAGTGTGGATATCATTTCCTTATATCAGTTGTTTAACTCGGGGTACTTTAATTATGTTTAATGCATTGCATGACTGTATGCGCATCGGTATGATGCCAGATTCAGATTATACTATAAATAAACATCTCATTCACGAACGTTATTTCATTGTCTTTGCTAAATCCTGTTACAATGGTGTCAGATATGAGACGGAGTGCTAATATTCAGTATGAATAGGTCTTGACTCCACCTGTATTTTTCACTTGTGTTTCAGCCTGTGGCCATCTTGACAAGACATTATGCAAGTGGTTGAGTAATTATCACGCGAACACATTATATATTCATTTTTTTTTTTATCTAAGACACATGTTATTCTTATTTGCTGCCATCTGAGAACGATTATAAGGAAGCTTTTTGTAATCCATTAATTGTAAAAGTGTATTTCACTTATGATAGTGTTCTTATCAAAACTGTTGATATATAGTCACTTAACGCTCTGGTGGAGAGGGGCACATATTTTGGTCATTAAGGAGTTCTTTAGGAAATTTGTACCAAAAAATCAAAACCAGGAAAGGGAACATAAATCAAAAGAAGAGAGAGAGAGAGAGAGAGCGAGAGAGAGAGAGAGAGAAGCAGAAGTAGAAACCCCAGAATTAGAAGACATGACTATGGATATAAAGCTTAATAAACTCTTTTAATTAGTACATGCTAATAAAGAGGGGAACACGACTCTAACTAGAGCAAGTTGAGTAATTATTTACAAGGGTGGATTGCATATATTAAGATAGAAAAAAGCGCTAGAGGGTGTTATTGTCGTTTTCTCAGGTACGTGCTGTTATTTTCTTGTGGTAAGGAGCTGTATCTCCTTCTGAGAGAACAATCCTTCACGAATATATTACACATGCAGCCTATTTCGCCAAAAATCAGGAAGGTACCCATAATGTTTTCTCGAAAGATAATAATCAGGTAACCTACCTAAAGACCAGAGACACGGAGAACTCGAAGAAATTTTTGTAAAATAAAGGTGGACATTTTCAATCTGGAAAGGGTGCAAATTGTAAGGATATACAATGTTACATCTATAAGAAGTGGGGTCACATCTTGCCAGAACTGAAAGAGGTTTACCAAAATGGTCTTGGTTGCTTTTGTAATCATGGGGTGGTCAGGATATGATAAACGCGAGGATTTGTAAATCTTGTACTAATAATTCGAGTACGATACAAAAGTCCGCGGTATAAAATCGGTCGTGGTTTTATTCAGTCAATCGGACAGTGTCTTTTCCGGTGGCGATAGTACCGACTGCGACCGCGAGATTTGGACCGATGTTTGAACGCGATTTGGTTCATGTTTATCCAGGTACCGCAAGAAAGCTTGAGATTTTTGCCGTTTGAGTTTCTATACGTTTGGCCAATTCATGGTCCTGTGTGGATTCTGCGTCAACTATGGTTGGGTGTAGCAAACAAGGATGTTAAAACATCCTACCAATAAATCGTCGACTTACACGAGAAATTAGAACGTATGTTTTGGATGGCACACGACAAATATAATGTATGTGTTGGATGGCACACGACGAATTAGGAAAGTATGCTCACTATTACATGAAATATTACAACCAAGGAACGCAAAGTAGGAAATTCGACGTCTGTGATTGTGTGTTGATGCTTCTAACTAGTAGCAGAAATAGATTTCAGGTCCAATGGAAAGGACCTTACGATATCAATCAGGTCGACTACAAAATGGACTAGAGAATTGAACTGGAAGGAACCCTGAGAATTTTTCATATCAATATGCTTAAAAGATAAACGGAATGTCCCGAAAAGACAGATGAAAATTTGGTGTTGAACATTTAATGTCTACCAGCATGTTGTTTAACCTTGTCCAATATTGAGAAAATATTGCTGCAGTCGCCTGATCACATTTTATATGTGTATCATTTAGATTTTTTAACGTTGATGGGTGTGCTTCTTTTCTTCTTCTCTATCTCTTTCCGTCATCTCTAAAAATCACATGGCGTGAGTGTTTTTAACTCTTTTCTTTTCAAATGTGCAATATTTCTTCGTATCGGTGATATTTCGAAAACACATTATCATTCCAAATCACATATTGTTTATGTTCCATGCTACTGCTACATAAGAACTGTACTTGAATCATTTTTTTTAAAACGAAATTATGTTTCCTACAGGTTCCGAACTGTTACTAAATTACTTGTATTCTTTCCATTTTACATGTATATATTTTACCTTTCATTTGTATGGTTTTCAAAATGTCTTTTTAACCATTTAATTTTTGTATAAATATGTTTCTTGCTGATAAGACGTGACCACTATATCACCTTCCTTAAAGTCATAAAATTTGCTTCTAACCGGATGTCATGATAGCATTTGTCCGATTTTGAATATTTCCTATTTAGGTAGATCTTTGCAAATGTTGTCCAATATTTTGAATTGTGACCGTTCCACCAAATATAAATTTTGGAGTTCCATACAGATCATTGGCTGAATAACATAATAGATTGTTCCATAATTTTGAACTATTGTCTTCTTTGCTAGCTTCAACTAGAATCCTGTCTTGATGTGTAAAATGTCAACCCATTTTCGGTTTCATTTTGTGTCAAATACTTCAATATTTAAGTTTTCTGAGATATGTTAAACTGCATGTGCTGCGGTCTGAATAAGTTTAATAATTTATTGACCAACAAATCTTAACATTTGTTTGTTGTAAAGTAATATTCTTTCATTAAACATTACATATGCAGACTTTTTCTGTTCGAGTATTTTCGTGAAACCATCAGGTATGTCATCTCCCTCTTTTGATTAATTTTTTTAGCAAAAGCGTATTTGTAGAAGATACTTAACACGGTCGAGATGCATTTGTATCTACCTTTCTACAATGTACACGCTTGTAGGTCAACAACGTGTGCCTGTTACTGGTCAGTCAACTGATTTAGATAGATCTTTCTGTAGGAAACTATTTCTGTGGATTTTTTGTGGAAGATGTAAGCAGATTGATCTGGTATATATTATTTCAAATCAGCGTATCTTTTATTTTGTTTTCTTTCGGATAATTTGCCTTCAGAATTTATTAGTTGTTTGTGTAAGCAAGTGTAATTTCAAAACCGTCGTAACGATGCCTTACAGAATGTTCATTGGCTTTAATGTTAGATCAAAGTTTGGTCTAGGTGTGACATTTTACCGTCTTTTAGGTACCATTTTCACTGCTGTACGAGCGTTACTAATAGACGCAGATAAACGCGTAGTATGTGCTAATAAACCCGTAGTTGAAGCCAGTACGGATCACGTGGACACAAAAAGGACAGAAAATATTTTTACCGTTTTGTTTTTTTTTTTTTTTTTTTTTTTGTTACTAGGTCGTACTTTAACTTTTTAAATGCAATTCGCTTAGAGATGGTAAACATTATTTCCTCCGCAGCAATAATTGAAACCCATACACCGCTAATTTGAAACAAAGGTGCTGCAACACAGGTACGCCTTTAAAAAACACTTACACAAAATTCACTTCTTGCTCACTACATTGAAAATAAAAATGCAATTTAATATCTTCAAATCATAGTTTAAAATCAATGAACTTACAGTGCATTCCTGTTCTCGCGTTGTCGTAGAATGTGTAAGGTTTAGATTGGTTGCATCTCTACTTTAATATGGTTGACTGATTCCTCGTCGAAAAAAGACTTTATGGTTTCGTTTTTTTGACCGAATAATTTCTTTAATTGGATCCATGTGTGCCTCCTTGTGTATCCATCTTTGCTAAGACCAGAATTCACGATAGATAACACTAAACATTTATCTTAATTTAAAAATAAAAAATGTTATACTTTACGGATTTACTTAAAGACCTTGTACTACACTCAGAGGAACAAACACGGATTCTGTAGATAGTGTTAGTTATCTTGAGCCCAAAGAGACTGACAAACATTACAAATTTTGCAATTAACAGAATAGTTCCTTAATATAATCTCAGAGTATAAACTAGTGCATATTTAACCACCATTAGGATGTATTCTAAAGTGTACGGTGCTCTACCATATCCACATTACATTCTTAGGATCCAATGAGCGCTGTATTCATAATACCTAATGTGATTTAAGCTGTACTAGATTTATCTATTGGATTGTTTTCAAAACCTTTATCGTTGCGTGTAACCCAAAATTTGCATAAATGTATCCACAAGTAATAAGAGTAAACAATTGTTAACAAGCGGGTCAATTATTCAGAGGAAAATCTAATTAACAGTCTAACTAAGTTTCTAGTTTAGGAGTGATGGCATTTGGAAATATTCACGTGTGCAAAACCAGTTTATCTTTCAGTCCGGAATATTTTTTTCGGATCGGTGCTTCTAACTGATTTTTATACACTATGAGGAATCTTTCTGAGTCCCTTTCATCTATGCATGATGAAAACCTAGTGGAAAATATGATATTCTGATACCCAACAGTTTTCTTGGAACACTGTTGTAGAAACCTCTCAATAAACAGGTCTCTAACATGTCAAAATAACAGTCTGGTCTAAGACTGAAAATCGGGTGTTGAGTCAGAGCTCCCTACAGGACAATGCAACATTTTCAAAAATCAAAATACATTCATGGCCAGTGGTGCGCCAAAATCAATTCTCGGACCATGCTAGCTGACAATGCATCATAACATCTACATGACTACGAAATACACATGTGCTACTCCATCAGAAACCCTTTCACTGGCATCCCGAAAACGCAACTTAATGTCGGCTCTTTAAAACCTCTTTCACTAATCCTAATTTAAATAAATCTTGCTCAAAGAATAATATAATTACAAAATGTACGTCAGCCGCACTTTACAGAGCAATCTGCATTAACCGTATGTTTTTGTCAATTCTATCTGTTTGACAACAATGGTCCGTCCTTAACCTAGTAAACCATTCCAAAGCCACGTTGTGCCAAATCAAATGACTATTATTTTGCCAGCTATCATAGAATATTCAAGAGCATGCACACGGTTCTGTGCGTGTATATATGTAATCTGAGGGGGTGGGGGATAGTTACAAACATTTTGTCAGAAGGTTCTTCGTTTGTCACTCAAACGCACTAACATAATTTCATGAATCCTGACTGGAATGGAATTCATGTCAAAAACTCGTAATTCTCTTATGTGAAATTATTAAGTTCAAATAATTTCTTTTCTAGCTGAAAATGCAAAACAACTTACCTCTCGTCTGATAAAACCGCCTTTGGACGCAGAATCGCCTGCCATTAAACAAAAATATATTCCACCGCCAAATTGTATCATACATATAACAGCAATGACTCATAAAGGACTACGTCTGATCATATTTAGATGGAAATTTAAACAAAGAAACGTATTTTCGTTCAAGCAATAAATGTTGTGAGGCGCGAAATGAAATTCTAAAGAAGGTTTATACCTTCTTGAGCTATCGTTTTCTTTCTAGTTCCCATGTCAAATAGCCTAATTTTAGTTTTAAGCCTTAAGCATAATAGAAAACAAATTATTACAAAGCCATCGAAAATCTAACCCTGGCACCAGGAAACCGTCCTTGCTGGACGCAAGGGGTTTCACTATGGAACAAATCAGCCAACTTCTGCGGTGTCATAGCTAGTGTTTCATTGTTTGTCCAGTATCCAAGAACCACAAGATAATTATTCGCGAAATTAGTAAAAACTACCACTATCTCTCGTGAATAAAGTTATATTGTGACGTTTGCGCTTTGACATTTACTAATTACTTGGTTTGAGAAATATCTTCCCAACGCCGACTTCCTAACATAGAAAAATAATCATAAACTCTAACAAAACTGTACATGATGACGTATATGCAAATAACAAAGACACGGGTGTTTATTACAATGCATTGTATGAGTGAGTCTAATCGGAGAATATTGTCGCATTTACGAAAGAAATGTTCCAGGTAGGGTACTGAGCTACAGTTAGAATACAACCTTGAGATAAGCGGTGTATACCATAAATATCGTTAAGCAGGAAACACCCATTTCGGCAGTAACATATTTCTAAATGAATAGTAAGGGACCTGTAGATATCTTTTGCTTTAATTTTTTTTAAAATTATTAACACGAGCTCATTATTTATAATAATTGGATAGTAATGTATGTCTGCTGTTTTAAAAATAAAATATGATAAATAAAGAAATAAAGCACGCCTCCCAAATTTCTTATCATTAGCATAATACAAAAATATAATTCGTTGTCAGCCATATCTAACCACTATACCTGTTTCGACAGGTAACCTTTGATATAATATTATGAACTGTAGAATAATATCTCCTGATATACATTTATTGTAATTTTTATATAATTTGTGCGTTTTTAAAATATATAAATAGAAGCTAGTTAAATGTGTCCACACTTATCTGTGTTAAACATTAATGATTTATAATTCTCCAGGTCTAGTTAAGTCCGGTAATATCAGAGTTTTCTCATGCACAGGCTAATTGGGAATATATGTTTCAATAATAATAATAATAATAATAATAATAATAATAAATTCATTAAAAAAAATTAATTAAACATTTGTATCTATCAGTATACGGTTTCTAACAAAACTATCTAGCGCTGGTTGCCCACTATGCAAAAAGACAATTTTAAACTATATATCTATAACAATTGTTAAGACTCTCTCTCTAAGTCTTAAACTAAGTAACAAAAAGAACGAAAGTCAACAAGTTTAGTAGAACCAACAAACAATCTATATCTAAATTACAAGTAAAAATTTAAGAAACACTGATAGTATAGTGAATTAAATCCAAAATGATCCTAAATGTCATATTACAAGTCCAAACGTATAGAATGTTCCGAGTGAATTCTAACAGTGTTAAATGTCCTGATGTACCATAATGATGCAGTTCAGAATGTCTTTGAATCATTCTCATTAATATCAAAACAATGTGTTAATCCAAAGTCAATGAGCACTCTGTAATTCCAATGAATAATGTAAATAAATAATTCCTCTCGAATAATATCTGAACATAACTGCAAACCTGCAAACTTTGACCATGAATTTTGACAGAGTGATATAAAACAGGAATGATTTTTTTTGGTTTGGTCAACTCTCGTTTTATACACATCCTCATATGATCTTCGACGCAATAGAATGCACTGGAAAAATCATAATTCCAATGAAAAATTGTATTAGCGTGCAAACAAGGTTAGACCTTGAATTCGAATTCTTGCAAACATTTTGTTTACAGGTTACAATAATGAGCAAAACTCATGTATCAGGTGTGCAAAACCTCTATAAGCAACCCTCAATCACAGACAAAAGTCAAGTACATTAAATAAAATAAACATACATAACGCAATAGTAAAGGAAATACATTCGTCCTCATATGTTTCGAATATCTACATATGAGATTACAGTAGTCTCTTGTACTCTCTGCCTCGACATAAAAAAGTCAAAATAACACGTAATAAAAGCTTGGGAAGACATTTAAAGTTCTTGAGGGTATTAAATAAAGATCTCATATTTTACCAACAGAGTTATAACTTTTAGAATCAAAGTTTCAAAGCCAGTAATTATAGAAAGTCTCGCAAACATGAAACAACAACGAAAGCAATAATACATTGATTATCCCCATGCTCTATTGGTGAGCTTTCTGGAGAAAGAAAATCTAGGAATTAAGTGCTAGCGTCACGTATAATGAGACCAATACACAACATGTCTGATTTCTGTTTGATATATGGAGTTTATACTCAGCAGACTGGTACATTTTTGGGAAGAAAGATCTTAACAAACAAATGAGTCATTTGCTCTTGTCATTAACTATGGACGGTGTTAAATTTCCTAAAACAAATTTATATTATTCAGTGTTCAATTGGACCAAGTGAAGTCCAGACGAATAATATTGCTATTCAAACCGATCATTAGAAGAAAGAAAAGTGCATTTTAAAAGCTATTTATGGCAATCTCAAACGACACTTAAAACGTACCTTAGGAACATTACGCTTTATATTTGCTGTAGTTTTATTATAGGACATAGGGTTTAAAAAAGTCTACATCATTATATGACTAAGCTATTAAATACAATAATGCTGTCTCAAATTGTTAACATCGTGAAAATTTGGACCTTGTAAAGCATTTACACCAAATTGGGGGATTAATTTTAGCTTAATAAAACGTATTACTCATCTGAATTTACTACTGTTCTTTTCATTACTCTATAAAACTACAGATCCCAGCTATATCGTGCAATCTAAGGTCAACTCCCATTTCTGACATGCACTGCACACATTATTATCATATCGTTATGAAAATATTCACATTTAATAGCCTATTACCATTCAATTTATATAAATGAATGAGTAAAATGAAGGATAATATGTTTTATATTGCTTTCTGAGATATCAACCCAGCAGTTTAATAATTACATCAAGCGTTAATTAAATACTTGAGCTTTCAATTAGCCGCCTTTTTTGTTTTATTACATTTTCACTGCTAAGCAACAACGAATTATATTTGGAATGGACGTTAATAAGATTCTAGGTTATGACTGTGTCAGAATCAATTTAAAGCGGTTCTTGCTGTAAGAAAATCAATTCATGGTTATGTTAGAGTATTGTTCACGTAATTTTGTGATATGCCATGTTACAAGTGTCTTTACAGAGCATTACATAAACAAATAATTATGTAGCCGCTGATAAAGAGAAAATTGCAATCTGTACTGAAAAAATAGGAAACGCCTTAATTCGTGAGTACAGATTTATAGCTAACATAGCCGCTTGTTTTCCCGTTTCAATACATGTGAACAGATTTTTAGCTATCGTCATTTCGTGTTTTCCGTTTCAGTTCATAAGTACAGCCTTTTAACTCTCACTGTCGCGTGTTTTCCCTTTTAGTTCGTGAGTTCAGCTTTTTAGTTATCATCTTTGCGTGTTTTTCCCTTAAAGAAATGAGTACAGCTGTTTAGCTATCATCATCGCTTAATTTCCCCTTCTTTATACGAGCACAGCTTTTAAGTTGCCATTGTCACTTGTTTTCCAAGAAAATGCTGAAAAATTTGATTTTACCAATCATCACGTATGTTTAAATTAAACCGTCAAATTGTATGTGTACCACGATGTATTTCAAAAGAGTAAGTTCATATTGAAGTCATTTAGATTTTAAGAAATGCAAACATATTTACGGTCACAAAGTGGACATACTTACTGTCGTGTCTCGTGTCTCTTATTTATTTGGTGCATGAACTAATTCCACAATCAAACTAATGGAGCTATCAAATTTTCCTATTTTATTTAATCCGGTGCCATATCGTTCTCATTTATGAATTTGGTAATGAATTTTGAACTCAAAAAGTGCCATGCATGCTGTTTTCAATACATCTGAGATAAAAATGGAACCTGTAAACTGTGGTTCCAGGACCAAAACAAAACCTTAGGACAGACGCACCCATCGAAAATCGGCAAGCTTTTTCTAAAATGTCATCAAAAGTGGACATCTTTCTTTCAAATCCTACCCAGGAACAATTAGATCTTTTCAAAAAAGATGAATTGATTCAACTTGCTAGAAAATACGATCTTTCTGAGGTAAAAGCTTCCTTAACGAAACAGGAAATAAGAAATATTTTGGTTCAGTACTTGGAAGAAAAGAATGTTTTGGATAAAAGTACTTTGGTTTTGATCAGTAAGTCTGTATCAGACTCTGACATAAAAATGAAGGAATTAGAATTAAAGTACAAGATGGAATTGGAGTTGAGGAAGCTGCAACTTCAGAAAGAAGAAAGATAAAAAACAAATGTAAATGCAGTTGCAATAGTAAAAAGAAAAAGAACAAATGTTATAGCAGAAAGAACAAATAAAGTTTCAATTTGAGAAAGAGGAGAGTAAGACAGGAAAGAGAGAAAGAAAAACAAATGAATTTAAAAGCGGAAGAAAAAGAGAAAGAAAGACAAATGCAGTTACAGAAAGAACAAATGCATTTACAAGCGGAAGAAAAAGAAAAACAAATCCAATTACAAAAAGAACAAATGCAAATGCAATTAGATAAGGAAGAACGAAAGAAAGTAAGGAAATATCAATTTTGAATAAAAGAAATGGAGCTGGCAAGTGGAAAGCACATTCATACTTCAAATCCAAATTTAAGTTTTGATCTTGCAAAGAATATTAGATTAGTGCCCCCTTTCAGAGAAAAAGAAGTAGACAAATATTTTACCCGTTTTGAAAAACTTGCTGAAAATTTGAAATGGCCAAGGGAGCATTTGACTCGATTATTACAATGAGTACTCACTGGTAAGGCTAATGATATTTACAATGCACTGTCAGTTCACCAAAGTGGTAGCTATGATGTGGTTAAAGAATGCATCCTAAGGTGTTATGAGTTAGTCATTGAAGCTTATCGGCAAAAATTCAGAAACTATAGAAAATAAGCTAGACAAACTCATGTCGAATTTGCTATAGAAAATGAGCAGTTATTTGATAGATGGTGCTTAGCCAAGAAAGTTGAACGAAATTATAAAAGTCTCAAACAACTTATATTACTTGAAGATTTCAAAGTCCATAGTGGCAATAAGTCTTATCTTAATTGGATTGAAAAGGATTTATTCTATATCACTCTTGGGTGATTCGGCCAATCCTGTCCCTATTAAAATTTAAAGGGACACAGAAGCTACTCAGAGTCTTTTATTATCAGGTTTTCTTCTAATGAGAGTGTTCTTATTCAGGGAGTAGAGTGCGATTCTGTTAATGTTCCTCTCCAATGTATAAATTTGTCATCAGACTTAGTCTTAGGACCCGTGACAGTCGGAAAAGTCTCTGTTTTACCCGTTGAGGGCATCCATTTATTAATAGGCAACGACCTAGCTGGAGACAAGGTTGTGGTTAATCCACTTGCAACTGACAAGCCTTGCTTGGATCAGAAAGTCGATCCAATTGAAAAAGAATTCCCTGATTTATTCCCAGCGTGTGCAGTTACCAGAGCTCTTGAGAATGACGTTGATAAGGACATTATTCCTTTAGCTGACACATGTACTGGTCAGGCTTTTGATGAGGTAACTTTCACTTCTTGTTTGGATCAATCAGAAGGTATTGACCACAATGATACTCTTTTAACAACTCATTCTCTTTATTCTAATCAGGGTGATAAACGACAATCACCTGTCGTCGAACAGGAAAACAATCCTGAGATCTCCAGTTTGTTCCAAAGGGTCGTTAGTGAAATTGAAGCTACTGAAGTTCATGTCTGTTATTTCGCTAAAAATGGAATTCTTATGAGAAAATGGAGATCTCCCGAGGTACCTTCTGATGATCAATGGTCAGTAAACTATCAAATTGTAGTTCCGAAACCTTTCAGACAGAAAATACTTAGTCTGGCCCATGAAATTCCTTTGGCTGGTCATTTAGGTATCCATAGAACTTGTCACAAGTTCTTAACTCACATTAATTGACGAATAGTCAGAAGGGATGTTTGTAAATATTGTAGATCTTGTCATACTTGTCAACTGGTAGGAAAACCCAATTAGCAAATACCTAGGGCTCATCTGCAACCTATTCCTGCCTTTGACGAACCATTTAGTAGAATTAAGGTAGATTGTGTAGGTCCCATACCTAAGACCAAGTCAGGTAACCAATACCTGTTGACCATTATGTGTGCGTCAACAATGTTTCCAGAGGCAATTCCCTTGAGGAATATAAAATCTAAAACACTAGTAAAAACTTTGTTAAAGTTTTTTGGTACTCAACATGGCCTTCCCAAGTCTATACAGTCTAGTCAAGACTCAAATTTCATGTCTGGAATTTTCCAGAAAGTTATGTACGAATTAGGCATCCAACAATTCAAATCTTCTGCCTCTCTGCCTGTGAGCCAAGGGGCATTAGAAAGATTCCATTAGACTTTGAAAAATTTGATTCGATCATATTGTTTTGATATGGGTAAAGATTGGGATGAAGGCATTCATTTACTATTGTTTTCTGTTAGGGAATCAGTTGAAGAATCTATAGGTTTCAGTCCCTTTGAACTGGTTCTTGGACACACTGCGCATGGACTATTGAAGTTATTGAAAGAGAAACTTCTTACTAATGAAGATTCTGAAGATAATCTTCTTTATTACGTTTCTAATTTTAAGTATAAGTTGTCAAAGGCTCGTGAGGTCACAAGAGCAAATCTGAACTCTACTCAATCCACAATGAAGTCCAGATATGACAAAAACTCGAATGAAAAGAGCATTCAGTCTGGTGATAGAGTCCTGGCTCTCTTGCCTATGCCACTAAATCCTCTTCATGAAACGTTGTATGGTCCCTACACAGTTGACAGGAAAATAAATGGTTTAAATTACATCATAAATGCTTCTGGGAGGAGTAAACGAAAACGACTCTGTCACATAAGCATGCTGAAAGTAAATATCGAAAGAGATAGCTAGGTTAAACATGCAATTAATTTAGTTGTACCTGTCCCACTCAGTTAAGATTTAAGTGAAGGAATATCATCGGATTCTTCTGGTATTGGAGTGACAAATCTTCGGAATTCAGACATTATGAAAGATCTGGACCAGAACCTTTCACATTTGCAAGAGCAAGAAAGAAATGAACTTAAACAGTTATTATTTGAATATGAGCACTTATTTCCAGATGTTCCCACAAGAAGGAAAAAAATTTCCATGACGCTGAATTTGTAAATTGTAAACCTGTGAAACAACACCCGTGCAGTATGAACCCTCTCAAACAGGAATACTTGAAAAAAAGAAATTCAGTATTTGCTGGAGAATGATTTTATAGAGCCCAGTAAAAGTGATTGGAGTGCACCAGGCAAACTTGCTACAAGACCAGATTAAACTTTCCGAATGTGTACTGATTATAGGAAGGTGAATAGTGTGACAAAAGCAGATTCATTCCCATTACCAAGAATCTATGAGTGTATTGATAAGATCGGGAATGCCATGTATGTCACCAAATTTGACCTTCTGAAAGGATTTTGGCAAATTCCACTAACTGAAAGAGCAAAGGAAATTTCGGCATTCGTGACTCCAGATGGACTTTACCAATATAAAGTAATGCCGTTTTGGATGAAACGGTCGCCAAGTACATTTCAACATCTCATGAATATGATTACCTCTGGCCTAGACAATTGTGATGCTTATATCGAAGATGTCATCATCTACAATGAATCCGGGAAAGAACATTTAGCAACAATTCGGAAATTCTTTGACAGACTCACACATGCATGTTTGACAATTAATTTATCTAAAAGTGAGTTCTGCCGTGCTAGTGTAACTTTTCTAGGACACATCGTGGGACATGGACAAATTAAACCTGTAGATGATAAGGTCAAGGCTATCTCTGAATTTCCCGTGCCCGTTAATAAAAAGCAACTGATGTGATTTTTAGGTATGGCCGGATACTATCGAAAATTTTTTTCAAATTTTTCTATTATTGCTGAACCCCTGACAAGTTTATTGAGTAAGAAAAACGAGTTGTTTTGGACTGAAAAATGTCAGGAGGCTTTTGACAAGTTGAAAGCCATACTTCAAAGCAGGCCAGTTCTTACAGCTCCACATTTCAGCCAATCGTTTAAACTGTCTGTTGATGCAAGTGATGTTGGGGTTGGAGCAATTTTGATTCAAGAAGATGAAAATGGTATTGATTATCCAGTGTGCTATTTTTCTAATAAATTTAATAAGCACCAAAGAAATTATTCAACAATCGAGAAGGAATGTTTGGCTTTGATATTGGCATTACAACATTTTGAAGTTTACCTTAGTTGAGCTCATTCTTCGATTATTGTGTTTGTGACCAAAACCCCCTTACTTTCATCGGCAAGAGGAAAAATAAAAATCAAAGATATTAAGGTAGAGTGTGTTGTTACAGGAATATAATCTTTACATCAGGCACATCAATGGCAGACGCACTTTCCTGTGGTAAACAATGCATTATTTCATGTACACTGTGCGTAACTTATATAAGTTCTTTATAACCTCATGTATTATTAGTCTGTGGTAAAAAGAAAGCGTTATCATATAAATCTCTCTTTTCTTTATTAGGGGAAGTGTTATGTATATTTAATTAGATCCGATTTAATAAATATTTATTTTAATTTAATTGTTTGTTTGTCAGTTTTAATTTTATTTTAAATTTTCATCACATGCTATTGTAATATATATTTATTCACTGGAGATGATACATTTTTTGCTTTTTGCTCTAGTAAACACCAGGTGTTGACCAGGATCTCTTAACCTTGATTCAAAAGTTAGTAACAGCCAGGTCAACAAGTTTTTTATATTTATTTTGAGTATGGGTCTTATTAGAGTGAGATTGAGGCTGTATTGAATACGTGACCCTAGACTTGTAAATAGTTTCTAGTGAAGTAAACAACCTTTATTCACGGAGTAAAATGATTGGGTCTTATCAAGGACATACAGGGGATACGTGAATTCTCTTAATATGTAAACTTGACCAGTTGACACTTATCCGGGGCGTAACATTCAAGGTTTAAAACATCGTATTAGAGAAGTAAACACAGATGGGCTTTTTTTCTTTACACCGTAAGGTGTAGTGTCGTTTGAAGTTATTTCAAATTATTTGCATTCAAAAGGATTAATTCTTTTGTTGTTTTTTTTTTGTTTGAAAATACGTGTGCTCATATGAGACTTTTTAACAAAGACAGCTCTTATGAAAATTTTAAAAAAAAATCTAATTTCCAAAACCGGAGTGATATATGAACTCATCTATATTACATGGATAATATATTGGAGAAAATAAAAATACCACGCCTTATGTATATCATTCAGTTATCTCCCTTGCACCAGACATAACATTTCAAGAAATAAAAACTCACATTTTCACTGACTGGTTATGAAAATAAAGAGGACATTTGTGACGTATAATATTATCCCTCAATTTTGATGCAAATGTGAAGCAATTTAATAATTTCTCATGAACTGTTATAGTATGCTTTGTTTGGTTTAGGTATTTTTCTGCCTAACTTAAACCCATAATTGTTAATTTCTTATGTAAAATAAATATACATTATATGTATCTATATTATCTAAATTATTCACCCTTTTATATTAGATGGGAATGATCACCACTTCACCTGAAATATGGGTGCCTGTAAGGGATGTTTTAGCACAGACTTCGGACTGTCCTTGAACCTATACGGCCCTGCCCCCGTATATTTGTCCAAGGTAAGGTCATCAGACTTTCACTTCTCATTTTTCTCATTGCTGATTTTCACTCCTTTAATTCCTTTATCCTAAGCTACATCTTCCTTTTAGATACATACTTTCCTCCTCTTTTTAACTCCATTTAACATACTATACTTGTTGTTTAAATTTTGCATTTTTCTGTATTTTATTCCCCAAATGTCACCCCCAATCCAATATAACCACTCAGAAGCTGTGATCTACTATATTTGGTGAATGACTGGTTTGTTTACTGCATCAATTTTATTCAGAACACAAAGGCGGGAAGCGTTCTATTTGTGTTACAAAGAAGATCGGTAGGTAGACTTTGGTGTGAGGACTAGGGGTAAGTGACCTCATGTATCTGCAGACAGTGTCAAGTGTTCAAAGCTTATACTTTATAGTAAGATTGGGTCATGTCCACATGACTCTGGTGTTAAGCTCTGCTTCTACCAAACAAATATAAAGTCCTTTATTTTAGGTGAATTGTACTTTTTGAAGTAGGAGAGGTGCATACTATTTGTTACATTCTCCTTTGACCTAGTTATTACATAATATGATATAATGTGATTTATCCCATATCACCCATGTGAAGTTCAATAAGTGCTGATATGAATAAAACACAACTCATAGTTAAAACGATTCATTTTTTATGTAGTTTGGTAGTAAAGCACAAATATGAAAACAGCATCTGAATAGTTCAAAGACCATTACATACACATTAATATAAGACACAGCTTGGTACCTCATAAAACAGTTTTTGACAATCGAGACTAAGTACACTTGTTACTTGCACAGTCCCAAGCTACATCACAGATCATTCAAAAAAATAAGATTGGCTATAGGTATAACGGTACCAATTGTACAACCCCAGCTTAAGGTGTAGGGAATATTGTATTCAGAAGTAAACAACAACAGTAGATGTGATTGGTGCATTATGTAAGTGTTCTACTTTCTGTTATTCTTAAAAAATGTTGAGCCTCTTGGCAACATGTAAGATTATGTTAATTCATATCTAGATCATATTTTGTATTTTTATGATTTTTTTAAAATGTGGCTAAAAATATGTGTTGTGACTAGATAACTCATACCCCTGTCTAGCTCCAGCAGAGTTATCTCTCTTAAATGCAATGGAGTACCTGGTTTTGTCCTTGTCAAATTCACAATCTAACATCGTTTTCTATGGCAGTGTGTGACATGCATGCTGAGGTAGAATAGAAAGTATATTTATTTCACAAAACATTAACATTGAGGTCTATGGAAATACAAATGGTACTGTGATACCATAAACTCACCTGTCCAACTAATTCTAGTCTTTCTGCTACATGCTGTGAAATGTCCTTACCTTAACTCCAGTCCAATTACAGACTGTGAACAAACAGCTGCATTCAAATTTCTCTTCAACGGATAGCCGAGATGGACAACTGCTCGTGACGGAGGAGTCAGTTTGTCACTCCGTCAGGTATACAAATACTGGTTTTACCATCTCTCTCTCTCTCTCTCTCTCTCTCTCTCTCTCTCTCTCTCTCTCACACACACACACACACACACACACAAATACACACGCATGCACACACTGTCCTTTCTCTTTCTGTCTTTTTCACACTCAAACTCTCTCTCTTCCATACACATACACACTCTCTTTCTCTTTCTGTCTCTCTCACACATGAAAACCATTCAGCCATGTCAAAGAAAGCGACTTGTGATTGTATAGTTGTATACTTTAAGTTTCATTTCCTAATTGCAAATTTTTTACGTATTTATTACTGTAATAAAGAACATAAAATGGTCAGGAAGACACTTCATTATACTAGATGTTTAAATCTATCGTATCATATTTTTCATTACTGATTTATTTGATATCCTTTTATTCAAACTATCGTGCAAATATGCTTCGATGGAATTAGTAAATTTGTTTCGGTTAAATCAGCGTCATTGATGGAAGCATATAAAAATTGATTCTCTTTTGTGGAAGAGGCAGACAGTAAACAAAAGTGCTGTATTATCTTGAGACGTTAGTTTTTTTCTACATACTAAAGTCAATAAACTGAATACATGGGAAGATCGCTTACATACATTTTGTACTCAAGTTAATCAATTGTAGGTAGTGATGTTTTGTTATTGTCAATTTCAAGATAAATGTCATGGATTAACCGGTGACTTTCCATTATCTTTAAAATGATTACGTTGGGAATGATACCATGCAGCGACATTATTGTAATTTTCTGGATCAGGCCGGCGATGAAACACATTGTAATGAAAGCAAAGATCAATTGGCGCCTACATACTATCAGGTGTTACGACTCCGTAGTCATAAACTAAGTAACAGAAAGAAGCAAAACCAACAAATTTTGTACAGCTTAAACAATTTAACTATCAAAGTTATAAAATGGAAATGTAAGAGAAACTTACAGTCTCATGGAGTGAATAAAATCATCATAACAGTTTTATTAAAGTCTAAAATAATTGAATGTTCCGAATAAATTTCAGATCCTCGAATGTATGTATCACAATGCCATTGTCCAGAATTCCCCTCAATAATTCACAATAGTCTAGCCCAATGAGCACTTTGTTGTTCCTATTAATAATCCTAACGAATGTCTCTTCTCAAATTATCTAAACACAACATAAAACACATCTGCAGACTGATTTCAACATATGGAGTAAGAATCCGAAATATGAATTAATCCTAAATAGATATGAATCATAAATAGGAATAGATGTGATTGTTCAGTTCTCCTAGTGGGTAAATTCAGTGCTCCGATATAATTGATATAATAATCAATTATATATTGATACATATATATATATATATATATATATATATATATATATATATATATATATATATATATATATATATATATATATATATATATATATATATATATATATATATATATATATATATATATATATATATATATATATATATATATATATATATATATATAAAGTATACAATTGATATAATTGATATAATATAAGATATAATTCATCATGGTATTAATAACCATTTTCTGCTTACGTCAGGACCAAACAAAATATATTAATGAAATTATTGCTGTATACACTGAGTGATATCCCTCAAAAGTGATCGCTATATTAATTCTACAACAGGAAAATAGTCTCGTAAAACCACTGACGCTGTTGTCTGAATCAAGACATATCTTACAAGAATTTCGAAAAACCAAACTCTGTCAGAAAATAAATGAGGCAGAAGCAGGCCTTTTTATATTGCAGCTGCTTCGAAGTATTTGTCCACGTGGACTGCATATGATATGTTTTGCTCTGATGATTCGAGATGTTTGTCCATAAGGATTGTTATGAATATTTAATTTGCATTGTTTATTAGCTTCTTTTATTATTCATTATATGTTGTGGGTTATGTAAAATTGTATCATGTAGCTGAACTGGTCCAAAATCACGTTCATTGTCTACCTGACCAGAATCATTGATTTTCTTTATATTCTGTAAACAGCTAATTCCTAGGTTATATTTCTCTGTATGTGTAAATTAAAAATATTAGGATTATTATCTTAGTCTGATTCAAATACATTATGTGTATCATGTTCTTTAGTACACTTTTAGTAACAGACCTTTTAATTATAACTTAGATTGTTCTAGACGTGAATTTTGGCCCTCATCCGGGTACTTCTTTCCAGTCTTCGTTGCGGTTTTTTTACATACTCTTGTTTACTGGAGAGAAAAAAAATTCCTGCAATAACAGCTGGGTAGAAATCATTACTATTGTTGTATTCAGCTTCTGATTTGGTGAAATTATGTATAATTCTTTGGAAATACATAGTGCATTATATTAATATTTTTGGACATAGACATTAATTTGAAATTATAGTGAATTCAAACAAGGTCTTCTTGGATTATATACTTGTGATTCATCAAAAGACAGTTGGCACATCATTGCACTTCAAGCCATTAGCACATTAGTACATTCGAGACTACGTTCCACTACAGGAATGTCAACACCTTCATTGTTGGATTTTATTTGAAATACCACTAACGTTTATTCAGAACTTTGTTCGTTAAGACTGCTGATAGAACATTTGGACCATTTTGGGGATTTAATTCGCATTACTGTAAGATCGGTTTAAATGTTCACTTTGTGTTCTAGGGAATTAAATTATTTGTTGAATTTTACAAAACTTGTTTGGTTTTCGTTCTTTTCCATTACTTATTTTAAGACCGCAGAGTCGTGATAGGACTCTATATAATATATATCTTGCTCAATAATATGCTAACTTCTGGTTAAAAACAAACCTTTTCATTCCAAGTATTCTGATGTATGCAACATCGAGATAGTTCATTATGCGTGAAATTGTGTGAAAATAAAGAACTGAAGAAAGGACATCCTAATATCGATCAGATGAACTGTGTTTGGTCACTTTCATTCAGATGAAATGTATGCTTCCATATTGCATCAGTAAATGATTTAGTACATCCCATGATACATTTTCAGGTTCACACTGGCTAACTATATATGTCTGTTTTAGGATGGCATGCTTTTCCCCGTTACTATGGGATACTATACTTGACTATTGCAGTTATCTCTTTTCCAGAAAGCACTATTGCCAGTCGCGCAAATTCTGTGATGTCATGTAATACATCAAATCTATTACTGGCTTCTCCCTTATGTGTACTATTCTCTTTCTGTGTTGTCTGGTACAATATAGTGACCTTGTCTTTGACTCACCGAATAACACTGTTGAGGAAATCTTTAAACACATATATTCATCTTCATCGCGACAAAATTGGCCTGAAATTTCATTCGGTATCTTATCCTTTGGCGTCGGAAGAGTTGTGATTAACGCACGTTATCAAACTACCTGTCACGTGAGAAATAACCAATACAGTTTGAAACAATTATGTAATATTAGAAAGAAAGAAATATTATGTTTAGTGCTCTATCTATCTATCTATCTATCTATCTTTATGTATGTATGTATGTATGTATGTATGTATGTATGTATGTATGTATGCATGTATACTTACAAAAGTCAATAATCAGGATCAGGCAAAAACCAGTTCGATAATTTCCCTCTCCCATGCACTCTACGCAAATGGTTAAAATTTTAATTCATAGTTAGTGGAAGTTGAATTCATATAATACCAGCATAAGTAAGAAAATAATGACATTGTTAAACCAGCTGTTGAGTACAATGTAGTACAATGTTTACGACATCCAAGTAAATTAAATAAATAAATATATCTTAGCATCAATTTATTTTGCTATTGATGCAGTAGATGACAAAAGGAAATGACTCAAGATAATAGCGAACAACCAAGAACCCACCACTTCTGTACTACTGTATTCGCAATTGGATTCCAAAACTATCTCAAAAGAATGGCATTGTTCAACAACATAAGCCTCGCCGTCCACAGACATAACTCATAGCTGGATGCTAATTTTTCCATCTACACTATTTCCATCGGCTATATCTGCTTGCCTATTAATTAGTGTTTGCCAGTTACTTTGGTTCGACTTCTGGATAATTTTCGTCGAATGGGTTAGTGTAACGTACATGTCGATTGTTGTAAAAATTGTCGAACATTTTGCCAACGTAAGCATTCGAGTTTGGTTGAAATAGCACCAAGCAATTAAAATCAGAATAAATATTTTGTTTGCTCACACACATACCGACATAGAGTAATTGTTTTCACTGGGCTCAACGGTGTAAATGTGTTACACATAATGACGCCCTTATATTTACCGGTACTTGAAAATGCAGATATAGAAAACTTTATTAACAGAAGACTTTCATTTCACTCCAACAGCAGGTCACTCTCTGTGTTCGTGTTAAAATTGGTGTCAATCTGATGAATATATTGACAGCCTGTATTAGAAGTCATATGGATGGATGTTTTGACAGCCTGTATTAGCAGCAGAGCGGGTGAACAGACTCTAATTGACTCACCCTCGAATTGCAAAAATAAACCTTCCTGAAAATCGCAAAACAAAATCGTAAAAAAAAAAGGGATCGTGGTGACTGGGTGCCGAGTATGAGACTTCACCCTCTCTGCTGCTACTATCCAAAAATTGCATCAAGACCGACTCGGTATCTCGACCTTGGGTCATGTTAAGTTTATTGTTATAAATCCATGCGGGGATAACTGAGCCTGACTAAATAAATTTCTAAACTTAATTATGTCCATATCTCCTCTGCACCAAGTCTGATGAATATTTCGCAGAGTATGCGTATCAACTTCGTTAAATACAGCTAAAATATTGCAGTTATCTCTAATCACCTTTGGTATTTGTGTATACCGCTGGGTTACAGAAATTACATCTGTGTTTTTATGTCTACCGCGTGAAAATATTCTGGCAGGATTTGATTGTTTATCCAGCATTACATCGTCTTATACAACTAAATTATTAATAAATCCATCAATTCATCTACGGATGACGCTTCATTAATATCAGTAATAAATTCAATAACATCATCACCGTTTTCATCCAACAAATCTGCGTTTTCATTAAAGTCTTTAAGTGCATCGTAGCATCGCTGATCATCTACAGACGGATCTACTAAATACAACTTGTCCCATTTGAGCCATCTCATTATCAAATTAAGCAGCAGTTGCGTTTTACCAGACCCAGATGGACCTATTATGATCATTCGGACAGAATTTGGTAGCGCAGCATGATGCTTCAATGGATCTTGGTTTCGTGTCGCTGAAAAATCAGTTGCATTCATGATGTAGAAATATAATAAATAATATGGATTTATATTGTGTGAAATGCAGGACGCGTACCCCCACAAGTGGACTAACAACTATCACAAAAAAATAACAGATCAGCAGTTACAGAAAAGTGTGAACCATGTGGTACAAAAAAATTTAAGTTTCTTTTAACAGACGGAGTTTTTAACAAAAGGAGGTGATATTGCCACGCAGTTAACGAAGTTACCAGGAACTCCATGGACGAAATATCCAGGAGAAAAACATCTTCCATGATATAGTTACTCGACTTGATATCAGGCTTAATAACCAAGATCAACCAAAACCAGTTGAATATCAGTAAATGCTATTGATAAAGCGTTTCACGCTCATGATGTAGCTTATAAAAGTAAAAACCTTCAAGATAGACATATTGCAGATGTAAAATTAATTCATGCATTAAATCCCATAAAAAATAAATCTCTCAAAGAATCATTAGCTAATTGGTTAGTAAGATCTGAATTGAAAGGTAAACTAGCATTAGGAAATTGAAAATTTCCCGAGCTGGTAATTAATCAACAGATTATTATCATAATGGAGTCAATTTATTACAGCCCAAGAGGATACTGGAGGGGTAGAGCAGCGATTAGTAGACTCGCCGAAGCAGCACGTGTGAACTTGTTGCTGCTGAAAAATGGTTAGCACGACAGGCAATATGGCAAATTTATCTACCACCACCTAAAACAATACAGTACGCACATTTTGATGTCAGCGTGCCAAATGAAGTTCATCATACTGATATTTTATTTTTACCTCATGATACTATCAAAATTGGAAGACGTCGTGTAACATACAAATGCGCGCTAACTGTCGTTGATGTTGCAAGTAGATACAAGGAAGCAGAGCCGCTATCAACAAAGACAGCAATTGAAGTAGCTTCTGCGTTTGAACGAATTTATCAACGTGGTGGTCTACGATGGCCACAGCTGCTCATGGCAGAGAATTTCAGTGTGCAGTATTATCGCTGATGAAGCAACATAACGTCAAAATCAGACGAGGACATACTGCAATTCATCGCGATCAGGCAGTTGTTGAGCGATTTAATCGAACACTTGCTGAGCGGTTATTTGGATATCAGTACGCAAAGGAAATAATTCTAGACAAAAGATCTCGCGAATGGTTGGCAAGATTACCAAGTATGATAGCTGCATTAAATAATGAAATTACTCGAACAACCAACATCAGACCTATTAGGGCGATCACAAAAAAAAAACATACCCGTACAACGACGTGGTTTTTCAAAACATGCAGTGCTGAGTAATGTTACTGTAAGATATTTATATGAACCCAGTGAACTTGAAGGTGGTAAAAAAAGAGCGACTGATCCTGTCTGGAATATTACCACACATAAAATTCCCAGTGTGGTTACATCTACGGGTAAACCCGCAATCTACAGATTTGATTCAAATGCTCCTCAACGAGGATTACACGTGAACAATTACAGGTAATTCCTGAAGAAACACAATTCCCACCACGATAACTTAAGTAGCACCTCTACGCCGATTACACCCAAGGCAGGTCAGCATCACATTTTCGCGTGTATGACCAAGACTACTATCTTTTCTATCTACGGTAAATTGTATTGGATTATAACTCTAGTACTGCCACAACATTACTGCGTTACAGCTCGCACAATAATTATTCTGCTGCTCTTTAGGCTATGACAAATTAAACATCTAGATCAAAGTCTCGTTTGTTTGTTGTTGTTTTTTTATCACATTGTTTATAACTAGCTAATTTTTTTCTTACTATATCGCTGTCAATAACATCATCGATGGCTTCTGAAGCGTCTATGAAAATTCTCCACAGCTGAGATATTTTTCCGACTCAAGACACTGCGAGATCAGCTAAGTTCGCCCATTCGATACGATCATCGATAATCCAAACTCGAGTATCAGAGATGGTTAACTTTTGAGATGAATTAATTTTCATTGCCTATCCCAGTGTCCATGGAGTCTTCTTATCCGTACTCAGCACATCCTCAACAACACTGACATCAACCAAAACAACATTATTTAATACGAGATTCTGTTTCTCAGTCTGTCCTGATATATCAACGTCGATATTCTGTCGGCGTGTATCAGCTGGTTTATAACACAATCGTACACGTAGATCCGAAAACTTTTCTTAATGCAACTGAAACCGCTGTTGAAGTGTATCACGAACTATCTTTCTACTTGCCACTATCAAATCATTTGTCTCCACGTTTGCAGAAAATCGTTCATAGAATTTTCTGAAATCATTTTACGCATTATTTCACATTGAATTTTATTAGGTTGTAGTCTGATTTTTTTTAACTCCCTTAATTCTAAATAAAGAGAAATATGATCATCAGTTATCTCCTCGTAATAATCCACAAAATTCTTTAGCCACCCGTGCGGAGATAACTCAACAAACGGCGGTGGTTGACCATGGTCGCCGCACATGATCACGACTGTATTTTTCAATAACAGCCAATCGAGAAACATTTTTAATATATCTTTAGATACTGTGCATACTTCATCCCAAATGATGATCCTTGGAATGTATCTCTCGCCCATTCGGTCAGGAGTCCATATGTCACCCTTGTATCGAAAAAAGCCATGATAAGTACATGATCGTACTCCTCGTTATTTCCTTTATCTTGCGAGTGTGTGTGTAGGTGTTAAAACAAACATATCATCCGAACTCTGCCGAAATAATTCAATAACTCGCGTTGTTTTACCAGAATCACCCGGTCCGTTTAGATAAACAGTCTTGTGTCTGGATATTGGATTATACACAGATGCCGCCGACGATAATTCTGATATCTGATTATTTTTGTAATAAATATCTTTGATTTCAACATCTCCGGATTCAGAATAATTATATAACATTTCTTGTTTTATTCTCCATTTACCCCATGATGCTTCAGTGGTCGTAAATTGTGTTAGTAATTCTGAATATTTTTTCGATATAAAATGAATCCGTTGCAACTCTGACCGCGGTGTCAGGGAATGTTTATCATCGATAATAAAATTATAGAAACATAAGCGAGCATTGAGTATCTTAAATAAGTAAACTGAGGTGACTCACCATCAATATAACCAACAAGTGTACCTAATCGTGTTCTGTTAGACAAGTAAGCGTTTTCTCGACTTACAAATATATCTCTCTTTCTTGCATCGGTGATTATAAAATCATATTCAACATCATCTATGATCAATCGTGCATAATGTCGTTTATGATCATATGCCCCACCTTGAGTAAATTTACCGATTATTCTTCTACCGAGATCCTTTGAGGTTTTATCATCATCAGGTGGTGGTAACCAAACTTCAGTCTGCATCCGATATAATATAACTGCTTCACTTACAATCAATGATATCAACATCGTTGCATCGAGCATATATCGTAATAAAACTATTGGTACACAGCGTTTTTCTGAAAAGGGCATACCAAACCAAACATAACAGATCGGATGAAGACCTTTAGCAAACTCTAATGATACAATATGAGCGATTCCGGTCAGAGTAAATTCAGGTAGTGGTACGTTTATTGACACTCTAGTCATTTCGTGTGTGGGGTGTCCAAATCTTTTAAAATAACCAGAACACTCTCCGTAACCAAGAAAACTTCCAGGATAACACGCGACCATATTAACAGAGATAACATCGTTGTGGTCCTACTTGGTATTCCACAATCCACCGTGTCGCTATTCACAGCAACTTAGTTGTACGTCTTCGAGAAATTCAAATCGTGTTGGCATCCACTAACTTTTCTCTCTTTCAAAGTGAGCTGCAACTGACGAAACAATTATTTAGTAATTGTTCAGTATTATCGTACAAATTGATCATATTTTTCATCATTTGAACTCTTGAATAGCCATACTGATGAAAGATGGTTTTTACTTATTTCGTGAATAAAATCAAACATGTTTACCCTCCCAGAGTTCTATGGGGGGTGGGTAAAATCTTACAATTCGATCTCGTGGAAATATTGTGACTGCGCTGGTCCAGACGTGTGCATTATGATCAATAATTTCAATTGGGGCTCCTCTTAATTTATTCTTTGATTCGTGTAAAGTCTCTACTGTTATCGTTGCTATTTTTATTGGAAATTTTAATTTATTTCCTAACTCGGAGACATCATTTATTGTAGCTCTGGTATCTTTAACCGATTCAGCCCATTTCTTTATTGTTTTCACTTCGTAGCTCCGTTAACCCATTTCCACGCATCGCGGTTGTAAAATGTTCGATTACTCGTTCGGCTACACAATTCAACGATGAAAATCTCATTGGCGCAAGATCATTAATGTTGGATTTATCATTTAGCTGATAAAATCCATAAATAACAGCTGTTATAGAATACGCTCGCTCGTAATATGGTTTATCAATACCAGTCAACATTCCTGGTTTGCCATTTTTACTTAGCACAGTGGTTTTTCCATTAGCAACGACAGGGTCGCGTTTGTCACGGATAATCCACTCAGCGGAATATGTTTCTGCTAGCACAACACATTTTATTCAGAAAAAAAAAATATTTCTGATCGTTGAGATAATCGATAATCTTTTTCTCTAGCTCATCATTCATTGTAGCATCAATGACTTCGTCGTGGCGTATAATTTTGAATGTTGACAATACGTGAGGTGGCCCATCGTCGCGAAATTCTCCTTTAGCATCCCGAATAATATTAATCAGATTATTCGTCGAATCACCAGAGTTATTCTGTCAAGATCAAATCTGGTTTCAAGAAACGAAGTTTTCCAAGGCTTGATTGTAGATAATCTCCCAAACTCTTCCATATTATATTTAAAACAAGTATTTAAATAAAAAATATTATATGTACAATGATTCAAATAAGGAATCAATGCAAGTGGTTGATGATAGGGTCTTTAACTCCTTGTAACAAATCATGTGTAAATGAATTCTGCGGACAGCATTTTCAAAGCGTATGGAGAGGAAGTCTTGGTCCAAAACCGAGTTTACGATGTGGTGTTGGAGTTAGAGTAAACACGCAGTTGTGTGTGCAATGTGGTGGTAAAAGATATAAAGAACTAAAACGATATTATGATAAAAAATAACAACCCTGACGTTGTCAAGGACTCTGCTCTTGATAAAGTTGTAAGAAACCCTGAAGATTATATAGCTAGATTGGAAACAAATTATAATTTAGACAAATAATATTATCTATATGGAGCAGAAAGAATTTGTCAGACAGCCTATGATCAAGAATTATGAAGCATCACGTGATGGTGTAATCAGACACTGTCAGCGAAAGAAAAGCAGTTGCTACTGCTGATAATGCAGGTTATCTTAGATTTACTGTTGGAAGAAAGAGGTATTACTGTCACAGGTTTGTGTACGAGACGTTCTATGGGGTGATCAAACACGGTCTTGTGATCGATCATATTGACTCGGATATAAAAAAATAACTCTTTACACAAACTTTAAGCTATTACACATAGCGAAAATTGTATATTCGGAAATACTCGGAAGCGTGAAAGAATGTTTAGAAGGAGAGCCTTCAAATCCATAAATATTGAAACCGGTAAAGAAATAATGTTTCAATCGATGAATGCGGCTGATAAGTATTTCGATATTATCTCACGCGGGGTAAAACGTGTTGCAGATAAAATAACCAATTTAGCTTTTTCATACAAGTATGAACAATGGATTTCATTTTGTTATGTCCCGTTTGTGTTAGATACGGACAAAATCCTTGATAAAATCAACGGAGATAACTCTGCCGCGTATATGTAATGTGGTTGATAGAGTTATCGTTGCTCCCTTGATTTTATCTTTGATTTTATCCTTGACTCTGAATTTGAATGTCTACGTGATAATTGACACAAAATATTGTACTTATCTTTGCTGCTTATATTTCAGTACGACTGACTAGAAAGTCGCTGATTCTCCGTCGTTAAAGTTGTCAAGGATAAAATCGGGGGAGGGGGGGTAAAAATCACGGACAAGGATTATATTTTTATACTGTTTTATTCTGTATCACGAGTCACTGACATTTTTCATGCATTTGATGTTCCCTTGCAATTGATAAAATCAAGGGAGACAACACTCTACGATTGAAAGTCCTCGAAAATCGTGGGTTTTTAAGATTTAACATATAAATTCAGACTCAAGCTTTTTATTTCGTAGGTCAAGCAAGTTGCCGGATTGGTCAGTTAGTGTGGAATTTATTCTTGATAATAGCGGATTATGACATCGTAGATAGACCGGGTTAATTGGTTCTTGCACAATCAGATATCCGGGTGGGACTTGCGGTGTAAAAGTATACAGAATATATCCTTGCTGTGCTTGATTTGATATTTCTGTTTGTCTGATAGCTGCCATCTATTACGTCACATACTAGATTGACCGCGATCGTTAATGTTATATTTACAATTCCATTGTTGTTTCCTGGGGTGGTGTTATCTTTCTCCATTCAGCGAATATTTTAGGGAAATATTCATCGATGATATCATTGACGGATTTTTTAAAACTCGTCTGGGTTTTATCCGGGGCATTTAAATGTCGGTGGATCAGCTTCTGTTGTTTTATGTTTATCAAGAAAAGATTTTCTAGATTTGCCTGATGCTTTAAAATCTAAATTCATAATTCTATTATAACAAATTCAGTATCATCAATGATGTGATTTAAAAATTTATATTTGTTTGAAGATTTCATCTTTCGCAGACGTCACGTTAAAAAGATACTCGTTGAAACGCTGCCGTAATATTTCCTGTTGTTCTTTATGAGCAAGGTTCGTACGAACGAAAAATGATTTAACGTAATCCTCGAAAATGTAAATTCTTTCCATTTTTTCTTCTGCATAATCACGGTTGTATAAAACCCAGATATATTAATTTCTTTCTGCAAGTGTCCCCCCACCCCATACTGTGTCTACACCCAATGTCATTTGTAATTTTAAACTCATCCTGTTTATCCCATTTTCGGTTTTTTATGTTTCCTCCTTTATATACTTTTACATAAACGGGGTGATTTCATGGTACGAGCGTTTATCCGAAGTAAAATCAGACCGTTTTGGTTCAGGTGGCGGTGGTGACTCTGGGGCAACTTCAGGCCATCCTAACACTAATCTGATCGATGACTGATAGATATCCAAGGCGTAATACGGGAAGTTTATCTCTATCGCTAACGTTGGATCTCTTAGCACGACTATTTTATTTCTGTTCATGCTGAGTTCACCTGTCATTGTGTCGCCGGTATTTTTCAAACGTTTAAACAACGCTTCTTGCAATTTCATCTCCGATGGTTATAAACGATATATTTGAGTCTCTGATTCGGCCGCCGTCAGTAAACACAGGGATGTTATCCGAGGTAGCACCGAGAACTCTACGAATTACATCATTCCATTTGATATTGCTCGTTTTCAAAACGCTGTATTTATCCTGAAAAACAACAACCTCATCTCGGTAAACCCCAAGCGAGGTTCATGATATCAGCGAATTCGTCTTTAGTCGCGTAATTTGAAAAATCTTTTCGTCGAATTTTTTTTACTCTTAATAGGATCACCGCGAGATCTTCCTTAAATATATACCATTATTGCTTTCTTTCTGATCTAAATCAGTGACTTCTCAAAATGTTGACTTGTATACTTAGATACAACTTTGTGAGGTGGCACCGATGGCGTTGCTGATATAGCGTCAAGTACAACAATTGCTTCAAGGCCGCATATTGGTGGATCGGTTAGTGTTTGTAATAGTAGCGTTGAATACGAGATTGGCACTCTGTGTCCGACTTTGTACGCAGAGACATCATGCATAAATTCCTGCGGTGGAGCTAACCCGTATGAGTCAAAATAAATAATTCCACGGGGATCAATCGCGTATGCTACCCAATGAGTTCCTACACCGGTATTATTATCGAGATTAATAATACCCGTCTCGTTGTTGTTTGGTCGTTGCGGTAACTGATCGCGCATAAAAACACCTCTAAAATTATTTTTATTTGCTTGGCAGCATCAAGTAAGTCAAAATTTGACATCAGTAGGACCGTTAGCGGTCCCATCAACGAATTGTTTCTGGAAGCCTTAGACCTTTTTCTCTAAGAGTTCCTGGAAGCCTTAAGCCCATTTCCGTTGCTTTCTTTAATGCCATTCCAGCAGCGGTTCCAAGAGCACCTAATGCAGCTGCTTTTTCTATGGCTGGGGCTGCAACGGCTATCAGCGCTGGTATTTCCATGAGTAACAAAAACATACCTCCGGTCTTAGCGGTGTCGCTGATGGCACCAGTGGAAAGTTTATATCGTATTCCGGTTTTGGTTTGTATGGCTTTATCGAAGTGTTTAAGTTGATGCACTGTCAATGACGGTTCATTTTCACCGCCTGTGATTTGTTTGTGATTTAGCGTTATTGTGGTTCCTGTTTTTTTCACTGACGCGGATTGTAGTTTTTTAATCTGACTAGGAGTCAGACTAACACTAACATGATGGCAAGACATTTTTTATAAAATATTCGTGTTTTTAAATTGTTACATATTTGGAAAACATTACATGTTTTCTACTGGTGCATCCACGAGTTTCATTCTGCCACCAGCACCCTCAAGCAACATTGCCTTGTCGCCGAGTATAACCGTGATTGCTCTAGCACCAGCACCAACATTTCCTATATGAGCTCCAAAGTGTATATCTATGACAGATTGCCTAAATAAATCAGTGTTTCAGCCAGAAGTAATAAATCGGATACAGTGTTATAAACTCGCACTGAGATATCTGTAAACCAGTATCAATGTTTTGAACACGCCCCATATACGACATTAATCTATGTTATGCACGTGCAACATGATTATTCTCAAAATTTAACAGTATTTGTTCAGATGGTTCTTGATGTCCATTTATCCTCAAAGCAACTTCAGAAACTCCAAGTGTGTCAAATACCATTGCATTTCTTTCTTGATTGCCTACTTGCGCATTTTCCTGAAGCGCAACAAATATATGTCGAGGTGCTGTCACTCCCTGTTGTGATGCTATTTGTCATGTAAACAACCCATTGGTGTTAACGAAAGCACTATCTGTAATTGTTGTAAACCATGATAACAGCGATTTCCCGCCTGTGTTCATGAAAGAAAGTAGATGATGTTCTTCAGTGACCAATGGAGTCATTACGGGCATCCACAGTGACAGTTTTGTTAGGGTTACTTTACCAGCATGAACTCCATTAGCACGCCATATTGCATTGTTGTCTCGGGTTTTCTAACAAGTACTACTGTGTGCTTTGCGCCAAATATAACTTTTTTGACATCCCTGCAAAATCCAAAACTACGAGTCAATGGAATCATGCATGAAAAACTTCCATTGCCGTTTAACATCGTTCGATGTGTAGCAAATCCAGAGTTAAATTGTGGATTAGCGCTTATGACCACAGACTCGGCCGCATTAGTATGCTTTTTTGGTCGTCTTGCAACATATTGATTACCATTAGGAAAGTCAACTGAGTCTTTCGTGAACATCATTCTTGGACTTGACGATCTTGTGTAATCGTCGGAGTACCTTACAAGACCAAGTATCATTGTGGCAACGTCAACGTGTACAGGTCACACAAGTTCTAGGTTGAAATCTGGCCCCAGGAATTGATACATGGCACACAAGTGGCATGTGTGTGTGATTTGGATTTTTAACGTAGCTTTAACAATTTTTCAGTCATATCGCTACAATGTCTGCAGTGTGGCAGTTTTTAGTGATGTCTATGCACTGGGGCATCAGGCTGCAGACATGTGGCATGATGTCCCACCCAGTCACATTATCCTGACACCGGGCCGACCAGTCCTAACACTAACCTCTTAATGCTGAGCGCCAAGCGAGGCAGCTGTTAGCACCATTTATTTTAAGTTTTTGGTACGACTCAGCCAGGGATCGAACCCACGACCTCCCGCTTCCGAGGCAGACGCTCTAACCACTAGGCCACCGGGGCGGTCGGCACACAAGTGGCAACAATGTGCAAGCTTACTATGGGGTATTAACAAGAAAAGAAAAGATAGATAATATTTGAGTTAGGTGGTTCCAAGTGACACAATTTAAAAGAAAACAATGAGATTATGTTTCAGAATGGAAATGGGGGATATAGTAACAATAATGATGTTTCAAACCAACTTTTTATACATGTTTATTCGAATGAGAACTTTGTTACAAAAAGTAACTTTTAACAAAATGACTATATACTGATTGTTATGATGGGATTCAGTACCTCAGACAGGTCTTGTTAAATATCCCTGACATTCCTTGGATCATTGTGATATCATTTCCTACTGCTACATACATACATACAAATAATGAAACAAATTGATAATGTAACTGGACATCTGTGTGGACATGCTCACCAGATGCTTTTGTAAGCTTTCCAGCAACTAAGAAATTGTACAGTGACTTAAAAATATTTCAAATAAATGTAACTAATGAAATGTTCTGTTAACATGTTTTCTCAAAGTTAAATCCTGTAGCTTAAATGGATTTTATCAGCATTATCAGCAAATCAACCCGATGTGTAATGTTGTGTAGTATGCACTAAAATCAATTCTTGTCAACTCGGTCTTTTTCCTCAAGATACCACATTCAATTTTAACATCATCCATACTTTAAGAACTGACAGAAAAAGCATAGTAAACAGCCTTCATATGCAGAAATGAGGAAATTGCTGGCAGTAAGCTAACACATGCCATACACTGTTGTACTGAATTTACATCTATAAATTTAACACTGACCAAACTCAATTTTATCCAGGAAATAAAAATGTCACAGTCAGAAAAAAATGAAACCAAAAGCAATTATATAGGTAATGTCACAATTCAAGAAATCTACACAAATATAGCATGAAAAGATTGAACTGAAAGCTTGAGTAATTGCCATCACTTGGTACCTTTATAGAAAATGTTAAATCAGACATGTCTGCATGAAGATAGAATAGAACTGTTCATCAAATGCATTGCATAGCTGACCTCTATAGAACATGCGGATGTTCACTTTTGATTTAACAATAAAGGTACCAATAAAACTGTCCTGGAAAGAATTTAAAATTTTAAAGAGGTAAATATAAGATCACTATTTTTTATGCACACAAAATAATAGACAAGATAGCAAACTTGTATACAGCTTTTCTGAATATGCACAATTATGTAATACATTTCTTATTTACATATGGGACATGTAATATAGTATGAACATAATCTTTTAATCCATATGAAAGGGTATAGTTAATTGTAAGTAATGTCTAAATCTAACAATCTATAGATGAAAGGGTATAGTTAATTTTATGCGGTTTTATTTACCACTTACATGGAAAACTTTATTGCTAAATCTACAAAATGATGCAGAATTCAGGATTGTTGCAAATTCATTCATTCTGTGTTGTATTCCTTAGAAGAATGCCAGTTCAGCACTCTCTCAGATCAGTCCAGACCTGTTACTATGACCATTTCCTCTGCATGGTACTTTGCTGTATTTGCCTCAACAGGATATAACCTTGAAAGTGTTGACAATTCATAAAATGCCAATAAACCAAACCAAAACCTTAAGATTTGAAATCTGTTGAAGTAACAATATTTTTGGAACAGATTATTAAACAAGTAACATTTATATTCACACTTGTATGCACCTTCATCCTCCTAATAGCTCCCTGCAGTCCGGGGTGGGGGGGGGGGTGCGGGACAAGAAGTCTGATATAGGCTGTACAAGGAGACTAAGGGAGGCAACCCGAAATGCATACTTTTACAAGGTGCATACTGAAGAGGTTCACACTGATGTCGTCTTGAGTTTTAAAAAGAGTTAGATTTATATCAAATATCTGACCCTGTATTTCATCCTTCACATAACAACCACTGATCAATCCTTGATGCCATTTCTATAAATAATATCATCTCTTGCAATTGAAATTTGTTTTAAAGTGATCAAAGAAATCTCGCTAATGCTACATTTGAAATAAAAATTTGCATCACCATCCTTGTCAACATTTGAACTTGTTTCATTAGTGTTGACTATTATCTCAATTTCCCAAAACTTACCCGAGAAATGTGATGCAAAGGTAACATAGTTTCATTACCATTTCAAATCTCTCATAATGAATAACTGCAATTAGTATATGACCTTCCAAATTATTCCATTTTGTATTATTCAAAATTAAGACAATTTCTGGCCATGACATCATAATGGTTTTCTTTAAGTGGAAGAATAAGTCACTGACAACTTCATGTTTTGAATAACTGTGTAGTTGGTTTTCATCACTGATCCTTTCCCACAATTTATTTACTTTCATCCTAATATATAATTTACAACTAAACAATTTAAGGAGACTTGGAGGTTAAAACATTTATGGTGTGACAATCATTTTGTCTGTTTGTATTTGACTAACACCCCCCACCCCCCAAAAAACCCCAAGTAACTTTTATGATTTGCTCTGCTTCACACTAAAATGGGACTCATTATCTAGACAAAGTACCATTACTCAACCCTAGGTAATTACTTGCATACGGTAATAGAAAAAGGTCCTGGCATGTATGGTATATTGCACAATAAATGTTGACATTTTAACATACTTTGTCATCAAAATAAAATACTATGTACTAAAAGACTCAATCAATGCCAATTTTCAACTCCATTTTACCTTAAATTGTACAGAATTTACAATAAGCCAGCTCTTGAAAAGGTTGATGAAAAGTCTAAGCAAGTCTGATTCACCTTGTCAATTTTAGGTTGTGCATAAAAATTATGACCATTTTTCAAGCCATATCGCAACAAAACTACATAGTTTTATAATTATTATGCAAAATTTTTCTTT
Source organism: Sinohyriopsis cumingii (assembly GCA_028554795.2). Lineage (NCBI taxonomy): Eukaryota > Metazoa > Mollusca > Bivalvia > Unionida > Unionidae > Sinohyriopsis > Sinohyriopsis cumingii. Next base: position 120,202,065 of record CM068826.1, on the reverse strand, counting down.
GAAAAAAATCTAACTTTAATTAACAGTTTCTTGGATAATACATGCTGTAAATTACAATGCACAGGAATATTTTGTTTCACATGTTTGTCATTTTCTAAAATGTATAAATTAGACATGGGTCATGCTTATGCTCATCCTATACTCCCAGACTAGACATGGGTCATGCTTATGCTCATCCTATACTCCCAGACTAGACATGGGTCATGCTTATGCTCATCATATACTCCAAGATTAGACATGGGTCATGCTTATGCTGATCATATACTCCAAGATTAGACATAGGTCATGCTTATGCTCATCCTATACTCCCAGATTAGACATGGGTCATGCTTATGCTCATCCTATACTCCCAGATTAGACATGGGTCATGCTTATGCTCATCCTATACTCCCAGATTAGACATGGGTCATGCTTATGCTCATCATATACTCCCAGATTAGACAGTTTCAAAAATTAAGCAACTCTGCTATGGATTTTTTTATTTTCAATATAAACCGGGGGGTCTTTGCTAGGATTAGGGCATATCAGGCAAATTGCAATTTCCTTTCACTTACTCCAAGAAATTTAAGTTTACACGTCTTTCCCCAACTTTTCACTGCCTCCACCCCTTTCTTAATATCAACTGAATTAAATGAGCAATACAAAGGGCTAGTATATTGTACATGCATGCTTTATAGTCAACTTTGCAGCTAATGACATTACTGCATCTAGCTGCAATTATTATACCCTGGGACTGTACTGAATAATATACCCTAGGATTGTACTGAATAATATACCCTGGGATTGTACTGAATAATATACCCTATGATTGTTCTGAATAATATACCTTGGGACTGAACATGATACTAAAATATGCATATATCTTTATAAACATTTTTATAAAAATTATTAATAACGATAAATAGATCTATCCCTCCATCTTTAATAAAGTGTACAACAGTACTGACATGATCTCTCTCAGTCCTCAATTTGGAAGATATTTATTTACTCAAGTCATCAAGTCACTAGACATTTATTTACTCAGTCATCAAAATCTGGTAGATATTTATTTACTCAATAAATTTGGTAGATATTTATTTACTCAAGTCATCAATTCACTAGATATTTATTTATTCAGTCATCAATTCTGGTAGATATTTATTTACTCAGTCAAAAATTCAGTAGATATTTATTTACTCAAGCATCAATTCTGGTAGATATTTACTCAGTCATCAATTCTTGTAGATATTTTTCCCAGACAGGGTTTTATAATAATAAAGAGCATTTTAAAATAGTTTTTTTGATCTTCCCCATTCAAATGAGTACCACACTATTTGAAAGACTAAAGATCTTACACAATAAGCCCAAACAAGTCCACAACAATACATATACCCACGCAGATGATATACTATAATATTGTTTCAATGCACTTACACGGTTTTGTTGAAAACATTCAATTATCTTTATTTTGTACATTTGTTTTGCCAAGCCTTCCTAAAGTTTGTTTTACTGAAATTGGTGTCAAACATTTCATCTAAAATTATCAATCTACATGAGATAATAATAATAATAATAATAATAATAATAATATGTATTAGTAATGATAACATCATTAGTACTAAATGTAGTTACATTATACTAGTCTCTTCAAAACAATAGTCCCTAACAGTAATCAGAGAGACTACTGTTGGATCATTCAAAGGAACTGGCTGGGAAATACTGCATAATTTTACTTACCCAAACAGCTGTACTACCCAACTAACAGACTGCAAAAGTTTCACACATACAAGACTTACACCATGTCTTGTAAGATATGCAATTATCATTTATTCAATATTCATGATATATCATATGAATGAACAATTTCAATTTACCTCTAGCAAAACTGTATTCAATATTATTTTAGAATCCTAATAATTGATTCACAAAGGTTAAAAAATTACTGCATTGATTTCAAAATACAAGATTTTACAGAAAATATGTAGCAGGGATATTTACTAAAAGTAGTAAGTGCAAATCTAATAAATGTGCATGTTGTATTATTAATAAATCATAATCATTTTGTTAAAAATGTATAAGCACACAAACACAAATGCATTATTTGATCCACAGCTACATTTGATTATTTCGAACAGATCACAAATTGTGGTGTTTTTTTCCATATTCTAGAATCCTATCATGTCTTTTGCACCCATGATGATCCTCGGGGAATTTCACTGAATGCCCAGATTAAGACCAGCTGTATGTGGGTTCTGGATAACTAATGGCTGGAAGTACTCTCCTGTCGTCATAGCGTGGGTAGCCACCATAGTAATCCATGGGAGGTGCCTCAAGAACCATTGGATATCCCCTTTCAATGGGATAGCCAGTCATGGGTGGGGCCATCATGTGGTAAGTGCGGTCCATATATTCAAGGGGACGAGTTTTCTCTAGCTCTTCGTACCGTTCTCCGCTGATGTAACATCCAGCAATGCAGTAGAAGGTGGCAGTGATGGCAGCCAACACCATACCTACCCATCCAAGGATGTAGGAGTAGCCATAACTGCGGTCTGTGTATTTCTGTACATCCTGCAATAAAAAATACAAATATGTAACAAGATATTAGAGTTATATGAAATTTAATGATGTATGACATAAATTTGCTTTGGAAAAAAAATTGTTTAATACATAAGATTAACCTACACTAATTATCCACTTTTTCATACTTCAATTAATAAAAACAATCTAAATTATCCACTTTTTCATACTTCAATTAATAAAAACAATCTTGAATTTGAATCTCAAGTTATTCTTGACAAACTTTTGAAGATATACCCCCATACTGTACAGAAAGACATACTTCTATTCCATATAGAAAGACATACTCCCATATTGTACAGAAAGATATACTCATATACTGTATAAAGACATGCTACAAGTTGTTCAGAAAGATATATTCCCATATTGTACAGAAAGACATTCTACCATACTGTAAAGAAAGACATACTCCCATGTTATACAGAATTTAAAGGCATAACTCCCATACTGTACAGAAAGATACTCTCATGTTGCACAGAAAGACATACTTTCATGCTGTACAGAAAGACATACTACCATACTGTAAAGAAAGACATCCTATCATACTGTACAGAAAGACATTCCCCCATATTGTTCATAAACACCTACTCCCATACTATATAGAAAGATATACTCCCATGATGCAGAGAAAGATATACTCCAGTACTGTACAGACATACTCCCATGCTGTACAAAAAGACATTTCTCATTTTGTACAGAAAGACATACTCCCATACTGTACAGAAAGACATACTCCCATGCTGTATATAAAGATATACTTCCCATACTGCATGGGATGAAATATACCCATGCTCTACAGAAAGCAATTAAAAGAGACTATTTTCTGGACCAAGCGTCTGTCATTTTCAGTGAAATGACAAGTTAAATAACAAAGATTTCAGTGATTGATTTTGGTCAAAATTAAGTTTATCAACTTTGCAATTGTTGTATACAAGTTTGAAGGAAAGGCTTGATTTTGGTAACTTATCAAATTGAAAATTTTATATCTTATAAGCTAAGCATTAATCAGTAAACTAAAATTAAATTTTATCTAATTTTACATAATGTTCAAAATTTCGTTGTTCAATTCCAAATTGGTTTTATACAATATATCTAATCATATGAATGAAAACATGTAATACTACAATGAAGCAAGCTTTATATTTTCATTTCATCTGCATACATATTACATCAGAAAAGAGGACTACAGAAATGCACCTGTGAATTTCATGGTGTGATAAATTAGACACACATTTACAAAATTTATCTGCAGAAAAAAATTATCTTTAGTTCTTCAAAACTGGGTGATACAAATACACTTTGCCTTTTCTGCAATAACATGATGTTGAACATTAACAAGATCTTGAACATTAACATGAAATGGGAACATTAACTTGATGTTGAAAATTAAAATGATATTGAACATTAACAAGATGCTGAACATTAACATGTTGAATATTAACAAGATGTTAAGGATTAAAATTTTAAATACCAATTAGTTCTAACCAGAGTCACAGGAGTAAAGTTTAATTAAAATTAGTATACATTATTTCTTACTTCAGGTAAACATATGATTAAGTGGCAACAAAGGAACCAATAAATTTAGACAATGGAAGAAACAAAGATTAGTCACTTGCTTGTTCAAATACAGAAATCAAATGATGAAATGAAGTGCAAGATACAGAATGATAATAAAAATGTAGTGATCTTGTACAAACTTAACATATCTATCCTATTTTCTACCTGCATTTTACCCAAATATAGATTCTATTTAAGCTGCAATGCTTTTTGGTTAACTCTCCTGAAATAATATATTATCCATCAGCAGATCAGGAGCAGTGCCCAAACTATTGTAAATTTATTTATATGGAAATCAATATGTTCTGTTTTGCCCTTCCCAACCCATCTACCCCACCCCCTTTGTCACAAGCCATGGACTGTAATCTGCTACACTCCTTTATCACCAACATCTGCCTGTGTTGTGATTTCTTCATCTTTTTGTCAGTACACAGAAACAAAAATATGTCATCAACAACACTATGCAACAATCTCCAACACATCAATGAATGGGCCTGTTTGACTGATAAGTGACTGTGCTTGGAAGAGAAACTTTGATTGGCTAATTCAAACAGTGTGGAAGGTCATATTGGTTCATAAAGGTGAGAAAAATTTACTTACGCTCACAGTAATTGGTGAAGCAGATTTATACAATTTGATTAGAAGAAAAGGATATCCCTACACAGGCTGCCACAAGTGATGCAGTGTAGTGGATTATTGCCCATGGCTTGTTACACTGCCCTGTCCATGGAAACATCTCCAACAAAAATGACATTTTTGGTATAGACATTTTGTGGCAGAGTTCAAAATTCTTTGTTTGCTGTGATTTAAAAATCCTAAGAAATCAATACTGCATGAACAGAAGAAAGTTCAAATTAATAATGACTTAAAATTTTAGACAAGCTCAAGCCGAGTAGAAATAAAGACAACCTCCTCTCCCCAACACACACATAATGGGTGCCCCTAATGCCTTCCCCTCTGCCAATATCCAAGCCAATGCCCCAAATGCCTTCCCCTCTGCCAAAATCCATGCCAATGCCACTAAAACCTTCCCCTCTGCCAATATCCATGCCAATGCCCCTAATGCCTTCCCCTCTGCCAAAATCCATGCCAATGCCACTAAAACCTTCCCCTCTGCCAATATCCATGCCAATGCCCCTAATACCTTCCCCTGTCAATATCCATGCCAATGCCCCAAATGCCTTCTCCTCTGCCAATATCCATCCCAATACCCCTAATACCTTCCCCTCTGTGAATATCCATGCCAATGCCTCTAATACCATCCCCTCTGCCAATATCCATTCCAATGCCCCTAATGTCTTCCCCTCTGCCAATATCCATGTCAATGCCCCTAATGCCTTCCCCTCTGCCAATATCCATGCCAATGCTCCTAATACCTTCCCCTCTATCAACAGCCATGCCAATGCCCCAAATACCTTCCCCTCTGCCAACATCCACAGCAATACCCCTAATGCCTTCCTCTCTGTCAATATCCTAATCATTAAAGAAATTCTGTGTTATTTTCTATGACGGTTTATATGCTCTGACCATTTAATGTAAAATACAAATGTAAACGTGTTTTTGTCTTCTTTTTAGTGCCTAAAATTAAGCACAGCCAGAACATTTATGTTAGCCTCCAAAGAAAAAATTACTCAGTGGACAAATGGTGTATTACTGCTAACAGTTCTGAATTAAGAATGTCATTTTATCAAACTAATCATGAATTATACAGAAAGAACATAAAGAACAATATAAAGAAGCCTCAGTAAATAAATAAATAACATAAATCATAAATACATCTGTTTATTGTGAAATGTGTAAAACATAAGTTGCAAATATGAGAAGGTTTGAATTTGTTACCTGGTCCCAATTAATGTAAAATTTGCCCTTCATGGGGTCTGTGTCAATAATTTTGTTCCTCTCCAGATATTCAGCCCCATGGAAGAAAGCAATTGCAGCAGCAGTGCTAAATCCTGTTTAAGAAAAAATAACAACAGCTATTTATTAAAAATACTTTTCTAATAAACCAATGGAACCATATTTTTCCTGCTTTCTTTCATTTTAAGGACATTCCATTTTGTCATATGTTCTGCCAGTAAGATATTACTGAGTGTTAATCAGATTATCTCCTTACCATCTTTAGCCATGAGCCTCTGGAAATTCACTCCACTTAATAAAATAAACTCAAAATATCAAAGAAATTTGCATATAAAATCTTATGAACACTTTAAAAATCCAATTACCATTTTTTTTACAAATTGAAGTAAATTATGCAAATTATTAAGTAAAGCCTGCACATGCCACTTTTCCGAAAGTTACTTTTACAATGACAATGTTGGATATTTCATGACGAAATACTGTAAATATATATAAACCATATGACATGCAAAAAATACATATTATTTTCATTTTAAAGGTGCTTATTACCTACATTTATCTCAAATGTACTTGCTTAAACTTAAAATTGAAATCAAAATTTCACAAGGAAATGGGTTTAAAATCAACATATACCTGCCAAATATGCAAAGAATCCTGCTGTATTTGCCACCCAAGTAAGTCGTCTACAACAGAGCACAAGGCCAAACAGGTAGGCAAGCACGAAGAAGAATAATGCTACCACATAGAAAGCTAGATGACATCTTGTCAAATCTGAAGTAAAAAACATAGAATCCACAAAAATTTGTATTTATGAAAATGAGTATGGGGTGGGATTGGTTGAACCAACAAGTCAAGTCAAATACAACATGAAAGTCTTTTATTCCTACAGTTGGGCATAAAACTGGCCTTATAATTTTATCAAGATTATGCTTCTAATTTCCCTTACGGGAATATGCGTATTCAGCTCATATGAAAACTGGCACAAATAATCAATGGATAATAGTCAAAATACAAAGTCTGGCAGGCAAACGACATACATTCACCAGGTGCAAGAGTGTCAAGCCATGATAATGTATGAACTATATCGTCTTGAACACTTTGTAAACTGATGCCAACTGCCTGCCACACTCCGATATTATGATGTACCAGGCAGTATTCTAAATACCATTTTGACTGCAACTCTATGAAGCTTTATATGGCAGTGTAATAGACCATAGATTCTAATCTCATTAAATTCAAAGAAGAACTTTACTGAAAGCTTGATAACTTATGGACAAATACAAAGCTAGAATTATGTTTTTGTACGGCACATATTCCGCTGCTACCCTGTCTTGACCGCCACATTAAATTTAGCCTTATGTGTAAATCCCTGCAGTAAGGACCACCCCAAGGGTAAATATCATTTGAGTATGTGCACCTGTACTTTTATACCAAGTGTGAATTGGGAGGGAACCTCTCAAGCTATGTTTGAAAGGCCTAGACTCCAGTTGATAATGATAATTACATATAAAAATTAGTCTATGTGCCCAGTAAGTGTATACATATATGGTTACAGGGTGGGGACCTCCATAGTTTCCGAGTTGCGATGCAGGTAGCAAGTCCCTGAGGTTTCTGATGGATCATTTGGTTATAGTTAATTGCATATCTAAATTTGCATTTTCATTCCCATTAAGTGCATATATGATTATACGATGGAGATCCCAGTTTCACTTTTTATGACCCAGGTGACAAGTTACTGGTGGCATGGAAAGACAAGGTATCACCCAGGTGGTCATAGTCTAATGTGTTGATTGTTTGCACTTTGATCACACATACCAATTCTCTGGCACAAGACGTTCAGCTCTGGTGTCATTTGTAATGAATGCCATTCTTCAGCACAAGATAGGCTATATACATGGCGGCCAGTATTAACAGTGGAGGAAGAACCCAGGAAATCCCCGGAAAGAACCACCGACCCTCGAGAAGCTACTGGCAAGTTTTCTCACATACCCACACTGACCAAATCCGAGACTCGAACCTATGCAGACAGAGGTGAGATGGCAGTGATCCGTAACGGAGAGCGCTTTAGACCACTCAGCCACTCGGGGGGCCCCCTGGTCAGAATGATGAAGTTCAATGATAATACATACATGGTTACAGATCATTTGACTGTATCACAATATCCTGTACTTTTTGGTAAATTCAAGATAAAAAAAGGTGAGAAAAAGCAATTGACAATAAATATATACATAAGTGATGTGTAAGAAAACTGAACATGTGATCAGATGAACATAATACAAAAATAAAAAATATCATATAAGTAATGGCAAACAAAGCTGTTTATGATTTCTCTAACAAAAACATTCTTGCTTCCACAATACAAAATACAAAATGGCTGCCACTAATTCTCTTTAGGATCTTCAGGTAGATTTGTGTGTGTGTGTGTGTGTGTGTGTGTGTGTGTGTGTGCACATGTGCATGCATGTTTACAGATCAATGAATACAGTGTCAAATATTCCTTCTGTTTCATGTCTTTGAACAAAAGCTAATATATATAGACAGTTAAGAAAGAAAGAAAGTAATGTCTTTTGTATTCACTTACGAAGTCTGGAAAAATATTCAGTACTGAAGCCATCAGTGTCCTTTGGGATTGCCAACTGAACATAGTAGCAATATCCATCAACAATTGGGTCATCTGGATGTTGTTGGAGTTCAAAAACTGAAATGAATGAAGTTTTAAGCAAGAAATAAAAATAATGTAATAATGTATTATATCTCTCACTGGGCCAACCAAACCCTTCTTGAATAAAACTTCTTACTCAAACATTTTTTTATTTTCTTGGCTAAGTATATTAAAGTGGTCTTTAATATGTATGAAATACTGTCTGAAGGACCAAATTTAATGCCAGGTATATATATATATATATATATATATATATATATATATATATATATATATATATATATATATATATATATATATATATTATACCACATGACTTTAAGTTTAATGAAAGCATCCTATTGACTGGTTCACCAATTTTAATTTCCCATCGGATACAAAATCTTGAAACAATTAAGTCTGAGGATAAAATAAAGAATGGCTATTCAATCATGTATAAAGATGTATTGAAATGGCATAGGGCTAACTGCAAATTAAATTTCCTCAAGTACTTTAATATCCCGATCATTTACTTCACTTTGAAAAAAAGAAAAAACAATGGACCGTTCTGTATTTGATGTATGTGCTCATTATCATTAGCATGGACATCATTGCTGCACATGTGCTGTGTTGATCCAACCACAAGACCAAGTTAACAAGAATGTACAAGATAAAGCGAAACTGAAAACGTTGAAGTCATCTGATCGCTATGATGTGCCACAGCAGACAATACTTTGCCCAGTGAGAAAGTAACCGTTGAAATGTCAATGTCATATGACCCGAATTCCACTTTCACATGTTGAATCGAATTGCGAGTGCTGAAAGTTCCATTCCAAATGTGGAGAATTTTAGATTTTATCTGTTGAATTACACAACAGTGGTTGATGGCTTCAATTCAAATGCTGAGTTTTTATATTGCACCTGGTGATTACACAGTGGTAGTTGATATACATCTATGGTGTATATCAAGAATGCCAATATCAAATGCTGAATCAAATTATTTGTGTCCAAACTTCCATTTCATACCTAAATGTTTTTAGAATTCACCCAATGAATTACACATCAGCAGGGCCTTCTGTTAGATTTAAAGTTTCAAGGTGAGTGTCGAAAGTAAGACGGGGTTGGGGGATCTCTCCCAATTGGGATACAGGTTTTGTTTCTTTTTTCTTCTAAGTAATTAAAAGTAACCAAGTCAATCACCTGGCTCCTGGCTGACAAGGAAAACCCTGCAGCCATGGCTGAAAGCTCTAGAATTATATAAGTTAAATTGAAAAGACAAATAACATGTGCGTGTATCAGCCAACTGGTCAATGCATAATACAAGCACATCGTAAATGCAAAAAGTGTAATGTTATATTTAAATTTAGCTGATCCCTCCTACCTGGATTGCCAAAATCTCTTTTATTACAGCATCAAGTTTGTTCCAGCCAGTGTTTAATTTCCATAACATGATCTGATTGACAAAGTGTCCAATTACTAAAACATGCTGCAGCTAGTACATTACACACAATGATTAATCCACAACAACAATTAATTGATGAAATACACATCTTGCAACAGAAAGCAAGGACTTACAAAAATTAATGGAGACCCGTATTTTAATATTTTCGGGTCTTTAATCAATAAGTAAATAATTCTCTGGCTACTCAAAGAGTCCACAGATCCACGGACTAGCTATAAACAAAATACTTCTGATTAAAGTTGAGGCCACAATAAAGGCTGATGTTCTAGCAGCTTTTATCATTTCTGGTCTACTTTATTTTTAGTACATTAACCTACCAGAACGAACCCACATTTATTGTCAGGGAAAATTAAAGTTAGAAATTCTATGTAGCAAATAGATTGTATACCTTTCTTAAGTGTCAAAGCTGCTATTTGATTGGTAAATTGAGGGCTCAACAGTACAAGACCTCATAACGTTGTCTGTCGTATTACCATTACGTCAGAGATCTTGATTTTAATTTGATTGATTGAATATACCATTTAATGTTAGTAAAATTTAAGAAATTGAAATGTAAACTTTTGTATGTGTGCAAGAATATTCAATCTATGACTGTCTGTCTTCTGTTCGATACAACAAAATATCTGCAGTACTTGATCAATAGATGAACAGACGTGCATCATCCATTCATCTAACGAGTCCTGCTAAAAGGTATCGATGCTCCAGTACCGATTGTTTTACTATGTTAACACGATGTGGTGCAGAACTCTCTGTTTTATATACTACTAATATTACACGTTGTCTTCACAATAATCGAATGTTTTCAAGGAGCATTCCAAGGGCAGTCGTTGCTATCAAAATCGCATTACTCAAAGCTACCAAAATCGCATTACTCAAATGACGTAGTATGAACTAAAATGATTTAACCCAACCAATGAAATGATGAATTCGAAACTAAGTGGTATAAAATGAAATGACTTCAGAGTTCAAATGACAATGTATTGAATGAAATGTTATGAACTGAAACGACTTGACCCAACAAACGAAATGCTGATTCCAGATTCGAAGTGGCGTTGTATTAAATGAAATGATTTGACTCAACAAATGAAATTACGAATGTCACGCCACCAAAACTTACTATTTACAGGTGCGTATACAGCATTCGGTGCAGATGTTTGCAGACGACACTCGGAGAGCCAAGATATGGGTAATTATCGACACCAAGAGAAACCTGTAACGTAGGTGTTATTTTCATACAATATAAACAACAAGTATATTTTCCAATCAGCATAAACTGACTTGATCTACTTCAAATAATGTGCGTGTATCTTTTTAACATTTTCCCCCTTTGCACTGAGCCAGCTTCCAAGACTTCGACAAACCTAGATATATCGATTACGTAGACTAAGTCTTTTAATGCCAACAAGAACATACCATTAATGCTAATATGAAGGAGGACATACTTGCCATATTCTTGCCAAGGATGATTACACCAGTTAGTATCGTACAAAATTCAGTGACAACAGGAAAGGTTATATCATTTGTTTGAAATTACTCCATGAATATTTAGAATACTTTATTGATTTATCAAAGTCTTACTAATTCAATTCCATTGTGACCGCTCCGATGGCTTAGTGGTTAGAGCGTCAGCCTCTGATGCGGGAGGTCATGGGTTCGATCCCCAGCCGAGTCATACCAAAGACTTACAAAAATTGTACTAACAGCTGCCTCGCTTGGCGCTAAGCATTAAGAGGTTAGTGTCAGGACTGGTCGGCCAGATGTCAGGATGTGACTGGGTAGGACATCATGCTACATGTCTGCGGCATTAAACCCTTGTGCTAGACATCACTATAAACTGCCACACTGTACTAACAGCTATACCACTTATTTTCGACATCGTAGCGATATGACTGAAAAATGTTAAAGCTACGTTAAAATCCAAATCACACACCCATTCCATTGTACTGTATATTACTATCCACAGAAAAAAGGTTGTATCAGAATAGTACATAAACATTTACATCACATTATAACTGGTGGAGGGAGAACCCGGAAAAACCACCGGTAAGAACCACTGACCAACGGGAAGCTACTGGCAGCTTTCTCACATGCCCATATTGGCCAAACCCGAGCCTTGAACCCATGCGGACAGAGGTGAGATATCAGTGATTGGTAAAGGTGACCACTCGGCCACCTGGGGCCCGCGATCTATAATTCTGTATTGAGGTTTTGTAATAAGTGCAAATTACTCAATAACTAGAAAATAACAAACGTTCGTAAATTTATTTAAGTATTACATTTTAAAACAGTTAATAGTCGACATCACGAAAGGGGCCTGCATGGCCACGTTGATGTACAGTATACTTTAGTGTGTACTTTTAAGGATTTTAAGTTTAAATATTTAAACTCTGATAAAATCTATCGGTCTCTCTTCCTAGATATTTCCGTACATCCTGTCCTGAAATGGGGCTTATCATTATGATGATGTTCTTTTTCTTTCTTACCGAAACACTCGTAATTATCTAATGTTATAAAAGTAAGGATACAACTGTCTGTCTGTTCACTTATTCATTTCTTCATAAATCGGCTCTGGAAAATTGTTGAACACTCTTGGAAAGAAGGGTGCTCTTTTTCAATGACTCTAATAGTTAAGTCGGGGATTCTACATGAACACATACTTGTCCTCCCAAACGCACCCTCCTCCTTTCAGGATCTAATCTCCTTACTCGATAGATCTAGTTTGCTGAAGCCTTAGACGCTGATGCATTTAAAACAAACAAACCAACAAAAATATATCACATTGTATAATGTGGATCGACACTTTATGCTGATTGGAAAATATAGTTCTTGTTTGTATCTTATGAAAAGCGAGAATTGATTGATAAGTGTCCAAAGTTTAGCTGATATATCTCGACTGGTTTGAGAGCTAACGGATAACACATTAAAAGTATTGAAACTGAAAAACAAGAGAAAAGACATCTATACCACTAGTGTACTGTATGTACAAAATTTCATAGAGAGTTCTTAAAAGATTCTGGAGTTTAGCCCCAGAAATTAAAAGTGACTAGATGGATGTATGGACGAAAAGACAAACAGATACTGACTGGATGACTGAAATGGGTCACGTGTGGATAATGGATGGAAGAGTGAAATGAGCCGAAAATCTGACACAAGCATCAAAAATAGTAATACTGAACAATTATGAATTGCAAAAGGCATTTCTAGACCTATGCTCTAATATGTGTACCACGTTGTATTCTGGTACCTTGAACAGTCTGAGGGTTATGCACCTAAAACAAAAATGTTTAAAGAGAAAAGGATTACGGAAAGGCATACGGATCAGTCGAGAACTCACCCCAAAGTAGTTAAAATGTTAGGTTTGCAAGACCAAACTTAAAAATGCATCGACGAATTTTGTAAAATGTCATCCAGCTAAGTAGTTAACGGAAAAATTAATAATTTGCACGATTCATTTTAATTGGTATAAAAATATCAGGCGAAACATTAAAATAATTTTTTAAAAAAAATTAAATATGAGTGTCTCTCCAAATAATATACACCTCTCTCTTATGGGCCCGTCCATTTAGTACATATGTATGGAGGGGGAGGGGGTAAACCAAATGCATACGCTTGCGTATGGGGGCGGGGGCTACTGATAATTTATGTGCGCAAAGGGGGGGGGGGGAGGGTAAAACATCAATAATAATTTGTCTAATACGTAACCTGTTCAAATGAGTTCAGTCGGCGTTTTAATTTTTGCGGACACTAGTCAAACTGTTCGAAGATACGCAGCTTATTTCTTTGATGCAGCCAGACATTCAACGTTGGTGGACTGTTTTATTAAACACGTTAACATTATTAATCCTTTATGGTTTCTGCGTGGATTAAATACAGGCCGTTCTATAGACTTGGGAGTGCGTCAAGCATACGTATGTAGGTGGGGGTGGGGGTGGGGTAAAAAAGTGTGCATGTTGGTCAAGCTTTGCCAGATTTTTGCATACGTACTAAATGGATGGCCCTTATCGGACACAAATATGCAAAGAACACAAAAACTGTCACATTAAAAAAAAAGAAATGCATGCATACTTTCTTCTCAAAATACAAAAAGGTGGTCATTAAAAAAAAATAACACTTGACATGCTTCTCTAGTTGTTGACTATTGCAATGTCACATAAAAATCGGCTACGCTGCCGTGAAATGCTCTTTGTCTGTGGCTTGCGAGCACGTCACTATGATTGATCGTGGTCAAAGTCTGGGGCACGAGACGGCGATGGGGGTTGGGGGGGGGGGGCAAATGGGACTCTTCTGGGTTTACAACTGTTGAAAGGTAAAAGGGCTGGTCTGCTGCAGTGTATCAAAAGATGTTTAACTATCGCAAAAAACAAAGACAACCACGCACATTCATTAGCACACCATACATATAAGCTATGCATATTTTATGCAACATCTTACAACATAGGAATTAGTTTTATTTTTATTTTTTAAATTTAAACTGAGAATGTTCTAACAGAAATTGATTGAAAAAAATTATTGACGTTAGGGGTTTAACAAACATATTGGGATGTGTTAACTCATTCAGGAAAATCATGAAGACACATCAACCAGAATTATGGCGTGTCATGTATACTATTTAGGAAAGCAAACATCTTCCCGATTATTTATTCATATTTCCTCATTAGATATGATGACACCTTTGCATGGGATCAACCGTGAATGGTTATGTGTATACAATTCAGAGTCAACAACGCCATATTCATTCAGAGCCAACACGTTATGTCCTAGAAATAACATTGTCACTCGTCACGCAATCAAGTTTTATTACCTGCTAAATTATCTGATGCGGTAATAGATAAATAAAGCTCTTTTCACTGCAGGAATGAGTGGACAACTGTAGCAGATTTCTGTCAAGCAGGCAACAACAACTGCTGATTTTAATCAGTTTGTCTCCATTTTGACTGCATAGAATAGATAATCAGAAGTGTGTCCATATTTGACACACATAGTGCCGGATTACCAAATAGGCAGAGTTGGCACCGACCTAAGGGCCCCGCTACAATGGAATAATATTGATAAAACGTATTAGGAAATAATTTGCAAGGGGGGGGGGGGCAAGATTTCCACTGTCTTAGGGCCTCCACATGGTTTAATCCCGCACTGGACACACATGACCACGCCAATATGACGCAATTGACAAGAACAAATCTAATTCAAACACGGCCCATAATTATGCGAATATTATAAACCTACAAATGAAGTTAACAATCAGCCATAAATGTACCATAACCGGGGACAATTTTTGCCTTAAAAAGTTGAGATTCAAAACTTAACGCAAGTATATTTTAATTTAAAGCTTCATGCTTAATTCGATTTCAATCTATTAAGTCCTTAAATATTATTCTGCGGAAGATAAATTAGCTACGCTATATGCTCCAGCCATAAGTATGGTTGCTGCATACAATAATTATTTGCATTGCAAGGGGAACCACAGGTGTTCGATGATAGCTTGATGGTGAGGGGGGAAAAAAATACTCTCAAGGAAAAAAAATCATACAGAGTGACAAAAATATCTTAGATTACCCACATGACCCTTTCTGACATAGGACCCTCTCTATCATAATATAGGAGAAGGTACGTAACTTCCAAATACTTCGTTCCATGACCCTCGATTTCATTCTGCCTTTTCTGTCTTTAAAGGCACACGAACATACTATATGGTTTGTTTTACTCCCGAGATATTGTTCTATTCATCAAGCCATCATTGACTTTTCTGCGTTGTACCAAACTGAAGTTACGGGCTCCAAAACGTGCGATTTTCGAGGATTTTTACTGCTGAGACAAGTCCGAGCTCATGTGACAAGTATAACCTTTTGAGCCAATCACATTTCGGCGTTGACGTGTGTGCCTCATAGTTTACCAATTTTGAAAATAGGAGTCGCATGTATGTGAAGTGAAGAAGACAATGTCTTGCATAGAACAGGACTCCTAAAGTTTAATCTAGTTAATGGTAGGTAAAAACCTACTTTTGCATCTACCACTGTTCTGTAATTCAAGAAGGGATGCATCGTAGAGTCGCAAACATGGTACATATAGCTCTTTTCACCGGTTTTCACATGTGTACGTACTTGTCGAAAGAGACAAAATTCGCGAAAATCGCACGTTTCGGAGCCCGTAACTTCAGTTTGGTACAACGCAGAAAAGTCAGTAATGGCTTGATGAATAGAAAAATATCTCAGGAGTAAAACAAGCCATATAGTATGGTCGTGTGCCTTTAAAGACGGAAATAGCAGAATGAAATCGAGGGTAATGGAACGAAGTATTTGGAAGTTACGTACCTTCTCTCTTATATATTATGATAATATATTATGACAGAGAGTGTTCTATGTCAGAACGGGTCTTGGGGGTAATCTAAGCTATTATTGTCACTATGTTTTATTTTTTCCTCCTCAGATAATTGTTTTTTTTTTTCTCCTCAACATCAAGCACCTGTGAGAGGAACGTGTCGCCAACAGTTATCCCTCAGTATGACTAATCACTGCGACGCCAGTACAACAGTGCACAGCCAATGGTTGGGCTAGATGTTTTCGTGCTTTGGCGCTAACTCAGGTGAGTGTAATCAATGTGAAAAACTGAGGTATATTTAAAACGATAAATTCTACAAAGAACTGTACTTTGTTAAAACAACAAAATGACTTGCACTGCACTGACTCCGAAAAGCCATCAAAACAAAGAAAAATGACCCAAAAGGCAGTCAAGAGATCAAAGACCAAGGATATACGAGATCCATCGAGAACAGTAAATTTGACAGTACATCATTTACTTAATGACAGATAACCCTGTAAAACAGAGTAAATTAGCATACTTTTTAATCCCCGAAGACTTGTTTACAAATGGTACTGATTCGTTTATTATTCCCGGCCATACGAATAGCAATTAAGAAATGAGTCATTTCGATTATATATCAAGCGAATACAGCGAGTGCAATGGTCAAGAAGTGAACCATTCCTGCAGTGTAACAATCAAATATGGCGTGTACAGCTCTTGTATGTGTTACGTGAGTATGGTCAAGAAAGGAACCATTTTTACTGTATCAAGCGAATATATTCAGAAGTCAAGATGGGGGATGGGGGTGATTCATGCTATATTTGAAAGGATTTTTTTTAAAGAAACATCTGCCAAGACGGGAATCATCCCTACTATATATCGTGCACTTCAATGGTCTGACTTCCTTTACATGTGGGGCCCCAGGTATCCGACTTGTCCAATTTCCTTTACAGATTGCTGGCATCTCACCTGTCCGCTTGTCTTCGAATCACAACTCGGCCAACGTGGGTATGTGAGGAAGCTTGCCAGTACTTTTCACTCGGTGGTCATTATCACTCCTGTGGTTTTATCGGGGTCATCCTCCTCCAAATATACTGACCGCAATGTACAGCCTATCATGTGCTGAAAAATGGCGTCAAACCAACCAACTTTTACATGACTTTTCCATGACTTAGTAGTTGTTGTTGTTATTATAGGGTTTAACGCATGCTATACATGACGGCCAGTATTAATGGTGGAGGAAGAACCCGGAAAAAAACCAGAAAGAACCACCGACCCACGCGAACTTACTAGCAAGCTTTCTCACATACCCACATTGGCCGAGCCCGAGACTCGAACCCACGCAGAGAGAGATGAGATCGCAGTGATCCGTGACGGAGAGCGCTTTAGACCACTCGGTGCCCCATCCCCGAGTAGTACGAGTCCTGGGATTTGGATTTTTTTAACGTAGCTTTTAACAATGTTTCAGTCATATCGTTACGATGTCTGCAGTGTGGCAGTTTATAGTGATTCCCATTATTGGGGCATCATGTCGCAGACATGTAGGGGATCGAACTCGCGACCTCCCGTATCCGAGGCGGATGCTCTAACCACTAGGCTACCAGAGCGGTGGGGAGTCCTAGTCAACTGTTGCTCAATATAAGTTTTGAAATGATTAGATGACATCTGCACCATAGATACAGAACGATAAACGATAATGTCTTTCTCTGTCATAATCCCTCTATTCTGTCACATAGCTAACACGTCGTAACCTACGTCAAACGACCTTACACATAGATTACTACTTTTTCTTTACAAAGCAGCCAAATAAAAAAAAAATTGAGTCGTTTTAAACTGTGTACCAGTCACCAGTATGAGGTACAAATCTGCAATACACTGTCATAACTAACGACTGGGTTAGTAATAAGAGTAACTTACATGATCGATATGCATGGCTAAGACTAATTAACTAATCGTCTTGTGTACTACTGGCAAACAGAGGCTACATCGTGATACTTTTTCACAGTTTTACTTTCATTCCCCCGATGAAGTGGTATAGTTATCACACTGCCCATTTGTCTGTCTGTATATATTTTAGTTTCTCATGAATAACTATTGCCGTGCAAGGTATTTCAACCAAACATGTCAAGCAACTGATGAGGGAGATGACTTTCAGCATTTGAACTTGACATATAAAATTTTTCAGTCATATCGCTACGATGTCTGCAGTGTGACGGTTAATAGTTTATGTCTAGCACTGGGCATCATGCCGCAGACATGTAGCATGATGACCCACCCAGTCACATTATCCTGGACACCAGGCCGACCAGTCCTAACACTAACCTCTACAGTTCTGAACAATTCCCATCATCTTTATGTAATACTGGGTGAACTGGAAGAATATAGCTATTGCGATGTCCATTTGTATGCAAGTCTGTATATATTTGCGTTTCCTAAGAATAAATCTTAAATTGTTCAATGTATTTCAACCAAACGTGGTAGACATGAACATACATTGAAACTTACAAAAAATGTCTTTTCATTCAGTATTTCTATGTTACCATTGAAACAATGTTTCTCATATCTATTATATAAATCAAAAGTTCTGGACCATAGTGTACTTGTCTAAGGTATAACCACATAGTGATGACTGGACCATAAGGTGAGTGAGTGAGTGATTTAGATTTTTTACGTAGCTTTAACAATTTTCACTCATATCGCTACGATATCTGCAGTGACAGTTTATAGTGATCAGCACTGGGGCATCATGCCGCAGACATGTAGCATGATGTCCCACCCAGTCACATTATCCTGACACCAGGCCGACCAGTCCTAACACTAACCTCTTAATGCTGAGCGCGTACCATAAGATACTTTCAGTAATGACAATGACAATTGTTTATGGATAATGTAGGCCACGGGCCCATAATAATACAGTTACACAACAATACTGCAATAGAACCTTAAGCAGCAGTCTTTGCAAAAAACGGGAATCATGGGACTTGAGATTTCAAGATGACTATTGTTTGAATAACTTAAACTTTTTCTTTAGTCATTTGTTCACGGTGCCTTTTCTAGAATTGCCTGCTGTGTGTGATACATTAGGCGTGGTAGAAGGGTTCTGTAACATTCAATTTCGTTTCTCTGTATGAGAGCAGGATAGTTTTTCTTAACAGTTTGTAAAGTTCATAATATTGGACTTGAGACAAAGAAGCATATACTTTTCATCAGTTTAAAGTCACATTAACCAAATGAACATTGTACCGTGTGAATCGTGTATACGGTGTGCTTTGAAATGAATAAACTATGGATTTATATATTTTGGAAAACGACGAATCGACTTTTAAAATGCCTGTCGAAGGTAAATATACAATTTTCCAACGAATAGATCTAGTACGTGTCTGCAAGTGACATAATGGGGTTTGTTCCGCCGGGTGATGTATACACTAAAACGTCCATTTTGGAAATGACGAGTCAGCCTGTAAATATACAGAAGCTTTATACTGATTCACGACTCGAACAACATAAATGGGGAAAAGTAGGTTAGCCCAAATCAGGATTATTTTAAACGCTTGAATAAGTATTTATGCATTGTCCTGTCCGTACACTAGACTCAACACACCCTAGAGCTACGCCTGATTAATGTACATTTCGTTTGCAGGTAAAACTACCTTCATTTCATGTCTAACTAGCACAATACTCTTTTCAGTGTACGACTCTTTAACAACACACCCACGTCTCGGATGTCACTGATCCACCCGAATGTAAATGTTTGCAGGAATATATTTGTCTTAATGTAAATGATGAAATACCGAGACCACTGTGGCTTAGAACATATGTACTAGTAGGTATCAGCCTATATGACCCTTTCAACAAATCCACCCCTCTCTGGCCACTTCAACAAATCTATCTGATGGATGGAAACCGCATTCGTATAACAAAAGGGAAAAGGTCAAGACTGGAGGCCGGACGAGGAGAGTACATGTGTTTGGTGCGTGTAAAGGCAAGATGGGTGAATCAAACTTCGAATGTCGATACCTGGGTGTGCCTGCGTCATTGTGTGAGTCAGTGTGTCAAATTTTACGCTGGAAGACATTCTAAACGTTCATCCAGCCACGTATCACTGATTAAACTGAACGCAAGGTAGAAATTTAGTTTGGTGATTTCGGGTAACTCTGATATTTGACAGCCTATAAGAGTTTGACAAACTTTTCACTTTCAGCATAGACTCTCGTGAATTTTCCATAGTCATTGCCTAGAAAATATGTTGTGGTTATGGGGTTTAACGCCATTTTTCAGCACAAGATAGGCTATACATGGCGGCCAGTATTAATGGTGGAGGAAGAACCCGGGAAAACCCCGGAAAGAACCACCGACCCACGAGAAGCTACCGGCAAGCTTTCTCACATATCCACATTGACCGAGCCCGAGACTCGAACCCACGTAGACAGAGATGAGATGGCAGTGATCCGTGACGGAGAGCGCTTTAGACCACTCGGCCACTCGGAGCCCCTGCCTAGAAAATATACAATTGTTTTTAATGGCACTTTCCACTGCGCCAATGTCGCTAAGAAAGCGTCTCTGCCACTTTATTATCCAGTTTTGGATGGTATCATAAACAGACCAATAAAATAGTTTCCCCAAAAACTAGGCTCAATTTATTGCTGCATTTATTTTTATGACTTGCTAAGGTCATTCTAATACATCTCTTGGTTGTTGATTAAAAAAAAGTTCAATTCTTCGTTAACAAAATGCGTTACATGTGTTTTTGCATAACGTATAATTGGCAACGCTTATTGGGGCGCTTCCGTTTTTAAATCTTCGATATCGAAGTGCATAGTAATGCACTCTGTAAAGCTCTTCAATTTCGGAGGTGCATAGTTTTGCACTTTAATATATTCAATTTCGGAAGTAAATTTTGCATATCGTCCTCAATCTCATAGTGTCTAAACAGAAGTGATCGGTTTAGACAAACACCGAAACTTGAGCACTTTTCAAGACACCACTTGCTTTATCTTGCTGAGGAAATGGAAGCGAAGCGGCTTTCCAAAAGTCAGTATTTCAGATTCTTGGATTTGGAGTTTGATATTCTACCAATAAACAATAAAGCTATCGCGAATCTGTGTGTGTGTGTGTGTGTGTGTGATATAAAATCCACTGTCCGTTTGTAGCTTTTGTTATTGTTTGACAACCAACTTCAACACACAGCATCTGATATCGGGCTTTGAATTCTGCTAAATATTTTCTTCCTCCGTCGAAGCGGCAAATACATAATGATGCAGTACTTCAGCAGCTCGAGAATCAACCCCATCCACTGTTAAAAATGTTATGTCTGATCGAAAATATTTCATTCTGTAGACAAAAAGGCAATGGCTGGGTGACTCAATTAGAGGACAATTATCACATTTCACAGGTATAACAAGCTCTTTTTATTTTGAGTTGCATGCAATAGACGAATGCAAAGTGTTTCACCAAAATCGGATACAAAATTATAAATTCGGGTTCAATATATCTTAGACGTGCCAGGTATTACCGGTATACCGCTGTATTTGTTTCAGGTGGTACGTACCATAGTACTTTTTCACTTACCGGTATGTCGGTTGTTTCCGCCAGTAAGGAATGTACGGAAATTCCCGATGAATCTTGTTACCACTTCTATTAACATCTTGTTTTGATTATTCATAAAATAATATATCAAAAAATTATATTTATTTTACAAAACGGTTGTATCTGTCACAAATTATTGGTGAATATTACAAATATAATTACATTACGATCTTTCCATCACATGTTTGACACTTGTCATGTATACAATTGCGATAGCCAAACAGAATGTTGCTATACATATTCCGGCAAAATCCAACTTTTAAAAAAATAACTCATTAAAAAAATATTTTAGTTAAATACTAGCGTTATGTGAATGTGCCAAGTATGTGTATTCCTTTATAAGCTGCTAATCATCCTACGATTTTCAGGGGCGCGCCTGTTTTCTGTTTGTACTATATGTAATTTCTCAAGTCCACTAAATATTTTCTCGTTTGTTAGGTGCATTTCATGTTAAGTGGCCCTGACAAATATTCTGTTTCTTGTGTTGGCTTCTCGTTCAAAGTTTCCTTTATTATTATATCAATAATGAACCTAGAAAACTGTATACTGCAATATTAACACTTCCCGATTTTATTAATAGGTACTCTAATAAAAGGAACATGCATTTTAAAATATCAGATATAGTGTAGCTTTTGGATTACAATACTTAACATGCACACAGCAAGTTCCTCTGCTATAGGGTACTGGCCATTTAATGGGGGTGAGTGGACTGGTTGTGATATTCGTTTCAGCTGAAATATTTTTTTCTCTTATATATGAAGATAATTAATATTCTTTTCCTAATAATATCAATGTTTATAACATGGTGTTATGTTTCATATAAATCTGAGCCAGATATCTTTCACAGCTACTGACCAACGGATATAAAACAAGTTTCAGGTCCCTGTCCAAGAACACTGAATTGTTAGCCCTTTACATCTTGATAATTACCGCGTCACAATTGTGTTTTCTTCAGTACCCAGCTCTAATACCTCTTCGGCCAGCCAGGGTCGTATGCCTCGGCGTGTCCTTCTTGAAGGCGCTTGGTTCCCATTGCCTCGGCAAGATATAGTCGAATAATGCGTGTGTGTGTGTATGTGTGTGTGTGTGTGATTGGATTTTTAACGTAGCTTTAAAAACATTTCAGTCATATCGCTACGATGTCTGCAATGTGTCAGTTTATCTCCCAATCACATTATCCTGACACCAGGCCAACCAGTCCTAGCACTATCCTCTTAACGTTGAGCACCTAGCGAGGCAGCTGTTAGTACCATTTTTATTAGTCTTTTGCATGACTCAGCCGGGGTTCGAACCCAAGACGGACGCTCGAAACACTTAGGCCACCGGAGTGGTGCGTCTAATAATATGTTAAAAGTACCATTAAAACCAAGAAAAAAGTTATCAAAACACACTTCCTCAATAAAAAAACGGATACAAAGTTAATAATTATTAAAAACTCAAAACAAACATTAATCATGTAATATTTGCGAAAACTAGACCTACATTATCTACCAGACACTTGTTAGATTCCTTCTTGCATTCTTTACTTCAAGCAACCCGGATGCTCGTAACCATAAACGTCTTACAATGAAAAAAATATATAAATATGTGTGGAAAAATATGTATTATGTGATTTATAAATAGCATGCAAAAGAAGTGAAACAGGAAGTTATTAGGTCCTGAGATAATTTTTTGGACACAAGTATTCTTTTGCTCTTCATTGGCTAGGATAATGTGGTTTTTTTTTTTTTAAATAATAAAACACACTGAACAATGTACAGTTCAGTATTGGAAGAGAAACTTTGTTTAAATGTGAAATTCCTTTGAAACGATGCTCATGGGGTGTGGTTAACATACCTGGATGCACACACCAATTGTGTTCTTAGTTAATATACCCGATGAAATCTAAGATTGCTGCTTTAGAAAAGTATTGAGAGATGACATGGGTGAACTTGCATGAAGCAAGAGTTGTTACTGTCAATGAAATGAATTCAAATTAAACAATGTTCTCTTCATTTGTTCTTATAATTAATAAAAATTTGAACGGGGTATTATTCAGAATGCTATGCCAGCCGACTGAAGTGTGAGGTATTACCGGTACACCGGTTTACCGCAGTATTTTTCCGGTGATACTTACTATACTACTTTTTCACTGTACTGCCAATCCGGAGTTTTCCGCCAGTAAGAAATATACCGAAGTTCCCAAGTGATCCTGTATCTAATTTAATGATTCCATTTCTCGTGACCAAATAATTAAAAATAATTTTTTACAAAACAGTTGTGATTCTCTCAATTTAATTTGGATACTACTTATGATCCTTTAATGATACGTGTCATACATACGAACTTGGTGGTAGAATGGGAGGTTACTGAAGATATATGGGCCAAATCCAACTTCTAGCAAATTTTCGGATTAGAAAAGAAGAAGAAAAACATTTTCTTGGTTCTGCTTAGCATATTTAAATGTCAAGCATGCGTGTTCCTTTGAGAAACAGAGAATCATGGAAAGATTTTCTGGATAGCATTTCTTCTGATCGAATTTTACGTCATTTTTCAGATCCAATAAATATTTTCTCGTTTGTTTAGCAAGTGTGTTTTATGCTTACTTGGCCTCTCTGATAAATATTTTCCCCGGGTGCTGGCATCGCATTCAAAGTTTCCCACCCTATCACTACATCAATGTTAGGGTGTCAGCTATACTGTCTATATAATCACCCTCGCATTATTTACAACTACTGGGTTACAATTTATACATACTAAAGATTCCTTACTGTCATTTAATTGATTCATAAAGGAAAGATGCACTTGTGTCGAATAAAGTGCATTTCGTTCGTTTATTGCATTGACCTGGAGAGTTCAACCTAAGGGCTGATCCGGTCATGAGTATCCGTGTTGAACGAACACAATGTAAGAAAGTCGTTTAAATCACAGGTAATAAATCATGTGGAATTTGTTTGGTCTTAAGTGTTCTGATTGGTTGATAATTATGTTGCTTAGCCCAATATGCAATCAAGCAGTAAAAAAAAAAAAAAGCAAACTCGCTACAGTTGACGACGGTGTATGTTAGTATGGCAAGATGCAACTAAATAAATGGAGACACATTCAAGCATTCAATATGGCCCGTTGGCATGAATGGCCAAATAAAGGTAGATACAATGACTTAACTTCAACTATGAAAAGTATCACTTGCCGGACTTGTTTTAAAATTGGATAAAAGTATTTGTCACAGACCAGCGACTTGGACGGTTTTACTTGTCCGACTTCGAAATCATAGTCTGTGCGATTGTATCAGCTCCGACACTGTACTATTTAAGCCGTGCGAGTCGGACAATCCATTCTCCCATTTCATTTATGCGGGGCCCCGTGTGGCCGAGTGGACTAAAGCTCAATCCTTTACCTATCACTGAAATCTCACCTACGGCTGCGTAGGTTCGAGTCTAGGGCTCGGCGAAAGAGAGTAGGTGAGAAAGCGATCACTAGTTTCCCGTCGGTCGGTAGTTCTTAACAGTGTTTTCTCGTGTTCTTCCTCCGCCAGGTATACTGACCGCCATGTCTTGCGCTGAGAGATGGCGTTAAACACAAAACAACAACAACAGCATGACGTTTATGCAGTTGAGAAATATAGTCCAGTAAGAAAGAACTCTTTCCTTCAAGAAATAACAACCCGAAAATACCAGCATCTAATAAATCAAAACTAATAAAGACGACGCTATCTTCCTCTTTGAAGGAAAAATTTGACACAAAAAGTTACTGTTTTACTTTCCTTATTAATGCATTGTATTTAAGGAAAATGAGAGCTTGGGGGTAATGTTGAAATCAATGGAAGGGGAAGTGAATTTTAGTTTTTGGGGTCTCTTTAGGTCAAATGGCAGACGCTAAGCGGACTATTTCGCCCGAATGAGCCCCTCTCTCCCTCCATATCCTGTAAGTATTCGTATTCTCTAACAACTCACTATCGAAGCTTACAAGCAAACGGACACCTGCCAACCTTTTTAACTACGTACGTTTTCCTTTCTTAATGTGAACAACTTTGTTGACTAGCTGTTTGAATAGTTGACGATACATATTATTACGGGTGAGCGCACACACGAATTCTTTAAATAGAAAAAAATGACATGGGATTCGTCTTCCAGGCTATGCTTGGTTTCCCGTGGTAAAAATGAGTTTTCCGCAACAACTAATAAAACGAATCATATTTGCTTGTTTTAATAATATATATTTCATGCATTTTTATGGAAAATGGAACATAGTTAATGAATATTCCTTTGTTAAGGAGCCACGGTGGCTTAGTAAATATTATTTCGGACTGGTGACCGAAAGTGCGTTGGTTCGAATCCTGCAATCAATCATTCTGCGTCGACCACCGCGATTGTCATTGGGCAAGACTCGGCACTGTGCTGTAAAACACCAAATTATTCCAATCTAGTCTGTTGACTTTTGTCTGCTTGGTAGATATTCAGTAAAGATTCCGATCCTATAAAACGCAAAACTATAAATCGATGTGGAACTAATGGTGCCATATAATCATAATGCCCCTTGCTTTTAAAGAACAACTGTTACTAACAAACATAATTATTGTAATGCAGCCTAAATTTATATTATACTAGATAAGTAACTGATACATTTTCTTCAAATTATGGACTTGTTAAAAAGAAAGCTGTTGTTTCGTACAAACAAGGCAACACAAGTAATTTCTACCATTGCTACTAATTAAAGTGGCACCTTCTGTACAAAATAAGAACAAAAATATGCAAATATATGAATTTTTTTATAAATTAAAAAGCGACACAGGAAAATAAATTGCAGCAAAAAACTGAGCGATGAGAAATAGGAAGCTAGGGCAACAAGTACATGTGCTAAAAAATCCCCAAAATATTCCCAAAGACAGGGATGGGAGCTCCAAAACTGTATTGTTGGAATCGTCCTCTCATAGGTCATGCGTTTATAAGGTCGTATTTTGCTCTTTGGTTCACATTAGGACATAGCCTGACCCTGCGTCAAGCAAGACACGTTAATTCGCGCATACATATGTATGAGCGAGTCTCCTAATCAGCTGTGAAGTCAAAGGATGGTTCATCAATCATTCCAAAAATTTGATGCGACAGAAAAGGCCGACAATGTTATGACTGTGAATGTCACCTTCTGCCGTTAGCCATTACCTAGAACTTCCTCGTTCTGATCCGCCGTATGCTTGTAAAAAGAACTAGGATCGGATATAGTGTCCATTCCCCTAGACCCGTTGTTAGTATTGTGTCATAATTACCTCCACAAAAATTCGACGACTAATAACGCTAGTTTTAGACTATGGAAACATATTGATTTATATTTTATTTTATTCAAACATTCCAGGAATTACATCTAACATTATAAGTGTAGTTATTTCACTGACGGCTGAAACACCTTAAACTGCTGTTTTCAATGTTTGCATTGTATTTAGGGAGATCTATTCTTCGCATGTAACCTGATGTTTATCCGCCACAAATTTATCACTCATGGAAGTATCAGTTGTTGATGTTGTAGGGTTTAACGCCATTTTTCAGCACACGATAGGCTATACATGGCGGCCAGTATAAATGGTGGAGGAAGAACACGGGAAGCTTTCTCACCTACCCACACTGGCCGAACACGAGACTCGAACCCACGCAGACAGAGGTGAGATGGCAGTGACCCGTAACGGTGCGCGCTTTAGACCACTCAGCCCCTCGTGGCTGATGTAAGTATTTTTTTAATAAATGTTGCGGTAATTAATCTCTCCATTCACAATATTCGCGGCCAACATTCTTCAAGCTGTGAAAAGTAGTGCTATTGTACATCTCTAACTTACCTACAGTCACGGCACACAAAAAAAAAACCATGACAAAAATGGGACGCATCTTAGAACAATGGCAATGTCTAATACACAGTACATACATATTTCAGAGTACATTTTGTGCTTCTGGTCGCCTTATTTTCCATACAACTTGAATCGGATTATGACTAAAGTACCTGGCGAACTGCAAGGAATTGGCATGTTGAATCTTATTACTAAAAATTGCATAGTTTTTGCGCAGTTACAGCGCAAACACTTGCAAAAATCAGCCAGTCTTTGGTAACAAGATTAATACCACACAGCTTCTTTGCGATTTGCCAGGTACTTGAGTCACAGTCCTTTTTGAAGATGTGTTGAAAATAAGGAAACCGGAAGCAAAAACATACTCAGAAATTAAATGATCTGGAGGCTATCCCGATGACGTATAATAACAGCCGCGTGACAGGTATTAACACGAGTCGGACCCAAGAGAAAAATCTCCCATAACCAAATATTTCAAACCGTACAGCTTTAATGAATTGTCAATTCTGCACGGCAAGGTAACAGGAGGTAATGGAGACCAAATACTTCTAATCGGGCCATATTTATGTACTATGATATGTTGAATACTGGATCAAATATATATTGTATTCGTATTCGAGTCTAGAAATACGTGTGCCGCCATTTTGATAGGGTGTGGTCTCCCTAATGTGTATCAATCAGCTGTCATTAATGTATAAAGGTACCAATACTTACATGCTGTATCGTTGCCAGGGTAACATTCCCTGAATATTCCTCTGTGTCTTGTATGTGTCCATTTAGCTATTTGGAGTTTCTCTGACTCGCTATTGGAACTTGGTTCTTTTATCTTGCTTCTGTTGACGGTAAAATCTAACCAGTGGTCGGTCGAAAAGGAAATGGCTAAAAACACCAAAACAGCAGGTCCTAGGATCGTAGCCACAACAAAACAAACTGTCCCGCACGTACTTCGTGCCATTTTCAGATTCGAACAGGGGCCGTAAGTGTTTATAATCGAGTAAAATGAGAGGAAAGATAACAGATGCTCACGTCCAGTACGATGGCTGCCAGACCCGAAACGAAATAACTAGTAGTAATACCTGTCTATGACACACAATACCTATGGCAAGAATGTCGTCTGTACCGTATTAACACGACGATGCATCACCCTGTCTAATGTACGGTTTGAATACTTTTTCTGGAAACAAAACGTGAGGCAGTTTTCATCAAAATTACTAAAGGATTTTATAGGCGATTAAAATGTATCCAAAATTAATCGTCACTGAAACAAAACTATATAATAATTTTTGGATATGACTTGATCGTGGGTTGTATGGTATAATTGCATGGTCTCTCGCGCTCTTCGCTTCAGTGATCCTTTCTTAACGGTTTCTATCTTTGTTAGTTTCGAATAAACTGGTCCTATACACATTCGGCCAAGCTGAAAATAGTATCAAATAGAACAAAAGTTCCGGCTGTTGAGTTTTTTTAAAAAATTATTTTATTTTTTTGTTTTGCGATTCGCGAAGATATAAAATCCTTTTTTCATCCACATGGGGGAGGGACACCTCTGAGGTTTACCAGATAATATGGCTGGAAAATTGCGAGGGTCCCACATATAATCCCACATATAAATAACTTCCATCATTTGGTTTCTGATCAAATGACCAGCCACAGGGTAAGGAGTAAGAATTATTTCTGTATATTATGTATCGGTCATTTGCAAGCATATAAAAGTAACTGATACCAATTACAAAAGCAATGACAGACAAATATTTATACTATACTATACAAATACATATCTTTAAAACACAATTTAACTGATAATTCAATGGCCAAACATGTTCTTAAGGTCACCTTTATGCAGTGGTCACTGGGTCACAATAGCGACTCCTTATTCGCACACCCAGCGGCGGAATGAAACCTATTGGTTAGTGTCTTTTGCGGGCGGGGGCTGCGTAAACGAATAGGCGAAGGGCCAGTGAGATAGTTGAAGAGTTTCCAGAACATAATTGTGACCTTCTAACTGCAAAAATAGGAAACGTCATAGTTGTTTTTTTTATGGGTTGGGGATGCCGACTTTGCCTCACTCACTGCACTCCACCCCGGATCCTCCCTTGTAATGGTCATCCGCTTTCCGCGGCCGATGGTTCCTAAACAAATAATGGTTTCTCCCTGCTTTAACAATATTTATGTCATACCAATGTCAATATCATCAATACTCTTATTATATATATATATATATATATATATATATATATATATATATATATATATATATATATATATAAGTAGTGAAGGGGGTTAGATTAGCGACAATGGGAATTAGCATTAAAAACACCCTTGGGTCAGATTAGCGACAAGGGAAATTTAACATGGAGAAAAATCGTGGGTCAGATTAGCGACAAGGGAAATTAACATGGAGAAAAAAAAATCGTGGGTCTGTCTAGCGACAAAAAAGGAAATTAAACAGGGTGGGTCTTTGTAGAGTCAAGGGAAATTGAACATGGGATTTTTTTAAAAAAAAAAAATAAAAAAAAATAAAAAAGGGTAGGCAATGGAAAGGCTATCTCTTTTCGAGAAATATGGCTGGCCCTGAAAAGGGCCTTTGGGTTTATGTTAATGTATTCATTAACATAAAGGGCACCGCATTGGTCTTCTTCTTGTCCTTAGGCTGCGTCTCACTGTTGGTCCGTAAATCAGCACTCTTTTCAGGCATCCTTGTCTTTCGACGTAGATCCTACGTATCCACAGGCTGGTGTTTGTCCTGTGGACAACGGTCCATTTGGATCGGACATACATGAGCATGTCCGTCCGGAACATCATGGAAGATACAAGCGTAGAAGATTGCACATCGGTCCACATCTTGAAGCGACGAGAACAGGTGAATCAATGCACTGAACTGCGCTTATTTATAGGTACAGGTAGGATTGAAACGGATTGAGTTCATTCACCAATCCGAACACGCGTTACAAAATTCAGTCAGCCCGCATCCAATCCGAAGAGAGCAGTCTGTGACGTCTGTTGGTCTATATAGATTCGCTAGCGCTTGTGTGCAGTCAATCTATGCAACAGTGATTCAACATGACGGAAACTCAGAAAACGATCCATTGGGGTGCACCAGCAGGGGAGACTGCCCAAGGGAACCCGGACTTACTTTCAGAAGAGGTGAATTGGGATTTTGTGGATTTTCTCTCCTCGCAAGAATTTGTTCCGGAACCTTCGTTACCTTCTTCATTACCGCAAGTGGAGAATTTTAGACAGAGACAGAAAGAAGAATTGGAGAAATTTATACAACGACAAAAGGAAGCGGAACAGGCTTTTCTCCTACAGCAACAGCAAGAAGAAGAGGTAAGAAAAAAACAACAACAGCAACAGCAAGAAGAAGAAGTAGCAGCAAAGAAACAAGAGGGTGAAAATCAAACGGTCACGGTACTGTTGGACATTTTAGCGGAGTTAAGAAGTCTGAAACAAATGTATCAGACTTCTTTATTACGACCGAAGAGAATACGACCTTCCCGAGCTAAACACGTCAACCCTGTGACTAAGCCTACCGTACCACCCTTAGTGATTTCAACCCAATCATTATCATCATCATCATCAACATTACGCAGTCCAGAAGTAGCCCTTGGCCGTGGCAAAGGCTTTAGGCAGTTAAAGTTGATTGCTTAAACTCACCCCTTCACCATGAAGAAAAAGGCCCTTTTCAGGGCCACCCACATTTCTCGAAAAGAAATAAAATTTCAATTTGCCAATAACTAAAAAAAAAAAACCCATCCATTTTACCCTTATAGTACGTGTCTGTGTATGAGTGCGTGAGTGTACGTTCTTATTTTAAAATCAAAACTCAGAGACACTTACCTTATATCATTAATTTATTCTTTTATCCATTTTTTACAATCCAATTCACAATTCACAACACAACACTTTAATAAAAAGTTCATTGACTTCTTCTTTCTCCTTGTTTAGTCTCTCTGTTTTTTAAATTTCTTCACCGTCTTTTCCTCATTTTCTTCCCTTCTTCTTTTCTTCTTCTCCTGTTTCTTTGCCTCTTGTAAATAGAATTGTCTTCTTTCTTCCTCTTCTTCCTCTGAAGAATCCCTCTCTTCTTCCTCTGAAGAATCCCTCTCTTCTTCTGAAGAATCCCTCTTTTCTTCTGACTCCTCTTGTTTCTTTTTTGGGCAATCTGGAGACCAATGTCCTTTTTCTTTACAATAATAACAGGTATCTTGACTTTTGTCTTTTTTAGTCCCTGTTTTTGTTCTTTTTTGACGGTCTGGACACTTTGAAGACCAATGCCCTTTCTTCTGACAGATATAGCAAGTATCTTGACTTTTATCTCTAAAGGAAGGAGAGTAGTCCGTAGGCTGGTCTGAAGAGAATTTTCTAATGACCCCTCGCAAAGCTCTGACGAAACGTTCCATCTGGTTAGCCTCTTCCATCGTTGTGCTCGGCTTGAGAGTGAAATGAATAGTGAAAGGACAAGACACACACCCTTTTATATACGCTGGTCTGCTATGACTATAAAGTAGCTCATGGTGTTTAAACTTGAGTCATTTGACTTTTTGCTTTCAAGATGAAACGATCTAATTCATTCGAGAAGAAAGAAGAAGAAAGTAAGAGGCAGAAACGTGATCTATCGCCTCGTACCAGGGCTGAAATCTTGGCACAAATTCATGCCAGTGATTTTGAAGAGGACATGAGTGAACCAGAATCAGAACCCTCTAAACCAAGTTCACCACCCTTAGTCAACCCTGAAAAGTACTATTCCATTCGAGAGACGGAAAAGCGCTCCTCTAGAAAATTTAGAACCACGGCTTACAAATACACAGTGAAGTTTAAAGATTTCAAGGCTGAAGTGCCGTTAGAGAAAGCAGAAGTGTTCATCACTGAGGTGTGGGATTCTTTGCTCACTTCACTCAAGCAACAATGTCAACCCAAAGAAGACGATCGCTTGAGACTTTCCATACAACACGACGGTTTGAAATCCCCTGTTTGGATCGAGTTTAGCACCCCTGCAGAATTGACCGCTTCCAAAGTCATGGACAAGATTCAACACGTACAACAATCCAACGACCAGTTTGACATCACCGATGGTAAAGCCACACTGGACATGACCCACGTCTCTCCTCCTCAAGGGACTGGATGCAAAAAGATGTTATTGGTGAACGACCTTCGCAGCACCAAAAAGAGTCTCGTCCAAATTAACAACCCTCAGGACCAGATGTGTTTAGCCCGTGCCATCGTTGTGGGACGAACCTATGCCAACAAGAACGACACGGTAGAATGGAAAAGAACCTGGAAAACTATTCAACGATGCGATCGAGCCAAACAACGAAACGAAGCAGAACTCCTGTTGCAACAAGCTGGCCTGTCCAAAGACACACCCTGTGGCATTCCTGAAATGCAAAAATTGCAAGATGTCCTAGCTCCACGATACACCTTGAAAGTGCACCCTCAAGAAATGCGCGGGCCTCTGTTGTTTCGAAGCCAAGATTTTAAGGACGGAAAATACATTCACCTTTATCATCACGATGAACATTTCGATACCATTACCAGTATCACCGGATTCCTGGGATATGTTTATTATTGTGAGAAATGTGACCATGGTTATAACAATCGAGAGCAACACAAGCATTGTGGATTGAAATGCTCAGGATGTTTGGCCTCTTCACCCTGTCTGAGCGAGGAACCAGTGCCTTGTTCAACTTGTCTGCGCACGTTTGTCAGCCCTACCTGTTACCAACAACATTTGAAGACGCAAGGTTCACAGAAGAAATCCGCTTGTCAACTGCTGAGATTGTGCCCCGCGTGTGAACAAGTCATACGTACCAATAATACCAAGGCACACGTATGTTCAGGAAAGAAAAATGTCACATTTGTCACCACATCGTGGACTTGGAACACCAATGTTACGTGCAAAAATACCAACCCCCACCAGAGAAAGAGGACGGTCACAAGAAGAAAGGCAATTTCATCTTTTTCGATTTCGAATGCATGCAAGAGACTGGCATTCACATTCCTAATTTCTGCGTGGCTCATCGAGCGTGCGAGAAGTGCATTCAAGAACCTATCTTCAGTCATTGCCCTCACTGCAGCAAGATTCCTGGAGGGCGTGAAAAAATCTTTCGAGGACCGAACACGTTAGCCGATTTTGCCCAATGGGTCTTAGACCCCGTCGACAAGACGTGGAGCCAGGAGGACATCGAACGTTACCGAGATTGTCATCGCCATGCCACGGTGATGGCTCACAATTTCTCCGGATACGATGGACAGTTTCTTCTCAGATACTATACGGAACAAGGCACCGAGCGTCCTAAAGTGACTTTGAACGGAGCCAAAATCATTTTCATGCAAGTGGGACAAGTACAGTTTAAAGATTCGATGAGCTATTTGGCCATGCCTTTGAGTCGAATGCCTAAAACGTTTGGAATGACAGAAATGGCTAAAGGGTACTTTCCACACTTTTTCAATACGGAAGCCAATCAACACGCCGTTCTACCCCATTTACCTGAGGCTCACTATTACGACCCCGACAACATGCGTACCGAACAACGAGAAGCTTTCTACGCTTGGTACCAGGCTCACGCCTCGGACCCTTTCGACTTTCAGGAAGAAATGCTAAAGCATTGTCGTTCCGACGTGGACATTTTACGACGTTGCTGTGGAAAATTTCGAGAACTGTTCATGGAACACGGAGGGGTCGATCCTTTGAAAGAAGCTTGCACCATTGCCAAAGCGTGTTCCTTAGTCTATCGACAACGATTCATGCCTGAAAACACCGTGGCTGTCATCAGTCCTCAAACGACCCACTATGTCAAACGTCAATACTCGGTCAAAGCCCTACGTTGGTTACATTACTTGTGCGACAAGGAAGACAAGTGGATTCAGCATACCCGCAACGGAGGGGGCGAAAAGACCATCGGAACGTATTCGGTCGATGGCTGGGACTTAGAAAACCCCAAGATCGTGTACGAGTTTAACGGTTGCTTATTTCACGGATGTCCCGTCTGTTACCCTGACCGTGGCACTAAAAATCAGTTTTTGCAACGAACCATGGAAGACTTGTACCAGGACACTTGTCAGCGTCACCTAAAGTTAGAACAGCAAGGATACCAAGTGGTGTAAATGTGGGAACACGAGTACGATCACCGTATGAAAACCGATCCCGAGTTTAAACGCCTCGTGGAAAGTTACCAGTTCATGGACCCGCTGAACCCGAGGGATAGTTTGTACGGAGGAAGGACCAATGCCACCTGTTTGCTGTACCAAGCCGACGAAGAGAAAGGAGAAGAAATCAAATACTTGGACGTGTGTTCGCTCTATCCCTACGTGTGCAAATATTGTCGCTTTCCTGTAGGGCACCCGCAATTGTTCAAGGAACACATCGACCTGAAAAACATTCGACAATACGAAGGCTTGACCAGGTGTAAAGTTTTGCCTCCCACGAACCTATACCATCCCGTCTTACCTCACCATTGTCAAGGCAAACTGATGTTTCCCTTGTGCCGTACTTGTGCCGAAACGTGCAACCAAGACCAACCTTGTCAGCATACCCAGGAAGAACGTGCCTTGACGGGAACCTGGGTCAGCGTAGAATTGTTCAAAGCTCTGGACATGGGATACCAACTGTTAGAAGTGTACGAAATTTGCCACTTTCCCAAGACACAACAATACCACAAGGGTGATCCCAGTCAGAAAGGCATTTTCGCCGACTACGTGGATGCCTTTTTGAAACTCAAACAAGAAGCCAGCGGCTATCCTTCCTGGTGTCACACTCCCGAAGACCAAATACAATTCAAAGAGAAATACTACGAACAAGAAGGCATCACTTTAGACCACATCGAAAAAAACGAAGGCAGGCGATCGTTTGCCAAAGTGATGTTAAATTGCTTGTGGGGTAAAATGGCACAACGCCCGTGTTTACCCAAGACGGAATATTTGACAGAACCTTCCCGCTACTTCCAGATGATTCACGACAAAACCAAATACATGAAACACGTGGACGTCGTTCGAGAGAATTTGATCTTGGTCAATTACGAAGAAGATTTGAACTTTGTACAAGACGACCCTTTTGGAAATGTCATCATTGCGGCTTACGTGACAGCTCATGCTCGCTTAAAATTGTACGAAGCTTTAGAACTGTTAGGGGAACGCGTCTTGTACTTTGACACGGACAGTTGCATTTACATCCATCACCCGATTCAACATCACCCTGACATCGAAGGAGACCGTTTAGGAGCCTGGACAGACGAGCATCCCGACGACAAGATTCTAAGTTTCGTCAGTGGCGGTCCCAAAAATTACGGCTACGAATACCGGGACAAACAAGAAGTGCACACGACGTGCAAAGTGAAAGGACTGACTCTGAATTATCGTACCAGTCGTGTGGTCAACTTTGGGGTATTGAAAGAAGCCTTGCAATCGGGAGAGGATGGAAACTTTAAAGTGACCACCTATCAACCGAACAAGATTGTACGTTTACCCACTCACCACATCGTCAGTCGACCCTTGGAAAAAGTATATCAAATCGTGTACCAGAAGCGAGTGCGACTTCCCAATCATTTCACCTTACCGTATGGACACGTCGGTATTGGTCTGTATATAAAAAGGAACCCTAGGCAAGATCGATAGTTCATTGTGACTACCAAGACCGAGCGTACAAGATGAATACTTTGAAAGAGACATCGTTTCAGTTTGGGGATTGTAAAAAAGTTGTATCTTCCTCTAGTGTGACTAATACTGGATGGATAAGACCCAGGCATTGCGACGGAAAATGTCCGGAAGGAAACTGCGATTGTCCATGTGGTTACCATTGTAATTGCGTAACGGAGTTTGCAGACGAGTGCGATTGTGAGCCTTGCGATGGGTACGATGCTGTACGTTGTGACCTGAGCGATGGCGTAAAGCATCATGGGAACTTTAGTGTCCCTACCCCTATCATGGAAAGTGATGCTGTGCGTGTCAAACCTGAGGGATGCGAAAGTGATGCCGCTCGTCCTCTTGGACATTTTACTGGGTTTCGTTTTAAAGGGGAATGTTCACCTTCACGTCTACCCCCTTAAGGATGTCATCCAGCCCTGAGCAAACTCCTGTTCCTGTCACCCAACCCTCATCGAAACGAACCTGTGAAAAACGAATATTCGTTTCCTGTGCGTTTGTCGGAATACTGCGACTTTGAAAATCGTCTTCAATCGTTCAAAGGAAAATGGCCTAAGTATCTGGGAGGACCGACCTCCGAAGAATTAGCCAGAGCCGGATTTTTCTACTTGGGCGAAGGAGATAAAGTCAAGTGCTTCAGTTGCGGTGTGTCACTTCACCACTGGGAACCGCAAGATTCGGCCTACGTTGAACATGCTCGATGGTCACCGAATTGTCATTACTTACCCTTAGTGGGACCGAGACATTGAAGTAACTTCTTACCATAATAATCTGTTCATGGATACTTTACAAGAGAACATTCGTGCTTTGCCTGTGGAGTTGAGAGAACGCATTTACCGAGAGCTGGTCAAAATACAAGTGAAACGTAAAGAACAATTGCATCCGTTACGTCACCGGTGTTTGAACCACTGGTACCTGAAGGCTATACAAGGATTGATTCAATTGAAAGTGTTCCATCGGACAGACATTGATCAACGATCCTCTAGTTTTAAAAAGGATTGGTTTGGTATGGACGATTCTACCTACATCATTGTAAACGTACTGCATCGAATTCCAGAGGAAGAGTTAACGAATTACCAACATCTTGAACACAATGTCAACTTAGTGAAAGAGGAAACTTCTGAACGAATTGTAATGTGTAGATTAGTGACTCAACGATTTAAATTCGACACTGAAGTGAAACCATGTTTGTGCAAAGAGTACATTTCTTGTGTCAGACCAAAGAGGATTTAGTATGACCTATTCATGGATACTTTGCTAGAGAACATTCGTGCTTTGCCTGTGGAGTTGAGAGAACGCACTTACCGAGAACTAATCAAAATACAAGTAAAACGCAAACTCAAAGTGATTCATCCGTTTTTAAATTATGCTATGTTCCAAAGTACAAGAAGACTGATTATGAGTGGATATTACATTAGGCACAAAATTAAACGAGGCTATTGGCCACCACCCAACGATTCCAAAAACAGTGTATATACTTATGGATACTTTACAAGAGAACATTTTGGGCTTGCCTGAGGAGTTGAGAGAAAGGATTTACCGAGAGCTGGTCAAAATACAAGTCAAACGTAAAGAACAATTGCATCCGTTACGTCACCAGATCTTTAACCACTGGTACCTGAATGGTATAAGAGGACTGATTCGTCAGAAATTTTTTCACTGGTCAGACCTTGTTGAACACTTTCAGTGTATGAATGATGATGGTGATGGACCAGACGTTCGTAATTTTGGTTACTTGGAGATTCACTTACTGCAACGTATTGAGGAAGACGAGTTAAAGGATTACCAACATTTGTTACATGGAATCTGCTTAGAAAAAGACGAAACATCTAGACAAACTCTGACGTTTCAGTTACAGTATGAAACATTTAAATTCCCTACTGGAGAACGAACGTGTTTGGTTAGAAATTACCTTTATTGCTTCCGAAACAAAGACACTATAAAATCAAGTTGCCATGCCACGGATTATGTCACATATCATTCAACAGATTCCGTAGAAGGAACTCAATGACCATATTCAAACCGTGGATCATTACCATCGATTATTACAAGAACTGTATCCGTTCAATTTGGGACGACAAGTGGTGTGTGTCTTAGTGACTTGTTTTCTGGGATTTCGTTTACCAGCCGATTCTTTGTGGACTCTTTACGATCAGTACTTACCACCTCAATGGCCTTAAATGGTCACGAAAAACTCCTTTTGCTCAAAGCCTTGCGATTTCATTTGGATACTTCTCGACCTCAACAGGAAAAAAAGATTCGTCAACTTTTAGCTACCCAAGACGTGTATGACGATGTGTGTGTAGCTTGTGACTTTCATCCCAAACGGACAGATGTCCGTGCCTGGAAAGAATGGGGTTTTGAGGCTTGGACCCAAGAAGTGGCCCAGTATGCACGAGAGTTGTTCAAGGAAAAAAGTTACTTTTCAACCCGTGTTAGTGACGTTGCCAGAAGAACCCGTCACCCAGGACAGGACTGTCGTGGACAGGCCTGAAAGACCCTTTCGGGAGGACACTTGTGTGACCTTACCCCCTACTATAGAACTGGTTAGAACATTACCCAAAACATGTGGTTGTTGTACAGACACTTGTGTTTATTCCACGTTCATAGTTATCATGTGCCTTTTATTGTTGTACTTAAGCCTTTGGCTTTTATGTATTTTTGTCTTTCGTATTCATGTTTGAAAAAAAACATTCAATAAACGTGTTCTGAAAAAGTATATAAACTCTTGTCTTGTTTGTTTTTCGTGTCACAAGTGACATTTCTCACACCATGGCTACCTCTGCTGTCTCTGCTCCCTCTTCCTCTACTGTCAAAGTCATCGACGAACACTTAGATCGTGCCAGTTGGGAGGCTTTGTATCTTCGCCATCCCTTTAACATGCTCATTGCCGGACCTAGCGGTTCAGGCAAAACCGAATTCGTCAAACGTTTGATCGAACATAAACATCATTTGATCGATCGGCCACCTCAGCGGATCGTGTGGTGTTACAAAGAGTGGCAATCGGCGTACAACCTCTTGCGAGAAAGTCAAGGCGATTCCATCGTGTTTGTGAAAGGCATTCCTAAAGAAGACGACGGCATCGTCTCTGACTCCCGTCAAACCCATTTGGTCATTTTCGACGACATGTTAGGAGAAGACGAAGAAGAAATTAAATTGTGGTTCACGCGCAAAGGGCATCACCGTAATGCCAGTGTCGTTTACATCACCCAAAATTTGTTTCAACAAAGTAAAGCCCATCGCACCATCAGTCTCAATGCGCATTACGTGGTCTTGTTTAAAAGCCCTCGAGATAAATCACAAGTGCAAGTCTTAGCCAAACAGTTAGGGACGCCTTGGCTGACTCAGGCGTACGACGATGCCACTCAAACGCCACACGCCTATTTACTCGTCGATTTGAAACCTACGACTCCCGAGGATTTCCGATTTCGTACCCACTTGTTTCACCACTGCTGCCAAGACGGAGGGCCTGTCCTGTACACGTCTCCGTCCTCGACTTCATTTCACTCCCCATAAAAAAATCTATAAAAACCTCAAACCCTTTTTCGTCTGTCTCACACAGTGCGAACATGACGTCCCTTCAGTCGCATCTTCCCGTCAAATTGATTCGTGCCTTGTATGGCATCAGTCGAGAAAAAAATCCACAAACACGAGCTCGTGTCTTAGAAGCTAGTCTCAAAGAAGTCTTACGATGGTTCACGGTGACGGCACGTCAATTACTCCAAGGAATCATTCAGATTCCTCATCAAACCAAACGCTTTTTCGATCGAAACAAAGTCGCTTTGGTCCAACTGGCCGATCCCCGCATCGACACTCAAACCAAAAAACAAATCATTTTGAAACCTGGAGGGAGCGGTACTCTAGGAGGGGTCATCATTCGCTCACTCTTAAGATGGGATCCTAATGCCCCCAAAGTTATACCCAAGACAAAAGTCCAACGAAGCCCCAAGAAGAAAAAGAAAAAGACCAGGTCCCCAAGAAGAACTTCTCCAGTGGCAGGACCCTCCTCTGACCAGACACCACCACCCCGGAAAAAGAAAAGAAGCCCCGAGAAAAAGAAACAGAAAAAGTCCCCAGAAAAGAAAAAGTCCACAGAAGAAAACTAGTCGCAAGAGAGGCACCTCGGCCAGGACGCAACCTTACACTCGCAAACCACGACCTGCCACGGCAGTGACTGCGTCTCCGGCAGCCTCACGTTTATCCACTTCTCCGTTGATGTCACCAGGAACTGAAGAGTACTTGGAGACGTTGATCACACCAAGAACTTCTCCGTTGATGACCCCCAAAAGAACTTCCCCAGTGGCAGGACCCTCCCATTTAGCGGCAGTGGCTGCTGCTCACAAAGTACCTTCTCCCAAAATCAAAGTCCATGAAAGATCGGGCATGTTACAAAGTTTACTGGATTTGTCCAAGCAAGAACTGGCTCGATTTAGTCCGTTGCGTACCCCTGCACGACGTGTCATGCCTGTCCTCAAACTAATACGACGTAAAGACAATCAGTGGCGACGCGTTCCAATATAAAAAAGGCCTGTGACCAAGTAGGAGTATCAGTGAACTTGTAAAAGATGTCACCTCCAAGAAGCCAAAAAAGAAAGAGACAAACGCAGACGCGTCATCCGACAAAGCGCTTAGCCAAGCATCGACGTTACCCTAAGAAAAGACACAGTCGTTCCAAGAAAAAGAGGCGTCAACAAAGGGGAGGATTCCTTGGCGATTTTGGGAAAAACATTGTCACCTTTATGACAAAGCGATAGTCCCAAAAAAAGATAAAAGGGTGTGTGTTAAGTCATCGACGTTAGTGTCTGTTTGGTGAATGTCCCGGCACCCACAAGCAAAGATGTCACCCTCCAGAAAACCCCAAGGAAAGAAAAGGAAAGGATTGCCTCCACGTTTAGTCAAACATGGGGACATGTTATCTGTTCTGTCCAAAGATTCTCCACCCCTACGAAAAAAACTCATTCAAACGGCCTCCAAAGAGGTCATCGATACCGTGTGCGAATGTTGTTTGAACGTTTTGAAAGGCACGATCCCTTTATCCAAACACCAGAAACAATGCTTAGGCAAACATCGTCACGTTCTTCGGAAAATGGTTCAAAAGAAAATTCCCATTCGTCAAAAAAAGAAGATGTTGGTCCAACGTGGAGGCATTTTGCCTCTCTTGTTAGGCCCCATACTGAAAGGAGTCTTGGGAACCATGTTGGGAGGACTAGTGGGAGCAAGATAAAAAGGCCTTCGGAAGTCCCAAGATCTCAGAATCGACCCCTGACAACCCCATGGAAGGACGAAAACTAGCTTTAGTGCCTTACAAACGATGGATGGAATACCATCGGTGGCAAGAACAACGCACCCCGCATTTACCTCCCAATCCCAATTTGAGCGAGATGTCCCAGTTACAACACGAATTGCAGTCCTTGATGGATCGCCAAGATTTGTCCGAAACAGAAAAATCGCAAAAGTACGGTCAACTCTTGCAACGACTGCAACTCTTTCACCAGAAAGCTTTAGACGAAACAGCTCTACCCACTCTGAAAGATTTTAAGACCTTGATGAAAAGTCCAGCTCCATCATCACTACCACCACCACCACCACCACCACCACTACTACCATCCCCAGGGGTCACCAGAGATGCTACCCCACGAAGACCTGAGGAAGAAGAGATGCGAGAAGTGTTTCAAACACCGTCAGCAGCTCCCATTTCTAGTAAGATTCCAGCATCCTTGTTGACCCCGTCCCCCACACCCCAACGAGAAGAAATGAAAGCTTGGGTTAAAAAGATGATGTCCACTCCTCCTTCGACAGAAGTGAACAAGAAAGAAGGGAAACCAGAAGTGAAAAAAGAAAAGAAGACCAAAGCCATTCCATTGCCACCTCCACCTCCACCACTACCTTCGACTTCTACTCCCGTAGCCCATCAGACACGTAAATCCGTTTCCAAACCACCCTTTCGTCCCACCCAAAGTAGCATCACCGAAGAGTGGGTGACTTATTAACACACCAAAAAAAATGGAAAAAGTCTTAGCCAGCATTTACTACGATCCCTCCCATCCTGCAGGTTACGCAGGAGTTCAAAAATTGTATCGTGCTGCCAAAACTCGACTGAAAAGTCTCCGTTTACCTCAAGTGCAACGATGGTTACAATAACAAGCTACCTACACTTTGCACAAACCCATTCGACGCAAGTTTGCCAGAAGTCGCAGCCGAGTGGAAGGCATGGATCATCAATGGCAAGCCGATTTAGCCGATGTCTCTCATTTGGCCAGCTATAATCGTGGCTACAAATATTTGTTTTGTGTCATCGACGTCTTTTCCAAATTTGCCTGGGTCGTGCCCTTGACTTCCAAATCCAGCAGCGAGTTAGTGCGAGCCCTGCAACGGGTGTTGAAACAAAGCGGTCGTCACCCTCTTCGATGGCAAACGGACAAAGGCACCGAATTTCTGAACCAAACTTTCCAAAAAGAATTAAAGAAACGTGACATTCATTTTTTTACCACCGAGAATCCCGAAACCAAAGCCAGCATCGTGGAACGTTTTCAACGCACTTTGAAAGAACGCATGTGGAAATATTTTACGCATCACCACACTCTGAAGTACATCGACATCTTACCGCACCTGGTGCAAG
Organism: Sinohyriopsis cumingii; assembly: GCA_028554795.2. Classification (NCBI taxonomy): domain Eukaryota; kingdom Metazoa; phylum Mollusca; class Bivalvia; order Unionida; family Unionidae; genus Sinohyriopsis; species Sinohyriopsis cumingii. Next base: position 120,159,041 of record CM068826.1, on the reverse strand, counting down.
CGTACAACCAATCTTACCATCGAAGCATCGGACGTGCCCCGCAAGACGTGACTCCCGAGAACGAAGTGTTGGTGTTTGAGCGCCTGTTTGGTACGTCCCCGACGAGGGCTGTCCCCAAGAAAAGTGAAGTGTTGGCTGTAGGAGATTGGGTGCGCATTGGCAAAACCAAACGCACTTTCGACAAAGGTTACTTACCTAACTGGACGACCGAATTGTTTCGCGTCACTGGACGAGTGCATGGCCGTCATCCTGCCGTCTATAAATTGGAAGACATGAGCGGAGAAGTGCTCAAAGGAACGTTTTATTTACCCGAGTTACAACGTGTCACCAAAAAAGAAGACGACGTGTACGACATCGAAAGCAGTCTCGAACGCAGAACCCGTAAAGTGGGCAAACGACGTGTCAAAGAAGTCAAAGTACGTTGGAAAGGATATCCACCCAGTTTTGATTCTTGGATCGACGCTTCGCAAGTCATCGACTATAAAAAGAAGTGACCATCATGCCCTTTCACACAACAGACGCAGCTACGTCGACCACTCCTTCTTCACCCAGTTCTTCTGTGCAAGATTTACAAAAACAACCCTTGTGGGTGTGGTGTGGAGAACGTGTGCCTAAAACGCAAATCGTCTTTTTCTGCCAAATCTTCGTGGTGTATTGTGTCATCGGGGCAGCCATTGCCAATTTGAGTTTGCAACAAGGAGACAAACAATTGTGGACCATTTTATTGAGCAGTTGCATCGGTTACCTGCTTCCCAATCCCTCCCTGAAATTCTCCTCGAACGGGAACCTTGTGTCCAGTGCTAGTGCCAGTCACCACTCCAACAACCACAACCAGAACCCCATTTTGGGCGGAGACACGCCTCTGACGTCCATTAATAACCCCTCGGACAGCCACAGAACTCTGGAATTATGAGTCACGAAAACCAATTTTACTTAACCTTACCCAGTGACAGTTCCATGGAGGTGGTTCCCCACAACACGTTGTGCTGTTACACGGCCAAATTACCTCAAGCCATCCCCTTAGATCACGAAGCCCATTGGGAAGTGGCTTTAGTAGAAATGATTCACCCGACCCAAGTCCTCAATGTCCTTCCCAATCAAAATTATTTTACGGTGCAAGTTCATGACGAGCAAGTGCAAAAGTGGATGGATATCCATAGCAAATATGACAATAAAACCCATAACAAAGAAAATCCAAACTGGACCGACTATAAGTTGTCCATTCCCGCAGGTTATTATTTTAGTGGTCAACATTTGGTCAACACCATAGCCACCAGGTTTAATGGTGTGTTTCTGAAAGCTTTGGAAAGTACCAAAAAAAGTGTCACCCTGGAGTACCACAAAACAGCTCGTCGCTTCCTGATGAAATTTCCTGAGGGGGGTAAAATCATGTCTTTCTTATTTTGTGCTGAATTGTTTGACATGTTGGGCGGTGACATGGAACTGAGGAAGAAAGTAGAACAACTAAAAAAAGAAGCATCAGTCATTTCTGACAACGACAGTTTTGGCAAGTTTTTTCGTACCCCGGTAGAACTGAACCAAGGACTGAATTTGATGTTTGTGTACTCCGATGTGGTGGAGTACAACGTGGTGGGACACACCTCCGTGCCGTTACTGCGTGTCATTCCTTTCAAAGTGGATTCTGCCGCAAACGCTGACGAAGAAGGTGGAAACACTTACCACGTTCACCGCGAATTTGTCCATCCTCACTATTTACCGGTCAGCAAGTCGTATTTGGACACGGTCAACATTACTATAAAAGGAGATTTGGGACAAAATATTCCATTCACCAAAGGAAAAGTCACGGTGAAACTCCATTTTCGAAAACGGTTCTCTCACGACTCGTAAGTAAGTCATGTATCCAGTGTACCGAGGGGTTGCTCGACAGCGAGGACACGGTTTAGGAGACATGTTAAAATCAGCCTTTCGTTCGGTGGTCCCGGTGTTGAAACCGATGGTGACACGCGGATTGCACGCCTTGAAAGATGCGGCACTGACGCAAGGCAAAGAATTTCTCCAAAATGTCATCATCGACAAACAAAACCCTAAAGAAGCCTTCATGAGGGCTGGCAAAAATGTCTTGCTGCAAACGGGCAAAGACATTTTAGGCCGACGAGACACACCTATAAATGCCCTGCACGCTACCGAGTCAGGCATTCAGCAAGGACAAGGCAGAAAGAGACGACGAAGAAAACACCCTTTCACCAGACTTCAAGCTAGAAAGGCCAAGAAAAGAAGAACCGTTCGAAACTTAGACGTTTTCGATTATTGAGAGAGAACAGAACAAAAAAATGATGCACCGAGAGTCTTGCGCTTGTTCCAAGACGGAACTGGATCTGTTTGCCATGCCCCCCCCACCATGATGACCATGCAAGAATCCCAGTGGGTGGAATTTCATCCCGTCTCCTCATTGACCGATTCCGCTCCCATCGAGTTTGAAATCAAAGGACAGCCCGAAGATTACATCGATCTGAATAGCAGTTACTTGTACCTGAAAGTCAAAGTTCTAGATAAGGCTAATGGTGAAGTAGAAGCCACTGAGAATATAGCTCCCGTCAACAATTTCATGCATTCCTTGTTCAGCTCAGTGGACTTGTACTTGAATAACAAACTAGTCAGCAGCAGCATGGATACATACCCTTACCGTGCCTACCTGGAAAATCTCTTGACGTACGGAATAGATGCCAAGGACACTCATCTCAATGCTTGTGTGCTATGGGAACCTGACGAAGCGACCAAGTTTAAGATAAGTGACGCAGGTGAGAATGACGGCTTTGGGGAAAGACGAAGCAGAATCCTAGGTGGAAAGAGTTTAGAACTGATGGATCGTTTGCATTTGGACATGTGGTTGCAAGAGAAATATTTGCTAAACGGTGTCAATGTTCGCCTGAGACTGAATCGTAGCAGTGCCGCTTTCCATTTGTTGGCTGATGGTGAAGCTACTAAGACTGGCAATCCCAAAAGCCAAATCGAGGAGGCCAAACTCTACGTACGACGCGTGGAAGTGTTACCCAAAGTGGGAAACGACATCAGTCAGACGTTGAGCAGAACGACCGCCAAGTATCCCATACGACGTGTGGAAGTGAAAACGTTCACCATTCCCGTTGGACATCATTCCATGATCGAAGATCATCTGTTTCAAGGACAGTTACCGAAACGTTTAATCCTTGGTATGGTCGAGAATTCAGCCTTCAACGGAGCCTTCGGTGAAAATCCGTTCCACTTTCAACACTTCGACGTGAAGAAAATCGAAGTTAGACGCGATGGCAAGACCTTGTATACTCGACCTTTCGAGCCTGACTTTGCCAGGAAGAATTACTTGAGATCGTACTTGTCCCTGTACGAAGCCACAGGCCAGTTAGGAACCAGCACCAGTCACGGCATTACGTACGAGGATTACGCAGGAGGTTATGCTTTGTGGGCTTTCGATTTCACTCCAGACCAAGGCAGCGACGAGGGACATTTCCACCCTATAAAATCAGGCCAGATTCGTGTGGAACTTCAGTTTGCAAATCCTCTGCCAGAGACAGTGATCGTCATCCTGCATGCAGAATTCGATAATACGATAGAAATCAACAGTTTGAGAGAAGTCATTCTAGATTATTAGAAGCCATGGAAGACTGTTCTCCCTCTTTACCTAGTGGAGAAACTTTGGAGATGGAATGTGAGGAGACCGTGGAAGGAGAATCCCAAGACAAAGACGAAGAAGATATCATGATGAAGTCGAGATGGCCAGAACAAGAAGCCCATTTAGTCTCCTGTTTTGCCAAACACTTGGTCGACAAAATGACGGAACTGATCAAGAAAGATTGCTATGGATGTCAAAACGATCATCCCAGTCAAATTCAACACGATAAATGCCTGATGTTGAGTCAAGAAGAAAAATTGGACGAGTATCTGGACGAAGCTTGGAGTCTCATCTCGGACAAAGACGTGTTGCACCAGTGGTATAAAGACTTGCGTGAACATTCTTGTCCGCCATTAACCACTCAAGAGATCCATCGTATCGAAGCTCTCCTGAATCAGAATGAGGAAACAGAAGGAATAACCGTTTATTCGTCAGACATTTTCAAGCAAAAAAGTCCGGATCGAATTGACGACTTATTATTACCTGTGAAGAAGAAGAAAAAAACACACAAATCAATGGATACCTGGGAACTTTATTACCTTTTGAACCACAGTTCGTATACGGCTTCTTGGAATCCTGTCGTCTGTGCTAAAGATGAACTCCCTCATCGCAAACCTAAAGACCATCAAGCTTACGTGATCAACACGGACGACAGTCATCTCCCAGGAACCCACTGGGTAGCCGTCTACTTTCCTCAAGAAGGATGTGTGGAATATTTCGATTCGTACGGATTGCCCCCTTTGGAAGACGATATCATTGACTTTATGAGAAGAAATGCTCAAACCACCCGATTCAATAATGTGAAATTACAAGGCACAGATTCCTTGGTGTGTGGACAGTACTGTGTGTATTTTCTGCATCATCGCAGCCTGGGCTATTCCTTAGAACATTTAGTGACTCATTTTGATCCTCGTTCTTCTGCTAGAAACGATGTGAAAGTAGATCGATGGTTTTGTGACCATTATGCTTATCTTTTGTCTCAAGCTAGGAAACATAGTGTCCATCAATGGCCTAATGATTTCCAACAGTGGAAATCACAATTTCATTCACAACGTTGTCAGCCCTGTTTAAAGTAGATTGTCAATTGAGAAAAAATGTTTGTGATTTGAAAAAATGTTTGATGTTATATTGTTGGATTATTGTTAAAAATGTTAGAGTTGTTGTTTAGTGTTAAGTGATTTTTGAATAAAAAATGTTGTGTTTTGAAAAAAATGACTTTGTCTTTTGTTTAGCTATAAGAATGTTGGATTGATGCTCTTTCATTTCTTACTATCCCTCTCATGACACTCACTGAACGTTGCGGCTCGAAAACCGTGTGGGGGATGTTTTCCTTCACGTCCGCGCTTTGACTTTAAGAACCGGAGTTGTTTCCAGTCTAACCATCCATTGTCGACTCATCCTCCTACGAAGATGTGCTCCAAACTAGCTAAACTCAACGAAGCCTACGTGAATTTGCATAGGGTCAGACACAGTCTGATACCGAAGCCAGAAGAAATAGAGAATGTGAGAATGTTAAAAATCACTGAAGACCTGATAGAAGAGCTTTTCAGAGAAGAAATGAACAGGGAAAAAGAAGAATGGACAGAGAAGTACAGACTTCAGAGACAGCAGCAACAGCAGCAACAACAACAACAACAACAACAACAACAACAACAGCAGCAGCAACCTGAAGCTGACAGAGGCTTTGTCGATTGTCGTATCGACACCAAAGAGTTCTTCTTCTCTTTCCGAAGAAGCAGACCTATCGCCAGAAAGTCAATCCTCAGAGGACATCGCATTCTTAGAAACTAAAAAAGAATGCCATAGCAAACAAAAAAACAGCCCTTTTCAGGGCTACCCAATACTCTAGAAAAGAAATAACTATCCATTTGCCAATGTGTAGGTAGAGTAGTGTGAATATAAACACTAACTCTTTATTGATAGTGAGAGTGTATGCGTTTGTGTGTTTGTAAGTGCTCAAGTACGTTGGTGTGGATAGTAGATTAATATGATGTCATTTTTGGTGTTTGAGGTGTATATTTGGAGTTAGATTGGATTGCTTTGCGTATGTAAATAGTCTATTGAAGTGATTTATAAAAAATTTTAAAATAGTGATGGGTAGCATAAAAAGTGAGTGAGTGTTTCTTTTAGGTCCGCGCGTTGTTGTTTTGGATTATAATCTAGGTAAGATCAATTTTATGTTATTAGGGGGATGTTTTCCATCACGTCCGCGCTTTCAGTATAAATTGAAACTCGCTTGGCAGTCTAGCTACCCTTGTTGATTGATCAACACCGCCAGAAGAATGAACACCAGAATTGTGAAACTGTTAGAACTCCAGATGCACCTGGAATATGCCAGGCGCATAGTAAACGAACTATCAGCGGAGGCTATCGTAGAAGAAGCAAGAATAAAGAAGGAAGAGGAGGAGAGAAGAGAGAGGGAAGAAGAGGAAAAGAAAATAGGAGAGAGGATGTCATACAATATTCCCGAGACAGAGGATTGGGGTGCTGAAGCGAATCATCCCGCCTCTGCACTCTCAAGACAAAAAGTAAAAAGAGACTGGAGTCAAAGATGCGTGTGTGGCGCCAGGCCTGGAAGGTGCAACCATTAGATAGGTGCATCTGGAGTTCAAAAAAAAAACAGCCCTTTTCAGGGCTATCCAATACTCTAGAAAAGAAATAACTATCGATTTGCCAATGTGTGTGTGTGTGTGTGTGTGTAGGTAGAGTAGTGTGATTATAAACACTAACTCTTTTTAAGATAGTGTGATGGTATGTGTTTGTGTGTTTGTGCTTGTAAGAGCTAAGGTATGTTTGTGTGAATAGTAGATTATGGATTTTGTTTATTGTTTATTAGCGTATGTGGAGAGTATAGTTTGGGTTTTTATTATATGAAATGAGAAAGTAGGGGATGTTTTTCTTCACGTCCGCGCGTTGTTGGGTCATGATCTAGGTAAGATCAATTTTATGTTTTTAGGGGATGTTTTCCATCACGTCCGCGCTTTCAGTATAAAACTAACAGTGTTGGCCATTGGAGCCCATTCTACGGAATAAGCAAACAAGAAGATGCCAGCACCTTCAGCTTTATACAACGATCTTATGGGAAGTTGGTATTGGATGGTGGATGGATTGAGTGTAGTAGAAAGGGTTGAACAGGAATGGAGGTATGCAGTGACAAAAGACTTCGTCTCAAGACAAGTAACCAGCCTCCACTTATCCGTAAATATTGTAAAAGAAATGATAGAGGATGAGGAGAAGAGAATCAGAGGTTTAATTAACCCACCGTATGTGAAAGTGGGTAAGTTAAAAGAAGCAATAGATCATGTGACGAGTGCAAGGTGCTTTCTAGAAGACATTGTTGAATGGACAGATTGGTGTTTCGCGAAGTGGGGGTTAGAAAAACTTAAGAAAGCGGAAGAACTAAAGAGGAATGTGCTGACCGAAGAGGTCACGAAGATCAAAGAAAAGTGGTCAAAGGAAAGAAAAGAAGAAGAAAATAGAAAAAAAGGATGAATTAGAAAAACTGAACACAAACTGGATGAAAATCCAAGCGAAGTTCCGGGCCATGGGCCACCCGGACTGGCTGCCGGAAACAGAAAAGAAAAAGAAGAAAGGAATGATGGACAAAATAAGAGGATGGTGGAAAAAGTTAAGAAGTTAAAAGAAGAAGAAGAAAAAAACCCAAAGGCCCTTTTCAGGGCCAGCCATATTTCTCGAAAAGAGATAGCCTTTCCATTGCCTACCCTTTTTTTTATTTTTTTTTTATTTTTTTTTTTTAAAAAAAATCCCATGTTCAATTTCCCTTGACGCTATAAAGACCCACCCTGTTTAATTTCCTTTTTTGTCGCTAGACAGACCCACGATTATTTTTTCTCCATGTTAATTTCCCTTGTCGCTAATCTGACCCACGATTTTTCTCCATGTTAAATTTCCCTTGTCGCTAATCTGACCCAAGGGTGTTTTTAATGCTAATTCCCATTGTCGCTAATCTAACCCCCTTCACTACTTATATATATGGTACATCATTTTTGCAATGAAATTCATATAAAATATCTACATTGTGATGAGCTTTTTCTCACACAGTATTATACATGGATTTCATTATATCGAATATTCTACCTCTAACACCAATGTTATAAAACCATAATGATTTTTATTGTATAATCGAATGCCTTATAATATAAAAATATATAAACATATATTGTAAAGTGATTTTTTGATGTGTAATGAGTCCGCGAAGTAATAATATACCATCAATAGTAGACATTTGATTTGAATCCAGCTAGAGCCTCACTTTCATTATATATATATATATATATATATATATATATATATATATATATATATATATATATATATATATATATATATATATATATATATATATATATATATATATATATTGCCCACTCATTTGACCTTTTATCCAATACACGGATAGAAAGCTTTACCATTACGCATATTAAAGCAATTCCTGTTTAGTTACAAAATAATTAATTGGGCCATTTTATGTAAGAACTTTGAAAACCCTTCTTACCATATCTGGAAAAATATCAGTATCAAAAGTAACTTTAACAAGACAGCCACTCACATTACTAATTCATCCAACATTATATCCGAACCAGAACTATTCACAACTTTTAGTTTACTGGTGGCTTTAGAAATTCCATCGCTACCTCTAAAGTTATTCAGTTCTTCCAATAAATGTTTTCTATCCTCAAGTATATGTTCATTAAACCTGGGCTTCTTCATCAAGTACATAGAATAAAGAATATTCTTGCTGATTTATTGACTTTAAGAAACGTTTGTAAATTCGTGGGCAGAAATATGGTTTGGTCGACTTAATGGAAACAAATAGTTCTCTACATTTGTTTTGATATAAACGGAAGGGATAAGCTGCTGTTTCAGTGATGTCGATTAATTGTGTAATAACATCATTTATCACTTATTCACATAGTACTGTTTAGTTCGAAAATTATGTTATGTAACATAACTTTCAAATGTTCAGTATTGACACATATTCCTCGCTTTGGTCACTATCCTAAACAGATCTATCTGCAGCTACCTTTCCTTTCATATTTATCGACAGGAAAATATACAATACAAATTGTCTGACATAAATATTCAGTTCTACTTAGTGGAATGAGCGGATGAAGGCAAACAATCAATGACGTAATCCACTAATTTTAGCGAATACATGAAAACAATCAATGACATAATCCACTAATTCTAGCGAATGAGGGCAAACAATCAATAATATAAGCCACTAATTATAGCGAAAAGGGGCAATGACATGATCCACTAGTTCTAGTGAATAAGGGCAAACAATCAATGGCTTAATCCACTAGTTTTAGCGGACAAGGGCAAACAGTCGATGGCATAATCCACTGATTCTAATTCTAGCGAATATATGCAAACAATCAGTGATATAAGCCACTAATTCTAGCGAATGAGGGCAGACAATCAATAATATAATCCACTTATTTTAGCTAATAAATACAAACAATAATATAATCAGCCAAACGTTTATCTGCTGTTCATAAAAGTAAATTCAATGACACATTTATCATCATCAGTTCTTCCATTAAAAATTCATAAATTTGTCATTTGTCAATCATCTAATCGTACGTAAACATTTTCATTCACTTGCCAAGGGGCTTTCGACGCACGAAGAATGTCATAATCATAAATGCATTCATCGGTTAACAGTAAGTGAGCTGTTCCATCCTCCTCGACAATGTATGGAAAAGTGCGCTTTCTAGCATTGAAATCTCAACATACGAGATGATACAAGTTACTTGCAATAATGTGATTATACATTATGTAAATACTGTACATTATGACGCCTGGTCCTAGACAAACGCTAATTACGTGTTTTGACAATATTTTTACAACATCGAGTACCAATTTAAAACAAATAATCACTAAAATCTAACAAAGTTATAAACGGAAACGCAAATACAAATAGCACATGCCATCGGTTTATTACTATGACGTAATTTAATCTTAACTAAAATAACTTGATTTTAATCTTACGATTAATATAACCAGAATCACTATAAACAAACTCTAAACCATCCCTAATCCATTTTCTGTACTAAATGATAAAGCACACGCATCCCTTTTGTTTTGAAAATTTTGTCTTAAGAGTTATAGGAAGTGAAAAGAAACAGAAAATTTTAAGACTCAATAATTCTGAACTCTAAGTCTTTTGTTATTAATGTAATAGAAAGTATTCATGAAGATTTAAAGTTTTTGTGCAGAAAGTAATTTTTCATAAAATCTTTACAAATGACCTGAAGAAAGCACTGTTTTGCAAAGATATCAGCCCTCAGGTATATTGAAGGGAACCGTCACTGGCTGACAAGACATGGAGATAATAAAATATCGATTGTCTAGTCAATAATTAAGGCAAGATAGTAAGAAACCACATTAATCTAATGCCCTACACAATATTTGCCTTTTTTACCCAAACCTGTCGACATAATGGATACGTAACATACATTTGTGGAATCTCATTTATTGGCTGTCTTTATGTACATGTAACACGGATAAACCCTCGGGCAAATCACTAAGATCAGTACCTTTGAATAAGCAAGCAAAGACAGATTTTGTACTATATAGGTAGATGGTGTTTGGTATTTTCGTATTTCCAGCAAGGGGGGGGGGGAATTGTCTTGATGAAAAAGTTTCTTTTTTCAGTGAATAATATGTAATGGTACTAAAGATTGTCAATTCTTCACAAAAGTTTCATTACACGTCGATGCAGATCTTTCGGGGAAAAGTTACATATTTCATAAAAAGCGCAATTTTTATTAAGAACGTCATTTTCTTAACGACACCGTGCTCTTACACATTATAATGCGACGTTTACACGAAAGTAAATTATTGCTTTCACGATGAAGTTACCCTTTTGTTGAAAAAAATGCAATTTTTCTTCATGAAAAACGAGCCCGTACATGACATTTGAAAATGATTTTATTGAGAAAAAAAACGTTCAGGCTTTATAAGATATTTATCAGTAGTGAATAGGGGCACCCTACGGACAATGGGAATTAGCATTACAGGGACCCCTGGGTCACTCTACGGACAATGGAAATTTAACATGGCGAAAAATCGTGGGTCAATCTACGGACAAGGGGAATTTAACATGGGAATAAATCGTGGGTCACTCTACGGACAAGGGGAATTTAACATGGCAATAAATCGTGGGTCACTCTACGGACAAGGGGAATTTAACATGGGATTTTTTTAAATTTAAAAAAATTTTTTTTTAAAATAAGGGGTAGGCAATGGAAAGGCTATCTCTTTTCGAGAAATATGGCTGGCCCTGAAAAGGGCCTTTGGGTTTTCTTCTGCTTCTAATTTCTTCTTTTCCTCCACCAACTTCTTATTTTATCTCCAACACTCTTTCTCTTCTTTTCTTTCTCCTTCTCTTCTTTTTTCTCTTCCTCCTCTTCTTCTTTCTTCCTCTTCTCATTTTCCTCTTCTTTTTCAATTTTTTCGTTCCATGTTCTTATTCTTATCTTTTCCTCTTCATCCTCCTTCTCCTCCTTTATTTCTTTCATTACACCACTAATCTTGTCCTTTGCTTTTCTTAAATTGTTAATTTCCATCTTTACACGATGGGGACTATAGGAATAATGGTCTTCAACGAGTCTTATTAGCATCTGTTCCATTATTCCTAAGTTGTCTAAAACGTCTTGCAAGGTTTGTATTTTGTCCATTTGGTTTGACGCCATCTTCTTTTTATTCTTTGCAGAATGGTTTGAACGACGACTACTGTGGGTTCTTATACGAAAAGCGCGTACGTGAAGGAAAACATCCCCCTAAAACATAAAATGGATCTTACCTAGATCATGACCAAACATCGCGCGTACGTGAACGAAAACATCCCCCTACTTTCTCATTTCATATAATATAACCCTAACTATACTCTCCACATTTGCTAAGAAACCCATAATCTACTATTCACACAAACATACCTGAGCTCTTACAAACACACAAACACATACACTTCCACTATTAATAAAGAGTTAGTGTTTATTTTCACACTACTCTACCTACACACATTGGCAAATTAATAGTTATTTCTTTTCTAGACTATTGGGTAGCCCTGAAAAGGGCTGTTTTTTGAACTCCTGATGCACCTATCTAATGGTTGCACCTTCCTGGCCTGGCGCCGCACACGCATCTTCTTCCCCAGTCTTCTTTCACCTTTCTTTTGGGGAGCGCAGAGGGAGGATGATTCGCTTCAACACCCCAATCCTCTGTCTCGGGAATATTGAACGACATCCTCTCTTTTCTTTTCTTTTCCTCTTCTTCCCTCTCTCTTCTCTCCTTCTCTTCCTTCTTTACTCTTGCTTCTTCTACTATAGCCTCTGCTGATAGTTCGTTTACTATCCGCCTGGCATATTCCAGGTGCATCTGGAGTTCTAACAGTTTCACTATTCTACTAGTCATTCTTCTGGCTGTGTTGATCAATCAACAAGGGTAGCTGGACTGCCGAACGAGTTTCAATTCATACTGAAAGCGCGGACGTGAAGGAAAACATCCCCCTAAAAACATAAAATTCATCTTACCTAGATCATGACCAAAAAAACATCAACAACGCGCGGACCTAAAAGAAACACTCACTCAATTTTTTATGCTACCCATCACTATTGTAAAATTTTTATAAATCACTTCAATTGACTATCCACATACGCAAAGCAATCCAATCTAACCCAAAATATATACCTCTAACAGCCAAAAAAAACTAACATCATTTTAATCTACTATCCACACCAACCTATTTTTTTCACTTACAAACACAATCACACAAACACACAAACACATACCCTCACTTTTTTTAAGAAAGAGTTAGTGTTTATTTTCACACTACTCTACCTACACACACACACACTGGCAAATCGATCGTTATTTCTTTTCTAGAGTATTGGGTAGCCCTGAAAAGGGCTGTTTTTTTTGTTTTGCTATGGCATTCTTTTTTAGTTTCTAAGAATGCGATGTCCTCTGAGGATAGACTTTCTGGCGATAGGTCTGCTTCTTCGGAAAGAGAAGAAGAATTCTTTGGTGTCGATACGACAATCAACAAAGCCTCTGTCAGCTTCAGGTTGCTGCTGCTGCTGTTGTTGCTGCTGTTGCTGCTGTCTCTGAAGTCTGTACTTCTCTGTCCATTCTTCTTTCTCCCTGTTCATTTCTTCTCTGAAGAGCTCTTCTATCAGGTCTTCAGTGATTTTTAACATTCTCACATTCTCTATTTCTTCTGGCTTCGGTATCAGACTGTGTCTGACCCTATGCAGATTCACGTAGGCTTCGTTGAGCTTAGCTAGTTTGGAGCACATCTTCTTAGGAGGATGAGTCGACAATGGATGGCTAGACTGGGAACAACCCTGTTCTTAAAGTTAAAGCGCGGACGTGAAGGAAAACATCCCCACACGGTTTTCGAGCCGCAACGTTCATGAGAGGGATAGTAAGAAATCAAAGAGCATCAATCCAACATTCTTCTAGCTAAACAAAAGACAAAGGCATTTTTTTCTAAACACAACATTTTTATTCAAAAATCACTTAACACTAAACAACAACATTTTTAACAATAATCCAACATTATAACATCAAACAATTTTTTTCTAATCACAAATATTTTTTGTTCAAATACAATCTACTTTAAACAAGGCTGACAACGTTGTGAATGAAATTGTGATTTCCACTGTTGGAAATCATTAGGCCATTGATTGACACTACGTTTCCTAGCTTGAGACAAAAGATAAGCATAATGGTCACAAAACCATCGATCTACTTTCACATCGTTTCTAGCAGAAGAACGAGGATCAAAATGAGTCACTAAATGTTCTAAGGAATAGCCCAGGCTGCGATGATGCAGAAAATACACACAGTACTGTCCACACACCAAGGAATCTGTGCCTTATAATTTCACATTATTGAATCGGGTGGTCTGAGCATTTCTTCTCATAAAGTCGATGATATCGTCTTCCAAAGGGGGCAATCCGTACGAATCGAAATATTCCACACATCCTTCTTGAGGAAAGTAAACGGCTACCCAGTGGGTTCCTGGGAGATGACTGTCGTCCGTGTTGATCACGTAAGCTTGATGGTCTTTAGGTTTGCGATGAGGGAGTTCATCTTTAGCACAGACGACGGGATTCCAAGAAGCCGTATACGAACTGTGGTTCAAAAGGTAATAAAGTTCCCAGGTATCCATTGTTTTGTGTTTGTTTTCTTCTTCACAGGTAATAATAAGTCGTCAATTCGATCCTGACTTTTTGCTTGAAAATGTCTGACGAATAAACGGTTATTCGTTCTGTTTCCTCACTCTGATTCAGGAGAGCTTCGATACGATGGATCTCTTGAGTGGTTAATGGTGGACAAGAATGTTCACGCAAGTCTTTATACCACTGGTGCAACACGTCTTTGTTCGAGATGAGACTCCAAGCTTCGTCCAGATACTCGTCCAATTTTTCTTCTTGACTTAACATCAGGCATTTATCGTGTTGAATTTGACTGGGATGATCGTTTTGACATCCATAGCAATTTTTCTTGATCAATTCCGTCATTTTGTCGACCAAGTGTTTGGCAAAACAGGAGACTAAATGGGCTTCTTGTTCTGGCCATCTCGACTTCATCATGACAACTTCTTCGTCTTTGTCTTGAGATTCTTCTCCTTCCACGGTCTCCTTACATTCCATCTCCAAAGTTTCTCCACTAGGTAAAGAGGGATAACAGTCTTCCATGGCTTTCTAATAATCTAGAATGACTTCTCTCAAACTGTTGATTTCTATGGTATTATCGAATTCTGCATACAGGATGACGTTCACTGTGTTCCCTGCATCCAGTACATTCGCAAACTGAATTTCCACACGAATCTGGCCGGATTTTATAGGGTGGAAATGTCCCTCGTCGCTGCCTTGGTCTGGAGTGAAATCGAAAGCCCACAAAGCGTAGCCTCCTGCATATTCTTTGTAATCAATGCCGTGACTGGTGTTGGTTCCTAACTGGCCGGTGGCTTCGTACAGGGACAAGTACGATCTCAAGTAATTCCCGTCACCAAACTTAGGTTCGAAAGGTCGGGTACACAAGGTCTTGCCATCGCGACTGACTTCAATCTTGGACACATTGTAATGATGAAAGTAGAAAGGATTTTCGTTGTCCATTGAAAGCTGAATTCTTGACGATACCAACAATCAAACGTTTGGGTAACTGTCCTTGGAACAGATGATCTTCGATCATGGATCGCTGTCCAGCAGGAATGGTGAAGGTTTTCACTTCCACGCGTCGGATCGGATACTTGGCGGTCGTTCTGCTCAACGTTTGACTGATGTCGTTTCCCACTTTAGGCAGCACTTCCACACGACGCACGTAGAGTCTGGCTTCTTGGATGATGGTTTTGTAAGTGGCATCATTAGCAGCCATCAAATGGAAAGCGGCACTGCTCCGATTCAGTCTCAGACGGATATCCACCCCGTTCAGCAAATACTTTTCTTGCAACCACATGTCTAGATGCAAGCGATCCATCAGTTCTAAACTACGACTTCTAGCAATTTTCGCTCGTCGTTCTACAAATCCCGATAGATTTTGAGCATCCCCAGCAACTGTAATGCTGTTGAACCTAGTCGCTTGGTCAGGTTTCCATACCACGCAAGCATCCAGATGAGTGTTCTTGGCTTCTTTTCCGTACGTCAAGAGATTTTCCAGGTAGGCTCGATAAGGGTAAGTATCCATGTTGCTGCTGACCAGTTTGTTATTCAAGTACAAGTCCACTTCGCTGAACAAGGAATGCATGAAATTATTGACGGGAGCTACTACATCATCATCGGCTAGGTCAGCGTTGGGGGGTTCGATCACTTTCACTTTTAAGTATAGGTAACTGCTATTCAGATCGATGTAATCTTCGGGTTGTCCTTTGATTTCAAACTCGATGGGAGCGGAATCGGTCAATGAGGAGACCGGGTGAAATTCCACCCACTGGGATTCTTGCATGGTCATCATGGTGGGGGGCATGGCAAACATATCCAGTTCCGTCTTGGAACAAGCACATGACTCTCGGTGCATCATTTTTTCTGTGTCTCAATAATCGAAAACGTCTAAGTCTCGAACGGTTTTTCTTTTCTTGGCCTTTCTAGCTTGAAGTCTGGTGAAAGGGTGTTTTCTGCGTCGTCTCTTTCTGCCTTGTCCTTGCTGAATGCCTGACTCGGTAGCGTGCAGGGCATTTATAGGTGTCTCTCGTCGACCCAAAATGTCTTTGCCCGTTTGCAGCAAGACATTTTTGCCTGCCCTCATGAAGGCTTCTTTAGGGTTTTGTTTGTCGATGATGACATTTTGGAGAAATTCTTTGCTTTGCGTCAGTGCCGCATCTTTCAAGGCGTGCAATCCTCGTGTCACCATCGGTTTCAACACCGGGGCCACCGAACGAAAGGCCGATTTTAACATATCTCCTAAACCGTGTCCTCGTTGTCGAGCCACCCCTTGGTACACTGGATACATGACTTACTTACGAGTCGTGAGAGAACCGTTTTCGAAAATGGAGTTTCACCGTGACTTTTCCTTTGGTGAATGGAATATTTTGTCCCAAATCTCCTTTTATAGTAATGTTGACCGTGTCCAAATACGACTTGCTGACCGGCAAATAGTGAGGATGGACAAATTCGCGGTGGACGTGGTAAGTGTTTCCACCTTCCTCGTCAGCGTTTGTGGCAGAATCCACTTTGAAAGGAATGACACGCAGTAACGGTACGGAGGTGTGTCCCACCACGTTGTATTCCACTACATCGGAGTACACAAAGATCAAATTCAGTCCTTGGTTCAGTTCTACCGGGGTATTAAAATACTGGCCAAAAGTCGTGTTGTCGTAAATGATTGGTAATTCGTTTTTTTCTTCTTTTAATTTCTTCCTCAGCTCCATGTTACCGCCCAACATGTCAAACAATTCAGGACAAAATTCAATGGACACGATTTTACTCCGCTCAAATTTCATCAAGAAGCGACGAGCTACTTTGTGGTACTCCATGGTGACACTTTTGTTCTTGACAATCTCAAAAGCTTTCCCAAACACGCCATTAAACCTGGAGGCTATGGCGCTGACCAAATGATGACCACTGAAATAATAGCCTGGGAGAATGGACAAGTGGTAGGTGGTCGTTTTAGTGATTTGATCATAGGTTTTAATGTCATATATGGTTCTCTTATCCAACTCCTGTTGCAATTGCTCGTCATGAACTTCCACCGTGAAAAAATTTTGATTGGGAATGACATTGAGGACTTGGGTTGGGTGAATCATTTCTACCAAAGCCACTTCCCAATGGGCTTCGTGATCTAAGGGGATGGCTTGAGGTAATTTGGCTGTGTAACAGCACAACGTGTTATTGGGAAACACCTCCATGGAACTGTCACTGGGTAAGGTTAAGTAAAATTGGTTTTGGTGACTCATAATTCCAGAGTTCTGTGGCTGTCCGAGGGGTTAGTGGATGTCAGAGGCGTGTCTCCGCCCAAAATGGGGTTCTGGTTGTGGTTGTTGGAGTGGTGACTGGCACTGGCACTCGACACAACGTTCCCGTTCGAGGAGAATTTCAGGGAGGGATTGGGAAGCAGGTAACCGATGCAACTGCTCAATAAAATGGTCCACAATTGTTTGTCTCCTTGTTGCAAACTCAAATTGGCGATGGCTGCCCCGATGACACAATACACCACGAAGATTTGGCAGAAAAAGACGATTTGCGTTTTAGGCACACGTTCTCCACACCACACCCACAAGGGTTGTTTTTGTAAATCTTGCACAGAAGAACTAGGGGAAGAAGGACTGGTCGACGTAGCTGCGTCTGCTGTGTGAAAGGGCATGATGGTCACTTCTTCTTTTTATAGTCGATGACTTGCGAAGCGTCGATCCAAGAATCGAAACTGGGTGGATATCCTTTCCAACGTACTTTGACTTCTTTGACACGTCGTTTGCCTACTTTACGGGTTCTGCGTTCCAGAATGCTTTCGATGTCGTACACGTCGTCTTCTTTTTTGGTGACACGTTGTAACTCGGGCAAATAAAACGTTCCTTTGAGTACTTCTCCGTTCATGTCTTCCAATTTATAGACGGCAGGATGACGGCCATGTACTCGTCCAGTGACGCCAAACAATTCGGTCGTCCAGTTAGGTAAGTAACCTTTGTCAAAAGTGCGTTTGGTTTTGCCAATGCGCACCCAATCTCCTACGGTCAACTGTCCACTTTTCTTGGGGACAGCCCTCGTCGGGGACGTACCGAACAGGCGCTCGAACACCAGCACTTCGTTGTCGGGAGTCACGTCTTGCGGGGCACGTCCGATGCTTCGATGGTAAGATTGGTTGTACGCTTGCACCAGGTGTGGTAAGATGTCGATGTACTTCAGAGTGTGGTGATGCGTAAAATATTTCCACATGCGTTCTTTCAAAGTGCGTTGAAAACGTTCCACGATGCTGGCTTTGGTTTCGGGATTCTCGGTGGTAAAAAAATGAATGTCACGTTTCTTTATTCTTTTTGGAAAGCTTGGTTCAGAAATTCGGTGCCTTTGTCCGTTTGCCATCGAAGAGGGTGACGACCGCTTTGTTTCAACACCCGTTGCAGGGCTCGCACTAACTCGCTGCTCGATTTGGAAGTCAAAGGCACGACCCAGGCAAATTTGGAAAAGACGTCGATGACACAAAACAAATATTTGTAACCACGATTGTAGCTGGCCAAATGAGAGACATCGGCTAAATCGGCTTGCCATTGATGATCGATGCCTTCCACTCGGGTGCGACTTCTGGCAAACTTGCGTCGAATGGGTTTGTGTAAAGTGTAGGTAGCTTGTTCTTGTAACCATCGTTGCACTTGAGGTAAACGGAGACTTTACAGTTGAGTTTTGGCAGCACGATACAATTTTTGAACTCCTGCGTAACCTGCAGGATGCGAGGGATCGTAGTAAATGCTGGCTAAGACTTTTTCCATTTTTTTATTTTTTGTGTGTTGGTGTGTTAATAAGTCACCCACTCTTCGGTGATGCTACTTTGGGTGGGTCGAAAGGGTGGTTTGGAAACGGATTTACGTGTCCGATGGGCTACGGGAGTAGAAGTCGAAGGTAGTGGTGGTGGAGGTGGAGGTGGCAATGGAATGGCTTTGGTTTTCTTTTCTTTTTTCGCTTCTGGTTTCCCTTCTTTCTTTTTCACTTCTGTCGAAGGAGGCGTGGACATCATCTTTTTAACCCAAGCTTTCATTTCTTCTCGTTGGGGTGTGGGGGACCGGGTCAACAAGGATGCTGCAATCTTACTCGAAATGGGAGCTGCTGACGGTGTTTGAAACACTTCGCGGGTCTCTTCTTCCTCAGGTCTTTGTGGGGTAGCATCTCTGGTGACGGTTGGGGATGACAGTAGTGGTGGTGGTGGTGGTAATGATGATGATGGTGCTGGACTTTTCATCAAGGTCTTAAAATCTTTCAGAGTGGGTAAAGCTGTTTCGTCTAAAGCTTTCTGGTGAAAGAGTTGCAGTCTTTGCAAGAGTTGACCGTACTTTTGCGATTTTTCTGTTTCGGACAAATCTTGGCGATCGATCAAGGACTGCAATTCGTGTTGTAACTGGGACATCTCGCTCAAATTGGGATTGGGAGGTAAATGCGGGGTGCGTTGTTCTTGCCACCGATGGTATTCCATCCATCGTTTGTAAGGCACTAAAGCTAGTTTTCGTCCTTCCATGGGGTTGTCAGGGGTGAATTCTGAGATCTTGGGACTTCCGAAGGCCTTTTTATCTTGCTCCCATCAGTCCTCCCAACATGGTTCCCAAGACTCCTTTCAGTATGGGGCCTAACAAGAGAGGTAAAATGCCTCCACGTTGGACCAACATCTTCTTTTTTTGACGAATGGGAATTTTCTTTTGAACCATTTTCCGAAGAACGTGACGATGTTTGCCTAAGCATTGTTTCTGGTGTTTGGACAAAGGGATCGTGCCTTTCAAAACGTTCAAACAACATTCGCACACGGTATCGATGACCTCTTTGGAGGCCGTTTGAATGAGTTTTTTTCGTAGGGGTGGAGAAGCTTTGGACAGGACAGATAACAGGTCCCCATGTTTGGCTAAACGTGGTGGTAGTCCTTTCCTTTTCTTTCCTTGGGGTTTTCTGGAGGGTGACATCTTTGAGTCTTTAGGAGCACCTAAAAACACTGATACCCTACTCGGTCACAGGCCTTTTTTATACTGGAACGCGTCGCCACTGATTGTCTTTACGTTTTATCAGTTTGAGGACAGGCATGACACGTTGTGCAGGGGTACGTAACGGACTAAATCGAGCCAGTTCTTGCTTGGACAAATCCAGTAAACTTTGTAACATGCCCGATCTTTCTTGAACTTTGATTTTGGGAGAAGGTACTTTGTGAGCAGCAGCCACTGCCGCTAAATTGGAAGGTCCTGCCACTGGGGAAGTTCTTTTGGGGGTCATCAATGGAGAAGTTCTTGGTGTGATCAACGTCTCCAAGTACTCTTCAGTTCCTGGTGACATCAACGGAGAAGTGGACAAACGTAAGGCTGCCGGAGACGCTGTGGCAGGTCGTGGCTTGCGAGTGTAAGGTTGCGTCCTGGCCGAAGTGCCTCTCTTGCGACTAGTTTTCTTCTTCTGTGGACTTTTCTTTTTCTGAGGACTTTTTCTCTGTTTCTTTTTCTGGGGGCTTCTTTTCTTTTTACGGGGTGATGGTGGTGGTGTCTGGTAAGAGGAGGGTCCTGCCACTGGAGAAGTTATTCTTCTTGGGGACTTGGTCTTTTTCTTTTTCTTCTTGGGGCTTCGTTGAACTTTTGTCTTGGGGATAACTTTGGGGGCATTAGGATCCCATCTTAAGAGTGAGCGAATGATGACCCCTCCTACAGTACCGCTCCCTCCAGGTTTCAAAATGATTTGTTTTTTGGTTTGAGTGTCGATGCGGGGATCGGCCAGTTGGACCAAAGCGACTTTGTTTCGATCGAAAAAGCGTTTGGTTTGATGAGGAATCTGAATGATTCCTTGGAGTAATTGACGTGCCGTCACCGTGAACCATCGTAAGACTTCTTTGAGACTAGCTTCTAAGACACGGGCTCGTGTTTGTGGATCTTTTTCTCGACTGATGCCATACAAGGCACGAATCAATTTGACGGGAAGATGCGACTGAAGGGACGTCATGTTGACGTTGTGTGAGACAGACGAAAAAGGGTCTGAGGTTTTTATAGATTTTTTTTTCATGGGGAGTGAAATGAAGTCGAGGACGGAGACGTGTACAGGACAGGCCCTCCGTCTTGGCACCAGTGGTGAAACAAGTGGGTACGAAATCGCAAATCCTCGGAGGTCGTAGGTTTCAAATCGACGAGTAAATAGGCGTGTGGCGTTTGAGTGGCATCGTCGTACGCCTGAGTCAGCCAAGGCGTTCCTAACTGTTTGGCTAAGACTTGCACTTGCGATTTATCTCGAGGGCTTTTAAACAAGACCACGTAATGCGCATTGAGACTGATGGTGCGATGGGCTTTACTTTGTTGAAACAAATTTTGGGTGATGTAAACGACACTGGCATTACGGTGATGCCCTTTGCGCGTGAACCACAGTTTAATTTCTTCTTCGTCTTCTCCTAACATGTCGTCGAAAATGACCAAATGGGTTAGACGGGAGTCAGAGACGATGCCGTCGTCTTCTTTAGGAATGCCTTCCACAAACACGATGGAATCGCCTTGACTTTCTCGCAAGAGGCTGTACGCCGATTGCCACTCTTTGTAACACCACACGATCCGTTGAGGGGGCCGATCGATCAAATGATGTTTATGTTCGATCAAACGTTTGACGAATTCGGTTTTGCCAGAACCGCTAGGTCCAGCAATGAGCATGTTAAAGGGATGGCGAAGATACAAAGCCTCCCAACTGGCACGATCTAAGTGTTCGTCGATGACTTTGACAGTAGAGGAAGAGGGAGCAGAGACAGCAGAGGTAGCCATGGTGTGAGAAATGTCACTTGTGACACGAAAACAAACAAGACAAGAGTTTATATACTTTTTTTCAGAACACGTTTATTGAATGTTTCAAATATGAACACGAAAGAGAAAAATACATACAACCCAAATAGTGATGTACAGGAATAAAAAACACATCATAACAATCAAAGTGGAATATAAACAAGTGTCTGTACAACATGTTTTGGGTAACGAAGATGCCCTAGGGACAGTGTGTAATGTTCTTACAGTCTCTACATGAGGTATTGTCACACAAGTGTCCTCCTGGAATGACCTTTCAGGCATGTCCATGACAGTCCTGTCCTGAAGCGAGTGGTTGTTCTCGGTGACGGGTTCTTCTGGCACCGTCACTAACACAGGTTGAAAAGTAACTTTTTTCCTTGAACAACTCTTGTGCATACTGGGCCACTTCTTGGGTCCAAGCTTCAAAACCCCCTTTTTTCCAATCACGAACATCTGTCCAATTTGGATGTAAGTCACAAGCTACACACACATCGTCATACACGTCTTGGGTAGCTAAAAGTTGACGAATCTTTTTTTCCTGTTGAGGTCGAGAAGTATCCAAATGAAAACGCAAGGCTTTGAGCAAAAGGAGTTTTTCGTGACCATTTAAGGCCATGGAGGTGGTAAGTACTGATCGTAAAGAGTCCACAAAGAATCGGCTGGTAAACGAAATCGCAGAAAACAAGTCACTAAGACACACACCACTTGTCGTCCCAAATTGAATGGATACAGTTCTTGTAATAATCGATGGTAATGATCCACGGTTTGAATATGGTCATTGAGTTCCTTCCACGGAATCTGTTGGATGACATGTGACATAAACCGTGGCATGGCAGCCTGTTTTTATATTCTCTTTTTTTCGGATGCAATAGACGTACTTTCTAGCCAGAGATCTTCGTTCTCCAGTAGGGAATCTAAATCTTGCATACTGTAACCGAAACGTCAGAGTTCGTTTAGGTGTTTCCTCTTCCTCTAAGTAGATTCCACGTAAAATATGTTGGTAATCCTTTAACTTGTCTTCCTCAATGTATTGCTGTAGGTGAATCTCGAAGTAACCATAATCATGAACATGTCGATCATTAACGACCTCAAAGTTTTGAACAAGGTCTGACCATTGAAAGAATTTCTGACGAATCAGTTCTCTTATACCATTCAGGTACCAGTGGTTAAAGATCTGGTGACGTATCGGATGCAATTGTTCTTTACGTTTCACTTGTATTTTCACCAGCTCTCGGTAAATGCGTTCTCTCAACTCCACAGGCAAACCCAAAATGTACTCTTGTAAAGTATCCATAAGTATATACACTGTTTTTGGAATCGTTGGGTGGTAGCCAATAGCCTCGTTTAACTTTGTGCCTAATGTAATATCCACTCATAATCAGTCTTCTTGTACTTTGGAACAGAGCATAATTTAAAAACGGATGAATCACTTTGAGTTTACGTTTCACTTGTATTTTGACCAACTCTCGGTAAATGCGTTCTCTCAACTCCACAGGCAAAGTACGAATGTTCTCTTGTAAAGTATCCATGAATAGGTCATACTAAATCCTCTTTGGTCTGACACAAGAAATGTACTCTTTGCACAAACATGGTTTCACTTCAGTGTCGAATTTAAATCGTTGAGTCACTAATCTACACATTACAATTCGTTCAGAAGTTTCCTCTTTCACCAAGTTGACATTGTGTGAAAGATGTTGGTAATTCGTTAACTCTTCCTCTGGAATTCGATGCAGTACGTTTACAATGATGTAACTACAATCGTCCATACCAAACCAATCCTTTTTAAAACTAGAGGATCGTTGATCAATGTCTGTCCAATGGAACACTTTCAATTGAATCAGTCCTTGTATAGCCTTCAGGTACCAGTGGTTCAAACACCGGTGACGTAACGGATGCAATTGTTCTTTACGTTTCACTTGTATTTTGACCAGCTCTCGATAAATGCGTTCTCTCAACTCCACAGGCAAAGCACGAATGTTCTCTTGTAAAGTATCCATGAACAGATTATTATGGTAAAAAAGTTACTTCAATGTCTCGGTCCCACTAAAGGTAAGTAATGACAATTCGGTGACCATCGAGCATGTTCAACGTAGGCCGAATCTTGCGGTTCCCAGTGGTGAAGTGACACACCACAA
Organism: Sinohyriopsis cumingii; assembly: GCA_028554795.2. Classification (NCBI taxonomy): domain Eukaryota; kingdom Metazoa; phylum Mollusca; class Bivalvia; order Unionida; family Unionidae; genus Sinohyriopsis; species Sinohyriopsis cumingii. Next base: position 120,135,319 of record CM068826.1, on the reverse strand, counting down.
CTGAAGCACTTGACTTTATCTCCCTCGCCCAAGTAGAAAAATCCGGCTCTGGCTAATTCTTCGGGGGTCGGTCCTCCCAGATACTTTGGCCATTTTCCTTTGAACGATTGAAGACGATTTTCAAAGTCGCAGCATTCCGACAAACGCACAGGGAACGAATATTCGTTTTTCACAGGTTCGTTTCGATGAGGGTTGGGTGACAGGAACAGGAGTTTGCTCAGGGCTGGATGACATCCGTAGGGGGGTAGACGTGAAGGTGAACATTCCCCCTTAAACCCGGTAAAATGTCTAAAATTACGAGCGGCATCGCTTTCGCATCCCTCAGGTTTGACACGCACAGCATCACTTTCCATGACAGGGGCAGTGAGAACAAAGTTCCCATGATGCTTTACGGCATCGCTCAGGTCACAAGGTACAGCATCGTATCCATCGCAAGGCTCACAATCGCACTCATCTGCAAACTCCGTTACGCAATTACAATGGTAACCACATGGACAATCGCAGTTTCCTTCCGGACATTTTCCGTCGCAATGCATGGGTCTTATCCATCCAGTATTAGTCACACTAGAGGAAGATACAACTTTTTTACAATCCCCAAACTGGAACGATGTCTCTTTCAAAGTATTCATCTTGTTCGCTCGGTCTTGGTAGTCACAATGAACTATCGATCTTGCCTAGGGTTCCTTTTTTATATACAGACCAATACCGACGTGACCGTACGGTAAGGTGAAATGATTGGGAAGTCTCACTCGCTTCTGGTACACGATTTGATAGACTTTTTCCAAGGGTCGACTGACGATGTGGTGAGTGGGTAAACGTACAATCTTGTTCGGTTGATAGGTGGTCACTTTAAAGTTTCCATCCTCTCCCGATTGCAAGGCTTCTTTCAATACCCCAAAGTTGACCACACGACTGGTACGATAATTCAGAGTCAGTCCTTTCACTTTGCACGTCGTGTGCACTTCTCCTTGTTTGTCACGGTATTCGTAGCCGTAATTTTTGGGACCGCCACTGACGAAACTTAGAATCTTGTCGTCGGGATGCTCGTCTGTCCAGGCTCCTAAACGGTCTCCTTCGATGTTAGGGTGATGTTGAATCGGGTGATGGATGTAAATGCAACTGTCCGTGTCAAAGTACAGGACGCGATCTTCTAACAGTTCTAAAGCTTCGTACAATTTTAAGCGAGCATGGGCTGTCACGTAAGCCGCAATGATGACATTTCCAAAAGGGTCGTCTTGTACAAAGTCCAGATCTTCTTCGTAATTGACCAAGATCAAATTCTCTCGAACGACGTCCACGTGTTTCATGTATTTGGTTTTGTCGTGAATCATCTGGAAGTAGCGGGAAGGTTCTGTCAAATATTCCGTCTTGGGTAAACACGGTCGTTGTGCCATTTTACCCCACAAGCAATTTAACATCACTTTGGCAAACGATCGCCTGCCTTCGTTTTTCTCGATGTGGTCTAAAGTGATGCCTTCTTGTTCGTAGTATTTCTCTTTGAATTGTATTTGGTCTTCGGGAGTGTGACACCAGGAAGGATAGCCGCTGGCTTCTTGCTTCAGTTTCAAAAAGGCATCCACGTAGTCAGCGAAAATGCCTTTCTGACTGGGATCACCCTTGTGGTATTGTTGTGTCTTGGGAAAGTGGCAAATTTCGTACACTTCTAACAGTTCGTATCCCATGTCCAGAGCTTTGAACAATTCTACGCTGACCCAGGTTCCCGTCAAGGCACGTTCTTCCTGGGTGTGCTGACAAGGTTGGTCTTGGTTGCACGTTTCGGCACAAGTACGGCACAATGGAAACATCAGTTTGCCTTGACAATGGTGAGGTAAGACGGGATGGTATAGGTTCGTGGGAGGCAAAACTTTACACTTGATCAAGCCTTCGTATTGTCGAAAGTTTTTCAGGTCGATGTGTTCCTTGAACAATTGCGGGTGCCCTACAGGAAAGCGACAATATTTGCACACGTAGGGATACAGCGAACACACGTCCAAGTATTTGATTTCTTCTCCTTTCTCTTCGTCGGCTTGGTACAGCAAACAGGTGGCATTGGTCCTTCCTCCGTACAAACTATCCCTCGGGTTCAGCGGGTCCATGAACCGGTAACCTTCCACGAGGCGTTTAAACTCGGGATCGGTTTTCATACGGTGATCGTACTCGTGTTCCCACATTTCCACCACTTGGTATCCTTCCTGTTCCAACTTTAGGCGTCGCTGACAAGTGTCCTGGTACAAGTCTTCCATGGTTCGTTGCAAAAACTGATTTTTAGTGCCACGGTCAGGGTAACAGACGGGACATCCGTGAAATAAGCAACCGTTAAACTCGTACACGATCTTGGGGTTTTCTAAGTCCCAACCATCGACCGAATACGTTCCGATGGTCTTTTCACCCCCTCCGTTGCGGGCATGTTGAATCCACTTGTCTTCCTTGTCGCACAAGTAATGTAACCAACGTAGGGCTTTGACCGAGTATTGACGTTTGACAAAGTGGGTCGTTTGAGGACTGATGACAGCCACGGTCTTTTCAGGCATGAATCGTTGTCGATACACTAAGGAACACGCTTTGGCAATGGTGCAAGCTTCTTTCAAAGGATCGACCCCTCCGTGTTCCATGAACAGTTCTCGAAATTTTCCACAGCAACGCCGTAAAATGTCCACGTCGGAACGACAATACTTTAGCATTTCTTCCTGAAAGTCGAAGGGGTCCGAGGCGTGAATCTGGTACCAAGCGTAGAAAGCTTCTCGTTGTTCGGTACGCATGTTGTCGGGGTCGTAATAGTGAGCCTCGGGTAAATGGGGTAGAACGGCGTGTTGATTGGCTTCCGTATTGAAAAAGTGTGGAAAGTACCCTTTAGCCATTTCTGTCATTCCAAACGTTTTAGGCATTCGACTCAAAGGCATGGCCAAATAGCTCATCGAATCTTTAAACTGTACTTGTCCCACTTGCATGAAAATGATTTTGGCTCCGTTCAAAGTCACTTTAGGACGTTCGGTGCCTTGTTCCGTATAGTATCTGAGAAGAAACTGTCCATCGTATCCGGAGAAATTGTGAGCCATCACCGTGGCATGACGATGACAATCTCCGTAACGTTCGATGTCCTCTTGGCTCCACGTCTTGTCGACGGGGTCTAAGACCCATTGGGCAAAATCGGCTAACGTGTTCGGTCCCCGAAAGATTTTTTCACGCCCTCCAGGAATCTTGCTGCAGTGAGGGCAATGACTGAAGATAGGTTCTTGAATGCACTTCTCGCACGCTCGATGAGCCACGCAGAAATTAGGAATGTGAATGCCAGTCTCTTGCATGCATTCGAAATCGAAAAAGATGAAATTGCCTTTCTTCTTGTGACCGTCGTCTTTCTCTGGTGGGGGTTGGTATTTTTGCACGTAACATTGGTGTTCCAAGTCCACGACGTGGTGACAAATGTGACATTTTTTCTTTCCTCGACATACGTGTGCCTTGGCAGCATTGGTACATATGACTTGTTCACACGTAGGGCACAATCTCAGGAGTTGACAAGCACATTTCTTCTGTGAACCTTGCGTTTTCAGATGTTGTTGGTAACAGGTAGGGCTGACAAACGTGCGCAGACAAGTTGAACAAGGCACTGGTTTTTCGCTCAGACAGGGTGAAGAGGCCAAACATCCTGAGCATTTCGATCCACAATGCTTGTGTTGCTCTCGATTGTTATAACCATGGTCACATTTCTCACAATAATAAACATATCCCAGGAATCCAGTGATACTGGTAATGGTATCGAAATGTTCATCGTGATGATAAAGGTGAATGTATTTTCCGTCCTTAAAATCTTGGCCTCGAAACAACAGAGGTCCGCGCACTTCTTGAGGGTGCACTTTCAAGGTGTAGCGTGGAGCTAGGACATCTTGCAATTTTTGCATCTCGGGAATGCCACAGGGTGTGTCTTTGGACAGGCCAGCTTGTTGTAACAGGATTTCTGCTTCGTTTCGTTGTTTGGCTCGGTCGGAACGTTGAATAGTGTCCCAGGTTCTTTTCCATTCTACCGTGTCGTTCTTGTTGGCATAGGTTCGTCCCACCACGATGGCACGGGCTAAACACATCTGGTCATGAGGGTTGTTAATTCGGACGAGACTCGTTTTGGTGTTGCGAAAGTCGTCCACCAATAACATCTTTTTGCGTCCTGTCCCTTGAGGAGGAGAGACGTGGGTCATGTCCAGTGTGGCTTTACCATCGGTGATGTCAAACTGATCATTAGATTGTTGTACGTGTTGAATCTTGTCCATGACTTTGGAAGCAGTCAATTCTGCAGGGGTGCTAAACTCGATCCAAACAGGGGATTTCAAACCGTCGTGTTGTATGGAAAGTCTCAAGCGATCGTCTTCTTTGGGTTGACATTGTCGCTTGAGTGCAGTGAGCAAAGAATCCCACACCTCAGTGATGAACACTTCTGCTTTCTCTAACGGCACTTCAGCCTTGAAATCTTTAAACTTCACCGTGTATTTGTAAGCCGTGGTTCTAAATTTTCTAGAGGAGCGCTTTTCCGTCTCTCGAATGGAATAGTACTTTTCAGGGTTGACAAAGGGTGGTGAACTTGGTTTAGAGGGTTCGGATTCTGGTTCACTCATGTCCTCTTCAAAATCACTGGCATGAATTTGTGCCAAGATTTCAGCCCTGGTACGAGGCGATAAATCACGTTTCTGCCTCTTACTTTCTTCTTCTTCTTTCTTCTCGAATGAATGGGATCGTTTCATCTTGAAAGCAAAAAGTCAAATGACTCAAGTTCAAACACCATAAAATACTTTATAGTCATAGCAGACCAGCGTATATAAAAGGGTGTGTGTCTTGTCCTTTCACTATTCATTTCACTCTCAAGCCGAGCACAACGATGGAAGAGACTAACCAGATGGAACGTTTCGTCAGAGCTTTGCGAGGGGTCATTAGAAAATTCTCTTCAGACCAGCCTACGGACTACTCTCCTTCCTTTAGAGATAAAAGTCAAGATACTTGCTATATCTGTCAGAAGAAAGGGCATTGGTCTTCAGAGTGTCCAGACCGTCAAAAAAGAAAAAAAACAGGGGATAAAAAAGACAAAAGTCAAGATACCTGTTATTATTGTAAAGAAAAAGGACATTGGTCTCCAGATTGCCCAAAAAAGAAACAAGAGGAGTCAGAAGAAAAGAGGAATTCTTCAGAAGAAGAGAGGGATTCTTCAGAGGAAGAAGAGGAAGAAAAAAGACAATTCTATTTAAATGAGGCAAAGAAACACGAGAAGAAAAGAAGAAGGGAAGAAAGCGAGGAGAAAGAAGAAGAGGAAAAGAGTGTGACGGTGAAGAAATTCAAAAAACAGAGAGACTAAACAAGGAGAAAAGAAGAAATCAATGAACTTTTAATTAAAGTGTTGTGTTGTGAATTGTGAATTGAATTGTAAAAAATGGAGAAAAGAATAAATGAATGATATAAGGTAAGAGTCTTTGAGTTTTGATTTTAAAATAAGAAGCTACACTCACGCACTCATACACAGACACGTACTATAAGGGTAAAATGGGTGAGTTTTTTTTGAGTTATTGGCAAATTGAAATTGTATTTCTTTTCGAGAAATGTGGGTGGCCCTGAAAAGGGCCTTTTTCTTCATGGTGTAGTGGTGAGTTTAAGCAATCAATTTTAACTGCCTTAAACCTTTGCCACGGCCAAGGCCTACTTCTGGACTGCGTAATGTTGATGATGATTGGGTTGAAATCACTAAGGGTGGTACGGTAGGCTTAGTCACAGGGTTGACATGTTTGGCTCGGGAAGGTCGTATTCTCTTCGGTCGTGATAAAGAAGTCTGATACATTTGTTTCAGACTTCTTAACTCCGCTAAAATGTCCAACAGTACCGTGACCGTTTGATTTTCACCCTCTTGTTTCTTTGCTGCTACTTCTTCTTGCTGTTGTTTTTTTCTTACCTCTTCTTCTTGTTGCTGTTGCTGTAGGAGAAAAGCCTGTTCCGCTTCCTTTTGTCGTTGTATAAATTTCTCCAATTCTTCTTTCTGTCTCTGTCTAAAATTCTCCACTTGCGGTAATGAAGAAGGTAACGAAGGTTCCGGAACAAATTCTTGCGAGGAGAGAAAATCCACAAAATCCCAATTCACCTCTTCTGAAAGTAAGTCCGGGTTCCCTTGGGCGGTCTCCCCTGCTGGTGCACCCCACTGGATCGTTTTCTGAGTTTCCGTCATGTTGAATCACTATCGCATAGATTGACTGCACAGAAGCGCTAGCGAATCTATATTGACTAAGTGACGTCACAGACTGCTCTTTTCGGATTGGATGCGGGCTGACTGAATTCTGTAACGCGTGTTAGGATTGGTGAATGAACTCAATCCGTTTCAATCCTTCCTGTCCCTATAAATAAGCGCAGTTCACTGCATTGATTCACCTATTCTCGGAGCCTCAACATGTGGACCGACGTTGAATCTTCAACCCTTGTGTCAACAATGATGTTCAGGACGGACATGCTCATGTATGTCCGATCCAAGTGGACCGTTGTCCACAGGACCAACAGCAGCCTGTGGATAAGAAGAGTCTATATAGAGAGACAAGGTTGCCTCAAGAGGACTCTGATGTATGGCCCTGCTGTAAGACGAAGTTTGAGGAAAAGAAGATGTCGCAAATGCCCTTTATGTTAAGGGCATATTAACATAAACCAAAGGCCCTTTTCAGGGCCAGCCATATTTCTCGAAAAGAGATAGCCTTTCCATTGCCTACCCCTTTTTTTAAAAAAAAAATTTTTTAAATTTAAAAAAATCCCATGTTAAATTCCCCTTGTCCGTAGAGTGACCCACGATTTATTGCCATGTTAAATTCCCCTTGTCCGTAGAGTGACCCACGATTTATTCCCATGTTAAATTCCCCTTGTCCGTAGATTGACCCACGATTTTTCGCCATGTTAAATTTCCATTGTCCGTAGAGTGACCCAGGGGTCCCTGTAATGCTAATTCCCATTGTCCGTAGGGTGCCCCTATTCACTACTTTTATCCTTTCATGCAAAAGTAGAAGTCTTCATGGAAATGTTTTCTTTCTTTCCTGAAGTGATAAGGCTCCTTTCGTCTTGAAATATTCCTTATTTGCGACATGTTCGGCCCGCATACACACTATTTATGTGAGTAAGTGATAACTTTATAGTGAAGATTGTGAGAAAATTAAGCAAACAAATGATGAAAAAGTTTCTTCAAGAAAAAGAAGAATTTTTGCGAAAAGGCGCAATTTTCAGGAACAAAGTCACCTTTTGTGCAAGTTTCAACTACACGAACGGCCATTTTTTTTTTTATCTAACATTTGCCTAATCTAAACTCGGTTATTGGACTAAAATGTCCATAAAACAGCTACACATTGCGCGTGATCCTGTTGAAACTTATTCATGTCTGATTTTCTTGTTCTACATAGATCATTGGTAAAGTTGTGTAAAAACCAACGTAATTTTAAGTTTAGTTTCGTATTAGATTCAATCAACCAAATTAGCAAGTCGCACAGCGTTCAGTTAAGTAGCCTGCATGACTCTCCAAATTCAGCTTGACATCACACAATATGTTCTTTCGGTTCACGAATTTGTGATCAGTTATTGATAAATTCCTGTAACACGCAACGTAAACCACTTCTTTCAATGTTATGTTATGTTATATTATTACTATCATCAATATTATGTTACTACTACTTTCAGTATTCTGTTATTACTAGTAAAGATTATGTTTATAAACAAATACACTATTCTTCTAAGTGAAATGCAAAGTCTTTAATATTATAATTTACAAAATTTCCTGTTGTACCATGTCACCTCCCATAAGCCGCTAGAAAGTTAAACGAAGTGTTGTAACATATATTGTAGAATGCGCACAAATATCGCAATATACCCACGTGATAGATTTTTCTAATCAATCTGATATTTCAAAATACCTATTAATGTGATCTAACTCAGTCAATAATAATCTATGGGATAAAAGCTGAATGTCTTATACTTTTTTATTAATAATGTTATTATTAGCAACTGTCAACACATACGTAAGCACCTAATTATAGACCCTATGCAATTTTACGTTTTTAGTATATTTAAATAGACCCTAGTCACGTACTAAATCCATCTATAGATAATCAATACAATTTACAACCATAAATAAAAAATACAAAAATTAGACAAAATTATGTACTAGGAGTTACAAAAGGTATAGATATACATAACACACCATATGCAGTATTTCTTCGTGTCAACCAGTACACTACTTTCGGGGGGGGGGGGGGTTGTGGCCTCGATCTGAATTAAGAAATTCACAATAATGACCTTGCCAGATTTATGCAATATCATACTCGGCTGTTAGGTTACTCATACAAGACTAGTTTCATAGAAAACATCTTTCAAAATCAGATAACATCTATACCGTCCAACCCCTTGTCGTAGAGTCTGCACTGTATTTAATATATTCTATCTTAAATAACATGAAGGCATACTTACACTGGACCCTCATCTTATCACCCAGAAAACGATGCCTACGCTTACAATTATTACGCCATAAAATATAACAATCCATAGCTTCCTTATACGAATCTTTCATTAGGTAATTTCATCCGGGTGCCACATAATTGTTACAATTAGCACTGCAGGCGACTGTATTACACGCGTATGCATGACTTTTACAACAGTCTAATAACATTTATCAACAGCTTCCCGATGATCAAAAATGAATACAATTAACTTTGCTGACATTGCAAAGTAGCATATCAATCATGTCCGTCATCACATAATTGTTTGCACGAAAATACCTTTTGTATTATTTATAAATAAATATAAACGTAGACGGTTTCGTTGCCGCATACAGCGTTATTCACAGTGAATGGTTTCTAGCTTTAGGTCTTGACAATATAGCGCAGAATGATATAAAAGTAATAGTTTCATGGGTGGATATTTATAATGAGACAGATCGCTTTATAAACCTAGAATGAGGCCAGAAAGACTGATAAAAAGTCAGGTAGATAGTGATAGGTGGATAGGTTGGTTGGTTCATAGACTAATGGATGGAAGATAGCAGACATATATATATATATATATATATATATATATATATATATATATATATATATATATATATATATATATATATATATATATATATAGATAGATAGATAGATAGATAGATAGATAGATAGATAGATAGGTAAATAGATAGCTAAATAAACGGCCAAATATATATAAGTGGGTTGGTATTATTTAGTTAGATATATGATAAATATACAGTAGTAATAGAGTGGGAGAATTACTGCCTTGATAGTAGTGAATGGGGTGAAATTAGCGACAATGGGAATTAGCATTAAAAACACCCCCTGGGTAAGATTAGCGACAATGGAAATTTAACATTAACCACCCTGGGTAAGATTAGCGACAATGGAAATTTAACATGGGCAAAAAACCCTGGGTAAGATTAACGACAATGGAATTTAACATTGGAGAAAGAAAAAAAAAAGGAAATATCCATTCTAGCGATAAAGGCATTCGAACAATGGAAAAAAAAAATATCGATTCTAGGGACAAAGGCAATTGAACATGGGGAATAGAGTTTGGGTCTGTCTAGGGACAAGGGGAATTGAACATGGGAATAGAGTTTGGGTTTGTCTAGGGACAAAGGGGAATTGAACATGTTAGAAAAAAAAAACTACTTTAGGGACAAGGGGAATTGAACATGGGATTTTTAAAAAAAATTAAAAAAGGGGTAGGCAATGGAAAGTCAGTCTCTTTTCGAGAAATGTGGGTGGCCCCTGAAAAGGGCCTTTGGGTTTCTTCTTCTTCTAATTTCTTCTATTTCTCCACCAACTTCTTATTTTCTCTCCTACACTCTTTCTCTTCTTTTCTTTCTTTTCTTCCTTCTTTTTCTCTTCTTTCTGCTTCTCCTCCTCTTCTTTCTTCCTCTTCTCATTTTCTTTTTCCTTTTCAATTTTCTCGTTCCATACTCTCATCCTTATCCTTTCCTCTTCATCCTCCTTCTCCTCCTTTATTTCTTTCATCACAGCACTTATCATTTCCTTTACTTTTCTTAAGTTGTTAATCTCCATCTTCACTCTATGTGGGTTATAAGAATAGTGATTCTCGTGAGCGGTTACAAAACCCAAACTATACTCTCCACATACGCTAAGAAACAAGAAACAAACCCAAATCTACTATCCACACAAACATACGTGAGCGCTTACAAACACACACACACACACACACACACACACACACACACAAGAAAAAAGAGTCAGTGTTTATATTCACACTACTCTACCTACACACATGAGCAAATCGATTGTTATATCTTTTCTAGAGATTGGGGTAGCCCTGAAAAGGGCTGTTTTTTAACTCCAGATGCACCTATCTAATGCTGGCACCTTCCTGGTCTGGCACCACACACACATCTTCGACTCCAGTCTCCTTGCCAATTCACCCTTGTTGCTGTAAGCGCAGAGGCGGGTTGAGTGGCTTCACTATTCCAATCTTCTGTCTCTGGAAAAGGGAAGACTTCCTTTTCTCTTCTTCTATTTCTTATTCTAGGATAAAATGGCATCCTTACCTCCTCCTTGTAAATGTGGTGTAGCTACAGGTTGGGGAGATGTTCTTGCCTTAGGTGTCACCTTGCACACAGGGTTCATCATAGGGTGACACCTGATTTCTCTCTTTCTTTCCTCCTCTTCTTTCATTTTTCTCTCTTCCTCCTCCTGTTCTATCCTGGCTTCTTCCACAACGGCCTCCGCAGCCAGCTCGTTCAGGAGGCATCTGGCATATTCCAGGTGCATCTGGAGTTCAAAAAGTTTTTCAAGTCTGCTACTCATTTTTATTGTTGATCAATCAACAAGGGTAGCTAGACTGTCCAGCGAGTTTCAATTTATAGTGAAAGCGTGGACGTGAAGGAAAACATCCCCTAAAAACATAAAATTGATCTTACCTAGATCATGGCCAAACAACGCGCGGACCTAAAAGAAACACTCACTCACTTTTTTATACTACCCATTTCTATTCTAAAAAAATTTTTCATTAATCACTTCAATATACTATCCACATACGCAAAGCAATCAAACCCCAAATCTACTCTCCCCACACCTCAAACAGCCCAAAAAACATGATCTTAATCTACTATCCACACCAACGTACGTGAGCATTTACAAACGCACAATTCTATACACAAACACATACCCTCACACTATAAAAAAGAGTCAGTGTTTATATTCACACTACTCTACCTAGACACATTGGCAAATCGATTGTCATTTCTTTTCTAGAGTATTGGGGTAGCCCTGAAAAGGGCTGTTTTTTTGGGGGGTTTTTTTGTTTGCTATGGCAATCTTTTAGTTTCTAAGAATGCGACGTCCTCTGAGGATAGACTTTCTGACGATAGGTCTGCTTCTTCGGAAAGAGAAGAAAAACTCTTTGGTGTCGATACGACAATCGACAAAGCCTCTCTCAGGTTCAGGTTCCTGCTGCTGTTGCTGCTGTTGTTGTTGTTGTTGCTGCTGTCTCTGAAGTCTGTACTTCTCTGTCCGTTCTACTTTCTCCCTGTTCACTTCTTCTCTGAAGAGCTCTTCTATCAAGTCTTCAGTGACTTTTAGCATTCCCACATTCTCTATCTCTTCTGGCTTCGGTATCAGACTGTGTCTGACCCTATGAAAATTCACGCAGGCTTCGTTTAGCTTAGCTAGTTTGGAGCACATCTTCGTAGGAGGATGAGTCGACAATGGATGGTTAAACTGGAAACTCCCCCCGGTTCTTAAAGTCAAAGCGCGGACGTGAAGGAAAACATCCCTCCACGGTTTTCGAGCCGCAACGTTCAATCAGTGTCATGAGAGGGAGAGTAAGAAGTCAAAGAGCATGAATCAACATTCTTATAGCCAAACAAAAGACAAAGGCATTTTTTTCAAAACATTTTTTATTCAAAATCACTTAACATTAACCAAGAACTCTAACATTTTTTAACAATAATCCAACAATATAACATCAAACATTTTTTTCAAATGACAAACATTTTTTTCAATTTACACTCTACTTTAAACAGGGTTGGCAACGTTGTGAATGAAATTGTAATTTGCACTGTTGCAAGTCACTGAGTCATGGATGGACACTACGTTTCCTAGCTGAAGACAACAAAATAAGCATACTAGTCACAAAATCAACGATTTACTTTCTCATCGTTTCTAGAAACATCATGATCAAAATAAGTCACTAAATGTTCTTTTGCTGATAATAAGTGATCAATTTCGATCTCGACTTTCTCTTTGAATTTGTCAAAGAGGGCTTTGATGTAATGGATTTCTTGAGTCGTTAATGGAGGACAGAAATGTTCACCCAAGTCTTTATACCACCAACGTAACACGTCTTTTTTAAACAGACTCCAAGCTTCGTCCAGATATTCGTTGAATTTTTCTTCTTGACTGATGTTTTGACATTCATAGTAATCATGCTTCATCCATATCGTAACTGTGTCTGCCAGGTATGTAGCACAGTAGGAGACCAATTGCTGTTCTTGTTCTGGACATCTCGACTTGATCATTATGTCCTTTTCGTCTTTGTCTTGGGATTCTCCTTCCACGGTCTCCTCACATTTCATGTTTAAAGTTTCTCCACTAGGCAAAGAGGGATAACAGTCTTCCATGGCTTCTAATAGTCTAGAATGACTTCTCTCAAGCTGTTGATTTCTATGGTATTGTCGAATTCTGCATACAGGAGGACGTTCACTGTGTGATCTGGAGGTGGATTTGCAAACTGAAGTTCCACACGAATCTGGCCCGATTTTATAGGGTGGAAATGTCCCTCGTCGCTGCCTTGGTCTGGAGTGAAATCAAAACCCCACAAAGCATAGCCTCCTGCATAATCGTCGTACGAAATACCGTGACTGGTGTTGGTTCCTAACTGTCCCGTGGCTTCGTACAGGGACATGTACGATCTCAAATAATTCTTTGCGACACCAAAGATGGGCTCAAAGGGTCGGGTACACAAGGTCTTGCCGTCGCAACTGACTTCGATCTTGGACACATTGTAATGTTGAAACTCAAAAGGATTTTGATCGTGGGTTCCGTTGAAGGCTGAATTCCTGACGATACCAACAATCAAACGCTTGGGTAACTGTCCTTGGAACAGATGATCTTCGATCATAGATCGCTGTACAGCGGGAATGGTGAACGTTTTCACTTCTACGCGTCGTATCGGATACTTGGCGGTCGTTCTGCTCAACGTCTGACTGACGTCGTTTCCCACTTTAGGTAACACTTCCACACGACGCACGTAAAGTCGGGCTTCTTGAATGATAGTTTTGTATTCGTTGGCATGGGCCATCAAATGGAAAGCGGCACTGCTACGATTCAGTCTCAGACGGATATCCACCCCGTTCAGCAAATACTTTTCTTGTAACCACATGTCCAAATGCAAACGATCCATCAGTTCTAAACTTCGCCCTTGCAGAATTTTCTTACGACGGTCGTTAAACCCCACATTGTGAGGATTGTCATCTTCTGTCAGGACTGTGTCGCTAAACGTGCCTACACCTGCCGTGTCAGGTTTCCATACCACGCAAGCATCCAGATGAGTATTCTTTGCTTCTTTTCCGTACGTCAAGAGATTTTCCAAGTAGGCACGATATGGGTAAGTATCCATGCTGCTGCTGACCAGTTTGTTATTCAAGTACAAGTCCACTTCACTGAACAAGGAATGCATGAAATTGTTGACAGGAGCTACTCTAGCATCGCCTCCTGGATTGATGTTGTCAGTTTTGATCACTTTCACTTTCAAATACAGGTAACTGCTATTCAGATCGATGTAATCTTCGGGTTGTCCTTTGATTTCAAACTCGATGGGAGCGGAATCCGTCAAAGAGGAGACGGGATGAAATTCCACCCACTGGGATTCTTGCATCGTCATCATGGTAGGGGGCATGGCAAAGAGATCCAGTTCCGACTTGGAACAAGCACAAGACTCTCGGTGCATCATTTTGTTCTGTGTCTCAATAATCGAAAACGTCTAAGTCTCGAACGGTTCTTCTTTTCTTTGTCTTTCTCGCTTTAGACGTGTGAAGTCTGGTGAAAGGGTGTTTTCTTCGTCGTCTCTTTCTGCCTTGTCCTTGCTGAATGCTTGACTCGGTAGCGTGCAGGGCATTTATAGGTGTTTCGCGTCGGTCCAAGAGGTCTTTACCCGTTTGCAGCAAGACATTTTTGCCTGCCCTCATGAAGGCTTCTTTAGGGTTTTGTTTGTCGATGATGACATTTTGGAGAAATTCTTTGCCTTGCGTCAGTGCCGCATCTTTCAAGGCGTGCAATCCGCGTGTCACCATCGGTTTCAAGACCGGGGCCACCGAACGAAAGGCCGATTTTAACATATCTCCTAAACCGTGTCCTCGCTGTCGAGCAACCCCTCGGTACACTGGATACATGACTTACGAGTCGTGAGAGAACCGTTTTCGAAAATGGAGTTTCACCGTGACTTTTCCTTTGGTGAATGGAATATTTTGTCCCAGATCTCCTTTTATAGCAATGTTGACCGTGTCCAAATACGACTTGCTGACAGGCAAATAGTGAGGATGGACAAATTCGCGGTGAACGTGATAAGTGTTTCCACCTTCCTCGTCAGTGACCGTGGCAGAATCCACTTTGAAAGGAATGACACGCAGTAACGGTGCGGAGGTGTGTCCCACCACGTTGTACTCCACCACATCGGAGTACACAAACATCAAATTCAGTCCTTGTTTCAGTTCTACCGGGGCACGAAATAACTTGCTAAAAGACTCGTTGTCGTAAACGATTGGTAATTCGTTTTATTTTGAGCATGGCCATTCTCATGTCCATGTCTCCGCCCAACATGTCAAACAATTCAGGACAAAATAAAATGGACACGATTTTACTCCCGTCAAATTTCATCAAGAAGCGACGAGCTGCTTTGTGGTATTCCATGGTGACACTTTTTTTGACACTCTCCAAAGCTTTCAGAAACACGACATTAAATCTGGAGGTTATGGTGCTCACCAAATGTTGACAACTAAAATAATAGCCTGGAGGAATGAACAAGTGATAGGTGGTGTACTTTTGATTTTTTGTGCCAGGGGTTTTCTTGTCATATTTGCCATAGGTATCCAAGTACTGTTGCAATTGTTCGTCATGAACTTCTACATCAAAAACATTTTGATTGGGAAGGACATTGAGGACTTGGGTCGGGTGAATGATTTCTACTAAAGCCACTTCCCAATGGGCTTCGTGATCTAAGGGGATGGTCTGAGGTAATTTGGCCGTGTAACAGCACAACGTGTTGTGGGGAAACACCTCCATGGAACTGTCACTGGGTAAGGTTAAGTAAAATTGGTTTTGGTGACTCATAATTCCAGAGTTCTGTGGGTGTCCGAGGGGTTACTGGACGTCAGAGGCGTGTCTCCGCCCAAAATGGGGTTCTGGATGTGGTTGTTGTTGGAGTGGTGACTGGCACTGGCACTGGACACAAGGTTCCCGTGGTTCCCGTTAGAACAGAATTTCAGGGAGGGATTAGGAAGCAGGTAACCAATGCAACTGCTCAATAAAATAGTCTACAATTGCTTGTCTCCTTGTTGCAAACTCAAATTGGCAATGGCTGCCCCGATGACACAATACACCACGAAGATTTGGCAGAAAAAGACGATTTGCGTTTTAGGCACTCGTTCACCGCACCACACCCACAAGGGTTGTTTTTGTAAATCTTGCAGAGAAGAACTGGGTGAAGGAGTGGTCGACGTAGCTGCGTCTGTGTGAAAGGGCATGATGGTCACTTCTTTTTATAGTCGATGACTTGCGAAGCGTCGATCCAAGAATCAAAACTGGGTGGATATCCTTTCCAACGTACTTTGACTTCTTTGACACGTCGTTTGCCTACTTTACGGGTTCTGCGTTCGAGAATGCGTTCGATGTCGTACACGTCGTCTTCTTTTTTGGTGACACGTTGTAACTCGGGCAAATAAAACGTTACTTTGAGCACTTCTCAGTTCATGTCTTCCAATTTATAGACGGCAGGATGACGGCCATGCACTCGTCCAGTGACACGAAACAATTCGGTCGTCCAGTTAGGTAATTAACCTTTGTCGAAAGTGCGTTTGGTTTTGCCAATGCGCACCCAATCTCCTACGGTCAACTCTCCACTTTTCTTGGGGACAGCCCTCGTCGGGGACGTACCAAACAGGTGCTCAAACACCAACACTTCGTTGTCGGAAGTCACTTCTTGCGGGGCACGTCCGATGCTTCGATGGTAAGATTGGTTGTACGCTTGCACCAGGTGCGGTAAGATGTCGATGTACTTCAGAGCGTGGTGATGCGTAAAATATTTCCACATGCGTTCTTTCAAAGTGCGTTGAAAACGTTCCACGATGCTGGCTTTGGTTTCGGGATTCTCGGTGGTAAAAAAATGAATGTCACGTTTCTTTAATTCTTTTTGGAAAGCTTGGTTCAGAAATTCGGTACCTTTGTCCGTTTGCCATCGAAGAGGGTGACGACCACTTTGTTTCAACACTCGTTGCAGGGCTCGCACTAACTCGCTGCTGGATTTGGAAGTCAAGGGCACG
This sequence comes from Sinohyriopsis cumingii, assembly GCA_028554795.2. Taxonomy (NCBI): domain Eukaryota; kingdom Metazoa; phylum Mollusca; class Bivalvia; order Unionida; family Unionidae; genus Sinohyriopsis; species Sinohyriopsis cumingii. Next base: position 120,118,785 of record CM068826.1, on the reverse strand, counting down.
ACCCAGGCAAATTTGGAAAAGACGTCGATGACACAAAACAAATATTTGTAGCCACGATTATAGCTGGCCAAATGAGAGACATCGGCTAAATCGGCTTGCCATTGATGATCAATGCCTTCCACTCGGGTGCGACTTCTGGCAAACTTGCGTCGAATTGGTTTGTGTAAAGTGTAGGTAGCTTGTTCTTGTAACCATCGTTGCACTTGAGGTAAACGGAGACTTTTCAATCGAGTTTTGGCAGCACGATACAATTTTTGAACTCCTGCGTAACCTGCAGGATGAGAGGGATCGTAGTAAATGCTGGCTAAGACTTTTTCCATTTTTTTGTGTTTGTGTGTTAATAAGACACCCACTCTTGGAGGATGCTACTCTTTTTCTCTTGGGGTAGTTTCTTGGATTGCAATGCTTTGCGTGTGCGACCGGCAATAGGTGTTGAAGAGGAGGATGTCTGAGCGGGGGATATCGGTTCTTGTTTCACTTCTGTCTTCACTTCTGTCTTCACTTTCTTTTTCTCTTGTGATGAAGAAGGGGTGGCTATCATCTTTTTAATCCATCCAATTCTGGAGGTAGGTGGTGTTGTTAACTTGCGTACTTTTTCTGGTGGAGTTTGAAACCCTTCTTCTTCTTCTTTTCCTTTTTCTGTCTTGGTCACTGGTAGTGGTGGTACTGGTACTGGTACTGGTGATGGTGCTGGACTTTTCATCAAGGTCTTAAAATCTTTCAGAGTGGGTAGAGCTGTTTCGTCTAAACTTTCTGGTGAAAGAGTTGCAGTCGTTACAAGAGTTGACCGTACTTTTGCGATTTTTCTGTTTCGGACAAATCTTGGCGATCCATCAAGGACTGCAATTCGTGTTGTAACTGGGACATCTCGCTCAAATGGGGATTGGGAGGTAAATGCGGGGTGCGTTGTTCTTGCCAACGATGGTATTCCATCCATCGTTTGTAAGGCACTAAAGCTAGTTTTCGTCCTTCCATGGGGTTGTCAGGGGTCAATTCTGAGATCTTGGGACTTCCGAGGGCCTTTTTATCTTGCTCCCACCAGTCCTCCCAACATGGTTCCCAAGACTCCTTTTAGTAAGGGACCTAACAAGAGGGGTAAAATGCCTCCACGTTGGACCAACATCTTCTTCTTTTGACGAATGGGAATTTTCTTTTGAACCATTTGGCGAAGAACGTGACGATGTTTACCTAAGCATTGTTTCTGGTGTTTGGACAAAGGGATCGTGCCTTTCAAGACGTTCAAACAGCATTCGCACACGGTATCGATGACCTCTTTGGAGGCCGATTGAATGAGTTTTTTTCGTAGGGGTGGAGAAGCTTTGGACAGGACAGATAACATGTCCCCATGTTTAACTAAACGAGGAGGCAGACCTTTTCTTTTCTTTCCTTGGGGCTGTTTAGAAGAGGGATGTTTTCTGGAGGGTGACATCTTTGAGTCTTCAGCACCAAAAACACTGATACCCCTACTTGGTCACAGACCTTTTTTATACTGGAACGCGTCGCCACTGATTGTCTTTACGTCGTATCAGTTTGAGGACAGGCATGACACGTCGTGCAGGGGTACATAACGGACTAAATCGAGCCAGTTCTTGCTTAGACAAATCCAGTAAACTTTCTAACATGCCCGATCTTTCTTGCACTTTGATTTTGGGAGAAGGTACTTTGTGAGCAGCAGCCACTGCCACTAAATTGGAGGGTCCTGCCACTGGGGAAGTTCTTCTTGGGGTCATCAACGGAGATGTTCTTGGTGTGATCAACGTCTCCAAGTACTCTTCAGTTCTTGGTGTCATCAACGGAGAAGTGGATGAACTTGAGGCTGCCGAAGACGCAGTCACCGCCGTGGCAGGTCGTGGTTTGCGAGTGTAAAGTTGCGTCCTGGCCGAAGTGCCCCTCTTGCGACTAGTTTTCTTCTGTGGACTTTTCTTTTTCTGGGGGCTTCTTTTCTTTTTCCGGGGTGGCGTCTGGTAAGAGGAGGGTCCCTCCACTGGAGAAGTTCTCCATGGGGACCTGGTCTTTTTCTTCTTCTTGGAGCTTCGTTTGACTTTTTTCTTGGGGAGAAGTTTGGGGGCATTAGGATCCCATCTTAAGAGTGAGCGAATGATGACCCCTCCTACAGTACCGCTCCCTCCAGGTTTCAAAATGATCTGTTTTTTGGTTTGAGTGTCGATGCGGGCATCGGCCAGTTGGGTCAAAGCGACTTTGTTTCGATCAAAAAAGCGTTTGGTTTGATGAGGAATCTGAATGATTCCTTGGAGTAATTGACGTGCCGTCACCGTGAACCATCGTAAGACTTCTCTGAGACTAGCTTCTAAGACACGAGCTCGTGTTTGTAGATTTTTTACTCGACTGATGCCATACAAGGCACGAATCAATTTGACGGGAAGATGCGACTGAAGGGACGTCATGTTCAAAAAGTGTGTGAGACAGACGAAAAGGGTGTGAGGTTTTTATAGATTTTTTTTTTGTGGAGTGAAATTAAGTCGAGGACGGAGACGTGTACAGGACAGGCCCTCCGTCTTGGCACCAGTGGTGAAACAAGTGGGTACGAAATCGCAAATCCTCGAGGGTCGTAGGTTTCAAATCGACGAGTAAATAGGCGTGTGGAGTTTGAGTGGCATCGTCGTACGCCTGAGTCAGCCAAGGTGTCCCTAACTGTTTGGCTAAGACTTGCACTTGCGATTTATCTCGAGGGCTTTTAAACAAGACCACGTAATGCGCATTGAGACTGATGGTGCGATGGGCTTTACTTTGTTGAAACAAATTTTGGGTGATGTAAACGACACTGGCATTACGGTGATGCCCTTTGCGCGTGAACCACAGTTTAATTTCTTCTTCGTCTTCTTCTAACATGTCGTCAAAAATGACCAAATGGGTTTGACGGGAGTCAGAGACGATGCCGTCGTCTTCTTTAGGAATGCCTTCCACAAACACGATGGAATCACCTTGACTTTCTCGCAAGAGGCTGTACGCCGATTGCCACTCTTTGTAACACCACACGATCCGCTGAGGAGGTCGATCGATCAAATGATGTTTATGTTCGATCAAACGTTTGACGAATTCGGTTTTGCCTGAACCGCTAGGTCCTGCAATGAGCATCTTAAAGGGATGGCGAAGATACAAAGCCTCCCAACTGGCACGATCTAAGTGTTCGTCGATGACTTTGACAGTAGAGGAAGAGGGAGCAGAGACAGCAGAGGTAGCCATAGTGTCTGGAATGTCACTTGTGACACGAAAACAAACAAGACGAGAGTTTATATACTTTTTTCAGAACACGTTTATTGAATGTTTCAAACATGAATACGAAAGACAAAAAAAATACATAAAAGCCAAAGGCTTAAGTACAAGGATAAAAGGCACATGATAACCATCAACGTGGAATAAACACAAGTGTCTGTACAACATGTTTTGGGTAATGTTCTGACCAGTTCTATAGGGGGTAAGGTCACACAAGTGTCCTCCCGAAAGGGTCTTTCAGGCCTGTCCACGACAGTCCTGTCCTGGGTGACGGGTTCTTATGACACCGTCACTAACACAGGTTGAAAAGTCGCAAGGCTCACAATCGCATTCCACTTCAGAAGCCTCACACTTGAATTGTGCCTGTCTAAACTTGTTTTGTGTTTCTCTGAAAGTATTCATCTTGTTCGCTCGGTCTTGGTAGTCACAATGAACTATCGATCTTGCCTAGGGTTCCTTTTTATATACAGACCAATACCGACGTGTCCATACGGTAAGGTCAAATGATTGGAAAGTCGCACTCGCTTCTGGTACACGATTTGATAGACTTTTTCCAAGGGTCGACTGACGATGTGGTGAGTGGGTAAACGTACAATCTTGTTGGGTTGATAGGTGGTCACTTTAAAGTTTCCATCCTCTCCCGATTGCAAGGCTTCTATCAATACCCCAAAGTTCACCACACGACTGGTACGATAATTCAGAGTCAATCCTTTCACTTTACACGTCGTGTGCAATTCTCCTTGTGGGTCCCGGTATTCGTAGCCGTAATTTTTGGGACCACCACTGACGAAACTTAGAATCTTGTCGTCGGGATGCTCGTCTGTCCAGGCTCCTAAACGGTCTCCTTCGAAGTCAGGGTGCTGTTGACTCGGGTGATGGATGTAAATGCAACTGTCCGTGTCAAAGTACAGGAAACGTTCCCCTAACAGTTCTAAAGCTTCGTACAATTTTAAGCGAGCATGAGCTGTCACGTAAGCCGCAATGATGACATTTCCAAAGGGGTCGTCTTGTACAAAGTCCAGATCTTCTTCGTAATTGACCAAGATCAAATCCTCGCGAACGACGTCCACGTGTTTCATGTATTTGGTTTTGTCGTGAATCATCTGAAAGTAGCGGGAAGGTTCTGTCAAATATTCCGTCTTGGGTAAACACGGTCGTTGTGCCATTTTACCCCACAAGCAATTTAACATCACTTTGGCAAACGACCGCCTGCCTTCGTTTTTCTCGATGTGGTCTAAAGAGATGCCTTCTTGTTCATAGTATTTCTCTTTGAATGTCTTTTCGTCTTCGGAAGTGTGACACCAGGAAGGATAGCCGCTGGCTTCTTGCTTCAGTTTCAAAAAGGCATCCACGTAGTCTGCGAAAATGCCTTTCTGCGTGGGGTCACCCTTGTGGTATTGTTGTGTCTTGGGAAAGTGGCAAATTTCGTACACTTCTAACAGTTGGTATCCCATGTCCAGAGCTTTGAACAATTCTACGCTGACCCAGGTTCCCGTCAAGGCAAGTTCTTCCTGGGTGTGCTGACAAGGTTGGTCTTGGTTGCACGTTTCGGCACAAGTACAGCACAAAGGAAACATCAGTTTGCCTTGGCAATGGTGAGGTAAGACGGGATGGTATAGGTTCGTGGGAGGCAAAACTTTACACTTGATCAAGCTTTCGTATTGTCGAATGTTTTTCAGGTCGATGTGTTCCGTGAACAATTGTGGGTGCCCTGCAGGAAAGGGACAATATTTGCACACGTAGGGATACAGCGAACACACGTCCAAATATTTGATTTCTTCTCCTTTCTCTTCGTCGACTTGGTACAGCAAACAGGTGGCATTGGTCCTTCCTCCGTACAAACTATCCCTCGGGTTTAGGGGGTCCATCAGCTTGTAACTTTCCACGGCACGTTTAAACTCGGGATCGGTTTTCATACGGTGATCGTACTCGTGTTCCCACATTTCCACCACTTGGTATCCTTGCTGTTCTAACTTTAGGCGTCGCTGACAAGTGTCCTGGTACAAGTCTTCCGTGGTTCGTTGTAAAAACTCATTTTTAGTGCTACGATCAGGGTAACAGACGGGACATCCGTGAAATAACACTGGTCAACAGTGAAATCATTACTGACTTGAAAAGGCCCTAATCTGTAGTATTTTGGTGTGCCGAACACGAATATAACCGTGAAAAATTTGTATTGGCTCTCGTTTTGAAGATATTCATATACCTCATTTTCTATGTTTCACTGTGTCAATTTCTCCAGTAGGACTGCAGCAACATCCGGAATAATGATGTAACATTGCATAATACCATCATGCTCACATCATCCACAGTTGATTGCATCATTTTCTGATGCAATGCAATACTAATGCCATGCGGCTGCTGAAGTAAGTTGACGTCAGCAGTGTACTATACATGTGTAGGCCTATTATACTAATGCCAGGCAGCTGCTGAAGCTGACGTAAGCAGTGTACTATATAAAGCCCAATCAGATAGGTTCAGCATTTAAAATATTTTAGACGTTGTGCGAGACAGTTCAAGCTACTGTTACATAAAACTTATTATTTTATCCATTTACGTACAATAAAGAACAGTAATGCCTCGAAAGTGTGTTAATACCGCGGACAATTTTTGCTATATTTGTGGGGAAGTGACATTTGCCAACCAGAAGAAAAGTATCAATTCTCAAGTGAAGAAGGCATATCATCTTTACTTCGGATGCAAGGTTGGTGACCAAGACAAGCCTTGGGCTCCGCATATATGCTGTGCTACATGTACAACACAGCTTTCACAGTGGTTGAATTGCAAAAGGTCATCAATGCCGTTTGCAGTCCCAATGGTGTGGAGAGAGCCAAGCAACCACCTAAATGACTGTTACTTCTGCTTGGTTTCTCCTCTTTCCGGCGGAATAACGAAGCGAAAGAAGTCGAGAATAGTCTACCCAAACATTCCGTCTGCATTGAGACCAGTTCCACATGGTGAGGGACTTCCTATTCCAGAACCTCCAGCAGAATATTCTCTTGATTCATCTGACGAAGACAAAGGTGAGTCGACCTGTTCTTCTCCTGGTCCATTAGCATGCAGTGATCCAGATTTTCACTGTGGTGCATCATCAACCCCACACAGAATAACACAGGAAGAACTAAATGACCTGATTCGTGATTTGGACTTATCAAAGAACAAGGCAGAATTGCTAGGATCAAGACTCCAACAATGGAATCTTCTAGAAGAAGATGTCACAATTACTGCATATCGAAAGCGCCACCAGCAATTGGAGCCTTTCTTCAGAAAGGAAAGTAATCTGATGTTCTGTTCCGATATTGAGGGCCTCATGAATGCTTTAAAAATCACTCATGACCCACAAGAATGGAGACTATTTGTGGACTCTTCGAAACTGAGTCTCAAGGCTGTGCTTTTGCACAATGGAAACATTCTTCCATCTATTCCAGTAGCGTATGCTGTCCACATGAAAGAGACATACGATAACTTAAGGCAGCTACTGAATTCCATTGAGTATAACAAGTACAGCTGGCACCTCTGTGGTGATTTGAAGGTAGTTGCCCTTTTAATGGGACTGCAGCAAGGATATACAAAATACATGTGTTTCTTATGCGAGTGGGATAGCCGAGCAAGGGAAATGCACTACATGAGGAAGGAATGGACTCACAGGCAGAATGTAGCCATTGGAGAGAAGAATATCCAACACCCAGCTCTGGTTGAGGCTCAGAAAATCTTGCTACCACCCCTTCACATCAAACTAGGTTTGATGAAGAACTTCGTGAAAGCCATTGACCGGACTTTGCCAGCATTCCGATACCTGCATGAAAAATTCCCTCGACTCAGCGAAGCAAAGATTAAAGAGGGAGTTTTTGTGGGTCCTCAGATTCGAGAGCTTTTCAAAGATGACCGGTTCAACAACTTGCTGGAAGGTGACGCGAAACAAGCATGGAATGCTTTTCGCCTAGTTTCTACAAACTTCCTCGGAAATGTTAGGGCAGAAAACTATAAGGAACTAGTAGAAGACATGTTGATGAAGTATAAGAAACTTGGCTGCAATATGTCTCTAAAGATTCACTTCCTTCATTCCCATTTGGATTTCTTTCCTAGCAACTGTGGTATTGTTAGTGATGAACACGGCGAACGTTTTCATCAAGATATCGCAACAATGGAACAAAGATACCAGGGAAAATGGTCCACTACAATGCTGGCTGACTACTGCTGGACACTCCTCAGAGATGCTCCCGAACAGCTGTACAAGAGACAGGCGAAGAAATCTAAGATGTAGTCAATGACTTGATTTTTTATAGGTAGGCTATTACAGTTGACCTTTTACTATTGGAATGCATTTCGTTATGTAAACATTAATTTCTTGCAGATTACAAAAAAACTAGAGCCAATTTTGCAATTTGACTGTCATATTCGTGTTCAGCACATAAAAATTGATAAGAATTGACTAATTTTATTTCAGTAACATGACTTTTGTAAAAATTTGTTGTCCAGTGTAAGCAACCGTTAAACTCGTACACGATCTTGGGGTTTTCTAAGTCCCAACCATCGACCGAATGCGTTCCGATGGTCTTTTCGCCTCCTCCGTTGCGGGCATGCTGAATCCATTTTTCTTCCTTGTCGCACAAGTAATGTAACCAACGTAGGGCTTTGACCGAGCATTGACGTTTGACATATTGGGTCGTTTGAGGACTGATGACAGCCACGGTGTTTTCAGGCATGAATCGTTGTCGATACACTAAGGAACACGCTTTGGCAATGGTGCAAGCTTCTTTCAAAGGATCGACCCCTCCGTGTTCCATGAACAGTTCTCGAAATTTTCCACAGCAACGCCGTAAAATGTCCACGTCGGAATGACAATACTTTAGCATTTCTTCCTGAAAGTCGAAAGGGTCGGAGGCGTGAGTCTGGTACCAAGCGTAGAAAGCTTCTCGTTGTTCGGTATGCATGTTGTCGGGGTCGTAATAGTGAGTCTCAGGCAAATGGGGTAGAACGACGTGTTGATTGGCTTCCGTATTGAAAAAGTGTGGAAAGTACCCTTTAGCCATTTCTGTCATTCCAAACGTTTTAGGCATTCGACTCAAAGGCATGGCCAAATAGCTCATCGAATCTTTAAACTGCACTTGTCCCACTTGCATGAAAATGATTTTGGCTCCGTTCAAAGTGACTTTAGGACGTTCGGTGCCTTGTTCCGTATAGTATCTGAGAAGAAACTGTCCATCGTATCCGGAGAAATTGTGAGCCATCACTGTGGCATGACGATGACAATCTCCGTAACGTTCGATGTCCTCTTGGCTCCACGTCTTGTCGATGGGATCTAAGACCCATTGGGCAAAATCGGCTAACGTGTTCGGTCCTCGAAAGATTTTTTCACGCCCTCCAGGAATCTTGCTGCAGTGAGGGCAATGACTGAAGATAGGTTCTTGAATGCACTTCTCGCACGCTCGATGAGCCACGTAGAAATTAGGAACGTGAATGCCAGTCTCTTGCATGCATTCGAAATCGAAAAAGATGAAATTGCCTTTCTTCTTGTGACCGTCCTCTTTCTCTGGTGGGGGTTGGTATTTTTGCACGTAGCATTCGTGTTGCAGGTCCACGATGTGGTGACAAATGTGACATTTTTTCTTTCCTGAACATACGTGTGTCTTGGTACTGTTGGTACGTAGGCCTTGTCGACACGTAGGGCACAATCTCAGCAGTTGACAAGCACATTTCTGCTGTGAACCTTGCGTCTTCAGATGTTGTTGGTAACAGGCAGGGCTGACAAACGTGCGCAGACAAGCAGGACAATGTACTCTTTCTTGTCCTTCGCTCAGATAGGGTGGAGAGGCCAAACATCATGGGCATTTCCATCTGCAATGTTTGTGTTGCTCTCGATTGTTATAGCCATAGTCACATTTCTCACAGTAATAACTGTATCCCAGGAATCCAGTGATAGTGGTAATGGTATCGAAATGGTCATCATGATAATAGACATGAATGTATTTTCCGTCCTTAAAGTCTTTCCCTCGAAACAACAGAGGTCCGCGCATTTCTTGAGTTTGCACTTTCAAGGTGTAGAATGGAGCTAGGACATCTTGCAATTTCTGCATCTCAGGAATGCCACAGGGTGTGTCTTTGGACAGTCCGGCTTGTTGTAACAGGAGTTCTGCTTCGTTTCGTTGTTTGGCTCGGTCGGATTGTTGAATAGTTTTCCAGGCTCTTTTCCATTCTACCGTGTCGTTCTTGTTGGCATAGGTTCGTCCCACAACGATGGCTCGGGCTAAACACATCTGGTCTTGAGAATTGTGAATTTGGACGAGACTCTTTTTGGTGTTGCGAAGGTCGTTCACCAATAACACCTTATTGCGTTGTCCGGTCCCTTGAGGAGGAGAGACGTGGGCCATTTTCAGTGTGGCTTTACCATCGGTGATGTCAAACTGGTCATTAGATTGTTGTACGTGTCGAATCTTGTCCATGACTTTGGAAGGGGTTAGTTCTGCGGGTCTGCTAAACTCGATCCAAACAGGGGATTTCAAGCTGTCGTGATCTATGGATAGTGTCAAGCGATCGTCTTCTTTGGGTTGACATTGTCGCTTGAGTGCGGTGAGCAAAGAATCCCACACCTCGGTGATAAACCCTTCTGCTTTCTCCAATGGTACGTCGGACTTGAAATCTTTAAACTTCACTGTGTAGGTGTAAGCCGTGGTTCTAAATTTTCTAGAGGAGCGCTTTTCCGTCTCTCGAATGGAATAGTACTTTTCAGGGTTGACTAAGGGTGGTGAACTTTGTTTAGAGGGTTCGGATTCTGGTTCACTCATGTCCTCTTCAAAATCACTGGCATGAATTTGTGCCAAGACTTCAGCTCTGGTACGAGGCGATAGATCACGTTTCTGCCTCTTACTTTCTTCTTCTTTCTTCTCGAATGAATAGGATCGTTTCATCTTGAGTGCAAAACGTTAAATGACTCAAGTTTAAACACCATAGACTAATTTATAGTCATGGCAAACCAGCGTATATAAAAAGGGTGTGTGTCTTGTCCTTTCACTATTCATTTCACTCTCAAGCCGAGCACAACGATGGAAGAGACTACCCAGATGGAACGTTTCATCAGAGCTTTGCGAGGGGTCATTAGAAAATTCTCTTCAGACCAGCCTACGGACTACTCTCCTTCCTTTCGAGATAAAAGTCAAGATACTTGCTATATCTGTCAGAAGAAAGGGCATTGGCCTTCAGAGTGTCCAGACCGTCAAAAAAGAACAAAAACAGGGGCTAGAAAAGACAAAAGTCAAGATACCTGTTATTATTGTCAAGAAAAAGGACATTGGTCTCCAGATTGCCCAAAAAAGAAACAAGAGGAGTCGGAAGAAAAGAGGGATTCTTCAGAAGAAGAGAGAGATTCTTCAGAGGAAGAAAGCAGCCAGGTGAAGAAAAAGAAACAGGAGAAGAAAAGAAGAAGGGAAGAAAGTGAGGAGGAAGAGGAGGAAAAGACTGTGACGGTGAAGAAATTGAAATAAAAGAGAGAGTAAAAAAAAGAAACAGAAGAAGTGAATGTAATTTATAAAGTGTTCTGTTGTGAATTGTGAATTGGATTGTAACTATGGAGAAAAGAATACATTAATTATATAAGGTAAGTGTCTTTGAGTTTTGATTTTAAATAAGAAGCTACACTCACGCACTCATACACAGAAATGTACTATAAGGGTAAAATGGGTTTTTTTTGTTGATTTTTGAGTTATTGGCAAATTGAAAGGCTATCTCTTTTCGAGAGAAGTGGGTGGCCCTGAAAAGGGCCTTTTTTGGTGTAGGGGTGAGTTTAAGCAATCAACTTTAACTGCCTTAAGCCTTTGCCACGGCCGAGACCTACTTCTGATGATGATGATTGGGTTGAAATCACTAAGGGTGGTACGATAGGCTTAGTCACAGGGTTGGCGTGTTTAGCTCGGGAAGGTCGTATTCTCTTCGGTCGTGATAAAGAAGTCTGATACATTTGTTTCAGACTCCTTAACTCCGCTAAAATGTCCAACAGTACCGTGGCCGTTTGATTTTCACCCTCTTGTTTCTTTGCTGCTACTTCTTCTTGTTGTTGTTTTTTCTTACCTCTTCTTGTTGCTGTTGCTGTTGCTGTAGGAGAAAAGCTTGTTCCGCTTCCTTTTGTCGTTGCATAAATTTCTCCAATTCTTCTTTCTGTCTCTGTCTAAAATTCTCCACTTGCGGTAATGAAGAATGAGACGAAGGTTCCGGAACAAATTCTTGCGAGGTAAGAAAATCCACAAAATCCCAATGTACCTCTTCTGAAAGTAAGTCCGGGTTCCCTTGGGCGGTCTCCACTGCTGGTGCACCCCAGTGAATCGTTTTCTGAGTTTCCGTCATGTTGAATCACTGTCTCGCATCGATTGACTGCACACAGGCGCTAGCGAATCTATATAAACCACGTGACGTCACAGAGCGCTCTTTTCGGATTGGATGCGGGCTGACTGAATTTTGTCACGCGTGTTTGGATTGGTCCATGAACTCAATCCGTTTCAATCCTTCCTCACCCTAAAAATAAGCGCAGTTCAGTGCAATCACTCACCTGTTCTCGGAGCCTTAAGATGTGGACCGACGTTCAATCTTCCACCCTTGTGTCAACAATGATGTTCAGGACGGACATACCCATGTATGTCCGATCCAAGTGGACTGTTGTCGATAGGACAGATACTAGTCTATGGATGAGAAGAGTTTACATAGAAAGACAAGGATGCCTCAAGAGGGTACTTGTGTATGGACCTGCATTTAGAAGGAGTTTAAGAAGAAGAAGATGTGACAGATGCCGTCTATATTAATATTATCATAAAACCAAAGGCCCTTTTCAGGGCCACCCACATTTCTCGAAAAGAGACTAACTTTCCATTGCCTACCCCTTTTTTAATTTTTTTTTTTTAAATCCCATGTTCAATTCCCCTTGTCCCTAAAGTAGTTTTTTTTTTCTAACATGTTCAATTCCCCTTTGTCCCTAGACAAACCCAAACTCTATTCCCATGTTCAATTCCCCTTGTCCCTAGACAGACCCAAACTCTATTCCCCATGTTCAATTACCTTTGTCCCTAGAATCGATATTTTTTTCCATTGTTCGAATGCCTTTGTCGCTAGAATGGATATTTCCTTTTTTTCCTTTCTCCAATGTTAAATTCCATTGTCGCTAATCTTATCCAGGGTTTTTTACCCATGTTAAATTTCCATTGTCGCTAATCTTACCCAGGGTGGTTAATGTTAAATTTCCATTGTCGCTAATCTTACCCAGGGGGTGTTTTTAATGCTAATTCCCATTGTCGCTAATCTCACCCCATTCACTACTCTTGATTGTAGCTTGGCTGGGATCCATGATGAGCCACGGGATCTGGTTGGAGGATCGGTTGAGGGCCGGCTGGCGAGTCTTATCCGAACGCATGCAAAATGCGAGGAAAGAACCGGGATTGTTTTTCTGACCGATGTACGTTATTATTGTTATTTCAAAAAGCCAGAAATTTTTTTCGCAATCATATGCAGCCAATTGTGCCCATCTTTAAGATTGCCCCAGTTACAATGTCTGTCTGTTATTTGCTTTAAGTTATGAAAGTACTGACATCCTTCAATAAGACTGTCAAAAGCACAATATAGAACAAAATAAACTTTTAGTTTACATTGGAAGTTTCTAAATTTAACGACCTGACCCTTTTATGGCATTAATTATATGGTGTTAGCTACTTCCTTGCATAATCTTTGTGTTTTGCGATCTTAATTCAGATTTAACGATCAAAATGACATACATTTCTTGCAAAATCATTTTTTCATTCTTGAGACAAAACCATTTTTGATACCTCCTTTACTCGACAATAATGATAGCTGTTTTTAGCCATCATGATTAGCATATCAGCGTCATTGTCTCTTTCCCATTCTGTTATTCTAAGTGGTCCTTTACATTTTTCAGCAATTTCGTTGACATTAACCGATACATAAAACTTTATATGTTGTATATTTATTTTACATTTACTAAATCAATATTTATATTTATCGAGAATATATCTTAGCGACCTATATGGATGATCTCCAGGTTGGTTTATCATAAATTCTCTAGCTTAAAAATATTGTTAGTATTTTGTAAAAAAAAAAAAAGAAACAACAAAGGTAGGCTGTTTTATTTTTGTCCATTCTGGTACGTCTTTATATGAATTTATGTATATTGGTCTAAATCTATCAATATATAGATGTATCTCTTTCACTTTTGTAAACCCATGCAATTTGTATCATCAGTTAATTTCTGTCCATTTACATGTGTAGTAATTCAAACATACTTTCTATTTCATTGTATTCATTATATTTGACACCGATCCGGTGTCCTAGTGCTAAGAGTGTCCGCCTCGGATGCGGGAGGTCGTGGGTTCGATCCCGGCTGAGTCATACCAAAGACTTACAAAAATGGTACTAATAACAGCTGCCTCGCTTGGCAATCAGCATTAAGAGGTTAGTGTTAGGACTGGTCAGCCTGGTGTCAGGATGATGTGACCGGGTGGGACATCATGCTACATATCTGCAGTATGACGCCCCATTGCAAGACATCACTGTAAACTGCCACGCTGCAGACATCGTAACGATATGACTGAATCATTGTTAAAGCTACGTTAAAAATCCAAATCACACACACACACACACACACACACACACACACTCATTTTATTTGTAGGCAACGTTCAAAGATACGAATCTATAAAATATATACTTTTAATTTCCTTTCTACTATCCCTAGCTTAGTCAATGAATCTAATTAGACTTTTACTGAAATAAAATTTCAAATTGTTTTCATCCAGTCAAATACTATTGGCTATTTTCGCCTTCTTTCGATTCAAATTTATCTTCGTTTAAACACCTATTGAACTATTATCGTACCTACCTTGTTATGTAGTTGTTTTGATTTTGATTAATTATTTTTTTCTTTTCTTTTTTAGTTTGAAAACTAATTAAAAGGGGCTGCAACATACTTCTTTCAGACATTTATACATTTGCATGCAGCAAATTGTATGCCAATTATTTTGGTACTATGTTCTTCATTTAAAATTCACTGTTATATTTAATTTATTTTTGTCGTACAAGTTTTCCAGTTAAAATATTAGTGTTAAGTCTACCTTTTATGAATAAATACTGGGACGCTTGTCAAGTTTTTTCACATTTCAAGTAATTATTTTTTTAGTTGTATTCTCTGATTTTATCATTCCTGCTATAATACCAAGCTAAGATACTTTATTTGCACAATTTTTAGATAGTTTCTTGTGTTTATTTCCATGATCCATTTGATAAATAAGTTTATTTTCACCAAATATAAACCATGTAATTGATTCCATTTACAGAGTATTTATTTTTACATATTGGTCTGATGATGATGTTTCAGGATGTTAGGAGTCTTAATCATGACTGCAGTTTTCGATATTTTCTTGTTTCATTATTCATTAACCTTTCGGTTGTAATTTTCTTTTCCTTAACTGATCTGTGTCTTTCATGGTTTTCACTCATTCAAGATTTCACTACATATGTCGTGTATACATTCTCTCTTGTTTGCTTTAAAATATTTGCACAGGTGTGTGTTAAGATGTCGAATAGTGTTCAGAATATACTGGTATCCATTGTTATATCATTGATATGCATATCAACGATGTCTGACAGGAACTAATTACCCTGATTGTTTAATGTGTATGTAGATTGTTCGGTTAGCCATTCTTTAAGTTTGCAATAATTTATTCTCTTCGCTATTCAATTCCATAATTAAATTTTATCATGATTTATTAACTCACGCAATCGATTGATAGTTGTAAAAACAATTGGACTTTTAGGACTGGAAAAAAAATGTATTAAAGTACTGTTCATATAAGAAGATATTGCCGTATTTTCTCTCATCGCTATGCTTTTATTGTATCGAGTAAGATGTAATTTAATTTACAAAATAATGTCATGTATTTATGATTCGTGTTATGCAGTTATTAATAATTATATTCGTCCTTATAACCACTAACTCGGATTCAACCATTGACTTTGAGCGTTTGATTTTTTCATTGTTTTTAAAACCCTATCTGTTCACTATTGTCTGTCCGTCCCCTTGGATAATCAACTCTAAGGAATATGGTGTACCTGGCCATCCTCGGGGATAGGGTCAGTTTGGCTATCTTGTGTCAAATTGACCGTTCAATACGCACTTGATTATTAGTCAAAATACAGTGACGCAATCTACCCGATAAGGATTATGGTGCATCGAAACGTCAAGTCACTTGTAATTTAAATAAATTCCAAACTGCATTGTTCTGGTATAGTAAGCAGGTGTGCTCAGCTAGTGAGAGAACTAGTATGTATATGACGATTCCCGAACACACACCCAAACTGAGACTTTGTGTTTCGAAATCTTCAGCACTTTCTCGGCGAAATCGGTAACACTTGAAAGTGTCCCTTGAAAATGTAGCCTTAAGCTACCATCTAGTTATACAGTTAATTTATAAACTGACTAACTTTGACTAATCAAGTTATGTAATATAAACATTAATCTAATATAAACATTAATTGACTATTTCAGTCTCCATTACCATCTTTAAACAGAATAAAGCCATACTCATTATATCCTGTCAAAGTACCTAATGTTAAATACGTATATTCACTACTTACGTATATACATCATTACTGGATAGAAGCAGCCTTAACTTCGTCCGCATTTTGTGGCAGCTTCATTTGTACTAAGTTTATATTTGTCCTGTTAGTAATAATTTATTTTCAATAAAGTCATTTATTTCAATTACAAGTCTAAAACACTAAATAGTATGCACACGTCGGTTATAGCTTGGTAACCAGCCAATCAGCACGAGAGACTTTAAAATACCGCATGTACCTGAATGTGCTAACTTCGTTTTGGTTATTTGTGACGGTACTTGCTGAAGGATACCAACCAAGAACATACCAATAGACAGCTGATCCACATACTGAATCTACTGGCTTTTCAATCCTTGAATTATATCACTATTTGACATGATTTATATTTGCTTTAAACACTAGCTAAAGAATAAAATCACTTAAGATATATACGGCACTCAATTATTAACTGCGTTGTTATCATATATATATATATATATATATATATATATATATATATATATATATATATATATATATATACACACACTGACTAATAACTGGCTGAATGAGGTTACTTAGATGATGCTTTTGTTGTGACTGCAAGGCATGCTTGCATGATGTTTTTGTTTAAAATTACTGACTCTGTATGGTTTAAAGTACTGAAGGATATGGTGACACGTGGTCTGCCCATGACAGCGGTTTTCACTAATACTGGGATTTCATGGATTTCTACCCCAAATTTGTTTTGTTTCAAATTCTAATCATCTAAGTCCAATTCCCTATCAGTACAGTCTATAATTTCGGCCTTTATCTTCTCTGAATTACTGGAAAATATAATGACATAGTTGATTCCCCAGGAGATCTACTCTTGCACTGGAATCTCATGGACTTCTGCAAAAAAAAAATTGATTTGTATAATAAATTGTATTGGCTTTTGGTAGAATTTGTAAATGTAATGTTGTTGTCCAAGTGTTTTTTTTCTTCTAAACGTTTACGGTTCGGTGGCCTGCAGTTTTCTTAAAAGTTTGATGGTCAGTGGCCTGGTGTTTCTTAAAATTATTTGGTGGATAGGAGGTTGGTACCCTAGGGTTGTGTGAATAGTTTGAATTATAGAAGGATGGATGGCCGATGACTTCTTTTTGAGAGAAAAATAGCTATATCGTGTGGTGTGTGGCGTAATGATATTTAAAAAAATAGCTATATCGTGTGGTGTGTGGCGTAATGATATTTGACAAAATAAAAATAGGTGGAGCCTGTGATTTTTGCAAAACAAATTTGTAGGATATAAGAGTTTAAAACATATTAAAAATGATAAGAGGGTGGATGGCCAATAATGCACAATTACTAGACGACTTGCATCTGTAGCACCATAAACGAGATTGATTGGCTTGACAGGACTGCATTGTTCATTTGGCAGCATCTGTGATCTAACTTCAACCAGCCAAGTCGCCGTATTCTGCATGACTGTGGTCCACATCCTAGAAAATAATATTCTTTAAAAAAAAAAGAGTTAAATTTTGTAATAGGTTTATTTCACTTTGGACACCTACCAACAGCCAGTTGACTGGACAGAGTGCTTTCAAGACCTACTGGTCCTTTTCTTGACAAACTGTAGCGTAAAATATTTGTAACATACACTGACGTAATGTTGGTTAACAGCAACAATTAAAATGATGTGATCAAATTTAGATTTCTGTGTATAACAAACACTTCTGTGAATGAAAAAGGAAACAAAAACAAAACAAATTCAACTTTATAATGTTTAGAAATATAAACCTGAAACTTGGATCCAATACAAAATGTATACAGTCCATGGAGAGAGAGAGAGCGAGAGCGAGAGAGAGAGAGAGAGAGGGAGTAGCCGGCCCTGATATTCCAAACGTTCTTCTAGGCTACGTTCTGACCTGTACATTTTCACAGTGGTACATCTAGTAAGGTGTCGACTCATCGAGCATGACTGAATGGTTGATTTCGCCTCGAGATTACACAAACATTAGCTTTTATGCCTATAAGCCTATATTTATATTTTTAAAAAACAACTGGGGCCAAAAACAAATAACTGAAAAAACTTAACATTCGCAGACGAATACCGTGAGCATAACGTTTGTTTTTCAGCCAGAAAGGCATTTATGCAGAACATCGAGACACTGGTAGCAATATCTGAACAAATAATGTAGCTTCGCACCTATTCTGTTGGAGGCTTCGTTAACTTTATGAGCGCTTATGCTCCTGCTTTATACGCATTTCACGGAAACACGGGCTGTGACGCTTTACAAGACACCCTCGAGCGGATGTCACAGGGTGACAATCTGTTCTTCATCGACGATTTAAATGTAAGATGAGAATCAGACCACAGATCATGGCTTCACATCTCGGACACCACAGTGTCGGCATGATTAACGCTAGCTGACAGGGGTTACTCGAACTGTGCGCTTTGAAGTAGCTCATGAACACATTCTTGAAGTGCAAACATCAACACTAGGTGTCATGGCATCACCGAAGATCTAGTTATTGGCATCAACTCTGCCATCCATCAATGCATTTCAAACCCACACCTATCACATGCAGGCTGTGATACGGAGTACTCACCTATCACAGCAGAGTAAGAGTACAGCCCCGAAAAGTTACATGGATCCACACAGGACGGCTTGCAACGTATCAACTAGCGCAGCATAAAAGACAACGCGAAATGGATGCAGTTCTCAAAACCCACCGAGCATCTTATATCCGAAGACGGCATAAAAAAGGGAATTGTAAAAAGTCTGGATCGAACGGAACTCAATTATCTATCAGCTATCACTAAATTTGGTAAAAACAGGACTTGAAACAAAGACGTTCGAGACCCACGCAAACAAAATGGATGCCAGTGATAGAGGAACATAATATTGCATACATAGAACACAGCATATATCAAACAACAAAAATACCTCGGGCTCTCAAGTCTACAAATAGTGCTGCGCAGAAGACATCTGGGTACTCCGCAAATTAGTAATGGACCGATGTATGCCAGGAAATAGAGACTGTATCAGACACAATAAACATGTGCACAATGTATGATGGGATCAGAAAGGTCTTTGGCCCAACTATCACCAAACATTGCCCCTAGAATGCAATGAATGGAGATGTGATCAAAAACAATAGCAAAAAGATGATTCACTATGTGGAACACTACCTCCGGTGAAATTAACAAATACCAGCTTGCGCTTGATGTACTACCGCAGTAGTGGATGAGCTCAAAGAGATGCCATCAGTGCTCAAATTCAATCAAGCCAGCGCATGGGTGCCCTGAAATAATGGCATTCCAACCGAAGTGCTCCAGTGCGTAAGGTTCAGTGTTCTATCACGTCTCTGTGACCTCCTTTTCCTCTGTTAGAGAGAAGGAATAGTTCCACAATATATGCGCGACACAAGCATCATCGTGACATAGAAGATTAAAGGCGAACTTGTAGACTGCAAAAACGTCTTCAGCATATTACTCCTCCGCATTACAGGGATAAACTTTGCAATGGCTATCTTGAAGAGACAATTTCGCAGACCGAGTATTACAGTGTGGCTTCAGAGCAGGCATACAACAATCGATATGATCTTCTACCTGCAAGAGAAATGGAGAGAAGAAAGAAACCGCCCTACAATGCCACAGTCGACATCACCAGGCATTATATACGATGAACAGGGCATAATAAGTTAAGATACTCGGGAAGATTGGATGCCCCCAGAAACCTATCCGCCTGATCCATACGTTTTAAGATAACATGCGCGTAACGGTACAATTAGACGGCTCCACGTCCGACAACTTCGGGATCAAGTGAGGAGATAAATAGAGCTACGTCTTTGTACCGGCACTCTTTGCCATTTTCTTCTCTGTATTCTTTAATATTGACTTTGTCTACTTTCACACGAAGTCCGATGAAACATTATATAATCTCTCCAGGTTAAAATCCAAGGCCAAAATAAGGTACATCCTGATTAGGGAACTTCAGTTCTCAGACGATGCACCAGCGGATGCCCACGCAGAAAGTCGACTGTCTCTCTGATGCATGCTCCATGTTCTCCCTCACGATTAGCATCACGAAATGGTAGTCATGGGACAGTGTGTTACACACAGCATCCAGCGATCACCTTCGATGATATACCCGTGGAGAATGTCAGCCAGTTTTGTTACCTACGTTTTACAGCTACCGGCAGACTGACACTTGAGGTGACCAACACAGGCGGCCACCATCTTCGGCAAGACTCACAGAACGCACCTGTGATAACAACAAACTTACCATCAAGACTATGATGCAAATCTATCAAGTCTGCGCTCTTGTTATTATGTTGTGTGGCAATGAAATATCGACTACGTATAATCGCCAAGAGAAGAAACTCAACAGCTTCCACGTCTGCCGCATGGATAGACTCTTCGGGAATATATGGAAAGACAAAGTCACCAACGCTGATGTCCTTTCCCAGACGTCCTGGCACTCCTTAAGCAGAGACGGCTGTGTTGGATCGAACATGTGCACAGGATGCAAGCTGGACGTATATCTAGGGACGTACTGTACAGCGAGGTTCCAAATATTGAGAGAACACCAGCAAGAAGCCCAAACCTCCGCTTTCAAGACTTCTGTATGTGCGATATGGATGAGCTCAGCATCATCATCGACGAATGAGAGTCACTGGCAAACAGCAGAGACAACTGGCTCCGCAGGTGACGGGTTGGAGTGTAATACCATGACAATAAGTGGCTGGACTAACTACACAGGAAACGATGAACAGGAGTATTATGTAACTGTCTGTTTTCGCCTTTTTTATCCTCCTATGTGGCCATTCCTCACCTCTACCCCGATGACATATTTAGCCCCTAAGTGACTGTTGCATGTTAATTATGTCCTCTCTCACACACGCACACACTTACGTCGTCGTATGAATTTTTCATTACGAGGAAACTCGGCAAGCCTCGTTTCCTCTCAATGACAAATTTATACATCGAATTTACCAACAACACTGCACATGAACTACTATATCTATACCTATAACGATAAATACTGTAATAAATAGTAAGACGAAAAGCAGAGAAGGTGAACCATATATGAAGAGTTTGCTGGATATGGTGTTTCTCCGTGTCAAATGAAGAGGTCTTAGGGAAAGGTGCTGCTGTTTAACTGTATGCTCATACTTCCTTCTAGCACTGGCTTAATTTGCATAATAATCGGCACACTAGCTGATGTCTGAGGGGCAAGTGAAACAAAACATATATGAATCGTTTTCCTCTTCAGACTTCATGGTCACTGGTTTCTAACTATATCGGTAAGACAGGATCTTCAGGGGAGTTGATGGGTGGGTGCGTGGTGGCCTGGTCTGTTGTATTCAGCTCCGATCTAACATCTTGATATACGATACCGAATGTGACAAAAACAATGTATTCGGTTAACAAACGTGAACGAAAATTGACTTTTCTCTATGGCGTGAACGGTGATATCTCTCAGAACCTAATGTGTTCCAGATCAAATTAATGGTTTCGCTTTTTTGGGGGTATTATGTTTACTGGCAGTATCTGTTTTCATCTGCAACTATCATACACACAGATACACGTACAAATATTAATATATATCGTTATGTATATTTAATTTGCATTGATTGTTCGGCGTTTCTTAGTTTTTGTTTCATTATATGCTGTGGGTTATGCAAATTTATAAATTTGTTGCTGTCCTTGTCCAAAATCAAATTTATTTTCTACTTGATCTGAATTATTGTAAAAAACATTTTTATCTCAATCTGAGTCTAGAACATTGTAAATTCACCATGAAATACAGGGTCTCCCTGTTTTTTACCACACTGTTATTATAATTTTAGTGAGAGGCCTTCTAATCATGACTAAGGTTTTATCTTGTAAACATTTGGGACCTTCTAGAATGAAATTTTCCGTTAGGCAATTTTTTAAAAACAAAATGCTAGCTGTGACCAGAATTCAAGTAAAGGAATTTATAATCTTGATTATCTAAAAATTATTAATTCGTGTTGTAAGATCTGAGCAGAACCAGTTGTATTAGTGTTGTGTCCAATATTCATTTTGGCTGGAATTTATTTATTCAAATCATTCAAGTGATTCTTCTCTGGAATTACAAAATGTTTAATATTAACATTCTTAGAAACAGAGACTTTGATTTATACTGAAATTCAAATAAGGATATATATATATATATATATATATATATATATATATATATATATATATATATATATATATATATATATATATATATATATATATATATTCTTTTTTTTCTTCTTGGATTGTATTATTGTGATTCAACACAAAATTCTGATACATCACTACGACACAGGCCATCACAGGCACATCAGCACTTAAAACGTTGGATTTATTTTTAGAATACCACTAAAGTTTATTCAGAACCTTAAATATAAGGACTTGTGTTAGAAATTCTCGGATTATTTGGAACTGAATTCTCAATACCGTTCTTTTTACATTTTTCACCTTGTTTTCTAGGAAAATAAATTCTTGACTTTTACAAACCTTGTTGGTTTTCGATCTTTTCTGTTGCTTTGTTTAAGACCATAGAGTCGTATCATCATCAATTTTTAGAGTATATATTACCGAATGTGTTTCTATTTCGAGGTTTAGCTTACTCTGAAGAGTCTTACGCTTTTTAAAGGTTGACCACATGCTCTAATTATGTTTCGGTTTGTGAAGTTCATTTTAGTGTAAAATTAACACTTGAGTCCGAGAGTTTCTTTCAGTTTTCTTATTTAACGGGTTTCGGTTTACTGAATTCAAGTTTATTGAAATTTACGATTCAGGAGCTAAAACTAAAACAGTAGATATTGGTTTCTATTTAGGTTTCTTTCTAAAAGAGATGGCATGGTATAAAACATTCAGCTTAGTTGGTCTAGTTATTAGAAATCATTTTCTCACATAAATAGATAAGAACCATGGTAGTCATGTCAGTACTGTAGTTACGATTAATGAACTTTTAGTTTTCTTCATGCTCAGAGCAGTATAAAACTTATTGATTTGCGTACTTTATTTGACCTGCGAAATTTATCTACGTTTCCTGCATGTTTTATCAAAATCTGCAATCTATATCTTACTGCTATTTTCATACTTAATAAACCAACCAAGTTTATAACCGTACTGATACTGGTTTTAGGGATTGGCACTAGCTTGTAGGCCCTATAATGAAGGGAGTGTCATTAACTCGTATGCTACATAATAAAGGGAGTGGCACTAGTGTGTATATTCTTTAATACAGGGAGTGGCACTAACTTGTTTACCTACAATGAAGATAAACACTGGACTCTGCAAGATGTGCGAGTAAACTGCTGAAAGGGTTTCTATATGGATGTTTTCATACCTAAAGTATCTCGCTGGATGTCAATTATATCTGCAGGGCGCAGAAAAAAACTTATCAAGGATGTCGCTGATGGTCACATAGCCAGGGTACAACTGTTTGTAATAAAAAATGCCACTACTACTACTGCTGCTGCTACTACTACTACTACTGTTACTACTACTTACTACTACTACTACAACTGCTGCTGCTACTACTACTACTACTACTACTACTACTAATAATAATAATAATAAGAAGAAGAAGAAGAAGAAGAAGAAGAAAAATAGAAGAAGAAGAAATCTATCAAATAAAATACCGGTACACTTTCTGGTTCTGTTGTTATTGATGATAATGATGATAAAAGTTGTAACAGTTCTGATTTATTTCTGTTTCTACTAAGGCACAAGTTCGATTTTGAAATTTGGTGCGATCAAGATAGATACCTTCAAACAGTTTTGGTTTAGCTTTGTCTCTTCAGCACTTTTAACACCTTGTTGGCTGTATCGTGCCAAGGAAATTAGAGCTAAGTGCCTTTTCGAAGGACACACCGAGGAAGTTGACCTGGTTGGTCTGGTTGAGTATCGAACCCATAACCATCGCTATCGCTGCTCTCTGTAAAAAATAAAGATGCTGAAAAAGCAGTTCTAAGTAGAAACGACTTTGAAGGAAAAACAAAAAACAAAAACAAATAAAAGACAAGTCATACGTCTTGCTCCAAGAAAAATGTTCCAAATAGCAGTCAAGTAAACTATCTTAAACTTAAAGAATATGCATCATGAAGAAAGAGTGGATTTGTGAGGGAAAAAACAACAACGTCAACAAAGAACAATACGATGCAATAATTTTAAATGTTCCCTAACAAGAGTCGTAGTGAAGACAATCTAAGCAAGACCCACATTTCTGTGCTACAGCCTAAAACAGAGGTAGAAAAAAAAAAAAAAAACAAGCGGCTCACAAACCACGAGTAAATCATGAATATAAAGCATGTGAAACTTTAAATATGAGAGAGACGTATTCACAAATCAACGAAGTCCACATAAAGACAGCTTTGATATTTAGACTAAAGTTTATCATAAACACGAAAATAACGAAAATGACGAAAATGAAAACGAAATAGCTTAAAGATGGCTAATAATTGAAGTATATCATCCGTGAGAGGAGTCAATTTTGTGCTAAGTTATTATATTCTGGCTTATTCTAGCAACATTATATTATTATTATTATTATTATTATTATTATTATTATTATCAATTTATTATTATTGTTGTTGTTGCTGCTGCTCTTGCTGTTGTTGCTAGTAATAGTGAAATGGAGATAAATATACGTGAAATGGATATATATATATATATATATATATATATATATATATATATATATATATATATATATATATATATATATATATATATAAGATCGTTGGAGTTTCCTCCCTTGTACCGTTAGGCATGCTGTGTACAGCTAGGCCTGCTGAACGATTCGTTTCCGCTGAACTGAATAGCACTTTGTGCAGACAAAATTGGCGATATCATGCAGAGGAAATGGGAGCTGAGTGCGTTTCCCGATGACACAATGAGGCAGCCAAAACGGGCTTGCCACAACCAGACGCTCAACCAACTAAACTAATTCGGCTCCGTTACCAGGAACTGAGAGCAACATGTATTTTAGTTCCAACCCGCAAGCAAATTGAGAAAATTGTATCTCACTGGAAAAATGAATGAACCCAAAATGCATAAACAATTACTATTTCGCGGTTTTCGTATCATTTTCTCTCATTTATTAAAAGAGATATTAATAACTTGAAGTGTCAATAATCACTCTAATTTAAGTACATGTACGTAGTGTAGGATAATTCAAAACACAATTGCCTTCCACACTTCGTCATAACATCGTGAATGAATACATAAAGTGAAACCTGTCCAAGCGAGCACTCACGGTTACTCACAGACCCGGTTTTTCCCCCCCTCAGTATTATTATCTACTTAATGAAAATTGAGGACGTTTGAAAATTAAGAATTGCCGTCTCATATTTGGTGTTCAATTCAATATACGTAGACCTGACCTACAAACTATGCACTACCTAATCTTCGCAGATGTTTACTTACCTCAAATCAAGCACTATATCTTAAATCTGAGCTTTCATACTTTCTTGTGTAAATTAAAACAAATGAAATATACTTTTGTTAACTAGTCTTGATCAGTACATCCGACTGGTCTTGCACTTTCGACATTCAATCTTGGAGCGAGGAAAGCCGGTCAGACTATCGCTTCCCCCATTCATGCTACAGGCGAGTAAAACCTGTCGGTCTATCGCTTTACAGGCGAGTAAAACCGGTCAGTCTATTGCGTTCCCTATTCATGCTACAGGCGAGTAAAGCCGGTTAGTTTATCGCTTTCCGCATTCATGCTACAGGCAAGGAAAGCCGATAAGTCTGTTGCTTTCCCTATTAATGCTACAGGCAAGTAAAGCCAGTCAGTCTATCCTTTCCCCCACTCACGGTACAAACGAGTAAAGCCGGTTCGTCTGTAGCTTTCCCCATTCAATACTTACCTTTTTTGCACGGGCGATACGGGCTGCTGTTTCTTCATTAAATGAAGGAAGCTTATAAGCAGAATAAAAACATTATGACATTGCATTTTATTCACAATTGTAAAATAAACAACAAACTTGTTTGTTTTTATACCAACATATTGTTTAACTGTGTTTATATGGATATGATTGTATGTGAAGAAAAAAAAAGAAAAAGAAGCGAACAGGCAGTATTGATTTATTCAGAAGCATGATCTCCTGTACACAACTTATGGCATTCATATGCAATGTGAATTTAAAAAAAAGGACACAACAAAATTTAGGAACATTTGGCTAAATCCCGTGGGTGTCCTTAATTTTCAGATTCAGCTGTGCATCTTTACTTTAATGCATATCCGTAAATATTTGACTATTGTATCTGGAAAGAAAGGCTGTCACATTATAATCGAAATAAACTTAATTTTGTTTCAACCTTTTCCACACATAAACCTCTATTTGCCTTCCCTCCAGTCATAACTTGTTTTAAATATTAAAAAACACTGATCGCAAATGGGAAATTTTCCTTAAACGTTGAATTTAAAGCAAGTGAACGCCGTCAAAAATCGGACTCTTTAATACAAGACGGAAGTAGTGAATGGGGGCGCTTTAGCGACAGTGGGACTTCTATGTTAAATTTGGTCGTTTGCACTTTGGCGACATGGGGAATTTTAACATGGGTGGGCCTAAAGAGCGACAAGAGATTGGGCCTGTTTAGCGACAAGGGGAAATTGAACAGGGGATGACGTCACGGTATGGACACTGGGGAAACAATGGTAACAATGTTGTAAGTGGCTGACCTCAATCGGTCGGAAAAGTGCGGCAAGGGGCTGACCAGAATACGCGTTACTCTAGAAACAAATCGAGACACAGACATAGAGACATAGACATATAAAACAAATATACACATACACATAATACGTACGAGTGCACACATACACATACAAACGTACGTGCGCACACACACACAAACACATACACACAAACGGACGTGTATACAAACAAACAAATACATCAATATGGGAAAGAGAAAAATATATATATTTATGAGGCAATAAAGGGGCCCTGAAAAGGGCCGTTGGGTTTCTTCTTCTTCTAATTTCTGTCTTGTCTTTTTCTTTGCTGCCAACATCTTATTTTCTCCACTACATTCTTGTTGTTCTTCTTCTCATTCTTTACATCCTCCTCTTTCTCCTTCTCCTTCTCTTTTTTAACTTTTCATTTTCTTCTTCTTTTTCATGTTTTTCATTCCTTCTTCTCATTTGTGCTTTATCCTCTTTTTCCTCATGTTCCTATTTTATCAGGTCTCTCAATATTTTTTTCTCTTTCTTCAAATATCCATCTTGAGCCTGTGCCGGTTATAAGTCCCATACTCATTTCTGATCAGCATTTACTTCACCATGCCCATGGTATCCCCCACCTCTTGAAACTTCATCATATCATCCATGTTGCTGGGCATTTTTTTAATTCAATGTTGATTGGCGAGATTGACGAACGCTCAAGTTTATATATCTCAAGCACGAACGTGAAGGAAAACATCCCCTCTTGTCAACTATCCATATCACCTATCAATCATCCCCATAGTGAAGTGGGCTAACCTAAAATGTTTTACAAACTAACACACTAATATCAAACTTTTTGTGTTTAGGGACAAGTGTATTTTGTTAAGGAAAAAACAAACACACATACACACTAACGTACGCACACACACACACACAAACGTACACTTGTGCAGGGACAAGGGATTTTTGTTAAGAAAAACACACACGTACGCACACACACACACACAAAGGTACGCGCGCACACATACAGATACACACATACACGCACATCAGTAAAGAAGTCAGTGTTTATATTCATAATACTCCACACTGACACAAATTGGTAACTTGATCAGTCTCTCTTTTCTAGAGATCAGGTTAGCCCTGAGAAGTGCTGTTTTTTTTAAAACTTCAGGTACACCTGGTTTAATGGTGACACCTCCCGGGCCGGGCACCACACACGCATCGCCGACTCCAATCATTCTCCCAATTTAGTGTTGTGGTTGGGAGCGCAGATGGTTGACGGCTGGCCTCATCATCCCAGTTTTCACTTTGACGGATAGTGAAGATTTCCCTCTTTCTCCTATTATACACCCGTGGATGCTGTGGCCTCCTTATCTCCTGCGGAGCTGAGGCTCCCACTCTTGTCTCTGCCTCTCCAATTTTTAGTCCCAGTTCTCTATCTGTAGGACCACGGGTCTCTGTGCTGGTAGTAGCTTTGGAACTTGTCTCCGTGCAGGTGTCCTCACCATAGGCTTGACCTCACAGCTCTGTCTTAGCATCAGGTGAGGCAGGATTATTTCTTTCTTTTCCCCTTCTTTCTTTTTCTTCTCCTCCTCTTCAAGTCTGGCACTTTTTTATATAGCATCCAGAGCAAGCTCATCCAGGAGTCGCCTGGCATACTCCAGGCTCATCTGAAGCTCAATCAATTTGGCTAGTCTACTCATGTTGTCTCGTTGACGATGGGTTGCCAAACTCGTTAATGCCCCCACTAGGGGTTGATAGAATAGTTCCCATTCCCCACGCTTTAGAACACACAAAGCGTGCTGCTTGATTCAGCGGACAGGTCGTTGTACTATAAGTCCTGTTCGACCTGTATGAAAAGCTGTCATGAGTGGGAATGGATCCAACACGCACTCAGTGTAAACACGTCTGTTAAGGTTAAGACGTCACAGTTGATTGGGTACTACTCTTATGACGTCACCCCAGTTCCGTGCTTACATGCTTTTATGGGCACCTGATTTATAGGCGAGTGGGAGTCGGCCCACACACTCGTCCTTTAATGTCCGAGTTGGTAGGGAGGAGAGGGACCCGGAAGGGGAGACCAAACGTCAGCAGAAATGTTCCTGAAACTCCATGGCCTAATATATATCAAATTTTTCCTAGTTGTATCATTACTGGGATTCTCTATAACCAATTTTGTGTTAGCCACAATTGTAATTAGAGCCACGATTATGAGTATTAAATTTTCCTATCACAATTTAGAATTTCAGAAGTACATAGTGTATATGTTTATTATTTATATTAAACAAAACATCACACGTTTAAGAGACTAATTGACTTTTGTATGATCGAGTTAGGGTATTTGGTTGTTAATTTGGAACGGTGATTAAATTATTGTATTTGTTAAGTGAAGTGAGACTGAGTCGGGATTTCGAGCCAAAAAGGAAATACCTTGTTATGAGGCAATGTTTTGCATAGCCCTAGAAAGGACTAAGGTTAATCCTCGTCAGGAAACAGTAATCCTTTCAGATGCTCAGGCGGCATGAGCTTCCATCTGACTTCTGATTCGATTATACTCGGGCAGAATATATCTCCGAGAGACAGGTGCTCGTATTCAGGCGGTGATTAGAATTTTTGGTATTTCTATGCTGTGTACCTTGATCAGCTCGTTTGTTATTAGTACCAGTAGTGGAAATGGAATCAGGTGAAATTCGTCTTATAATTTGTTGAATCTGACCGCCGCACGCAGAAATTGGGGTTCACGTGGGAGAGTGAATTTCCCTTGGCTTGATATCCTTTGGTCAGTATCCATCACCCGTCTTAGATCTTTTACATAATTAAATTCAGCAATTTGGTCAGCCATCATATATCAAATTCCTATTTTCTCGGCTTCGTCAAATATAGAGTTGACTACATCTGAGCTTTGTTTAGCTGTGAGTCGAGTTTTCCGTTTTTCTAGTTGTTGCTGTCATGGTTGTTCATGTTGTTTTGATATTTTAATAGGCAAAACTTCAGGATTTTTTTCTTTTTTGCCTTCTCTTGGAATTTTCTGAAGTGGTTCCAGTGGTTGCAGTGGCTGCTTTTGTTGTTGTTGTTGTTGTATGGTTTAACGTCATTTTCAGCATATGATAGGCTATATATGGCGGTCAGTATTAATGGTGGAGGAAGAACCCGGGAAAAAACCCGGAAAGAACCACCGACCCACGAGAAGCTACTGGCAAACTTTCTCACATACCCACGTTGGCCGAATATGAGACTCGAAACCCACGCAGATAGAGATGAGATAGCAGTGATCCGTAAAGGAAAGCGCTTTAGATTTTTTCCTGAAAATCTCTGACAAGTAAACGTCTATTAGCTCCGTCTTTGTACTCTGTGCCAAGAGAGTTTCAATGCGACGGATCTCCAGAGCAGTCAGTGGAGGGAGGAATGATCACACAAGTATTTATACCACTGATGAAAGACTGCTTTTTTAGAGATGAGACCCCAAGCGTCATCGAGATAGTCGTACAATTTTTCTTCTTGACTCATCATCAGTCATTTATCGTATCGAATTTGACTCGGATGATTATTTTGACATTCATAGTAATCTTTCTTGGTCAACCCTCTAATGGTTTCTGCCAGGTGTTTGGCATAACAGGTCACTAAATGTTTTTCTTGAACTCTCCATCTCGACATGAACATCGCCTCTTCATCTTGGTCTTTTCTGGTGGCTGGTTCTGCTTTTTCCAAAGATTCTCTATCATTCAAAGAGTAATAAGAGTCTCCCATAGTTTATAATAGTCTAGAATGACTTTTCTCAAACTGTTGACTTCTAGAGCGTTGTCGAGTTCGGCAAACAAGATGACGTTCACCGTGTTGGGTAGAGTTTCTGAAAACTGAAGTTCCACACGCAGTTGGCCAGATTTTATAGGGTGGAAATATACCTCGTCGCTGCCTTGGTCTGGAGTGAAGTCAAAGGCCCACAAAGCGCAACCTTCTGCATAATCGTCGTACGAAATGCCGTGGCTGGTGTTGGTCTCTAAATGTCCCGTGGCTTCATAAAAGGACAAGTACGATCTCAAGTAATTCTTCTCGGCAAACTTAAGTTCGAAGGGTCTGGTACACAAGGTTTTGCCATAGCGACTGACTTCAATCTTGGACACTCTGTAGTACTTAAACTCGAAAGGATTGGCAGTGACGGCTCCGTTGAGGGCGTCGTTGCAGACGATACCAACGATTAAACGTTTGGGTAACTGTCCTTGGAACAGATGATCTTCGATCTTGGATCGGAGTGCAGCGGCAGTGGTGAAGGATTTCACTTCCACAAGTCGAATCGAATACTTGGCAGTCGTTCTGCTCAAAGTGTGACTAATGTCGTTTCCCACTTTAGGCAACACTTCCACGCGTCGCACGTAGTGTCTGGCTTCTTGGATGATGGTTTTGTACTCGTTGACGTGAGCCATCAAATGGAAAACGGAACTGCTACGATTCAGTCTCAGATGGTTATCCACTCCGTTCAGCAAATACTTTTCGTGCAACCACATTTCCAAAAGCAAACGATCCATCAGTTCTAAGCTACGCCCTTGCATGATTTTCTTTCGACGGTCGTTAAAATCCACGTTGTGAGGATCGTCAGCTGCTGTCGGGTATGTGTCGTTAAACTTGTCCTTGCCCGCTGTGTCAGGTTCCCATACAACGCAAGCATCCAGGTAGGCTTGGTAAGGGTAAGTATCCATGCTGCTGCTGACTAGTTTACTATTCAAGTACAAATTCACTTTGCTACACAAGGAATGCATGAAATTGTTGACGGGAGCTACTCTAGCATCGGCTCCTGGAGCAGTGTCGTCCGTTTTGATCACATTGACTTTTAGGTACAAGTAACTGCTATTCAGATCGACGTAATCTTCGGGATTTCCTTTGATTTCAAATTCGACGGGGACTGAGGTCGTCAAAGAAGCAACGGGATGAAATTTGACCCATTGGGATTCTTGCATAGTCATCATAGTGGGTGGCATGGCAAACACTTGTAACATTCCCAAGACTCTCGGTGCATTTTTTTGTGTTTAATAATTAAAAACGTTTTATTCTCTGACGGTTCATAGTTTCTTTGTCTTTCCAGCTCTGTGGTTGTGAAGTCCTCTGGAGACGTGTGTTCGTCGTCTCTTTCTGCCTTGTCCTTGCTGTGGCGTCAGGGAAGCAGGAATGCCTGGCTTTGCAGAGTGCAGGGCATTTATAGGAGTTTCTCGTCGGCCCAAAATCTCTTTGCCAGGTCGAAGCAAGATATTTTTGCCTGCTTTCAAGAAGGCTTCTTTGCGATTTTGTTTGCCGATGATGATATTTTGAAGAAATTCTTTGCCGTTTGTCAAAGCGGCATCTTTCAAGGTGTGCAATCCTCGCGTCACCATCGATTTCAAAACGGGAGCCACTGAACGAAACGCCGATTTCAGCATATCTTCTAGACTATGTCCTCGCTGTTGAGCGACTCCTCGGTACACAGGATACATTAGTTGCAAGTCGATAGATAATCGTTTTCGAAAATGGAGTTTCAATGTGACTTTCTCTTTGGTGAATGAAATATTTTGTCACAGATCTCCTTTTATAGCAATGTTGACACTGTCGAAATACGACTTACTGACGGGTAAAAAAATCAGGATTTACAAATTCGCGGTGAACGTGATAGATATTTCCACTTTCCTCGTCATTAGTCCCGGCAGAATCCACTTTGAAAAGAATTACTCGCAGTAACGGTACGGTTGTGTGTTCCACTACGTTGTACTCCACCACATCGGAGTACACAAAGATCAAATTTAATCCATGATCGAGTTCTACAGGGAATAGAAAAAAACTCGCAAAAGTAAAGTTGTTGGCGATGGGTGGCGTGAGTGGACCCTTGATGATCCTGAGGTCTTCATCCAAAATGTCAAGCGATTCAGGACAAAATGTAAACGACAACGTTTTGCCATCCGAAAATTTCATCAGCAGGCGACGAGACACTTGATGGTACTCGAAGGTTACACTTCATTTTGTTTTGTCCAAGGCTTTGCCATACAGGAGCAGGGAGGGCAGACAGACCTAGGGTTCCCGACAAAGAATAAACCTTCCACAGAAAACTCTCTCGTAGAAAGGTTCTATTTACCGAATAAAGGCTTCCTGGAGAAGTTTACTTGTTACTGAACCCTGTTCCATCAATAAAACCTAGGTCTGAAGATTTTAGCTGAAAAAAAGTATTCTACATGAATTTTAATTTTTTTTTGGTTTATTGCCATACGACCGACCATAGGTAGGGCCCTCCCTGCTGCTATTATCTAATTGCACAAAGATTATATTAGAGTTTACATCAATAATGACATAATCATGGATGTTGGAGAATCATTGAGGACAAGAATATCAAGAGAGCGACAGGAAACTCTGAAGAAATATATACCAATAAAAGAAGCGGTTAAGCAGAAAATACGTGCCGTCGAAGATGCAAAACAAGGATTTACTGAGTCAACCGAATTATTATTTAAACCAATTACCGAGACCACCGAGCAGATTATTTTGGGTGATACAAAAGATATTGAGAATAAGAAACATGGTATTCTTCCTATATTGAAAAAAATTGAAGAACAAACACGACCTCGGCCTGTACCTGTCGAAGTAGGACCCAGTGGAATTAGACAAAAACCTGAACAGGAAATTCCAACCGCAGACGAAGAAGAGGATGTATATGAGGATGATGAAACAGAACAAACTTCTGCTAGAGTTCCTTTTATTGAAAAGTTTACCGAAGAAAATATCAATAAAATAAGATCGATCAGAAATGACGATGATCTTGCTAGGTTTGTTGTGAAAAATCTTAAAAAACAAAGAACGATATTAAAACCCGATTATAAACCAGCAGCTCGTAAACTTTGGTTTAGATGGGTATTTAATGTGCATCACAATACCAATAAGGCCATGACAACCGATCCAAAGTTTGTTAATTACACGGATGCAGTAAACAAGTATACTGCAAGATTAAAACAATCTCAACCTGTGCAGCAGGTTCGACCTATGCAACAACCAGAGCCCGCTGATGTATTCAAAGCGGATGTTTCTAAATTTCTCAAAAATCGTGATAGAATAATTGAGCTTGCTGAACATGATTATGATAAAAGAGATAAATATCTACTGCCAGAGCATATTAATATGGATCCAGAAGATTGGACTGCTGCATTATATTTCAAATATTATAATAAAGATTTTAAGAATGACGATCCGGATTATCGACTTTTCATCAAGGAGGTCAATAAGGAAAAATTAACGCCGGAGGGAGAAATATATGAAGAAGCTGAAGAATTTGTCGCCCCACCGGAAAAATCTAACTTAGCGGGGGGAAATATTAGTAGGATATTTAATAAAGATACCCTCAAAGAGCTTGAAGATGAAGAAAGAGCTAAAGAAATAGCTGCATTTGAGTACAAAAATCGAGGAAAATATGTGATACCAAAATATTCTGAGATTACTGAGGATAACTGGATTCCTGCTGTGTATTTTGCTCACAAGAAATCTAATGCTGATCTAAATGATCCGGAGTATAAATCTTTCAGAGAATATGTGTATAAAATACGAACGCGAAAGCCTGTAACAGGCAGTGGATACAATACTATTTGTCCCGATAGCGTTGTTAACGATGCATCTCGGTTGGAGGTTTTAATTGGAGGAATGAGAGCCGGAAATAATTCTCATGAAATAATCAATGAAGCAACCGATATCTGTAGAAGATTATTTCAGGGTGGTATCATCGACGCATCTATTTACCGCTATTTCATCGATGAGATCGTTGATTATTATAGCGATTAAACAAATCAAATAATAAATAAAAATGATTATCCATAAATATAATCAGCGACCAGTACAGATTCACGTGGTCAACTCGCGGTTACCCGTATACAAATACAACTACGGGTCAGGATTGGGTGATCTCTTCACCAGGATAGCTCCTAAGGTTGGATCTATTGCTAAACAATTATCAGCGAAAGCAATAGGTGTCATTCGTGATAAGGTCTTCAGTGCTGTTGGCGATACCGCTAGCAAAGGTGTTGATGCCATCAAGGAAAAATTATCAAATTTGGTGCGAAAAAAACCACCGGCAAAATTACCTATTACCGCTGAGATGCCCGCCGAGGTTAGTAAGGTAGTAAATGATGCAGCTAATCAACAAGATTAGAACAACCTCAAAATGTAATTAGCACCAGCGCATACGGAGGTAATATTCGTTTTAGACGATGAATATTTTTATTAATAAAATGTTTTCACCGACATCCAGTGATGCTTTCAACATGGATGAGCCAGTGAGAAAAGATTTCTCTGTTCAGAATTATCAATTTTACTCATATGACGCGGTTACACCAAATATCAGCAGCAGAATTGAATTGCAAGTACAAGATACAACGCGTTATTTTCTTCCTTGCGAAGCTTATATTGAGGTTGTTGGTGAGATCGTCAAATTAGCTGATGGTACCGCGTATGCCGCGGGTGACAATATTGGATTTGTTAACAACGGTATCATGGCTTTATTCAAGACCGCCGCATATATGATCGATGGAAGAGAAATTGAGTCAATCAATGATAATGTTGATGTGGCAACAACAATTATTGGTTTAACAAGATACTCAGACGATTTTACCAGATCAGCTGGACCTAGCATGATGTTTACCAAGGATAATTCAAATAGTGCTGAACCAAATATGTTTACTAAGATACAAATGGCTCAAAATGCTGCGGTTGATGCTGTGGATGGAACAGTACCACGACCAGGTGCTGCTTTTACAAATCTTCATAATACCGTTAGCACTTACAACCTCGGATATGCTGCGCGTAAGTCTATGCTAGATGGTGATCGTCGAAGGTTTTCATGCGCGATTCCATTATCTCACATTTTTGGTTTTTGCAGATACTTCAGAAAGGTTATTTTTGGAGCTAAACACACAATTGTCTTTTATCGAAAAGGTGACAGCAATGATGCTATCTGGATGGGGGGCTGGTGTTGACGCCGGTAAGGTTGTACTAACCAAACTAACCCTGTGGATGCCATCGATGACACCATCAGCGAGCGAAGAAGGAAAATTACTACCATTTATGAATCAGGGTGGCAAATCAGTGATGTCTTGGTTGACAACATTCACGGATAGCATTCAAAGTAACATCAACGGTAATTTTACTTGGCATATAGCATCACAACAAGGTGTTTCTGCACCGTGACATATCTTTGTGGCTCTTCAAGCAGCTAATCGGTTAGGTAGTCAAGAACGAACTCACATGATTTTTGATCATTTTAATACCAGCGAGATCTCACTGCGAATAAACGGACATCAAGAACCAATCGAGGAAATTTCATTAGATTACACAGGTAATTCTGTGGCGCGTGGTTATCATCGATTATGGAGCTTTGTGGAGCGAGATCAAAATATAGATACCGGTCTGCAGATATCTCAATTGGATTTTAAATCATTTTACCCAATCTATTATTTTTCGTTAGAGCATATGGATTTGATAAAACAGTCTGTTGTTGATATACATTTTAAAGCAAGAATAAACAACGCAGGTGCTGTTCAATTTAGAGCAATCGCGATTATACTCAGCGATAGAACCATGATTCTTGAGGGTATTGGTGGTCGCATGAGGATCATGGACGCTTCTGTGGAGAAAATGTAATTTAAATCAACCGGTTTATTTATAAAATGTATGAGCACGTTAGCGTAACTCTGACTTCGGGTCAGATAAAAAAATTACAATCGAGTATCACAAAAACCTGCGGGACAAAATTAACGTTGAAACATGATCAAATTCAAGGTGGACCAAATAAGCTATCTCTAACCAAAAAGCAGCTAGCACGTTTCAGTAAATCTAAATGAGGTAACAAAGGAATTCAGGTTAATTTATCCGCTGGTGCCATTAAAGATATGGTAAAAACAGGTGGATTTTTCCCACTGTTAGCGGCGATACCAGCGCTAATCGCAGCAAAGGCCGCTGCGTTACCCGCGATAGCCGCCGCGCTGCACCAGCTATAGCAAAAGCCGTTGTGTTAGGCGCTGTTGGATCATTAGGAGGATTAGCCGTAAATAAGATAGTCGGTGGAAGATACGGCAAAAAAAAGGTCGAGGTTATCGTCTACCGGGAACACCCCCTTCATGGTACGGGAAAGGTCTTCGATTAGTAAAATAACACCGATGTCAAATTTAGATCTAATTAACGCTGCTAAAAAACAAAAAATAAAATTTTTCAGAGCAGTATTCATGCGAGATCAATTACCAGTTCGTCCCAATAAATAAAAACGGGAATCATAAATCTCGATAAAAAGACCGGACCAGGTACTCACTGGGTTGCTTACGCGATAAATCCACACGAGATTATCTACGCCGACTCATATGGATTAGCTCCGCCTCTTGAGTTTCTTAATTACATATCTCAATTAAATATACCAGCATGGTATTCTACGCTAGCAACACAAACACTAACCGATCCTCCGATTTGCGGCGATGAGGCGATTAATATACTTGATGCGATATCTAAATCTAACAAACCATACCATAAAACAGTCCACGAGTACACGTCAAATAAATTAGATCAATCAGGTATAAATAATTGTTGATATTTTCGGTAGATCTCTCTCATCGCGATCAATAAAAAAAACACCCGTCGATGTTGATTTATCTAAATATACAACAAAAGATTACATAAATAATCTTTTGTCGATGGCAGGAGCAGATCCTGACGAGGTTGTTATTTTTCAGGATCAGCATGGAAAATTAAAAACCAGCAACGTTAAGATAGGCGATATAATCAAACGAGATGAATACAGTACTCACGTAGGTGATTTTAATACTGCTAAGGAAGATATTAAAAAAATTGATGACTCCATCAAAAAAGTTAATGAAAATGCTCGCGATATTAATGCATAATTCGATAATCATGTAAAAATCACAGGCGATACAATGTTAGGAGAACTTAACATGGGCAAAAACAAAATATCTTCACTAGGAGATCCAACAGCAGGTGAGGATGCTGCAACAAAAAAATACGTCGATGATGTAAATTTAAAATTAGGTATTTTACGTGAAGAGCATGATCAACATTTAAGTGCATTCGCAGCTTTTACAAGTTTTAGAAGAAATACTCTAGACCTAAACAAAATTACTATTGAATTTTTTGGTAGTAAATCACCTACAATCAGTATAAAATACTCAGAAATTAAAAAATTATTCGATGAAGTGGTTCGTGTGGTATCATCATCTACATCTGTAACGTGGACAAGAACAGATAATAAAATAAAATATACTCCAGCTGTTACCGGCATATACAGATTAACAGTGATTAGTCCAATGAAATTTAGAGTAATTATAGCTGGACTATCAATTGAATCGCCTCACCCGGTAACAGCTGAATTACAAAAAGATACTGAAGCAGTATTTGAATTACAGTCAATTGATGGTGCTTTATCTAGAACAAATTATTCGTACGTGTTGGAGTTTGTATTTAAAACATCCTAATTAATATAAAATGAGTGCATCAAAATACCGATACGATCAGGCTCGTGCGTGGCAGGAGTCTCTGAAAAACATAATCGATATTTATCAAACAAAAATAAAAAAAAATAGCAGCACAGATTAGTCGTAATCGATGTTACTGTTTATTCTGTATCTGCCGTTGTTGTCGGTACCGGAATAATATTATCCGCGTTAACAATGATAGCGCCGGCAGCGATAACCATCGTTGTTTCTGTGACTACTGCGTTATCCGGTGTGTTTGGTATAATAGCAAAAAAAAACAAATACCTTCATGTACCAGCGCAAAATTAACCGAACACAAAGATAAATTAAACACAACGATGGCGGCGTATTCAAGATTATCCTCGATGTTATCAGAAAGCCTCAACGATGGTATTGTATCTGACGCTGAATTCTCGCTGATGACTAAGATTTACAATCAAACGAGTAAAGATGTCAATATAAATAATGACAGAGTTACTGACGCAGATAGCGACAAACACAAATCCGCAAAAGACAACGATGATCTCGGCGAGCTCGACTAAGCCCGAGTTCAGTATTATTTTTCCAACACCTATTTCTATTAGTGAAATAGCACTGGCGCATTTGAGAGTTTATTACAGCTGGCCTAATATCAGATCCAAATCATTTGGAAATTTACAGTCGAATAATTCATTTGTTTTTGCTAATAAAAATAAACCCGATGGAACACCTGATTGGAACGTAGTTGGATTACCAACAGGCAGTTATCAGATTGAGCAAATCAGCGACGAATTAACATGGAGAATAAAAAATATAACCGGAGAGGATCCTGGAATAAAGATATCTGGGCACGAGCCAACACTGGCCTCGGTTATCGAAGTGAGCTCAAATTACAGCGTAGATATCTACGCGAGTTCAATAAGAACCATACTAGGTTGGCCTGAGGTTGCGCCGCCAACACCACCAGCACCACCAGAACCTAAGAGAGAAGATTTTAACACAGATAAACGAGCTTCAACATCAACTATTCTTGATAATGTAATGAATAAAAAGGATACATATCCTGATAAATATTTTACGTACCACACACATCATCCTGAATTTGGTGGTAGAACAATAGAATGGAAACTTTTAAGATCAACACCAGGAGCGGATTTTTCTATGACCATTTATTCTGGTGATGTTACTAGAAAGACTAATCACATTAATGATATTACTAGAGCGTTTAATGAACACAATGAAGACTATCGTTATGGATTAGATCATTTGAAACGACATTTTAATGAGTGTATTTCTGACGTATCAGTTTCATGTAATGAAATTATTAAAAACATTGAAATAATGAATAATTTAATGTCTATCTTAGAAGAATTTCACCGATTTTTAATTCAGATGATAATTGATGATAAAACAGGTAATAAAGAAAATTTTATGAGAGCATATCGGATAACTGAGGCTGAGTTGCCAAATTATAAATTTCCCGGTTATAACGCAGATGAGTTGAAAAAATCTCTAAAAGATACTATTGATGAAATGTTTTCTAAATTACACGCTGCGTGGAGAAAAAGACTACCACCACCATCTATTCTTAAGCGCGATAATGCACCAGATAGTACCGGACGGCATATTTCACCCGATGTGGTAAATATAACAAATGTTGTGGCGGTTAATCTTAATTGTGATATAGTCGAGAACAGCTACAGCGCAGATGCATCTGTGTCTGATCAGGCAAAACAGGGGTTTGTTTTATACTCGTTTTCACCAGCATCCCCACCTGGATTTTTACTTGTGCAAGAACCGATCAATCCTGTTTACTTGAGGTGTCACAATAATCTACTGTCGAGAGTGAATTTCTCACTAACTGACTAATCTGGGAATTTGTTAGATGTACGTGGCGAGACTCTGAGCATAACTCTGCTAATAAAATCTTAATTTTGTTATTATAGCAACAAAAAAATAATTTTATTTTATATTTGTGTTTTTTCTGAAGATTTTGAAAAATTCGGCCGTTTTGGTGAAAAAAATCGACCATTTTACATGATTTTGTCAAAGAAAAATCCACAATTTTGCTGATTTTGTCAGGTCAATCCTCAAGCGATTCTTTAATTGATTTATCGATAAATCATCAAAAATCAACAAAATTAGCTCAAAAATCAACAATTACTGATGGTTTTTTGATAAATTCCTGGTGGTTTGGGGTTAATTTTGATGTTTTTTCGCATTTTATCGATAAATCAATTTGAGAATCGCTTGAGGTTTGACCTGACAAAAATCTGCATTTTGATAAAAAAATTTTGACAAAATCATGTAAAATGGTCGATTTTTTCACCAAAATGGTTGCTTTTTTAAAAATTATTCAGAAAAAAAAATTATTCAGAAATAAAATAAAATTATTCAAAAATAAATTATTCAGAAATTAATTTTCGCAGCTGCCTCGCACGTGTATCAATCATTTTTTTAGATTCATACGCGTCAGACAATGCTGATTGAATTTTCTCAACGGCACGCGCCAACGGGGTAAAATCTGATATTTGTGCATCATCGATATTAATCAGCGATTTGTGCATCGCACATTGAAATTTCTTTATGAATCTGTATTCGGAAGACAGCGTGTATCGGCCTTCTTGTTTGTTTTGAATCAATGTTTCAAAATCCATTGTTATTTTGTCGGCGTCTAAATCATTAGATAAAGGAATTTCTTTGATTTGAAGTACCTCAATAGCTTTGATTATTTCATTAATATTTTCTTGGTTCATATTTATATTGGCTTAATTCTAAATGTGCGAAAAAAAATAATTATTTTAAATAATATTCGTCTGAGTCATATACATAAGATCTTTATTCAGAATCTAATATTCATCTAAATCTAATATCAGAGGAAAAAAACTAAATTTGACCCATACTCCAAATCGATACGAGAAGGTTGATTTGGTTATTCTTTCTGCAATCATACGTACTGATGAAGAATGAATGCCAAAATATTTGCCAGCAGAGTTCATTGATTGAAAATATATTTCCTCACCAGTCTCCATATTAATTAATTTGACTGCCTTAGAAACTTTGCGTCCACCTACATCATCTTTTTGTAAATTTTCGTTTGGCGTTATCGCCTGAAGGTTATTTATACAATTATTGAGTTTATCTCTATCAATATGGTTAACTACAAGACCATCTCTTATTGGTCCATGAAAACATTCGTAAATAAACCTATGGTTAAAATGATGATTTCTTGGACCTCCGGCATTAAATCTCAGGTAACCAAATTTATCAATGTTACCGACTGGTTTCTTTATTTTAACATGTCTAACAACACCATCGCGTGATGCTTCATAATTATCAATGGTTGGATGCTTCTTGAATATAGGATTCGTTATATAATATTCCATTTGTCTAAATCAAAGTTTGTCCGAAAATCTATCTAGATAATCTTCCTCGCACTTGATAGCGAGATCACTATCGGAAGATTTTTTATCATAATATCGCTTGAGTTCTCTATATTTTTTCCCATCGCAGTCTGAACAAATACGCGTTTTCCCTCGTATTCCGACGTTGCATCTGATACATCTGGTTGGACCAACTCCACCTCGTCGCATGTAAGCTAAATGTATTCCACAGTATTCTTTTCTACATGACCTGTTGCAACAATTTAACGAGCCGACCATCAACCATTTGCAATTGTTCATTTTATTTATTAAACATTTGTCTAAAATATAATAATGAAAATATTCGACCTCGATGATATTGAATATGTTGTTCCTGAGGTAGATCTCGCCAAGAAAGAATTCTACGATGATGGAGCGGTTCATATGTGGTCCACATAGAGAACAAACGACATAGACCATACCATGAACGATACAAGAGCTGAAAAATTAATTGATTTACTCGGTGATGACAAATACATACTCAGAATCAAATTTATCGTATATAACGAAAATGACGTATGGATTACTCGAGACAAACGCGATCCTGTAATCAGCGGGAAAAAATCTGTAACGGTGAGTAAAAAATCTAAACCAGGATTATTGACCGGCATAGACAAACCATACTACGTGCGAGCTTATCCTGTCACAGCGGTTGTTTATGGCGTATATAAATTAAATAAACCCACCATTGAGAATCTTACTAAGATGAAGATGTCCACGAAGATAAATTGCGTAGCTGAGCGAATAATAGAGCATTTTACAAACGCGAAACGCGGGAATGGGTTAACCGATCTGCGGCGAGAAAAAATTAATGCTTGGTCAGAATCTGTGGCTGATGGTGCATCAATTGACGATGTTGCTGTGTTATCAGCGAAATTGAAATTTCCCATCACGGTAAAAAAAATATCAGGCGAGATTTTATACTCATCCGCGTATAAATCAAGAGGAGAACCCATAGAAATAATTGATCATAATTCACATGCATGGAGCAGCGCGGTAACAATTTTTCCTCGAGAGCGCGTTGTTAAATTTTACAGTGGATATATTTTTGATTTTATTCATGAAATAAGTAAATCTGACCCGGTATATATTTGGTTGTTTTCTAGTGATCTGAAATACGATCAATTCGTACGGCCTAACGGAGAATTATACCGAAGGGAATCTTTACATGATTCGATGACAGCAATGGTAAAAAAATATTCTGCGGATGAAAATTTGTTGGTTTATTGTTTCACGATTCCATCTATTGTTGCTCACACAGCGAAAGAGAAAAATTCATGGAAGTCAACTCGACGTGAGTTTCTTAAAGATATTCAGCAGAGCTGTATCGAATACGGTCATGGTGGATTATGGAATACTGAGTATAATCTTATGAAGATGATTTCATTTGACATGATATCGTGTTATCCTGGTAGTTTTCTCGGATTAGGAGAGTGCAGTAAATATTTTACTCAATTTGGCCATCCCCGCGATGAGATTACCAGAATATCTATTAATGGATCATTGCCAGATTTTCCCCTGACAGGATTCGCTCGTGTTGTATCGTTTAAATTTAATGATGTTTTGCATAAGATATGTTACGTTTGGTTTGGGAAACATTTCTCAGAACAGCAGTGGGTTCCAATTGTTTTATTGAGATATATGTTGGATTCTGCGATGTTGACATCGTTGACGGTCAGTGAGGCTATTGTATCATATAGAAAACAAAATGACGTTTGGCTGCCAACTGAACATAACGACGTGAAAGATTTAGGCAGAAAAATAATCGGAAAATTTACTCAGGGTGGTTCGTGTGATCATCTGCGGCATAATTGTAGATTGATCATGGACGAAGCTGAATTAGATTTTATAATCGCTGATACCGCTGAGAGAGGTATATTTTGTAACAGAGAAAATGTTTATTTATCAAACGGAACAAAATTAGGTACTGTAGTTAGCTATCTCGAGAGAGAGTCACCGCAGTATACTCGTTTAAGATCGTCAATGTTGGCGTACGCGAGTATAAATCTGTTATCGATGATAAACAGATTCCCTAATGACACTGTTAGGGTAGCTACTGATTCATTCTATGTTGATGAAAAATTTCTACCAGAGTTGGAAAAATTAACCGGCAATGGATCATGGGGTACATGGCGAGTAAAAGACGAACGTATTTTATGGTATTGTAAAAACACCGATGTACCTGTTGAGGATAATTATTATTCTGATAGTATATCAGAAATTTCGACAGCACCATCAGTGTATGATCCCGCATCAAGATACAAGACAGTCTACGTGAACGGACCAGGTAGATCAGGTAAAACAACCAGATTTATAGAATTATTTAAGAATTCTGACGTAATTGTACTGACGCCAACACACAGATTAGCACGAGTGATGAGGCAACGCGGCGTCAACTCATGTACGTACCACAGTTTTTCAAATACAATGGTGGTACATGGACTCCTTCGCGAATGGGAGAGAAATACGTGAACAGAGTAATTATATGGGATGAGATCTCTGCACTGTGTTCGTTAAAACGTTGAAAATGTTTTTGGATTGGTTGCTAACAAAAAACACAGCGGTAATTATGTGCAGCGATCACGGCCAACCCAATCCTATTGATGGAGAATCACCTCATGAATGGCTAAAGAATTTTGTTGATTATTATGAGGAAGTTAACACCGACTACAGATCTCTTGACGGTCGGTTGAGCGAATTTAAGAGATTAATTCGATTACAACCAAATAAAATTCAATGCAGTGTGATGCGAGAAATAATTCCAAAAACATCCATGGAAGATTTCTTATCAACGTGGACTCCAAATGATTTGATTGTGGCTAGCAGAAAAATAACACGTGACGTACTTCAGCAAAGATTATTTAAATTACATCAAGAAAAATTTCCGCTGATGCCAGTACCGTTATGTTACAGACCAGCCGATACCAGATTGCAGAATATTGACGTTGATATACCAGGACAAGGAAAGCAGAATCTTGTATTGAATGATATTGTCACTGTTGATGTTGATTTTGTCAATGATATGTTGAATGCAGAAAAATCTCCGTGGACGTTAGGATATGCCATGACAATTCATTCTTCACAGGGATTAACCATAACCGATATTCAAGTTTGGATTGTTGACGATCACATAGAATGGTCTAATTTGGTGTATTTAGCCGTATCTAGAGTCAGAAAAATAAATCAACTAGGACGGATTGTTTTAGATAGAATAAATATTAACGATGAAATTGTCGAGTATGTGATTAAAAAAAATTGATCAGCTATAAACAAACCGATAAAAAAATAATCGTGAATTCGATTTAGATGTCGAATT
This sequence comes from Sinohyriopsis cumingii, assembly GCA_028554795.2. Classification (NCBI taxonomy): domain Eukaryota; kingdom Metazoa; phylum Mollusca; class Bivalvia; order Unionida; family Unionidae; genus Sinohyriopsis; species Sinohyriopsis cumingii. Next base: position 120,074,090 of record CM068826.1, on the reverse strand, counting down.
TATTTTATCGCTGAAAGAGAAACAAAAAAAAATCATTGTGTCGGTTGTAATTGCATAATGACGTGGAGTTATCAAAAAAATGATTCCAGACAGTTTACCGTAGATAGAATAAATAATGATTTAGGTCACAATCGTGATAATGTTACGCTGACGTGTTTAGAGTGTAATCGGCGTGGGGTTGATTATCTAGGTGACTGAGGCGGTAATCGAGTATCAGCTGGTATTACTTGTAATTGCTCGCGAGTAAAACCTCGCTGAGGTGCTAACGAATCGAGCATATAAATTGCTGGTCTACCTGATGATTTTGTCACTGATACTATCTTATGTGTCGTCGTGCTCCAGATTGGATCTGTTGCTCTTCTTCTGCCACCCTCAGACTCACCTGGTTTGTATAAATATCTGACGATGACACTACCAAGAACAGGTCGAGCTGAAAAATCACGTCGTTTTATCGGTATAAAATCTTTCTGTATGGCAATTGCTGGTTTCATTGATATAGCTCTCGTTGTTTCGTTATTTATCGCAGAAATAACACTGGGTAGCCTGACAACCCAATCATTAGATCGTTTATCCTGAATAAATTCCATCGCATACTGATAACCAAATAACCGCTCAGCTAATGTTTTGTTGAATCTCTCCACAATTGCCTGATCATTGTGAATATTAACTTTACCGCGTCTTATTTTTGTATTTTTTTTGTTTCATTAATGAGGTCACCGCGCCAAGAAATTCCCGTCCGGGATCAACCTGAAGTAAAATTGGCCAGGTTAGTGGTCCTCGCTGATATATTCGCTCAAATGCATCAGCTACCTCAGCGGCTGTTTTCTTGGTTAATGACTCAGCTTCTTTGTATCTGCTAGCAATATCTACTACGGTTAGGACGTATTTGTAGATTTTACCATCAACAGTATCGTGTGGCAGAAACATTATATCAGCCTGATGAACCTCATTTGGTACACTAACATCAAAGTGCGCGTATTCGATCCGCTTAGGTGGTGGTAGGTAAATTTGCCATATAGCTTGTTTAGATAGCCAGGCAGCAGCTGTTGACGGTTTTACTCGAGCAGCCTTTGCAAGCTTCTTGATAGCTGTTTTACCCCGCCAAAATCCTGCTAGAGAATAATAAATCGCTTCCATATTAATTACCGGCACCGAAGATTAATTTACCCTTCATCGCGTTTTTAATTAACCACGAATCTAATCTCTCTTTGATAGATTTATTTTTTATAGAATTTATTGCGTGAATTAAATTTATATCAGCAAGATGTCGTTGTTGAATATCTTTATTTCGATATGCTATATCATGAATCAAACAGGCCCGATCAATCGCATTAATTGGCTCCTCACCTGAATTTGGTTGATCCTGATTATTTAATCTGATATCGAGTCTGGTACCTGGTCCGCAGTAGCTGTATCCTGGTAGGTGTTTTTCTCCGGAGTATTTAGCCCAGGGGAGTCCTGGTAACGATGATAACTTTGAGGTGATGTCACCTCAGTGGAATTTTTTTTTTAGTTGATGAGGTAAATCTAAACTTTTTTGTGCCGCATTTTTCACATTTACCGGCTGATCTGTTATTGCGAGTAACAACCGTAGTTGGCTCTACCGTTGGTGTGCGTGTTTTACATTTGACACAATATAGATCCATAATATTTATTATATCATGAATGTAATTGATTTTTCAACTACAAAAAAATCCGTTCCTGTCAAGCATCATGCTGCATTGCCCAATTCAATTAGAATGATAATAATAGGACCATCTGGTAGTGGAAAAACACAATTATGGTTGAATCTGATAATGAGATGTATAAAATGGGATAAATTGTATTTGGTTGCACCATCTGTGGATGATCAACGTTGCTATCAGGTATTGAAAGAATTTAATGAAAATGCAGCGTTGCTAAATGACGGTGAAAATATACTTGAATTTATCACCGACATCGAAGAGGCTCCGTCTGTTGATGATCTAGATGGATCGATCAATAATTTAGTTGTCTACGACGACGTGATGCTGGATAAACAAACTAATCCTGCTAGAATATTCTCCCGTGGTCGACACAAAAACACTGATGTCATTTATGTAACTCAGAGGTATACTCAGATACCTAAAGTGATCAGAGATAATTGTAATATTTTGGTTATTTTTAACGGCGTCGATGCTCATACATTAAGAAATATTCATCAAACCTGGTGCGGTGGCGACATGGATATAAATAAATTCAAAAATTTCTTCTCACGAGCTCAAGCTACACCTCATGGATTTGTAACGGTAAATCTATGTGATCCCAGATCAAGATATCGAATAGGTTTGGATAAAATCTTTTAGCGCCGACTGGCATAATTCTATGCAATTAGATAATAGCAGCAGGGAGGGCCCTACCTATGGTCGGTCGTATGGCAATAAACAAAAACAAAAAAATTCACGTAGAATACTTTTTTTTCAGCTAAAATCTTCAGACCTAGGTTTTATTGATGGAACAGGGTTCAGTAACAAGTAAACTTCTCCAGGAAGCCTTTATTCGGTAAACAGAACCTTTCTACGAGAGAGTTTTCTGTGGAAGGTTTATTCTTTGTCGGAAACCCTAGGTCTGTCTGCATTCCCTGCTGCTGCCATACAACGCATTGAATTTGGAAGCAATCGTGTTTACCAGATGTTAACCGCTAAATAAATAACTTGCAGGAATTTTCAACAGAAAGATGTACTGTTGAGTATCGGGGGACACTTGTCGTTTCATAGAGGCATTTACAGCTTCGTTTCTATTCAAGTATTGTTGCACTTGGTCACTGAGAACGTTGATCTCAAAAGTGCTTTGACTTTCAGTGATGTTTTTGATTTGTATTCGGCGAACCATTTCGACCAAAGCCACTTGCCAATGGGCTTCGTGATCCAATTGGCTGGCCTGAGGTCATTTGGCCGTGAAACAGCACAAAGCATTGTGGGGAAATACATCGATAAAACTGTGACTGGGTAAAGTTAAGTAAAATTGGTTATTTATAATTCCAGAGTTCTGCTGTTTGAGGGGTCGCTAGAAGTTAGAGGAGTGTCCAAAAGAGGTATATTGTAGTTGTTTTGGTGGTGACTATTGGAAGGGTTACTGGTGCTGGCCACAAGGCTCCCGTTGTTACCGTTAGAGTATTTCAGGGCATGATTAGGGTGAAGGTAACCGATGGAAACTGTTCAGTAAAATGTTCCACAATTGTTTTTCTCCTTGCTGCAAACTCAAATTGGCAATGGCAGCACCGATGACACAATACACCACAAAGATTTGGCAGAAAAATACGACTTCCTTTTTAGGAAACGTTCTGTACACAACAACCACAAAGGTTGCTTTTGTAGATCTTGTAGAGAAGAACTCGGTGAAGGAGTGGTCACTGTGGTGGTTGAGGCTGTGTTGAAGGGCATGATGATCACTTCTTTTTATAGTCGATGACTTGCGAAACGTTGATCTAAGAGTCAAAACTCTGCGGATATCCTTTCCAATGTTTTGACTTCTTTGACACGACTTTTTCCTACTTTTCGGGTTTTTCGATCGAGAACGCTTTTGATATCGTACACTTCGTCTTCTATTTTGGTCACGCGTTGTAACTCGGGCAAGTAAAACGTCCCTTCTACACTTCCCCGTTCATGTCTTCCAATTTATAGACAGTAGGATGACGGCCACGCACTCGTCCAGTGACACGAAATAATTTGTTGGTCCAGTTGGGTAAGCAGCCTTTGTCAAAAGTGTTTGGTTTTGCAATGCGCACCCAATCTACCTTCGTCAACACTCCACAGTCGGTAACGTACGAAACAGGCGCTCAAAGATGGTCACTTCGTTGTAGGGAGTCACTTCTTGGGGGTCAAATTCGATGCTCCGATGGTAAGATTGGTTGTACGCTTTGACCAGGTGCGATAAGACGTGGATATACTTGAGAGTGTGTTGATGCGTAAAATATTTCCAAATGCGTTCTCTCAATGTCCGTCGAAAACGTTCCACCGTTACATTATATTTTGCATCACTATTAAAGCAAAGTACTCTTGGCAAATACCATATTCTCGCACCAGTGCTCGATGTATGATGTATTGACAATGTATGATGTATTGACCACATCGGGGCTTTGGCTTTCGAACAGGTGATATGAAACAATTCAAATTCGAGTGCGGCATTCCAGGAAATTTCCTATAAACCAGGTTAGTTACATTTTTTAGCTGCATATAAAAACAGCACCTTTAAGGCCATGTCGCCATATGACATCTCTAACCCGGAAAAAATGATAACCTATCTGAGTGAGCTTAAAGACGTGAAGCTGATAATCACATCCATTCTCTCTCTCTCTCTCTCTCTCTCTCTCTCTCTCTCTCTCTCTGACTGATAGAATAACTCTATGGAAAAAGGAACTTTGTTACCCATTAAGTATATGACAAACATTTGGGCTTATAATCAAAATGAAACCATTCAGAGCTAAAAAGTGGTGACGTCATTTTGAGTTCTACAAATAATACAAATAACGCACAAGGAATATGCATACATATCTAACTACAGCTGTTACCGTAGATGCAGATGAACATTTAAATACGAGTGTTACGAAGACCTATATCCCAGAAGAAGAAACGTGACTAACGGAAAACCAGATGTACAGATGGAATTAAATCGATCAGGAAGATGGCACAAGAAACAAGAGCCCCTCAAATGAATAAATACTTTACTCGCCAAAACGAATTTCCAGTAATTCGAGAAAAAACATTTTCTTGTTTTTAATGCCAAGCATTGCAACCATCTCGGATATCATTCAGCAAAAGGGAAGATGTTCGAATTAGCTACTGTCGATGTCAGATTTGCACCATTTTCATTGAGGACCAACAGTACATCACATCTTCTTCTGAAAACCCCGTGGTGACATGACTATCCATTTTGAAAACAACAACAATAGCAAGATTTTGCAGATGGCTGCCATGGTGACCATACTGGATACCAGTGTGTCACTGTTTCCATATAGGTCCAACTCGACATCACAAGTCTTTTGATGAACGAACAATATCAATACGACAGTAATCTAGCTGAAGTAGCTATACGATTTTCCAATCGGCCATTCTGTTGGTGATAGTGGAAGTCAGACATTTCATTCATGCCTAATTAGGCATCAAAAGAAGCCTTTCGTTTAAAACCCCATGATATGACCATTAATCCAGGAAATAGTGATAAGGTCTTTAAGCTGGCCACTGGTGGTTATCTTGGATTATAAGCAGGGCCATTTTCAGTTAGGTGCAACCAGACGTCATTAAAGTCATTTAATAAAAAAAACCTGGTTACTACAACCAGCCATCCAGGAGTAGTAGTGATAACAACATCCACGTAAACCTCCCGGCTCGGGTAGATTCCTCCCGAGATGAGGAATACCTCCCGACACCCTCACTGAACTCTCCACATACGCAGAATTATTGCTGAACATTTTTTTCCCGTTTATTTCCACACTGTCTATGGCCATACCATGTTGAAAGTACCGGTTCTCGTCCGATTTTCAATTTTAGTTACAGTAGGACTACCAGTGATCAAGTGACTGCGAAACAAAACGACTTGAACAGGGCAAGACAATTTTGTTGCTAATTTCAAGCAGCAAAAAACAAAACAAAAAAACAATTAACATCCTTTGATTCGGTCGGCCTGACTTCGGTATTTGACGTCTTTGATTCGGTCGGCCTGACTTCGGTATTTGACGATTGCTGAGATTGATTATGCATTCTAATACAAGCAATGGCGACCACACTTTAATCCTTCATAAGTATTTTCGGGTCTAGGTGGGACAAGCACCACCCCTTGCTCCCATGTGTGCGTACCCACATCTTCGCTAGCCAAGGTTCCGATAATCTTATCTACAGCTTGGCGGATCGAACAGCTATATTGGTGCTTTGTCCCAGCGGTCCATTCAAGCTGTGTGCTCCCCTTTTCTCGATCACATTGGAGCGGTGTTCAAATTTGAACAACTTAATTTTGATAGGATGTGGTGGCTTGCCGCCGCATCCAATCAAATTCACAGACCCGAAGCACAGAAATATCTTCTCGATATGCCAAAGCGTAGATAGGGTTATCGGAGCCTTGCTAGAAAAAAAAGGACGACCATGTCCGTAAGCAAGACCGCTTAATCGAGTCCACAGGCAAAGTGCAGATTGTTCAAAACGCACGGCTACGAACGACCGTATCGCAAAAGCAGTGTTGGATTTTAACCTTGAAAACGGGTCCTATGCATATACCCGTTATGTGATCACCTGTCTTGAGAGATGGATTGGTCTCTCAAGACAGGTTTTACTGCAGTAACAATGACAATAATATTGACGGTGATAGTGCGAAGGACAATTCAGATTGAATCCAGAGCCAACCTGAATCAAGTAACACAAATTCATCTCCAAAGTGTTAGGTTCAAGAAAGATGAAGACTGTCAAAGTTATAATCCAGGATCTCCTAAGAAATGCTAAAAATGCATTTGGTACATACAAGGATAGCATAAATGGCAACAAGTTACTGTTATATAGTAGATGTTATGGACATATTAACAACAATGAAAATATGTTCAATAGTTGTATTTTTTTTCCATTTGAATGCTAAAACTGGGTAGATGAAAATCCTTTTTTGAAGCCCAAACTCCTGATCAAATTTTGCAAATTTCCTTATGTTCTGTCACATGTAGGAGTTGGCCAATGTTGTGGCATTATTGGATGTGCAAGAGGCGCCATTTTCATGTATGACCAACTAGACATCATAAGAAAAGTCTTCTAGTAATAACAAAATAATAATGACCTTATTTAGAAAGGGAAACACAATAAGTTGAAGAAATAATTTAACCTGAGAGTAAATTTTGCAGTTATCACTGTAAAATAATGATGCACCGTCTATACTAGATTATAATCCCGTTCGCGTATAAGCCGACCCCCAAACTGAAGAGGTATAAACACTAAAAAAGTATAAGCCGACCCACAAGTCCGAGACATCTCAAGATGCACGAGGAAATTTCTAAATGCATTTTATTTAGGCAAACTTATATTTAAAAAAATACATGTATAATTATCTCGAGGTTGGCGTGCATGATTATTCAAAATAAATGGAATAAACTCGTTTGAAAAATAATTTTTTTAATTTTTTGTTTTCTTATTGTTTCCGCCTAATTTAGATTTGTGCATAATATGATCCAACGATGACAAGAATTTAGCAACCGCGAGTTGCTGTTAGCTGTAACACTACCTCTTCCTTTTGAATCGATTGTTTGTTTATGCATTACTACACTGGATTGTTTTTACATCAGTGCACCAGTAATTACGTTTTTACTTTGCTGTGAAATTGTAAATACTAACTCATTAAAATGTAATCCCAGTATGACAACACAACGAACAACAATACGGTTCGATTCAACGCTCGCAATTAGGCTACTTTTTGTTTTGGGTTTCCCGCTGAAAACGTGGTACAAGGGATGCGAGTACGAGGGTCCCTGAACACGATGCAGGAAAATTGGGCATGCGCCCAGAGACTGTACAAATCCGTTAGCCCCAAGCACATATGCAAGTGCGGCGGCTACAAATACAACAAAAACTGTTGATGAGGAAATAAATGAGGAAAATTTGATTGATTTCGCAAATACGGACATAATTCATCAGACAACCTCACAACTAAATGACACAACAACCAAACCTTATGGAAATACTCAGACACCCACAATAAATACGCCTGGCAAAGATCTAGAGTGGGAAGACTTTGACACCCCAAAAAAGACCTGCCGTCCAGGAACCCCCAAATACAAGGATGAAATAGTGGGGGAAAACCCGTACTTTCTAATACAACTTGAGGATGAAATTATCCAAGAGAGTGAGGGGAAACAAGAAGAGCTACCTGTTGACATATTGGGAACCAAACCCATGACATCAACATCAACACCGGCGCAGAAGCGCAAACACGCCACGTCGTCGCATGGCTCCTCCCCTGAAGGGGAGTTGAGCTATGTGTACCAAATACTAAACAAAACCCAAGAAACAGTAATCCCACCCGTAAGGGCTAAAATCATGAAAAAAAGGAAAGACAAAGACAAAGACAAAGACAAGGACCTTGAAACCACGACAGAACAAACAAAAAAACGACAATGGAACTGACATGGAAAACGAAAGCGAACACGAATCAGATATGGAAACCATAAACGACTCACAGCTTACAGAAAACAGCAACTAATCAAACGAGGCTCTGTGACCAATTCAGAGCCCCACAGGAATGCAAACATAATATAAAGACCAAAAAAAAAAATATTTGAATATAACAACTTTAACTAAAATACATACAATTAAATTCTATATAAAAGTGATGCGGCACCTGGGAGTGAAGCAAAAATGGAAGAAACAAACTTCTGGATCGCTACTATCAACAGCAATGGGATAGACAAATCGAAAGCAGACAAAATAGCCAAAGAAACAAACTTTGATGTAATAATGATACAAAAAACACACAATGGAATTACGCCAGAATCAAATTTTTATTAGAAGACAAACTTAACGCAATAGTGATATGCAACAATTTTACAACTAATGATATTAGAAGGGGTAGCAACAATAATAAAAAATAAACAGGGAGTAAGCTGGGAAAGGTTTGAGGAGGCGGAATTTTTTAAGGGACGGTTGCTACATGTTAAAATGTTAAATTGGCATATAATAAATGTGTACATGCCAGCTAACAGAAATAAGAAACTAAATTTTATACAAAACTTATCTAACTACCTACAACAATATTCGATGGAAAATCTAATCATGGGGGGGGGGATTTCAATTGGGTAGGGGACGAAATTGACAGAACGACTAACCTAACAACGAGTGACAAAATATACCGAACTGAAATGATAAATTTATTAAATAAACACAATTTAAATGACATTTATAGAAAACTGAACATATTAAGAAGAGAATTTACCTTTAACTATAAACAAAACCAGTCTAGGCAGTCTAGCAGGATTGATAAATTTTACGGGAATTTTTATGATCCATTAATATATATTAATACTACAATAACCAACCAAAAACTATCAGACCATTTCATGGTCACTATGAATCTAAAAATGAAAAAAAAAAAAAAAGATAAAAATGGGGGCCAGGACTATGGAAACTAAATAATAAGATTTTAAATGACAAGAATATGTAGAAATAATATTTTTAAAAATTGAAACCTTCAAAAATGAAGAAAATACTTATATAATAAATGATTGGGATGTTTTAAAAAACATAATAAAAAGAATATCTATTCAGTACTCAAATAGAAGGGCGGAAAAACAGAAAAAAAAGACAAACACGAACTCAAATTAGAACTAAGCAAAACAACAAACGACGATGAAAAAAAAGAATGACAGACAAAATTAAAATCATTGAAGAAGACGAAAATCAGGGGAGAAAATAAGGGCGGGAAAATTTTACAGAGATCTACAAGGCAAACAACTTATATAAACGAGAAGAATTTAGAAAAGGGGGTGATACAATTTTAAACAAAATCAAAATAAACAATGTAACCCATACTGTAAAAGAAGATATCATAAATAGTATTTCCCAGTATTATAAAGAACTATACACCACACACAGAACATAGACCTCAGCACAATCGATAGCTACTTAAAAAGTGTCGACTGTGAGATGACATCAACAGTACATAGAGACCAATGTGATGACGTCATCTCAGATGAAGAAATCACAAAGAGTATAGCTACACTCACTAAAAAGAAATCGCCAGGGAAAGATGGACTCACCGTGGAATTCTACCAAAAGTTCCACGGTGAACTAACGCCGATCTTAAACGCTTTGTATAATAATATATTTTTAAGTAAAAATAAAATGACTAAATCTATGAGGGAGGGGGTTATCACAATTATATACAAAGGGAAAGGGGAGAGAGACGAGATTAAACACTGGAGGCCCATATCACTTTTAAACACGGACTATAAGATTTTAAGAAGGATTTTAACAAATAGAGTAAAGGGTGGGATAAACAAAATAATTAATGTAAATCAAACTTGTGGGGGAAAAATGGAGAGATATACAAAACAATATTTTAAACATTAAAACTATAATTGACTACATAAATGAAACTGGCACGAAGGGTGCTATGGTACTCTTCGACCAAGAGAAAGCTTTCGACCGATTAGAACAAAGCTATATACAGAATGTATTTAAAAAATTTGGTTTCGGACCCAACTTCCGGAAATGGACCGAAATCCTATACACTGGGGTAATTTCATTTGTACTGGTAAACGGGAAATGCACGAAAGAATTTGAAATACAACGATCAGTGAGACAAGGATGTCCACTATCAATGTTATTATACGTAATGGCAATAGAAATCCTAAGTCACAAGATAAGAAACAACCCAGAAATACAAGGCATACAAATACCAAACCTAAAAAAAGAATTAAAAATGCTCCAACATGCAGATAACTGCACCAACTTTATAAGAGAGGGGAAATGCTATAAGCATCTAGTAGAAGAATTTGAAAAATTTGGTAAAGCGTCGGGTTCCAAAATAAACCACGACAAGACCAAAATCTTAAAAATAGGTAATTGGAGGGGCAACCACCCTGGCTTACCCCACCCCCACCTACTGAGAGACACGCTAAAGGCTCTAGGGGTTTACTTCGGTAAAAAAGAAGCTGTAGAAAACTATAAACATATTATCAACAAAATAAGAGAAAATGTGAAAATCTGGGTCATAGCGCCATTAAGTATCATGGAGCGGGCCCAAGTTGCTAAGACTTATTTATACTCAAATATTAACTATATAATTAAATCCATAGATATGGATAATAAAATTTTAAACAAAACAGACAATGAAATAATAGATTATATATGGAATCATAAAATGCATTATATAAAAAAGAGACATTATATAGGGCCAAAAGTAGAGGGGGCTTGGGGTTGCCGATCCCCCTACTACTAAAATTAACTAACATAATTAATAGATTAAAAAAAGGTACAATCAGACTCGGCTACAGCGTGGGAAGCACTGTACATCTGCTGGTTCGGTTTCACCTTGAGAAACCGACCAGAGATATACAAAAATAACAAATTAATTAAAAAAATTCGAAGCGTAAGAGAACTAATTTTAAAATATAGGGACAAAACAGATTTATGGAAAATAGAAATAAGTAAAAGTCACGCTTGGATTAGGGAGGAAGTAACCAAAAATATAAAATGTAGAGTAGAGCAGGATAACTGGGGGGTACATGGGACAAAAACTTGGAAAAATTGGGAAAAAATAAGATCTGTCAAAACACAAAGTATAATTTTTAAATACCTGCACAACGCCTGGCTAACAGGCGAAGAAGCAATCAAACGTCGTATGATCATGATAATGCTGAAATGCCCTTTATGTAAAACAGCGAACTTCACCAAACTACATACGATTGCCCAATGTGATAAAACAAAACATAATAGGATAATGTTAATAATGGAAATTTGCAAAAAATAAAAGTATAACAAAAATAACATTTTATTCATAGATGTAGACTGCTAAAACAAAATCGTTATAAAAATTATAGACTATACAGTAACTACGATGATATCCTGTGGACCGGTGATAAAGATTTTTAAATAAGATACGTGGTACAAATAAGAATATTAACCACAATACAAACTCAATACGTCTTACGACGAACAGATACTTACCGTCAGGCTGATATAACGCAATTTATGTTGGAACTGGGGGAGAGAGGGGGAGAAAGGAATCGGTATTACAGACCGACGGGTCGAGTAGCGCAATTGCGAGCCGATGCCATACCCATACCCCAACCTCTCAACCCACAACAGCCATATTTCAAAGAAAATTTTAAATAATATTTCAAATATTTCAACAACAAAAACATAAAACCTTTAAAAAAAAAGAAAAGAAAGAGAAAAAGAAAGAAAGAATTCTTTAATTTAATTTTTCTCTTAAAGAAAATTCTAAAGACATATATAGTAAGGGATACAGGGAAACTATATGGGGGAAGTAAAAGGCGATGACATCATGGGGCTAAGTCACATGGCGCTACGCCAAGTGGACAGGCCCATGAAAGAGTATTTGAAAACACCCCATATATAACATAAACAGACAAAACAGAGATACAAATACATACTGGATAACACTTAGTTTAAAACCCTACTAACTTCTTCTATATCGTAAAAACCATACAACTCCCGCACTGTATGGTTGACCACTACACAATAATGTGGTCTCAAACAATTTTGTTTCTTTCAATAAAGAATAATCAGATAAACTAAATAAAGGAGGCCTAACTCGACCCAAGAGAAACACACAGAGAATAAAGAAGTGTGGACCTTGGATCGAGCGTAACCTACCTATCAGCATCTTTAAAAACTATTACGAGGAACGACACATATTATCACTCGAAAAATACAATAGTTTTTTTTTTAAACAAAATCTAAGTAGTACACCGTTCCATCGTCAAAATGCGAAAACCACAAAACAAATTAAAAGATAAAATATAACATATAACGGATCTTAAATCCAAATTAGGAAGAAATACAACTGGGAAAGATATCTGATCTATACTTACTGTCTCAAACATACAGAAAATATAACATCCACACAATATAGCACCACTACATATAGCAAACACCGACACCTAGGCGACCTCTAGCAAAGGTCACACAAATTTAAATGGAAGAAACTTCGAGCAAGGTGAGGAAAACCAGGCTCGGACGAACAACCCTTTAGATAACACTAAGGAAACATAAATACCCCATCAAAAATTCTAAAAACTAAATTTTTGATATAAAATTTTGGTTTAAATAAAACATACAAAACATCTGAGGGGGAAACACACAAACGTAAAATACTTTTTTATTTTTTTGGAAATGGGGGGGGGGATCTGTCAGGTGCCCCAAAAGAGAAGAAAAGAAAGCAATTAGGCTACTGAACGTATTTACATAATGGCGCCACCGCATGTACATTGTAGGTTTGCTTACGGGCTGAATTAAGTACATCTCTTGGAGTCGAACCATGGGCACCATCAAGCTAAACTTTAATGATATCTTTAAAATATAATAATGAAGTTTCAAAAATAATGCTTCGAAAATTATGCTATTACTGTAAAACCTAATTTGTATTTGCTTTTATGCAAGCGACCTTACACTATACCTGTCAATTTTCACGCCGGGAGGAAGGAAAAATACTCCAAATTTTGGGGGCGCTCCATGCCTACCTCCCGATTTCATATCTTCCGATTTTTGCAGAGATCTCCCGATTATTACATTTTGTCTTCGATTTTCATTTCTTCTAAACAAGAAAAGTCCTACATGTTCTATTGTATCACCTGTGAGTTATTGTTGTAACGAAATAATTACTTTACTAGAAAGAATTCGCTTCTTCACTAAATAGAATGTTTAAACATCATTCACGTAAATTAATGATTTTTGTTACCTCTAAAACAATAAAAAAATAAAAAATAAACCACAACAGTATAATCGTCCACTATTCATTTCAATCCCAAGAAGGATCACTACAAATGTTTAACACCATAATGCTATAGCGCCATTCCCACGAAAGAAATTTACACAAAATTTGCGTTTTTATATCGTATACACCAATGTTAATTACCATCGTTAAATTAAAAGAAAGAATGACAATACCTCGCTGCAAATGTGTCCTCAAAAAACTAATTCAGAATACATGTTTTATAGTAAATAATACTAAATGCTTTACGAGTTGACAATATGGAAATAAGGTCGATTATACAACGAGGGGATAATACCATGAGACAGCCAATTTAGGTACCCTTACTTAAACAAAATTGGAAACCCTTTATTTGCCAATAAATTGCTAGTATTTTCTAAAGACACAACAGTGTAGAACATGGTTTCTTTGAATTACGACGGATGGCCAGTCGTTTTCACAAAATAGTTGCATCGATTAGGATTAACTTTTAATTAGTCGCGTTGGCTTTCTTGATTGTTTATTTAAGACTAATCTTTAGCAATTGTGCAGTTTGACCACAGCTGGTCCGAATATGAAAATAAGGCACGTCCTGGGGGAAAATAGGGCGCGTCACAGGAAGAAACGGCGAGTCTTTTTACGAACTTCACGCATATTGGACCAGGAAGATCGATCAATATTTAGTGAAAAACAAGGCTTTAAAAATGCCACGAAAAACCACCCGATTTTAGGCCCCAATCTCTAAAAAAAATTATTCAGTATCCCTACTTTTCTTTTGAAAAGTTCATTGGTATTCTTTACACCCCGTTTTACAAAACTACGGTAATCGTGCTAATATAATGGAACAAAAGACAATTACACATCAATGTTGCCGGTCAAAATTCCCTATTAACACAAGCCAGTTTCTGGGTTTTAATGATTAACTGGCCTGTACTGATGTCGCGAAAACGAAACACAAATTCTTCGATTATTAACTTAGGAGACGACGAAACATCAAGCTTTACATTGTGTTGAAAGTTATGTTTGTTCAGCCAAAACACAAAACTAAAATCGATTGATGTTGATCTTAGTTGATCTATATGAGAATTTTAGCCTTTATTATTACCACTCTTCGTGAACATGTAAATTATGCTGGTTATATGCCTTATACAATTAAATCTGCGTACCTTTTTAAAAATATTACCTCCATTTGTAGGATCACTTATTTCATTGAAAAAGAGTAACTCGTGAGCGCGTGATTCAACGTAAATTTTATCTGGAAGAATGCAATTTGGTTGAAACAATGAATAAAGCAAAATCTGCACCTAATATGTTTGGGAATAAATAAGGATTTAAGTGACGCTATGCACACTTTGCACTAAGTACTGTACATTATAGTTCAGCCTGGTCTCCCGGGTAAACTCAACCGGCCTGCGAATTATGAAGTCTGCATTTACTTTTATTTAATTTCGTGTTGGAGAAATCAGAAAATATGCACATGCAAAATAATAACAAAATCAATTATAGTACTTTATAACAGTTTAATAATTATCGGGTCACAGAAAGTTATTTGTACACGCCCATTTCTTAGGACACGGAAAAAATATTGCTTCATGTCCAAAGATTTACAGCCATTATATTAGTCAACAAAACGACCTAAAACCTGTCAAGTTTAGACATTGGACCGCGGATAAGCCGACCCCTTTCTTCCAGGCCTTTACATTTTCCTAAAAACAAAAAATTTGAGGTGGGGGGGTCTTGGGTGAACTCTCGTGTTTTAAAACTGACTTGTTTCGCAAAATCAAGCAGTCCAGAGTTTTACACAAGGTGAAAAGGTCTAGTCTCAAGGGGTGGCCAAGAGTCTCATAAAGGCTGTCCATGGAATGTATAATTACGGGTCTATGAGACATGTAACCATGGGTGTAAGGAAACGGTCCTTCTTAAGAAGAGAGAGAGCAAACCTTAATGCTAAAAGGTACTGTGTCTTAATTTCATACATAATTTGTCTATGATACGAGCCTTAAGGGCTTGAATGATCTTAAATAATATATGAATCGTGTAAGCCAGGAACTGATCATTAAGCTTTTAAAATGTTTTCTACCAAGGATTTAATAATTAACAATATAGAGGTACTTGCTTATTAGAATGCGAGGTCTTTTAACCACTGAATTGGTTGTATTAACATTTGAGCAGCGGCTGTGGGTTATGTGGTTATTTACCGATCAGTCATATGTTTGCACATGTCCGACATTTAGTTCAAGATAGTGAGTAATAGTTCAGACTGCATGGGCTTAACTGTCCTTAAGTGAGAGTAGACTCTGCTATTGGTCAATTAGTAATGGTAATTAGTTCTAATGGAAACATCTATTCATTGTCTTACATTATATTAACTGCCTATGGAAAGAGAGAAGGTCGAGTGTATTTAGTCAAAGACAAATACGGCATTATTTGTTTTGAATGAAGAGCTGTGACCTGCAGCCAAGTAGCAGTGGAGTGTCTATTGTGTAACGTGGTACAGGGTAATCTGGGTGTAATGTTGAGTCGAATGCATGTCCAGTTCAGAAAGTAATGCATGAATGAAGAATTAGGCTGCATATTTTTTATCAGTAAATTAGCTTTCGTGACCGAGGTAAGCCACTAAAGGCAGTGACACATGAATAGGCAAGAAGAAATCGTAGTGTTCTAGTTCAAGTTGACCCCAGTTATCAGGTTATGAAAGACTTGCTGGACAACTAAAGTTTAAAAGGCTCCCTCGATTCCGTCATGAATTTGCTGTATCAATATAAAATGGAACCGCTAACTGCATTTTAGAACTTTGAGTTAATTTATTATTCTGGTGGATGTGTATCCTGTAAGTCATCCTGCATAATTTTATTTTAAATTATTCTGTTTTTTAAATTGTTATATTTCATATACAGAGGGCTTGTGTTGTTCTATTCTGTATCTCTTCTCCGATTTCAATTTATTCCATCCCTTAATTGTATTTTAATATTTACTTGATCTGGGCTATAACACCTTGGTCGATCATCCTCTAGGCATCAATAACCGCCCGAAAGCTATGACATGTAGTGATAAAAAAAAATTACAGGATGGATGCTATGGTGGCCATATTGACGTTCGATTGGCACTATTTTCATTCAGGACCAACTAGACATCGCAACACCCATTCAGAAGGCATAACAAATAACATTTGCCACTGAGTTAATGATACTCAACACCCTAATGGCACATTTTTCAATGAGGACCAATGAGAACATGGGATGAATGTGCATTATAATCTTTTAAGTAGTTTATGAGGTGTAGTGATATAAACAGACTTTTGCTAATGGATGGATGGACAACAGACCATCCCATAAGCTCTCCTGGTCTGTGAACTGTAGAGCTTAAATAGCAAAAGGAACAAATACAACAAAGCTTCATGCTTACAGTCTACATAATAGGGCTTCAAATGAAATGACATAAGAGTTAGTAGGGCATCTCAAAACAGTTGCAACTTTAAACACTGGATTATTAATTACCTGATGCAGTCCTAAGAGGATTCCCTATGGATTTCATGTGTGATGTGATTTCGATTTTTAACGTAGCTTTAACAATTTTTCAGTCATATCGCTACGATGTCTGCAGTGTGGCAGTTTACAGTAGTCTAGCTCTGGGGCATCATGCCGCAGACATGTAGCATGATGTCCCACCCAGTCACATTATCCTGACACCGGGCCGACCAGTCCTAACACTATCCTCTTAATGCTGAGCGCCAAGTGAGGCAGCTGTTAGTACCATTTTTGTTAGTCTTTGGTATGACTCGGCCGGGGATCGAACCCACGACCTCCCGCATCCGAGGCGGACGCTGTAACCACTAGGCCACCGGAGCAGTCCCTATGGATGTCAGCAGGAATATTAAATTGCAGTATTTGACACCATGAACAATGGAAGAGTAAATATACATTTAATGTGATAGGTTATCATTACTGAAAATGAAATGTGGAGACTGACGGGATTAATGTAGTCTCTATATTATGACTCTTCCACGTGTGCAGGTCTGCCTTGTAATGCTATCTACATAACCCAGAAACTGCTTTCCAACTCCGTCAATATCGTTTAATTCAGAATGCAATTACAAAAGCTCCCTTTCCCACTATAAAAATAATTTCTATAAAAGTATTTTATTGAAAAACTATGTTTTTGTCAATTGTTTTTTAAACCAATAGTTTCATGTGTTTGTTTGAGAGAGGGAGAGACATGCAGTGATAAATACTGCACCATGCTGTATTATTTCCAACATGTGATTTAGTCAGAGTGCCAAACATTGAAAACCTAAATGAGAAGTTAGTTTGCTCCAAGCAGTAAAATCAAGATGAAAAAAATTAAGGACATACGTTGCAAAAATATTTTACTGTCAAAAAAATTATTCTTACAGCAGTAGATGAAATTATTATTATTATTATTATTATTATTATTATTATATAAAATGATTGGAATGTCAAAACTATTACTGTTAATCTACAATTCAGTTGCTTTACTCAACATTTCTTCTTCTGATATTACGTGTACTGCAGATGCATTTAGCAGGGACATATAATTAATGAATTTATTTTATTTTATATTTCTTATTTATTAGCTGTTTGGTTTGCATTTTCTTTTTCTTTTTCAGGCATCACATTACATAAAAGACATAAAACTCACTGAACTGAATATTCAAGCCAATAAATTTGAAACCCAACTGTGACATGTATACTAGAATTCAAAACTGTTTTGTCCTTTTAGACTCGTTATGAACTTTTGCTATTGTGTGTATAGTTTTACCTTTATCTCATCTGTACTTTACCTTTAGCATCCAGTGAATGAGTTTTGTTTTAGTGTAAAAAATACATTTGTGTGATTGAGATGAGGAATATTATGCTTTGTATGAATTTGCAGGTAAAAATTAGTTACCTGTCCAACATCTTAAGAAAGGTAACAATACTACACTTTCTGGTCCCCAACTTTTTATCAGACTTGGAAATGTTTTGAGAAGCTTGACAATTACAACCACCAAGAATTCTTCCAATTCACACAAAAACTCCAAATTTTTAAAAATTTTATTTGATGAATTATATACCTTGAGATAATGATGACAATGATGGCAAATTTAGTAACAATAATATTCCCCTGCAATGTGCATTGGTTATTTTCAAGTTTTCTTTTCTCCTGCACTAGTTGTGTGTGTGTTTGTGTGTGTGTGTGTGCGTTTGTTTTTTGACAGTCAAGAGCTCATGACTGGCCAGGGATTTGGCATAATTCATGGAGCAAATTGATGTACAAGATTTCTTGTCTCATGATGAATAAAGAGAAACACATATACTGTAAATTATTATTAAATGACACATTAATTAAGACAGCCCCATTTTTAAACATTTTGTCCACTAAAGCAAATTAATCACTAATAAAACATAATTAAAGATTGTCAACTTACCTTTGACAACTGGATTAACGAACTGCCATATTTTATAGTTTTGTCTAATCAATTATAATTTGATAAGCAATCAAATGAATGCCAATATGTGATCAAAACTTAATCCAATAAAGTCAACTGATTCTAAATTATTAATTAAGACAGCCCCTTTTTTTTACATTTTGCTCATTGAAGCAAATTAATCCCCAATAAAACAACATTTTTCAAGTCACCAATTTTTCCAGTTTTTTTCCGATTATAGCTTTGTCTGATTATAATATGACGGACAGTCAATCAAGTCATAGTTGATTCTCTGTTCCTCCAACTATCATAAACATCAAATGTAATCTCAAAGCAATCAAACCTTGATCCAATTATGCATATGAACACTTTGTCCATGTACGTCAAAATTTAGTCCAGGCCATAAATTTGTTATGGACAGCATGTGCTCCACAGGAAATTAATTAAGACTGATGCTCTGGTCCGAACTAACATGAATCATAAAAATGCATAAGTTGCATACCAAATGGGTCAAATTTAAATTACAGGAACCAAAACCAGACGGTACACATATATTCATAACCCTGATACTTTCTATTGTTTTATGGTTGTGATTGCAGTACATTTGTAATTAGTACATGTATTGAAAACTAAAATAAAAAGTCTTGTCAAAATAGTTCATGTGTGTAGTTATTAGACGCACCTTTAAGTTCAAATGTATGTAACTTTATCATCTGTAGTTCTCATGTCATCAACAAGCTTTTCCAAAGATGCATTTTATCTAAGTACTGATAGTATTTAAACTCTTTTCATGATTATCGTTTACAGTCATGTTTAAATAACACTTCCAATCCAATCCCTACCCCAAAATGTGTCAACTTTTTTCCATGCATTTTTTTCACAAAAGGTGGTGATTATGTGTTTCTGTCCATTAGCTAGGTTGTACATCTTCTACACTACTGAAGATAAAGACTTAAAACTTTGAGATATGATTGGGATGGTTTTGGGATGTGTATAATGGTTTCATGGTTTTAATACGACCTTTTGGGGCTAATGATATTAAAACAAAACCTCATTATTTTACGTATTGTAGGAGATCTGAAAATGGTTGGTGTCATCAACAAGGCCAGGGCAACAACATTAATGGATTATAGGGTTACACTCTATGCTTCTTGCCTTGGAGGGAGGAGGCAGGCTGTGTTGATGTTGCTCTTGGGTCACAATTTGAAAACTGTTGAGATTCCGACACTAAAACATATATTGGTTTGAAGTATATAATAGCTGAAATCAGACATATCCATTACAGACCATGGGTGACATTAGGTCATGTCCTTGGAGTGTGTGTGTCTTGCCCTTGGTCATAGCTTGGAAACAGTGTGAGATTCTCACTCCAGTGATCATCCAAAAGTGAGAACTTTACAAGTGACACTGCCCAAATGCTCCTTAAGAAAATGTCAAATTGATGTGGATAGACAGTTGTGTATAGTTATTGCCAGAATGATTCTACTTGAAAGGTTTAATGAAACCAGCCTATTGGCTGGCTGATATTCTGTAAATTTACACATCAGAACCACCGGTTGTGTTGCCTTCTTTTCTTAAGGTCAAAGTCACATATTGAGGTTATATAAATTTACTTTTAGTGTGCTGGTTGTGTTTCGAAAATTGATGAAATTAGTAGTATGAAAATCGTAAAACTTTTACAAACATGCACAAGGGTATAAAATTGACCACTTTAATGGTTCTCACTTTAAGGTCAGGTGTGGACCATGCTACTTTTGTTTGGAGCTTTAACCTGCAAACATTCAGCAAAATAACTGACATAAAATCTGGCATAACTACTATACATCATTACTTGGCTGACATATCTGTAAAACAACGTCTCTTGTCAACATAATTGTGTCATGTCATAAAAAGGTTGCCCATAGGTTTCAAGTTGTTACAGATACATGTACATGTATGGAATGAAATGTTTTACCCTGGAGGGTGTATCTTGTACCTATATGTGTATCAAGAACAAGGTCCAATTGGCATGATCAAAGTCACATGTGAAGCTTACTCAATTCTTTTTCAACTGCACTTTTTACACATTACTTGCTAAATCATGCAGAGAAATCTGGAGTTAAGTGCCCTTCCTACACTGAGGGATATTAGGACTGCAACTCTAAAGCCATATAAAGGTCGTGTAATGAAATTTCTGAATGTGTCATGCATTTATATCACTATGATAAATCAACAATATTTATTTTCGTGTCAGGGTTCTAGCTCAGAAATTCTCAAGCGTGGTAATACATAATGAACTTTGTAAACTGAAAGCCATTAAAAGCAGCTTTATCAAACAATGTACTAAAGGCATATCCAGAAATATCATTGTGGTGGGGGCATAAACAAGAAGTCAATGAGTCTATGAGACATTATCCCCATCAGAGGCCCAGGGGGTAGCCCTTGAAAGCTGCTGCATTTTAAGCTTTACCAGGGCATAATATTTAACAACTGTAAAGAAAACCTACTCTAGAAAATGCTCATTTTTGGCACTTATTATTATGGGGCAGGAGGTCCCTGGCTTGGTGTACAATGTAACATCTTTATTTTTTGTGGCTTCCATATTCTATTCTTTGTCTCAATGTTATGTTCACATGCTAGGGTACATATTTTTTTGCCTAAGACTGCCAAATTTATAGAGATGAAATTGAATATAATCATATGCATGATGACATGACATTGTTTCTTCAACCACTTTCATGGTTCCATATTTAAGGTCCAGATACTCAATTTCTATAACTGTGCTATAGCTCTGAATCTGTTGAAGGTATTGGGAAGACTGTATATATTATACTCATATATAATCACTAGAGAGTGTGTTGCATACCTAGTGCGAGGTCATTTCTCAAGGTCAGTGTCTAGGCAGGAACACTTACTTCAAGTGCCACAGAAGTCTGGTGTCATGTTAAATTGTGAAATACATCCTCCCCACACAAAGCTACATTGCTGTCTCAGTAAATATCAAATGATACATGATGGAAACAAAAGTACTGAAACTTTTGGTAAGTTTAACTTTACTAACATTAGGTTTGAAAAACATTAAATATGTTTCTGGAAGTGCTGGATTATGGACTTTAAAGTTGATAAAATTCATTTTCGATCAAGATGCTTAGCCACCAAAGTCCCTGTAATGGGGCCTAGGTGGTCTCCAGATTCATGGCCCATTTAAATTTTGTCCATTCTTCCTGGTTTTCATGACTGAAAATAATAATAATAATAATAATATTAATAATAACATTATTATTATTATTATTATTATTATTTGAATGCTACTTTCTTCATGATAAAACAGACCGCCCTCCAAACTGCTAAAGCCATTCTGAAGGTGTTCACTGGAAAGTATATAACTATAGTGTCTTTTGAAAATTCTGTGAGAAACACTAGAAGATTTCTGTTTAGAAAGTTATATGAAAGCAATATAATTTATGCTATGAATGTTACTGGCTTAAATTTAAAAAGTCTGAGCTTGAGAATTTACTTAAAAACAGGTGGTCAAATTTCTCCAAAACAATTAAACATACCTGCAAAAATTGCAAGCTCTAACGGAATCTTTTATCTTGTAAAATGTTCAAACCATATTGGACATTATCCACATTAACTTTAATTAGTGCACACTCATTAGTCACAACCCCTATAAAAACTGTCCACATCAGTACACACTTGTCGGGTCCTAGCATGCTCTGTGTGAAGGAAGCAGCTGCTCACATCCACCAAGAATGTCATGATTTCTTGGAATCTACAGCCACATGTGCCTTCAGTCTCATTGCTTTCCAACTTTGTGGGTTAAATCAGTTTCAAAAATGGATCGTACATTTTCGTGGGTGTGACCAAATGGGGGAGAGAATCAAAAGCTAAAGTGTATAGCTCAAACATATGCAAAGGAAGATAACTCTTTAAAATAAACATATGTGATGTGATTTTGATTTTTAACGTAGCTTTAACAATTTTTCAGTCATATTGCTACGATGTCTGCAATGTGGCAGTTTATAGTGATGTCTAGCACTGGGGCATCATGCCGCAGACATGTAGCATGATGTCCCACCCAGTCACATTATCCTGACACCGGGCCGACCAGTCCTAACACTAACCTCTTAGTGCTGAGCGCCAAGCGAGGCAGCTGTTAGTACCATTTTTGTTAGTCTTTGGTATGACTCGGCCGGGGATCGAACCCACGACCTCCCGCATCCAAGGCGGATGCTCTAACCACTAGGCCACAAAAAAATAAACATACCTGTGATGGGAACACTAACATCAGCAGTCTGTGCTTACAATGACAAGCATTAGTCCAGATCATAACTACTAAGTACAGTCTGGGTATTAGGTAAAATACAGTATAAATTTCAGAGGTTTTGTTTAGATGATTTTTAATGACTAAGTCTTCTGTAAACATCAAAGTCTCTTACAAAATAGCTGGAAAATGTGATTTCGTTTAGAAAATTTAAATTATTTACAATTAGACTAAGCATCATCAATTTTCATCCTTATCTAAACTGTCTTTTTTCCATAAAAATAACATCAAAACATATCAAGCCCAAGACTGAAGCGCTGCTGTAAAATATGTGATCTTGACCCTGAAGTCAAAAGATTAAGAAAGCATGCCACATAACCATCACAGCTTAATAATGAGCCAACCAACGTATCAACAGCTACATCAAGTGATTTATGAAATATGAGCAAATCAAACGTTTCAATCGGTACCATAACACACATGTAATATGACTGTGACCCTGACCTTAAGGTCAAAAGGGCAAACTATTGTGTCACAAAATGAATTATCTTAACCTCATAATGATGCACATATGAGCACAATCCATCAAATGGATTAGGAAATGTCAACATATTAAAAACTTTAATTAAAACCTTACTGCATATTTTTTGGGACAAATAACCCTGGCCCAAAGTTGATAAACAAAACATGGCTAAATAAATTGTCCATGCTTCATGCTAGGTATGATGAGAATTTATCCTGGGATTCAGGAAATATATGATATTTAAAAACTTTAACCAAAACCATAACAAACTAATGGTAATGAGAATACCAACATTGCTGCAGAAAAGTGAGTCTGTGGGACAAAACCCCCATTAGGGACCCAGGGGGGCAAAGCTATAGGTCTCACTCTGCACTACCACTGGCTTGACAAAATATGGTATGTGAAATATATTTAATGCTTTGTAACAATGCTGCCTTCAAAACAAATAAGTAGCTTAGTGATTGTAGAATGCCATGTGTGTGGAAATACATTCCTTTTGTCAGAATTCTGACAAAACTTAAAATGTACTATAAAGTAACCACCATGTAAACATTTTAAAGAAACAGTTTACTATGTAACCAAGAATACTAACAAAATACAGGATCCTTCTTAACTCATTCGGCCCCAATCCGGTCTGTAGGCGTGATCCGGTTTCTGCATTCATTCGCCGATCCCGCCTGTAGTCGTGAATTGTTTACTGCATTCAATGGCCGATCCTGTCTCCAGGCGTGATTAATGTGTGTTAGATACAATGTCTCTGATTGGTTAGAAATGGTTTATTCCAAGAACTAAACAATTATTAAACCAATCAGAAATGATTTTACTTTCATTTGTGGAAATTTGAATTCTTCAGAAGCCAAGGGCTACAGTTTGAGAGCAGTTTAATTACACGTGTTCTGTTCATGAAAAATCGTAAATGATGGCAGACGGAAGAGTGATTTTTGATGAGAGCAAAAATGTGGAGTTTCTCGGGTTTGATCTTAAAAATATTGAGCAAGCTGAGGAAAGATATGTTCAGCAGTTGGATATTTTGTGAGATTTAGATTTGGACATAGAAGTTTCTGAGACTGAATCGTCCGAAGATGATGATGCTGACAGCGATGATGATGGAGTTCTTGCGGATAAACATTGCACATAATTGTGTAAATATTGTATAAATAAGTTGTGAAAGACTTCGACAAATAGGGAAAATGTGTCGACAAATTCATTTGAAATAAATGGTGAAAATTTTGTGTATTTTATTTGGATATAAGAAGAGAAATTAAGGTAAGAGTGAATGCATGTGCATGATGTTTTCAAACAGGTAAAAGCTATGGGGCACAAGCAGCTAGACACAGCTTTGTGCTTCTGAGGCATAGCAGCAGAGATACTGAAAACAGTGCTGGGGCCGAATAAGTTAATAAATGAAAACTTGTATGCCTCTTAAGCCATTATTAAGTATATGTTAAACCATGTGTGCCCCTTAAGCCATGAACAAGTGAATGCTGAAGCTTGTGAAACATTAAAGACAACAACTAATTCCTACAGTTTAAAAGCATAAATCCCATAAATGGCATAAAATCAATAATCTGTAAGCACCAAAAGATGGTGTTGTAAAAGTCCTAGAAGACAATTTCACATAGCATACAAAATGACATGGAATGAATAAGTGATGAAGAATTAAACCTAATTACTGTTCTAGCTGTTTTCAAAATTCATACAAAGATTTGTACAACAGATTAAGTTATTTCCTATATTTTAAAAACCTTGTCTGGGGGGTCAAAAGTTAACCCCTGTACATAAAGGGGTCCAAGTAAATCACAAAACTGAGGTAATTCCATGTAGCGAAGTATATTATTTATTTTGTAAAATATATCTTTGATTTGTAGAAATCGATGCAATTTTTGTTGTATATTTTGCGTGGTTTATTTGCTTGGCAAGGTCTTTAATGAAGAAAATGATGTAATGTGAAAATTCGCTGGTAAGAAGACAGATAGGGTAATTTAACTTCACATTCCCAACAGGTAGGGAACACAAGAATTGCTCTGTTAAGCAATGGAATATCCATTCCTTTCATTTCTGCCAGAAAAGGAAAAGATGTGGCAGTTAGCAGGACGAAATCCTAATTAACACGAAGTACAGTGAAATTCATTTTAGTTTATACATGTACCACCATAAAATGGGAACATGTTATTAAAGGACAGCATCTGATTAGCTTCACTTACAAAATACAACCTTCGCAGTGGACAAATGTTTGAGGTAAGTGGGAGATCCTTTATCTAACAGATGTCACTGCTTATATAAGTAACTCCATAAAATAGCAACATGCTTATACAGGACAGCATAGGTTTTGATTCATTTACATATTTAACCCTCACATAATGCAATCCTCAACTTAAAGAACACATGTCCACAGTGGATAAAGTTCTGTGGTTCCTGGAGCATCCTATACCTGACATTTTTCATTGTATTTTGACACTGACATCATTCAGATTTACAACTGAATATAACTTAATGTTCTTTACATAACAGGATCATGGATTTTTCACATTGAGCAAAACTGATATAGTCATGAAATTCAAAAGTGTTACATTTCTATGGTGGATGGCTGGACTCCTGTTGGGTGTACATTCAATCAGGTGGACTCTCAATACTGCTTGTCCCTGAACTGCTGTTGGTGGAATGACCCAAAAATCGGATGTATTTTTCTGCCTCGGAACTGTCCATTTCACTCTCACTAAGCCATAATAATTGATCTTGGGCCTTCTCCACTGTACTCTCAAGTGCATGAACAAGTGTCCTCTTGTCTGTGATACTTGAATTTGACACAACCAGTACCTCTGTAGTACATGAAAAAGAAAAGAAATTAGGAAGTGTTAGTTAAAAAAGGAATCTCTAGATTGATTATCCATTTTATGTGTTGCTTTGTTTTCTTACTGGGTCTGTAGTCACTGACATTAACTAGACATGTCTTGATATGACAAAAATGCCCAGACTTTTGACCCTTGATTATTTTAAGTATTTAACTTAGACACAAGAGTATGATGGTGATGCACTGATTAGAACAAAAAATGTGTAGTATAGCAAAACCCCAAAATAACATGTTAATCTGGGTTCACAAAGTACCAATGTGCTTACAAATTAACTGTATGTGTAAGTGCTGACTTAGTCATGGGGGTACAACTATGGACTTCAGTGATGCAGTACATGTGTGTGATTTAGATTTTTAACGTAGCTTTAAAAAAAAAATCAGTCATATCACAACAATGTCTGCAGTGTAGCAGTTTAAATAATGCCTAGCACTGGGGCATCATGCCGCAGACATGTAGCATGATGTCCCACCCAGTCACATTATCCTGATACCAGGCCGACCAGTCCTGATACTAATCTCTTAATGCTAAGTGCCTAGTGAGGCAGCTGTTAGTACCACTTTTAGAAGTCTTTGGTATGACTCGGCCAGGGTTTGAACACATGACCTCCCGCATCCGAGGCAGAAGCTCTAACCACTAGGCCACCGGAGCAGTAATCAGTGATGCAGTTACCATCTGAGGCATATTAACTCAGAAATACATGAAACAGTTATACATATTTATTTCATTGGCATACAGCCATTCACTGGTAAAAATAAAAAATAAAAATTGAAGTTTAAATTGTTAGAGTATGTTGTTATGATGCTACGTCTTAAACCATGTAACTGAAAGAAATGGAAGCAACAAGTGTAAAATCAACAAATAATTATTTCTCAAAGTTATAAAAAGTGAAAATTAAAAGTCACTTACGGTATAGTGAATTAAAAAATCCTAAATGTCCTATCAAAGGTCCAAAAGTACAGAATGTTCTACATTAATTTAAATAGTCCTGAATGTCCTTAAGTACTACAATTAAAACAATCAAGAATGTCCTTGAATGAGTTCTCAATAATCTCAAAGTAATGTTTTGATCCATCAAGTCAATGAACTTTGTAATTTCAATGAATAATTTAAAATTCCTCTCAAATTATATCTGAACACAAATGCAAACTGACCATAGATTCCTCAAAATTGATATGAAACAAGAATTAATAATTGTTTATCAAACCACTGTATATACAAATGCCCCCTTGACCTATGATGCAATAATTTGTTCTGGAAAATCCTATGACTCAACAGATTGTTCTAGACAAGCAAAACTTTTGGATGGAAATTTCCACCAACTCTTCTACTCAAATTCTAGTAAACATCTTGTTTGCTACTTAAAATCATGAAAAAGTCAGGTAGGCAAAATTCCATTCACAACCCTCAATCCCATTCATGACAAAAATAATGTATACAAAAGCTTAATCCACAACCCTCAATCATAGACAAAAATCAAGCATACAATATAAACTGAATATATATAACATGTACACACTGCTTCATCAACTGAATCAATAATAATAATTCCATTTAAAATGTGCACAAAAACACTTCTAGACTATATTTTGTGAGATTCCTTTCAAATCCAAATACTGGACTTCTTGCTAATATGCTCCTACTAACTAATCAAACAATCCTTTTCTGAAACACTCACATAATCTGGACACGTTTAAAGGGTCCACCTTTTGAATGACAATACAATGCACAAATCAGAAACTGGCAGTTTCTACAAAGAAACTTGTCTTCAGGCACAATGAACACTAACTGACATTCATACATGCAGTCAAAGGTACTGACTTCATAATGTACCTGAGATGAACAATTCGACAGGTGTGCATAACTGCTTGAATCAAATTTTGGGAGCAAACCATTCAATTTTATGGGTAATGGGTGATTTCCATAGAAATAGTTTAGTCATTCCCTAAAGCACAGAGGAAACAATAAGAAAAATAAACCCTACATTCATTGATTCTTATGTTTATAACTATGACCTTAGCAAAACTGCTCAGCAAAAAATGGGAGTGGTATGATTTATTACAACTAAAAAAAAGTCCAATCTCTTTGATAACTGTACAGCTGTACATGTAACTTCAGTATTACAATGTCAAGTGGCCTGTGTCTATTGGGGTTATTTAAAGTTACTATCATTATTTCTGACTAGAATGTAACAAGGATCAATATGAAGAGGTGAGGGTAAATGGGGGGGGGGAGGTATACATGTGGCAATGGCCCAGGCTAATCCTGACCTTTTGAGAAGCAAATTCATTTCAATAGCTGTGTATGATGATTGACTATTTCGGCAACCAACTTGTTTCGACAGCTGTGTATGATGGTTGACTATTTGGGTAACAAATTTGTTTCAATAGCTAAGTATAATGGTTGACTATTTGGGTAACAAATTTGTTTCAATAGCTAAGTATAATGGTTGAATATTTGGGCAGCAAACTTGTTTCAGTACCTGTGTATGATGGTTGACTATTTGGGCAACAAACTTGTTTCAGTAGCTGTGCATCATGGTTGACTATTTGGGCATCAAGCTTATTTCAGTAGCTGTGTATGATGGCTGACTATTTGGGCAACAACTTTGTTTCAGTAGCTGTGTATGAAGGTTCAATATTTGGGAAACAAACTTGTTTTAGTACCTGTGTATGATGGTTGACTAATTGGGCAACAAGCTTATTCAGTAGCTGTGTATGTTGGTTGACTATTTGGGCAACAAACTTGTTTCAGTAACTGTATATGATGGTTGACTATTTGGGCAGCAAACTTGTTTTAGCAGCTGTGTATGATGGTTGACTATTTGGGCATCAACCTTGTTTCAGTAGCTGTGTATGATGGTTGACTATTTTGGGCAACAAGCTCATTCAGCAGCTGTGTATGTTTGTTGACTATTTGGGCAACAAACTTATTTCAGTGCCTGAATATGATGGTTGACTATTTGGGCAACAAACTTGTTTTAGTAGCTGTGTATGTTGGTTGACTATTTGGGCATCAAGCTTGTTTCAGTAGCTGTGTATGATGGTTGACTATTTTGGGCAACAAACTTAACTTAGTAGCTGTGTATCATGGTTGACTATTTGGGTATCAAACTTGTTTCAGTAGCTGTGTATGATGGTTGACTATTTTGGGCAACCAACGTGTTTCAATAGCTGTGTATGATGGTTGACTATTTGGGCAGCAACTTGTTTCAGTAGCTGTGTATGATGGTTAACTATTTGGGCAACAAGCTTGTTTCAGTAGTTGTGCATGATGGTTGAATATTTTGGGCAACACACTTGTTTCAACAGCTGTGAATTATGGTTGACTATTTGGGCAACATGCTTGTTTCTGTAGCTGCATATGATGGCTGACTACTTGGGCAACAAACTTGTTTCAATAGCTGTGAATAATGGTTGACTATTTGGGCAACAAGCTTGTTTCAGTAGCGGTGTATGATGGTTGACTATCTGGGCAACAAACTTGTTTCAATAGCTGTGAATAATGGTGGGCTAAGCATGACTGCTACTGTAACATCTGAAATGGCATTATGCCAGGGTTTCACTGTAGTTGCTATAAAATTAAGTCATGTCTTTTGTCATATCTGTTTCAGAATACCGAGATAACCACACTTACAAGTGTATCATTTTCTACAAAAATTATTATCTGAAAATATCTCATAACAGTTCAAGAGAAATGTTCATTCTGAGGTTAAAGGCAGATTTCTTCCCAGGCTGATATGGCATGACAAGTGTGCTACGCTTTGATCTTGGAGCCAAGGTGCTGCATTGCTTTTATACACCTGCCCCACCCGCCAAAATCACTTGGCCAAAGCACCCATATTTGGACAAACATACTTTGTTTCAATATAAAAATCTCAAGTTAATTTAAATAACTATGATCTGTTTATAAAAGGAATTTCAACTAAGATTGCTTCTCTCAATACAGTAACATAGCAAGCATATCTACTCCTCAGCAGCAACTTACACATGACTTAGACCATACATCTATGCCAGCGTTCATCTAGGAAATAAATGTGATTTGCTTTAGAAAATACAAAATCTATTTCCTGATTAAATGGCTGGGAGAATGAGGGAATTAAATGTGTGAAAGTGCCATTCTGATCAATATTTCACACAAATCCTACTTCCGCATCAGGCATCTAGATGGTAAGTCATTGAGAGTGCACCAGGGAAAAAACAAAAGTGTTACAATTGTGTCATACCTGTATGTTGCAATATACAAAACTTAAAAGAAGAAAGTGACGAGATTGAGAGGAACAAATGCACTCATGCCTCCTGAATCAATTTAAAGTTATATTAATTATTAGCATTTAATTGGGGTTTGGCAAAGAATATACATTTATTATGCAATGACCTGTATGAATAACTAGACAGATGCAGACAAGGAATATACATTTATTATGTAATGAACTGTATGAATAACTCGACAGATGCAGACAAGGAATAAATAATTATTATGAAATGAACTGTATGAATAATTGGACAGATGCAGACAAGGAATACACAATTATTATGTAATGAACTGTATGAATAACTCAACAGATGCAGACAAGGAATACACAATTGTTATGTAATGAACTGTATGAATAACTAGACAGATGCAGATAAGGAATATGCAATTATTATGTAATGAACTGTATGAATAACTCGACAGATGCAGACAAGGAATACATATTTATTATGCAATGAACTTTATGAATAATTGGACAGATGCAGACAAGGAATACATAATTATTATGTAATGAACTGTATGAATAACTCAACAGATGCAGACAAGGAATATACATTTATTATGTAATGAACTATATGAATAATTGGACAGATGCAGACAGGGAATATACATTTATTATGTAATGAACTGTATGAACAAACCAAGTTGCTGGGAAAGAAACGAGCTAAGAAAAATGTTAATAATTTATTATTTATAAAAAGAGCACTAAATACCATCAAAATGTACCATTTTGTTCTGCAAACCTAATGACATATGAATGGACTGACAGTCTGAAACTGAGTAAAATCACAATAATTTCTTCAAAAAATAAAACTAGGTTGCAGACATTAGTTATAACTAAAATATGCTTGATATTGCAATTAATATGCCAATAATTAAAAATCCAGGTCTTACATATTGACAACATTAAAAAATTCTCACCATAAGATCTACCACTTCGTGTCAGGTACTCTTTCTTGGATATGGCATTATCGCTGATGTCAGCATAGCCCACCTGCAAATTTAGATTCAGGATGTTACTGAAAAAAAGAGGGAAAATAAATTATCTGAGCAAAAGAACCCTATACCTTGGTATTAGAAAAAGAGAAAGCATCATCAATATAACTATTAAAATAAGAGCTATATTCTTTGTTACAGACCCTTGGCATGTCAT
This sequence comes from Sinohyriopsis cumingii, assembly GCA_028554795.2. NCBI lineage: Eukaryota > Metazoa > Mollusca > Bivalvia > Unionida > Unionidae > Sinohyriopsis > Sinohyriopsis cumingii. The sequence goes on along the minus strand of CM068826.1, from coordinate 120,042,218 downwards.
TACAATGTAGTAAATTTGTGTGATACAAGTGCTTCACCAGCTGTCTGTGTTAACCAATCAATCCTGCACAAAGGGTTATCTAACTGTTTGCAATATTTTATTAAAATTCAAATGCCTTCTAATACTTGGGTATACTCTACTGCACATAGTGTCCAGGACCAACACCACCTTCTGTTACCATCCAGAACAATTCATGACAATGAATACAATCAAATAAAAATAAACGACCATATTTATCATACATGTTATGACTGTACAACTTGGGACACTCTAATTTACTTTTAAAATATAAGTTATACTTTTGGACATTGATAAAAAATGAAAATTTTCTATGATGAAAGTCTTGGGGCACTTGTACTGCGAGCTTCGTTCATGGCTAAGTGGTACTTTTGTTCAATCATTTCTGTACTGGATATACAAAGGTTAATTACCATCATTAAATTAATAGAAGGAATGGAGAAACATACCATGCAACTTATGTACCCTCAAAAAAATAGTCTGAATAAATATGTTATTTAGTAAACAATGTTAAATGCCTTTTGAGTTGAGAATAAAAATGGGATATAAAATGTGGGAAAATAAGTTGCTACATGTACAGTACATGCAGCTTGAGATTGTATTTAGGAACTGCTGGTTACAGCAAAATAAGGCATTGTTTATTTGCCAATCAATTGCTGGTGTTTACATAACATGTACTGTAGAACAGGGTTTCTTTGAAATTTACTGGAAGGACAGTCCTATTCACAAGATCATTGCAATGATAAGGATTACCTGTTAATTAGTAATGCTGGCTTTGTTGCTTGTTTACTTAAGACTAACCTTTAGCTATTGTGCAGTTTGGCCACAGCTGACCAGAATATGAGAAAAGGTCACATCCTGGGAGAAAATAAGGTGTGACACATGAAGAAATGAAGTGTCGTTTGAAAATTTCATGCGTATTTGACCCAGAAGATCAGTGAATACTTAGTGAAAATGAAGCTTTAAAAATGCAGCAAAAATTGTCCCGATTTTAGGTCCCAATCTCCCTATTTTTTCATCCAATCCCCCTACTTGGCTTTTGAAAAATTGACAGGTATGAAAAATGAGCACTGTATTTAGGCAAGGCCCATTACATCAATGAATATGGAGATTTAAAATAAAAAAGACACTGATGTCTGTAACTGGCAAACAAGTTGCTATATAAACATTAAAGTCCAGCAGTAAATGGATTTTTTTATCCACAAAGTAACCTATACCCTGAAATAATTACTTGTAATCTGAAATAATTACTGATGAGTAATCATTTTTCAAGCATGGCAGTGAGAGCTCTCCTGTCCCAAATAAAACGGCAGAAATTCCCTTTGGAAGATTTGCATGTAATGAAGAGCATCCTGGGGATCAATGGATACTGCCCAGTTGTTCAGCTTAAAGGCATTCCTGACTAAGGCAGTCCCCTCCATCTTGAACTGTTCTTCCAGAAGAAACTTGTTCAAAGGGGAAATATCAATGATAAATCAAACCATTCTTCCTCATTCTGAAATTAAGAAATTCCTGGAATAAAATCCTGGTCATTTTGTGTTCTTCACTCTCAGTTTTGCACCCTCCCTTAGAAGGAACTACATACACCTCTTGCTACAGAGATAGCCATTGCGAGTGATTAATGGAATGGAAGCCTTTGAAAGAGATGGAGGATCCTTTGTGAAGCCAGTAACTCTTCCTTACTGTGGAAAGGAATCGTACATCGTTCATTAGTCCAAGGAATAGCATCACTACAACCAGAGGGGCCATCTACAAATGGCTTTTGCTATGATCAAAACCTTAGATGTTTCCAGGGCCACATCATTCCTGAAATGAAGCATCTCTGTAGAGGGCATCATAAACATCAAGAGCACCAATCACTGTCTTCACTATTACCTATAACAGTCTCGGCAAGACCACTGGAGACAATTCCTCCTTCAACAGCCTGAAGGAGGATGCTGAAAAAGAAAAGGCTGGCATGAGAGACTATGGTAACTAACACCAATTTCTCAAGAGCCATGACAGGGAGACAGGTCCAGTCTGCTGAAGAAACACCGACCCTGTAGTCACTGAAATCAAATGTGGGTGTATAATGGGCCAAGCAGAAGTGTAGATGAGACGAAAGACCAATCCTTCTGCCACCTGGCCCCCTTTTGGCCTTTAGATGATTACTGACTCAGCACCCGCACCACTGCTGAGGAAGCGAACAACAGCAGGTCTGAAATAGGCTGTGCCCTGAAGAGCCTCTCCAAACTTGAGAGGATCATAACTTCTGAAAATACCAAAAACTTGGAATTTAAATCTGTTCAGAAGCAGGCAGAAAAGCTCATTTACTGCCTTCTCAAAAGTTTGCATCTCCTCCTCACTCACCTGACCTGGTGGATGGAACAAAGAAGGCAAACCCAATAGATCAGACGGCCAAGTGTGATGGGTTTCTCTGGGAACTCATCTATTGTCTACAAAATGCAATGGTTTGTCATCCTGTCTTTGCTCTCAAAGCATGGCATAACTATCTCATTTGTTTTCCACTCTCAGTTCACGGAAGGAGATGGGGTTTGCTTTTTTCCCTGTTCCACAGGGAGTGAGTTGCATATCCTGGATGATGCAGCTGAAGCTGGTGGGGAAGAACTTAGGCGTGCCCAGTCTGCTGATCCATGGCAATGCCATCCAGAATGGCATGGTCAAAAAAGAAGACATGGCCAACTCACCACTGGGTGCTGAAAATTCCCAAACTCATAGGGATTCAATGGAAATATTGAAAAGTAATGGGTAGCAACCTGAATTTTCTCCCTCCGACCGGTTCTGAAGACTTTAAGTCTGTTACCACAATGATTGAAATGAAAAATAAATGGTGGGGTGAGGGTGATTAAACTGATACCTAGTAGTAACTGTCATCCTATGTCCAATGCCCAGTGTATTTTAATCAGTACTCATATGGAAACTTGAAGCCCGATGAATGAGATCTTGCTTTAATTCGAGATCTAATAGTGTAAGGTGTGTTGGGCAGGTGGGGCTCACTATTTGGGTCTGGTAACTTTCCTTTCATGGGAAGTATCAAAGACCACTCCCTCAAAGATCTCCCTTTCATGGTACTAGTTGACTCCCTAACTCCCAACATCTCTCAAATGAATCAGGCAATTTCCAGTGCTAGGAAGTGTCATTAATGAAGCTGATGACTTATGTAAACCAATTAGCATCCTAGCTGCCTCTCTAAGTGAATTAAGTCACTTCCAAAAAACTGGGAAGAGCCATCACTGAAGCAGGTGACTTCTGTACACTGTGAAGTGTTGTAGCCTGCTCCTTAGAATGGAGTGGAGTCCTTCTGAGAAGAAATAAAAGAGATGTGACCCTTCTTCCTGCCCTTATAGGCCCCAGTGACCTTCCACTAAGTGCCAAACTTCACTGGATACAACAACAAATGGGGCAACTTTCTGTGTACACACATTCCATGCATGCAAGACAGGTGGTGTTAGTGTCCCTGCAGCATATCTTGAACCATATTTTGAATACTGAATGGAAATATATAGATACAACAATGAACTTGTACAATAAAAGGACAGGAAATATTTACCCTGACACCAGTTACTATTAGAGGGATAAAATATAAGCACCACTTAATCAGCAATGTTCTCAAAACCCTCAAAATCAATGCTAAATGATACAGATGCAAAAATAGAACGAATGACGAGAAATGAACAAGGAAAACAAGTTAGGGTATATCTGACCATAGAAAGGCCAACATCTGCCTAAACTGATGAAGTGTTGAGTGCCCAAGAGATACATGTAAATCCATTGCAAACCAAAGAAAAGAAGGGTGATACTTGGACTGTCTACTAAGGTGAACTAAGGTAGCAGACTGGGATCATGTTTTTATTCTAGACCACCAAGTACTAACTGGAGGAAAGATTAATGTGCTTGGACTGGGGACTATGTCAGGAAAAGATATACAATACATTAATAATAGGTAATGTATTATATAATTAAAATTAGTTTAACCTTAACATTAAATCAAGTAATAAATGACTTATAATTCATGAACTAAGCTATGACGTGAAATAATCACTTCTGAGTAACAATTCTCAAGCACAGCAATGGCTATTACAATTAGTGTGATCTTGGTCTCATTCATACAACATCTCACATAACTCTGTGATATCTTTGCCATTGGAGGGTCTGGTAAATGTCTACTCAAACAAATGTAATTCTCAAAATTAGGCTAACAAAAAATCTGGTAAAGTCACTAATTGGTTGACAGGTTTAGTCAGCATTATTAATAAAGATTTAGATCACATAAATACACTTAATTTTCCCTATTTATGTTCATATTTTACTCCAACCACATAAAATACATATAGGTAATACAGGTTTTTGCTTCTGCACAAATATATAGCAAACCATCAGATGGTGACACTAATTCCCTCAGTAGTTAACTCATTTGGCCCTAATCCCACCTGTAGGTGTGATGAGGTTGTACCCTATTTCCATGCCTAGCAGCATCAACGTCATTTAAGATACACCAATGTGGGTGGTATTACAAAAAAGCAGACAGATATAGCTCTACAATGATACCAAATAATCTGGAAGGGAAAAACTGCATTTTTTGAACCCGCTTTTTTTTCAACCAAAATTCGCTCGTGGTCAGAATGCGATTTTGTGTTCGGATTTTAGACCTTCTGGCCTTAGATCTAAGGCAGACTGGTCTGAACTGCACACAGACAGGTGAACCTTTGCAAAAACTAGGATAAGGTGGGCATTTGGAATAAAGAGCAGTCTCCGTATGAAAATGATGGGGCCATTAAGCAAAAAAAAAAAAAAAGAACTCCAACTTTTACCCTTCTGCTCATACGCAAGCAAAAAAAACCAATGGAAAATGATGTTTCTAATACACCTAGGCATTAGTCTCATGGAAAATCTGTTGAAAGCCAATGTATTACGATGTATTCAGAAATAGCCCCCAAAATGTCTTTCCTACTCGCATTTCAGGCAAAAACGACAAAAACTGCTGGGGCCGAATGAGTTAAAATGGGCACTTATTGCCACCTTTTTCACCAATACAGTCTATGACCTCTAGTGAAAGAAAACAAGGAAATGATCTGAACTAATTGGCTAAAAAACCAATATACAAATCTTGATCAGACCCTTGTTCTGCATAGACCTCCTGCGGTCACATGAAAGTTAAAAATAAACAAGGCTACAATGAATATGCATGGGTACGGCCCACACATTCTGCTAATTCCTTGTGTTTTTGAAATTATCATTAGAAGAATAATGAAACAAGGCAAAACAAAGACGAATAATGATATATCTGACATTTTAAGCAAAGAATATTTTAAAAAAATTAGTATTAGGTGCAACATTAGTGCATCTGAAGGGGTGTAAATAGACTGCACTTCTTTTTCAAAGGTTCTAGACAAATTTTCTGAGTGCATTTGTTTCTAGCTTGTCAGTTTTGGGACAAGTACAAAAAATTTAAAACTTTTTCTATCCTTCTATATGGTAATAAAAGAACTTAGATACTTCAATGAAACTTTGTGACTGCTTCTATCGTAAGGGATACTGCAATCAAAGTTCACTGTTATATAATTCTGCAATATAAGCTGATGATAAAATGCAATGTTTTTCATCTGGATATAATAACATAACTATACAATGTATATTCCTTTCCACCATTCAAATGACAACTATGATATTAAATCTCCTTGTCACAGAGAACACAAGACACCTTGGAGTTAGTATTTGATGGCAGTAATTTGATGAGACACACATTTGATGATAAAATGAGTGTTGCACAAGTTTCTTTCCTTTAAAACACACCACTTTCCTTCCTTAATTGCAGCATGTGAGTCATCTCCCCTGAAAATCTCTGTGTGAGAGAGAGAAAGAGAGAGAACAAAAGCATAAATCAAGGAAACAAACGTTAATCAATTTTTTTATTCTTCTCAGGAGAGAAAGTGTGAAGGTCATGTGTTAGGGCTTGCTATCACAGCTTATGAATAATATGAATTTCTGAGTAAATGCATGTTTAACATGTTGGAAGCACCTTTGTTTCAGAAATACTGTAACTGTACTAATGGGAAGTCTCTTTTTACAACTCTGATGATTATCACCAAAATGAAATTGTGGGATAAATGTAGTCAATGTTTGAAAAGGGGGAAGAAATCCAACTTCTTGGGCTTCATACACGTGTTCCATGAAACCTGGTGTCTCACTGGTGTCTATTTGTTGTCTCACCTGTATCTGATGTCACCATAACTTTGCATCTCACCTGTGCCTCCTCACTTGTATATGTACACTGATATACTATCCTACAGAGGTGCATGGTATTACCAGTAATCTGGTTTAGTGCAGTATTTTTTTCCGGTGGTACATATCATGGTACTCTTTCACTGTACTGGTATGTCGATAGTTCCAATCAGTAAGTAATGTACGGAAACTCCAGAGGAATCTTGTTATGACTTTAAATAATATTAATAAAGTGGGGTTTTTTTTTTGTTTTTTTTACCAAACTGTTGTATCGGTCACAAATTAATGGTGAATATTACAAATATAATTACATGATGCTCCTTTATTGACATGTTTGACATGTGTCATGTATACCAACACAGTGGACAATGAAATGTGAATTATTTTTGGGCCAAATCCAACTTTCAGACATATTTTGGATGAAAAAATAAAAATGCAAATGCCATGTTTTAGCTGTTTACTAGTGTATGTGAATGTGTTAAGTATAATGTATTCCTTTGTACAAATGTACGAATCATCCTACGATATTCACATGTGCACATGTTTTCAGGTTTACTCAATATTTTCTCATCAGCTGAATAAGTGTTTTATGTTTAATGGCCCTCTAAAAAAATATCTTCCCCGGATGTTGGCATCCCACTCCAAGTTTCACTGTCTATTATATCAATAATGTAGCTAGAAAATTTTAGACTTCAGTATCAAAACTTTGGATTTTTTTCCAATAGGTTCTCTGATGTCAGTGCAGAGACTTTCACGGTATCACCTATAGTGTAAGCTTAATCATCCCACTTTAGTTATAGTTCTTTTGACTGCAACTATTACAACAATTAATATCCACATAGCAAATTCATTTAATAAAGGTACTGGCTATTTCATTTTGGGAGGGGTGGTGGTGTCTGTGATTTTTGTTTTGAGCTGAAATAGTCTCTTTGATTCTTTCTCAAGATAGTTATAAAAAAAATCCCCCCAGATAATATCATAAATATAATATAGTAAGTTATTTTGCTATAAATCTGAACTAGATATTTTTCCAGCTATTGACTTATAGAAATTGAACAAAAAAAATGTGAGGTCCCTACCCAAGAATGTTCTTGTTGTTTGTTCCTAATATAATTGGGTATACCTTGGTATGTATCTCAGTACATTCAGAAATACTGTGGTATACCAAAGTACAAATTGTTCTTGGTACCAAATGCTATCATCCTTTATCTTACCAGCAAACACTTTAACGCACAGCCAGAAAAGGGATATTAATGTCTAACCATGCTAACATAGGTTAGATAATACAAGATTCAAACAAAAATCTGAAAGATCAACATAATGATCAAAGATGCATCTGAAGATCAGTATAAGGGTTAAACATGAAACTCAAGATCAGTATAAGGGTTAAACACGAATCTGAAGATCAATATAAGGATTAAGCATGAAACTTGAGATCAGTATATGGATAAAACATGAATCTGAAGATCAATATAAGGATTAAACATGAAACTCAAGATCAGGATAAGGGTTAAACACGAATCTGAAGATCAATATAAGGATTAAGCATGAAACTCGAGATCAGTATATGGATAAAACATGAATCTGAAGATCAATATAAGGATTAAACATGAAACTCAAGATCAGGATAAGGGTTAAACATGAATCTGACATTTTAATTAATCTGAGATATAATATAAATCTATTCCTTCTCACCTGTGTGTCCAAGGAGAACAGAATGACATAAAAACAAAAATTTAATACGACCAACATTCTGATGGACTTGGGAGAGTACTGAAAGAATATAGTGTCAACTTGTGTTCAAAGCACTCAGAGGAACAGAAGTTATTATGAAAATGAATATATGTATTTATGTAAACAAACTTAAACATTCATACAAATTTAAACCTTCATACAAAGAAAATAGTTCTTTTTTGTGCAGATGTCTGTAATTTCTGCTTCACTTACCCCAAAATCTGTGCTTTTTTTCTTTCCCCAATATCCACTTCAATGTACACATTTATGAACTGTATCTTTCTTGTGCCGATAGAATAATCCTCAGAGTCAGATATCATAATGTGTTTATCCTGTCCAATGAATAAAAACCAAAACATTAAATATGAACAAACTTCTTCTGAATCAGTCATGTTGGTCAAAGAAACATAATTAGAAATAAGTTATATATAATAAAGATATAGTGACTACATCTGAGCAAAATGGAAATATTAACTGGCTTGAGTGTGTGTGGAACCATATTTAGAGACTTACCACAGAGTGCATTTTATGGAAAGTAATAGTTATGGAGAAACTATAACAAAAGTTGGGTTCTATGGAGTGCCATTGCTTTACATAATGTGTCAAGTTGAGACAAGTCATTTAAGTATCCTCTAGGCTGTGAAAGAATGGGGTTGGGGTTTCGGTGCAAAAATATGGGCTTTGATGATGCAGTTACCAACTTAAATAGGCAACAGAGGTTCAAAAGCTGTAATCATCCCCAACATGTATAATAAGAAAAAAAATCAGAAAATGAAAACAGTAAAACCCCATTATAACAGACCTAGTTATAATACAAATTTGGGTCAGGGTATGACTTCTATAATGTTACAATTTCACCAAATGAAGCATTATAAAGTTTTAGTGCCAAAATTAACAAGAGTTTGATTTAACAATTTGGTAAGATCTGGTAAATTCTTGAAGAAATAAAATATATCTTCACTACACTTTCTTTATATAAATAAAGATGTGAAAAGTTTGTATTTGTGATTTACAGCATTTTCTAATTTACATGATAATGGTTCCCATGGACACTTACCATTTGTACTAACTTAAAAGTCGAGTCAAACTGCAAACAACATAGACCCTAATCTGCTATAGCATAATGCACCTGCAGATTAGGGTCTATTTGCTTGTTCTACTGATTACTCCTGACAAACTGCACAGATCCAGATCTGCCAGTACATTTATGTGATGAAAGATCTGGGTCTGTGCAGTTTGCAGTTGGACTCAAACTTATCAGCGAGTCTATATGGTGGTCAAAATGTCTCACCTTTCAACGACTGTAATAGTGACAATGTTGCCTACTGTGCAGTTGACAAGTCAGCTAGGTTAGGTTAGGATAAAAATACTAGACATCCATATTATTTGTATCAAAGTTTTAGCGGAATACAGATCCTAATATAGAAGTTACTTTCAATAACTTTAAATCAAAGGCTATCAAATTTTGTACTTTGGTTTTAAAATAAATTCCATATTTGTGGGTACTTTATTCAGTGGATTTGTCATTTAAAAATAAAGGGAAAATGCTGAACAATAGTTGTATAACATTTTTACTGTCCTTTTCTTCCCCACAAACTGAGCAAAATGGTTTAATCCCAACTGCAGTAATTTGTTTCCTTGTTTAAGTTATTCACACCCTGTATAAATGTGGAGATCTGAATCAGAGATGCCAACATCCTTTTTGTGTAGATGCAAACAGGCTTAATTCACCTGCAGTATATCGGATTGCAGTAAGGTTTTTCATTTTTATTTTAAAGGCTGCAATCAAAATATAAAGTTACAACAATAAGGGTTTAGCCACAAAAACAAAATGAGTGACAGCAAAACATTTTTTGGGGGAAACAAAATTGTATTTATATACATTTCAACCAAGGAACTAGGTCAGGTTTACAGCTGGTTTTACAAAATTCAACATAAGAATGCCACTAAAGGCAAGAGATATTAAGCAAACTAAACCGATCTTGTAAAAAAATTTGTAGTTCAACATTTTATAAAAATAAGCAATTATGTTTAAGAGAAACAACAATAAATAGGATGTAGTATGTTTACAATGCCTCGTTTATGGAAAAAAGCATTACTAAAGAATTTAGAGACCGACTATAAATCCATGAATTTCTTGAGAATCCATTTTGAGTGGCCAAGCTGACAAGTTGAATAACAAATAATAAAGTAGGTGTGGGACAACTTCTTGCAAAATTAGAAACTTGGATTAAGATGCAGTATTGTTCTAAGGTAAACATTTCTGTCTTTTAAATAATGCATTTTTTTTGTACGATTCTGAAAGAGAAATATGAAATAGGTTTTTCTGGGTGACATGCAAGATCAACAAGGTCATGGAGTTGGTCTTCATGTTGATATTTAGAAATCACATTTTCAAGTGCATTTAGAATGGAAATGTGGGATATTTTTGTACACTTTTATGATTATCACTTTCCTTAATTAAAGAACAATTATTCTTTCTTTATACAAATTTAATTTTTTTTAACCAAAAATCAACACATGATCCAGTCTTTACAGAAATGATGTATCATTGCGCAGAATTACCTGACGCACAAAATAGGCAGACTTAGGGTGTACATATATATATATATATATATATATATATATATATATATATATATATATATATATATATATATATACACACACACATAAACTTAAGTGTAAAATAAACTTATTGCTGAGATATTTGTATATACTTTCAATTCCTATACTTTCATGTGAAAAATATATACTTATATTTTCAAATTGGAAAATACAATATTTCCCTTAACGCCATGTGATGCTTGAGTGTGTCAACATAACATTTGCAACACAAAAAAAAAAAAACTTGTGAGCATGAGCAATAAATGAAATTGCATTTCTTCTCAGGCATGCTTTTGTGGTCAGATAGAGTAAAATAGTTTACAAAATATCACATGTTATTTATTGCAACAAATTAGTACATCCCAAATTAACAGCTCTTTCAAATCTCTGCTATTTTCATGATCAGTCAATAAAAATGACTGAAATTCAGGTGAACTTAGAAAAAGGGTTGGTGGGTGTAGCGTGCAGAAGAGTGAGTTTAAATCTGTCAAACCTTGATATAGAAGAAAGTTCAGCATGCAGTCAAATGAAAATTTTATTTTCCTATCGTAATACTGGATATCCTGTAGTACAAGAAAAAGTCCCAAAGTCCCAATAAAATTTAACTTGTGGCTTTGCTTTACTGTACCAAATGATGAAATATAACCAGCATTAAGTCTCTCTCTGTATATGCATGCATGTATGTATATGCATGCATGTATGTATGTATGTATGTATGTGTATATATATATATATATATATATATATATATATATATATATATATATATATATATATATATGTATATACATACATACACCACTCCCTCGATAACTCGCACACTTATAACTCGCGAACCCATTTATAACGAGGTGTCAGGCATGGATCCCATTTTTTAAACCTGAAAATACCCAACAAATTTATTCCTATTTGTTGAACTTGAAGAAAATCGTGATCAAAACTGGTAATGGAAACTTTGACGTATTGCTCGTTTTATTGTTGAAAACAGTAGATAGGACCTTGTAATTTTAATCAACTCTATGAAATATCAAATTTAAAAATAACTCATACAATTTGTTACATTTTCTTTCCAAACGACATTCCTAGTACACCGCAATTAACGAAATGTGAGGAAATTTCGATCAATGTAAATGTCACTTATGCCGAGTGGGGGCAGTACTTTAATAAATAAATAAAAATTAAATAATTTTTTTATCAACTGAAATTTGTGTTCTAGTTCCATCTTTTAGTTCCTTTTAAGTGTGATCAAAGATAACAAGGCAGCAAAGAAAAGAATACTTCGTAAAATAAAGAGCTTGATTTCACAGATACCATTGTGGGCAAGCGAGTTTCAGAGAATTCTTGAACTGGCATTTAGAGATATCCTCAGGGATGATAAGAAGTTTCATTATTACTTCCAGTGAAATCACGACATTAACACTGTACTAACTGAACAATAAAAAACTGAGTTTCGACGTAGATGGGTCACGAAATAAATGTCACGTGTTTTTGAAGAAAAAAAAGGAATCTTGTTTGGTGGTGTATCAACAGTTAGTCTAGTTCCCAAATTGTGAACTATCGATTTGGCAAGATACTATTAAATACCACTAAGGGAACCAGACTCATCAAGAAAACAAAAACCAGTGATATAATATACAGATTTTTCGTGTACACGTGATGGTTGTTCAAGCCAGTTGGAATGATCTTTCATATGTTGGATATTTTGAGAAAAAAATGTTATTTAAACAGAATAATGAACAACTTTATTAGAAAAAGCGCATTATAAAAATTATTATCGACATGATTGTAAAATGAGGATTCAGTCATTAAACAGCCCAGTCCCCTAATGCCGCCACCCCCCCTTATGGTTTTCTCGATGTCAAAGCGATTTTTTCAATTCTTGGAGGTCCCTTGGTAACTCGCACCTTATTTATAGTGCGGTCTATATTTGTGGACCCCATTGTGCATGAGTCAACAAATTGTAGAAATTGGTCAAATTACATAAGTTACACCAACAACCTTTGAAACAAAATCGATTTTCTTTCTCATCTAGAGCAGGGTCAGGGCATTTGGATATAAAAGATATCTGACTGCATTTGATCTGTACAAAGTCATACTTGTGATACCTGACTAGTGACAATTTTTCTAACAGCTATTGGAGGATCTCATTCTTCATGTTTAGCAACACTGATCACATGATTTTTCACACCATTCAATTTTCTGATCATTTAAGATCAGATGGTTTTGGGTGACAGTGGACATGAAATCAGATAACATTGGACACTTGTATTTTTTTAAAAATGGACAACAGAAATGACCATGAAAGAATTTCACATATTGCCATGTTAGTTACATCTGTTCACTTCATAAGCTGTGCATATATGATGTAATGGAGGTCGAAGTTTGAGTATATCATTGTTATGTTATCACTATTGGGACTCTCTAACCTCTAGGCATCATTTAAAGTCCACAAAGATTGACATAAGCAGTATATCACTGTTATGTTATCACTGTTGGGACTCTCTAGCTTCTAGGCATCATTTTAAGTCCACAAAGTCTGATATAAGAAGTATATCCGTTATGTTATCACTATTGGGACTCTCTAACCACTAGGCATCATTTAAAGTCCACCATGACTGACATAAAAAGTATAACACTGTTATGTTATCACTATTGGGACTCTCTAGCCTCTAGGCATCATTTAAAGTCCACAAAAGTTTGACATAAGAAGTCTATCATTGTTATGTTATCACTACTGGGACTCTCTAACATCTAGGCATCATTTGAAGTCCACAAAGTCTGACATAAGTATATCACTGTTATGTTATCACTATCGGGACTCTCTAACCTCTAGGCATCATTTAAAGTCCACAAAGTCTGATATAAGAAGAGACAAAGATTGGAGAAATAATGACAGAATGGACAACATAACATGATTCATCGCCATAAAAATCTAAACTGCATCTTTGTTCAGGTTCCGTTATGTGCCTTTGATAACTCTGCATTCTATCTGCAAGTTAATGTCCGAGAAAAAACCAATGTGTGAATTTCTCATAGTATGAACTTGGGCACCCATACATTAATTTTTACATGTGACATTACATGGAGCTATATCAACACAGCCATTTCTCTAACAGGTGACATGTGTGTACGATATCATTAGTGGGTATCAAAATAAAATCCTACAGGCTGGTTGGTTAAAAGTCAACTCATGGCATGTAAGGAAAGGTTTACGAATGTACAAGCCTATCTAGTCATCCAATAAGGGCAGATACTGCATACAAGTTTCCCCCTAGTCTAAAACAGACAATGCTTAGATTGAATGAAGAAGTTGACATGTATATTTAAGTGTATGACTGATAGCAATTACACAGCAACCAAAACAAACAATTATTAGTTACCAAGTGTCCAATTTCATCCAACGTTCCAAAGAAACCCAACCCTGCTCTACAGTGAGTTAGGAGTGAAGATTATTTTGTGATGTGTTGAACAGGGCAGATAACATGCTATTGACTTTTTTTCGTTGGGGGAAAATAATTAACTTGCCATTTCATGAAAACTGTTTTCTCTTCTGTGTTTGAAGACAAACTCAACACTTGACCCCAACCTCAAAATTCATACAAACAATTATAATTGACATTTGTAATTAAAAATGGAAAAACACATTTTTATGACTTCAAGAATCCATGAAGATAAATAAAAATGTTCATGTGTTTATAAGAAGTAAATAAAATATACAGGTATTATGAACATCAAAATCGCAAATAGATTAACAGATGTGACTCCAAATGGTTCCAAAGAACATCACAAATTAATAACAACAAGAACAACAACAACAATAATAAGAACATAATATCATAACAACAAATATATCTAAAGAATGGGATGCTGTTGTTGTTGCTGTTGTTGTACAGTTTAACGCCATTTTTCAGCACACGATAGGCTATACATGGTGGCTAGTATTAATGGTGGATGAAGAACCCAGGAAATGCCCGGAAAGAACCACTGACCCTTGAGAAGCTTTCTTTTGTTGTTGTTGTTGTTGTAGGGTTTAACGCCATTTTTCAGCACATGATAGGCTATACATGACGGCTAGTATTAATGGTGGATGAAGAACCCGGGAAATGCCCGGAAAGAACCACTGACCCTCGAGAAATTTTTTTGTTATTGTTGTTGCTGTTGTAGGGTTGAACGCCATTTTTCAGCACACGATAGGCTATACATGGCGGTCAATATTAATGGTGGAGGAAGAACCTGGAAAAACCCCTGGAAAGAACCACGACCCACGAGAAGCTACTGGCAAGCTTTCTCACATACCCACATTGGCTGAATCCGAGACTCGAACCCACATAGACAGAGGTGAGATGGCAGTGATCCGTAACGGAGGGCGCTTTAGACCACTCGGCCACTCGGGCTCCCCCCTCGAGAAGTACTGGCAAGCTTTCTCACATACCCACAATGGCCGAATCCGACACTCGAACCCATGCAGACAGAGGTGAGATTGCAGTGATCCGTAATGGAGAACGCTTTAGACCACTCGGCCACTTGGGGAACCAAAGAATGGGATGCAATTTTGTTTATTGATGGAACTGACAATAGTCAGACATAGAGGCTCAGGTGATGGAAGCATTGTTGTATATATAAGAAATAGTATATCAGTTGAAAGAATAGAGCGCTTTAGACCACTCGGCCACTTGGGGAACCAAAGAATGGGATGCAATTAGTTGCATGGAACTAATCGTCTTTGAGGCTCTGTTATTTGCATATTTAAACATGTAGTACAAAAGTTGCACACAATAAAATAAGGAACATACAACTCAGTTGAAAAAAATGAATCAACAAGACTATTTCCCTCTGATGGGTTACAAAGATAACAAAACTGGTCTGGGACCAGTGGTGACCATACCACACCAGCAGATTGGAGGGAACGCCTCCACATACTAACAGACAACACCTTTTATAAGTTTAAATTAAGGCACAAGTAACGGCAACCAAGAAACCAATCCGATAGATCCCATGGTCAGTGTGTGTAGAACAGGGGTCTCAAATACATGGCCTGCAGGCAGCCTGCCAAGCCATATCCTGTGGCCCACAAAATGATTGGCATCACAAGGTATCATGAGATAAACAAAGGTGGTGCAGCCATTGGGCCATCGAAAATGCCCTCATGCGGTCCTCAGGGTGGTTTGAGCTTGAGCCTCCTGGTGTAGAATATCAGGACTAACCAATCAGGTAGAAAGTCCTTTTCTACTTGAAGTCTTTTCAAAAGCTACATGCTTACATAACACTTGCATAGAAAGATGGCTCTTAATGAGAGCTTCAGCCAAAAACATCAAACGGAAGTACATTACTGAGATCTTCTAGAAATCTGTTTTCATCATAATGCTTCAATGATCTATATGTTATCATTTTATCAGTTTTTAATTTTAAAAGCCGCTTTTAATCAGATTTTCTTGTTAGGAAAATATAAATCTGGTCAGTAAGACCTATCCTAGGAATATGTATATCTGTCACATTTTTTCTGCATATTTATATAGATATGACCTATTAAAGTTTTTGAGTGGTCAATTTCTCGTGCTGTTTGGTCCACTAAATGGGTTAGACCAAACGTTTCTATGATATCTAACCAACTTCTGCTAATCTGATCCTTTCTGAAGTTACCTAAAATATAAATTTCATTTTGGGCATCAGTCAATTCATCTAGTTGCTTTTCTAAAGGTTCATAACATCTAACCTTTGCCAATGGGGATCTAGACAAACCCCACTTGGAATGGCTTTGTATTTGAGAGATTTACCTGGATCATATTGCTGTGATTTCATCTGATTCTAGACCTTTTTTCTTTCAACTGATATACTATTTCTTATATGATATACTATTTCTTATATATACAACAATGCTTCCATCACCTGAGCCTCTATGTCTGACTATTGTCAGTTCCATCAATAAACAAAAATTATTTGCAGAAATGTCATTAAACTTTGTTTCTGTTAAACTTGGAATATATATGTACATTATTGACCTTAGAAGATTATAATAAATTCAGTTGGTTTAACTTATTGTTCATATGTTAATTTATGTGTAGAGATTTTCTTCAAAATTACAAGACCTGGTATGTTGTTAATGTAAATATTACATGTACCGGTACTAGGAGGGTCATACAAGAAGGTTAGTTCTGCCATGACATTCGAAAATTCTTCAAGCATGCATTTAGTCACTATTAAAAGATTCATAAACACTTAAACAATGATCTGATTAAAACAACAATTACTGTATATACTCGCTTATAAGTCAAGTCAAACTGCAACAACAAAGATCCTTATCTGCTATCGCATAATGTGCCTGCAGATCAGGGTCTATGTTGTCTGTTCTACTGATTACACCTAACAAACTGCAGTTTGACTCACCTTATAAGCGAGTACTTACTGTATTGCTGTCACTTTGAAATATGCAATGTCATTGTTACAAGATTTCATAAAATCTCTAATCATGGTTATGATGGAAATATATGCCAAACAAATTATGTCAAATACTTCTAGCATAAACTTTGCAGCAAAGTGTAAAAATATGTTGCCACTTTGTACAATGGAAGAACTGCAATTTTATGATATGATTCCACAAGCAGGAAAATTAGTCCTAAAGTTTCATTTCCTTAACAGAACCAAAAAAGCAATAAAAGGGTCCTTAATGCACATAGGAAACTGAACAAATAAGAAAAATTGCTGACAAAAGAGAAAGAGCTTTGGCAGAGAAAATACAGGGATTTGTTGCAAAAAGTTGAATGCAAATCTGAGTAGAAACAAAATTAACACAGAACACAAAAAACCCAATATCTTCTGTGACTACAGAAAGCTCCAAGTCTATGCTGAAATTTATTCATATATGCTGAATGTCAAGCCTATAGAAGTGTCCAAGACAGGTAGCATGCCTAAACCATGGTAAACTGAAGAATAGACAGCAAAATATCACTTAAACCGAATTATTGCTGACACTTTTGGCCTCAAAAGAAAATGGATGGCACTCTACAATGACAAAATTATTTCTGTACATTGGGCATCAACAGGAAATGGCTGGCACTGTACTATGACAAAATTATTGAGAAGGGGCGGGGGGGATTAGGGCAGTGAAAGTAAACTGGGAACAAATATGAGTGCATTTTTCCAAACAGTTAATGAAATAAGTTAGCAGTTAATGAAATAAGTTAACAGTTAATGAAATAAGCAGAATGTGAGAACTGACAAGGAAGGAATTTGTAACCCAACACTCTACCACTGTGCTTAAATGGTGACACAGACAATCTGTGTGAGAAGTACTGACTGTTAAGTCCATTTTTAGGTACAAGCCATGCAACATTATTACAATGAAGACCAAAACACAAACTACTCATAGTTTTTGCGATGAAGTGTACATGCTTAGGCATCAAACATAAAAATACTGAACTGATGCTTTGGGTGATTCAGAAATGGAGGCCTACTGTCAGCAGATCAGCAAAAACTGAAGGAAGAATTCAAGGTCAAATTTCTTAAATGGGTTAAATATTTTCAAAAGGATATAAATCTGATGAAAACTCCACAGAGATAAAATGATTGAAGTAAAATCTTTATAACAAGCAAATGGTTGTGTAATTATATTTTTCAAAGAATCATTTATACAGTAATTATGAAGAGGTGTAAAGTGCATACTGGAGCCAGTCTATGGTCACAAGTTGTTGCGTCATTTCTGTAACACTTGCAGCAAAATCATATGGTTTGGCAGGTCTGGGGTAGTTGTTTATCTCTGACCAACTTACAATAATAATAACTGTTACTGCACATACAAGTTATGGGAATAAACTGTAGTCAAAAAGGTCCCTTTTACAAAAATATTTTCTCCAAAAATGACTGAAAATCAAGTTTTGCTAAACACAAGCATTTCTGGTTGGGAAGGTGGGAGAGATTTGAAAAATACATATTTTTCATGCATTATGTTTGCATTTGACAACCCCTACCAGGCAGTGCAAAAAGAAGTATATGTTAAATACATTGCAAATGTCTTCTTCATTACTCACATATCTGCCTGATGGCAATATGTTGATGCAGATCACAAAAGAGGACTCTGCAATGGCAACAGGTTTGTGTCAAAATGTACAGTGGATGATGCGGTAAAAGAAGGACAAGCAAATTGTTCAAGACACTGTGAGCTCCATTCCTGGGCAAAATCCTCTTAGTGTGTAATAAAATATACCTTTGTTGGAAAGGGGGATAAGCATGAAGAAGCTGAAATGTTTGCTCAGATCTGAAAAATAAAACCAGTGAAAGACACAGTGTCCGTTCACTCTGCACTGGTCAATGATGAAATGTATGTAGCCACCCATAAATCATTCTGCTTCTGCAATGCCTGTTTTGCTGAAGAGATCCAATGGCCAGCGTATGAAGGATGGAGAAATTCATACTTATATATTAACACCATATCATCACAATAGTGTCTATATTGTGCTGATTAATAGCAAAGTCCTAAAAATGTAAATACAAAGAATCACAGAAAACAATTTAGGAATACAAACCCTTCCAAATAAACATTAAGTACTACAAGATTAAGGACAAAAGACAAAACAGACGACTAGGTCATTGAGGGCAGTCAAATATGGCTAGATAAATCTGTAAATACTTGTAACTGGACACAGACAAACGAGGAGTGTAGTTTTCAATGTGAAGGTTGTATGTGGGTTCCTGCAAAATATATAGGTAGTATATAGGGTACGATGTGAAGACTGACAAAGACTAAGTAAAGTGCAACAAAAGGATGGGTTACTTACAAATGTCACAACCCAACCCATGAAATTATTGGGTTTTAAAAATATCTGATGTATTGCGTAGAACACATTTTTTGGGGTAAATTATCTTTCCCCATGAATATATAACTGATCATATATAACATTAAGATTACTCTCTGCTACCTCCGGATTCCAGCCTGCCTGAAAGATGAAAAATGTTATTCTGTATATATATATATATATATATATATATATATATATATATATATATATATATATATATATCATAAACAAAGGGGAGCAACACTTACAAGTCTATACTCCTTTCCATCCTCTACGTGGCTACTAAATAAATATGCTTGGATGTAACCAGTTTTCACTTGAGCAAAACCTATAATGGGAAGCTCTCAATGGGGGGAGAGGAAATTTTAGTAACATGATCAGGCAAGTATTATCAGAGAAACAGAATTTACTTTTAAAATTTCCTTTCACCGTCAAATACATCCCTTGATCACATTACGTTAGGAGAATAGGCAAGAGGAGGAGGAAATGATGAACATCCTATCTCTACCTGTGTCACCCAACAATTTGAGTCATATCACTATGATGTCTGCAGTGAGGCAATTTATAGTGATGTCTAGCACTGGGGCATTATGCCGCAGACATGTGGCGTCATGTCCCATGCAGTCACATTATCCTGATGCCAGGACAACCAGGCCAAACATTAACCTCATAATACTGAGTGTAAAGTGAGGCAGCTGCTAGTACCTTTTTATAAGTCTTTAGTACAACTTAGCTGGGGTTCAAACCCATGACCACCTGCATCCAAGGCAGATGATTTAACCCTTCAGCCACCAGAAAGGTCCTAACCAAGCAGGAGAATGATTACTCTACTAAAAGGATGAACTTCCCCTGATGTTAGTTTAGCACAATGAGAAAAATTGTTTTAATACATGTGTGAGGGATATCCTTGTGGGATTCAGCATTTTACTGTCTCACCATCAAATGTTTCTCAGGTGAATCCATTAGAAGTGGCAAATTTATGCCTTGGTCTAAGGTTGTGCTTTCATGATTGAGATGTAGTCTTTGTCTGTGTAGCTACCATCAGACCAATGAGATTCAGTTCTCTCCATAGCAAGGCCATGTCACTCAACTGACATTTCAGTTAGCAGTTTCAGTGTGCCAGATGGTCAGCTGACTCTGCCATGTCCTGATTACAGACATTACATCTGAAGCCAGGATCATGGAGTCCCTTGTATTTCCTGAGCTGAAATCTTCATTAGTAGTGAGTTCAGAGTAGACCGATTTAATAACTCTATTTAGCCAGGCAGCCTGTGTTGTTAGGTCTTGCTTTTTTGCCTTTAGCCAGGCAGCCTGTGTTGTTAGGTCTTGCTTTCTTGCCTTTAGCCAGGCAGCCTGTGTTGTTAGGTCTTGCTTTCTTGCCTTTAGCCAGGCAGCCTGTGTTGTTAGGTCATGCTTTCTTGCCTTTAGCCAAGCAGCCTGTGTTGTTGTTAGGTCCTGCTTTCAGTGTCAGGAATAGTCTTTAATGGCTGCTGTGTATATTGTCCATGCATCTCAGGAAACATATCAGGGCAGGTACAAGGGTCCTGCAGATCTGCTTCTCTTGAGCAGCAGGGTTCATTACCACAGCAAGGCACTAAATTCAAGTCCAATTTAATGTTTGTTAAAGACATTTAGGCAATTTTTAAGGTACCCCCACCTGCACAAAAATTACTTAAATATCATCAAAAGGTACAATAGAAGTAAAACTTTATTACTGAAAAACACATATATTACCAGTAAAATCTAAGATAATACTGGTCTTGGATTCAAAACTTGTATCAAAAACTGGTTCCATGTATAATGTGTAAACTGTAAATGAACTTCCTAATTGACCTCTTTCAATTAAAAGTATGCTCATACAATTAAACAAATTAAAAATATGCATTCAAACACATTCATTAGTCAAGGAATGATAATTTGGGGAGATTGTATCCGATTGTGCATTAGAATTTCACATTACTTTGATTAACTCCAAAACAGAAGCACAATCTGGGTGAATTAAAAAGGCAAAATGAGTGGTAATATCCACTGTTTCAATTTCATGAATATTTGTTTGCAAACACTTAGTAAATTTAAAACTGAGACTATATCATAGGACTCATTGTCAATATAGTGATATGACCCATTAAAATGACATATCTAGTGGCTGAAAAGTTACTAATAGGTTAAACGGTGTGCCAATTTTGGTCAAAAAGTTGACATATATTTGCAGTGTAACCTATTTTTGAGCCTTCAGGATGATGTCACTAACTATATGCACTACTTCTGTCATGCTGGCAATGCATCTTCTGGTTTGGATTACATGCTGACCCACTTAATTCAAAACTCAATTGGGGCCCAGAGTGGCCGAGTGGTCTAAAGCGCTATCCGTTAAGGATCACTGCCATCTCACCTCTGTCTGCGTAGGTTCAAGACTTGGATTCGGCCAATGTGGGTATGTGAGAAAGCTTGCCAGTAGCTTCTCGAGGGTCGATGGTTCTTTCCGGGGATTTTCTGGGTTTTTCCTCCACCATTAATACTGGTCGCCATGTATAGCCTATCGTGTGCTGAAAAATGGCATTAAACCCTACAACAACAACAAAACTCAATTTCTGGCAAAGTGCATCAGCTAAAACATTGACAAATAATTTATTAAATGGTAAAATTGTTCCTCTTTCTAAAAATGTATGTGTAGAGCGAGGTTACATTTTTAAGTCTAATTTATGGCTTTTTAGCCGAACAGCTAAATTTAATGCTTTTGCTTGAAATTGTATGTTTATATTTGATTAACAAATATCTACCGTAACACCCATAAGATACTTGAAAAAAAATCCATGGCTGATTTTTAAGGCTTTTTAAGGCTAACATCAATCAAGGTTAAATGTTTAGGCTAATTTAAGATTTTTTTAGGCCAACAGGTAAATTTAATGCTTTTCGACATTTTTGAGGTTGGCCATGAACCCTGCATCAAGGAAAGGGAGCGAATAGCTATTTGTCAGGTGGCTTGTGACAGCAACCTGTTTTTGGAAAAGAAACTAGCTTATGTCATTAGAGTGAATGAACCATTAAAACAGATTTGCATGTATGGATATTGTAGGTACAGTGGAATCCTGATAAAGCACAATGATCAGGGTCCACAAAATGATATTGTGTTATGTACCACATCTTGCTATAACCAAACAAATCAGTTAGCTATAGAGAATGGTGCATACCCCACCCACCCCAAAAAGAAAGTGGGATAGAAGTGGATATGAACTTCACTGACACTGCTATCACTTGTTCCATATTAAACAAGAAGTACATAAAGCAGTTATTACATATCCAATATTCATTTTTATGCAAATGAAATCTGGAACACAAACATAAATAGCTGCATACATGTTGGATCTGTTTTTATCCATAGTCATAATTCCATAAAAAATGTGTATAAGGAAGCATACTTTTTATAATAAAAAACACTTGCTAGTTTCATTCAAATCCAGACATTTAATTTCTTGTTAATACAATCAAACTTATGATACATGTGTTGCACTTCTTCATGAAATTGGTAAAATTACTGTAATATCTCAGTAGCAATGCTACGATTGTGCTTCCCCAAAATGATAATTAGCTTTTTACACATTAATGTTCGTACTTTAAAGAAAGAAAGGTACTTTTTCATCAACAAATAAAGATAAAAATTTTCTGCAGCATTGCCACAATTGTTTTATATTCAAATTCGTACTTTAACAAAATGTTCTACAGTGTTGTTTCACTGTTGTTTCACTCACTCTGCATGCTGGTGATAGCATTATCATAAGATGCAACAAGTCTTGCACAATAGCTGCTTTAGTGAGGTGGAAGATCATGTTTCAAACTTAGACAAATTTGACAATGTCAAAAAACATGCGAGATTTCATTTGGGAATAATGTGTGGTCTTGATATCATGAAATTGGACCACAAGTTGGAGATTTCCTTGTTGTTGCCGACATCATCTCTTCCATGAAGTCTGAACATGTGTGAGATCATGGAACGATATTCATAACTGTGATGAGGGGAAACTTTTTGTCTTCAAAAAGACAGAAGTTGGCTGTCAGGAAATGGATGTGGAGAGTGGTGTGATATCACTAATGTGACACCTGTCATTGACAACACATGATTTTCCCTCATATGTGTTCGAAGTGGAGGATCTCCATGACTGAAGCTCTATTACCTTTTTGATCAAGACATAACAAAATGGAGTCAGGCATGGAGAAGGAGTTGCTCTGGACATGGATGGAATGGTGGCAATCTTGACTGCTTCAGTGTTGTGGAGGTCACAATGATTTGTCTAGGTATATCTGTTGCTTAGTTGATCCAGGATTATTATATCCATCTTAATGGGATAATCAGAACTATCTGCATTCTGTGCCCACCATTTTCTGAACCACCTTCATAATCAGGACTGAAGGAGCGAAGGCATGTACTCATATTACCTCCCAGCTGACTGAAGGGTATTGATAGCCGATGAATGAGTTCATGGAGGGACAACTCTGTATGAACCAGTTGTCTTCTCCTTGATAATGAGTCAGCCATGACACTGAGCTGGCCAGTAATGTGTCAGACTTGAACATTACCTCAATGAAGGTATTCCCATACCCTGAAGCAAAGATCTGGTGAACTGTATCAACTCTTTTGACAAGGTACATCACCACAACTGAATTCTCTCAAATTATCAGGACCGTGCATCCTTGGATCCATTTCACTTGAGAGGGTGATATGAGGTGCCATAAGGGATAAAGTTTGACTTCTCTTCACTGATTATCCACCATATAATGAGGGAAATATGGTTTTTCATCTCGTGAACCAAAACCAAACTTACAGTTTTAAAGTGTGTTGTCCAGGTTAGTCACCATCTCTGTGGAGGACATCCTGAACTCTAGATGCAGGCCCAAGAGCTTAGATTGGGGCAAAATGGAAGAGTAAGGAAATGGTATACTACACCCCCATGCGAAGGTATGTTATATGTGTGATGGAAGTACACATCATAAATGTCAAAAGTAATCGCATATTCATTGCATCACAATGAAAACAGAACATTCTTGCCATCTATCTAGAAATGGGGTAGAATACCTTGGTTCAGTCTGCTTAGCTCTATCACAGGTTTTAATCTGCCAATGGACTTCACAACCAACAACATGGCTTGGGTCACCCAATCATCTTCTGAGAATGGGTAATCTAAATATGATGAAGAAGGAGTAGTCTGGTGCCACAGGTGAGTCGCCAGAGGGTGTGGGTGACTTAGTGTCATAGTGAATAGTATCACTGATGATTGCCATAAGGCCTGGGGAAGGAGAATCCATGTTTCTCTGTCCCTTGCTTGCCTGCATTCAAAAATAGGGGCATATGATCACTTAACTTACTTGACAAACAGAAGAAAAATCTGCCATTGTTGAGAATTCCCCTTGCAATGTTTCTGCCTACAACTGTCCCTCATCTCGTATGTTCATCTGATAAGGTGTTTGTGATGAAAGGTAAAAGGGCAAATCTTGTTTTATCACCTCCTCAGTAGTTCCAGTAGTTGTTTTTCATCAATGTGGGGTCTGTCCTCCTCCTGTACACTGTACAGGGATACAACCTTTGATATGGCAATTTAGAATTGGCTTATCCTCAGTGGAATTACAGTGAGATATCAATGACAAAGCCATAGGAGTCACTTCAACCATATGTGATTCCAAATTTTGTTTGGAATCATCTGTGGTTACTGCTGTATTCAAAGATAAAGTATATTCTAGTTCTGTTTCTGTATCTTCATGGGGGGTGGAGAGAGCATCTTAACACTCACCATAGGACTAATCAACAATTCAGAAGTGGGGTGTATGTTTAAAACATTCTTGCCCTGAATGCTAGTCTTTGCAACCAATGAGCTGCTTCTTCAAAATGTTGGACCAAGTGTTTGTGGTCAACATGTTTGTGCCAACGAGCAATTCTACATGTAGACATGTCTCCTGTTCATCCTCTACAACCTAAAATTATTTACACTTCTTGAACTTTTCTGTCATCTCTGTAATGAATAAGAGAAACAAACAAGTGCAAAGAACACATATGTTTACATTTATTTTATATATATATATATATATATATATATATATATATATATATATATATATATATATATATATATATATATATATATTTATTTATTTTTAATGTAAACATTTATATCTAGATGATTTAGAAGTGTAACTGGTAAGTACAGTGATCAAAACGTTACACCAATGAATGTTATTAGCTAAAATGATCACATGCAACAATAATGAGCAGTTATATAAAATAAATTAGATTCCAAGAGGTCACTGATCAAAGTTTAAAGCTGAAAACTAAACATACCAGGACCTAACTAGCAAGTAGAAAGGGCAGTTAACCTGTATGATTTGCATCCCTTTGTCTAAAAAATTTTTAATTTTTTTTAACCGTCAGTGGAGCTGCAATATATATATATATATATAGACATCCTCATACAATGTCTTCTTGAGATGGCTGGATTGGGAAGTAGCAGGGAGTAATCCAAATGGTAATGTGATTAGGTAATGTATTAGACCGAGAAACGGGGAGCCAAGTTCCTGGACAGAAGCAATAGATCTTATACCTAGATGAGTAAGACAGCTAAAATACTGAAATGTTAGTTGTACAATGATATTTTTTTGAACAGTGTAAATAGTCCTGAAACAATTATAGTGATATATAGCTCCATAAATAGTAAAATGTCTCGCACAGGTATGTTACTGAATATCAATAAACATGTTACCAAAACTTTGAAATCCATGCTAATACCAATTATTATTTCCAACATCAATTTACCTGTAATAAGACTTGGCACCTTTCTTGGTGATAAAATACTACACTTCCATTATTTAGAACTATTTTATTGCCAGTACTTAAATTTCTGACAATTCCTATGCTTTATTTCATGAATTGTTAATACATATGTTGATAAGGTTTGAAAACAACTACAATATATTCTGAGGATTTCATTTTCAATATTCCTCTTTGTTCATGGTATGAATTCTATCTGGAGTGAACAAAAATTTATCAAATCCATATTGTGATGTTCAAAGCTGCCTTTTTGTGAATTCAAAGGAGGTATCTCCAATACCTTTACATGCATGTTAATGTGGACTAAAATTAGTATTTCTTTCCACAAATTAACGGACAGTTTCTCTAAAAATTAATTATACTGAAATTAAAAGGTTAGAAACTCACATCAAAGAGACATTATTGACATACAGTCAGCATTATCTATATACACCAACTGAAAAGTGTTTTATACTGTTACAGATTATTCTGTGTTTGGATGCAATTTGAATTCATGTGTATGCTTCTGGAAGCTAAACACAATTGTTTCTTTTACCATAACCTTTTCTACAATGAAAAATACAGACTTAAAGTTATATACCCTCCTTTTTAATATTATGTTCCAGAGTAACAGAGATAGTTTGACCCCTCCCAAGGGTGATATTCAAAATTGTAATTTGATAAAGATGCCGAGTTAAATTGACATATTATGTAGCAGGTATTTTACATCATGTTTCTTTATTTGTTCAACATTCAATTCAACATCAAATGAGCTACATATGAGAACATTTTCAATTTGACACACAAGTTTCATAAATGCTTAAAAAAAACTTAAATGAGATTTTAATACCTGTCGTAAATCTGCAACGTCTATGTGCTTCTTGCCTTCACCTGCAAAACAGATATATCTCATTAATACAGTAATTGGTTATACAACAGATATAGTACATATGGTAAAACAAACTGTATGTCTAATGATCGAATTTTACTTTTTATTTTAAAACAAGAGTCCATCATAGGGACTGATGCTCCAGCTGGCTGAAAAGAATTTCGACAATTTCAAGATAAGACCCTTTCTTCATTTTACAACTGAGTGTTGAAACCATCTCTAATATTCTTGAACGATAACAATATTTTTAAGACGGCCACTGTGGCATCCCTGTTGGATGTGAGGTCAGCACAATTTACATTTACAACCACACAGGCATCAATCTTGAGAAATATTTAGATGAAAATTCTGTGACTACCCATTCAGAAGGAGTAACCATGAGATTTCAAGATGGCTTCTGTGGCAGGCATATTGATGTAAGATTGGCACCATTTTCATTTAGGATTAACTAGTGATCATAACAAGTCTTTTGGTGAAACTCCATGTTGATATGAAGGAGTAGCCATAACAAGATTTTCATGATGGCCATCGTGACAGTGATATTGGAGGTGCTTTTTATCTAAAACCAGATAAACAATAAAAGATGTCTTCTAGTGAACACTTCCTGTGGATAAGACTTTCTGCTTAGAAGCTGCAGTAACATGATTTTCAAGATGGCTGCCACAGTGGCCATATTGGATTTCAAATTGGCACCATTTTCACTATGGACCAACTAAACATCCAAAGAAGTCTTCTGGTGAGATGTCTATGTCAATATGACCATCCATTCAGGTGGATGAGGTAGCAATAACATAATAATTAAGATGCAAATGGCTGCCGTGGTGAACATGAACAGCACCATTTTCATTTAGGACCAGCTAGACATAAGTGTTCTGGAGAAAATCCCACAGCCTTATCACTTTACATTTCCGAGGAGTAACAACACGATTTTCAAGAAAAATGCCATCATTATTGGATGTCAGATCAACACCATTTTCATTTAGAACCAACCAGACATCATAATAAGTCTTTATTTTATAAAAAACAACCACATTTATTTGACCACCATTTAGAAGTTGTGATAACACGATTGTAAAGATGGCAGATATGGCAGCCATAACTGATTTCCAAGTGGACCATTATCATTTCAGAGCAACTAGACCATGAGATGAATGTGTGTGTGCAAAGTTACACAGCAATTCTCCAAGTAGTTTATGTCACAGTCAAAATTCATTTTCATCATCCGTTTCTTAATGACGTCTACACCAAGTTTTATGACATCCATCACTTTTGCATATATAATCACTACTGATGTGTTTAATTTATTGTCAGTGGTTTTGTATGTATCCACATGTGAACACTTTTCCAGGTTTTAATACTTTTTGTTACTCCTTGTACTTTCAATGGTCTTGAAAAAAATGGTAGTATAAATTAAAGTAAATTGTGAAAATGTTAAATATTTCCTCTTGCCATGAAAGATTTTACAAAACTGATCAATCAGAGCACTTCTCACTCTTTTTGGAGGATAAACACTGCAGAATTTGTCAACTGGTTCAAGTTGTTGGTTAGTTCACATGGAGTCACTACCAAATATTGCCAACTATTGCCAACTATGTTACAAAGATTTATTTAACTTAAGAATAAAAATGCAATAGATATTGAAAAATCTTTTTAGCCTGTTACATTAAGGCAATGCAAGCATCCTCTGTAAGTATTAGTTGGCAATATGTAGCATCATAAGGTCCAACCACATTACCCGAGATATTAATGTTTGATGGCCTGACAGTCAGTTTCAGTAAAAACACCATTAGGACACTTGACTGGTTCATTGTTGATACCAAGTAAGACCAGAACTCTGGGTGTTCACCCATCTGCTACTATGATGATCAACCTCTCATTCACCAGATGTCGTCTGAGACTGATTCTTTGATTCTTTTCTGATTTTCATTTATATTTTGTGCTGGACTGCTTATCTGAATTTTAATGTAGAAGTTCCATCGTTCCCGTGTGCAAAGACTTAAGTTTTCTGCTTATTTGTTGACTGAGAGACTTCGAACTATTCACTTGGTATTCTTGGACTCACCATTTAACACCAAACATTTTGGAATTTTGATTTACAGGATACAACAAAGTGTAGATACAAGTCTATGGTCATATATGCCTTGAAAATGGCATGCTTGTTGTCAGAGACCCCCACAGATGCAGTCCAAATGAACAATGAAGTTTGAGTGTCTGGGTTATTTGGTAGCAATGTGCTTCAACTGATTAAAGATAACTATGACTTTGTGACTCTTCATGAAAAATAGATATAATGACAATGATTAGGTCAATTTCATCAAAGATGCTTAAGTAATCGAGTTAGTCACCACTACTATTGTGTTGCTGTTCAATCTACCCAGGTATCCAGACCCAGAATGGACAACTTACCATCAATATAATGGCAGCCTTGGCATAATTTTAGTACTGTAACATATCTATTACAAGGAAACATTAGTTTTTACCCCAAAACAATTATTGGGATGGCCATCTGATCTGATAAAGAAGCTTTCACAAAAATTTTCAAGTAATGAGGTCACATTGGCATTAATTTCATTTAAGACTATCTATATAAATACTGCCACATAGGCAATGTACAAATTGCAATTGGGTTAAGCTGGTTCACTAATGCCAAATTATCATGGAACTAGCTGACACAAATGTGTACGCAGTAAAATACCTTTGTATAATATATGAATGAAAAGTACATCAATTTCATTCCCACATATACCATTGCCCAGAGGGTGTATAGTTTCAGCCTTATCTATTTCAAAATACTGAGTCTGGTTCACCCACTGCTGTGGTGAGAAACTCTATTACGCTGAGTTCTCTGGCCATGGATTTTGCTACAATCAGGGTACGTATTGCCCAAACATTATATGTATCATCACAATAAGATGAGTTCTGTCATGATGCTGTCCACTATATAGAAGCAACATTTGGCTGTATATTCTTTCTTGCTATCTGGTCTATGTGATAGAATGATTTTAAATGCTGATTGTTCCAGGATTTATTCTAAATTTTATAGTCACACCTATGTCACAAAATTGTCATTTCAACAGACAGACTATAATCTGTTTCAAAACCGCTCTGGTGGCCTAGTGGTTAGAGCATCTGCCTCAGATGCGGGAGGTCATGGGTTTGATCCCCAGCCGAGTCATACCAAGGACTTACAAAAATTGTACTAACAGCTGCCTTGCTTGGCGCTCAGCATTAAGAGGTTAGTGTTAGGACTGGTCGGTATGGTGTCAGGATAATGTGGCTGGGTGGGACATCATGCTACATGTATGTGACATGATGCCCCAGTGCTATACATCACTATAAAACTGCCACACTGCAGACATCATAGCGATATGACTGAAATTTTTTTAACGCTACATTAAAAATCCAAGTCACTCACACATATAATCTGTTTCAAGTTACCATATTTTTTGTATATCTTGAGACATGATAAAATAAATGATTTTTTTTCCTATTCCAGACCTTATGGTGAAACTTTTTTTTTCACCTAGGTCATATGTTCCAAGATTTAAGAAATGACATTAATTTTTTTTCTGACTATGCAACCCCACCCCCAAACTGCATGTTACAATAAAATAGATAAACAAAACGAAAGAAATGAACCAATCCCATATAAGTGCACTAACTGAAACTACATTGTGTCATTGTCATGGACATATTTCCATTGGTATTATTACTGAAAAGACAAAGCTTGTTGCCAATAAACAGTTATACTCACTTACAAGAAGTTCTTTCTTGTTAATTAAACTTTTTATGCTCTTTCTAATAAGAAGCTTTTCAAATACACTCACTTTTAAGTCGAGTCAAACTGCAAACAACAAAGATCCTAATCTGCCTTTAGCATATTATGCCTGCAGATCAGGGTCTATGTTGTTAATTGTACTGATTACTCCTAACAAATTGCAGGGACCCAGATCTGCCAGTGCATTATGCACTGGTAGATCTGGGTCTGTGCAGTTTGCAGTTGCACTTGCCTTATAAGCAAGTTCAGACAGTATTTTTGAACATTATCTAGCCATACCAATAATGCATCCTGTTTTTTCCTGTGCACAAGGTTCCAGTGAGATGACAGGAGAATAACTAATCATATCATTCATCTGATTATACATCTACCTTTTTATTGATGAAATGTACTGCTCTTGAAAACTAAAATTTTAAAGAAAATAAGAAAATAATTGGAAGAAAAAAAATTGACAAAAGAAAACAAAATGGTATTTTTATGCATTCTATCCATACATTACATAAACTATTTCAGAACCAGTCTACTTGGGACTGGAACTGTTCCACCAGTGCAATAATCAGTGCAATGATGCAGGCTGAGTGACTGAATTAAGAATTGTTAAACAATAGCAAACTTGTGTACACAAGAAGCTGTAAATTGATTACCCTGTTGTTATAATTTGTAGAGTTGAAAACCAAAGGTGGATTGTTTTCTGAGGTTTTATAAGTATGTAGGTAATAAAGGATTGAAAGATGGTCCATGATGGCTTTTGAGTATTAGATTAAAAGTCTGCTGACCTTCAGTGGATGGAGATAAAATGGCGAGACGAGTACAAAATGATTTGTCCCAAAACACCAGGTAAAGTATTTTGAACTATTTAAGAAGAATATTTAAGGGCAGCTCAGATTTTTTTTCTTGGTCAATTCATGTCAAAGTGCACTTTCTTCCAATGCTAAAAAACCACAACAAAGAAATGTTACAAGAAAATCAGCAATGCTTGAAAATCTGAGTTTAAGTGTGTGCAGGTGAGTAGCAAAGGTCCTGAGTTTGTGTTGTGCGTTTCATGCAAAGTGGATTTTAAGATGATACATGTATGCAGAAGAGGAAATTATATCACCAGGCATATGGAGACACCACTGCACAGACACAGTGATTTTCCTGTAACAAATACACCCACTTTGAAGGCCTTGTTTGGGATAAGATCTAAAGTGGACAAAGTGGCACTCGCAGAAACTTTATTTCAAATTTTGTGAGAGAGCATTGCAGTTCATTTTACCAAACTGGTTAAAGTTATGTTTCTGGAGATTTTCATGCCGGTGTATGAAGACAACGCACTTTGTCACACAGGTCCAAGCCCTCAAATGGGACAGAAAAGTTTAAAATATAAGTAGGACTCGGAATTTCAGTGTCATTATAGAGAATAAATATTATGGAGAAAAATGCACTTGTATTGTTCTCAATCCCTTTAAAGTATGTAAAATGATTTTGGAAATCTTTTGCAATTTACAACTTGTGTAAAATGGCCATGCAGGCTTTCTATTGCAGAAAACCAATGTGATCTTGATAAATGTGTTATATGGAAAAATTTAACTCACCATCCTACATTCTTCTTTATTTAATAAGGAGTCCACAATCTTGAGCCTATGCAATTTTAATGAATTTTGAAATAAGCAATACTTATTGTATGGACAAACTGTAACGGGGGAATTTTTTATATACTTTTTTTAATATAATATGTACCAACCTATATATTTTTAAGTGATTTTTAACTGCTTGGACCCTTAGCTACATAAAAAATGAAATGATCAAGAAGTTAAATATGTGGGCATTCACAAGCAATCATTCATAACCAAGGATGAGTCATCAGGAGAGATAATTTTTGTAAATATTTGATAAAATTCTATAAAATGTGAGTTTGCTTATCATCAGATAAACAAAGTATAACATTAATGGTAAGCTAGATACAAGTGATATGCTGGTGTCAAGAAAGATAATTTTTGTAAATATTTGCCAAAATTCTATAAAATGTGAGTTTGCTTATCATCAGATAAATAAAGTATAACATTAATGGTAAGCTAGATACAAGTGATATGCTGGTGTCAGGAAAGATAATTTTTGTAAATATTTGCCAAAATTCTATAAAATGTGAGTTTGCTTATCATCAGATAAATGAAATATACATTAATGATAAGCTAGATACAAGTGATATGCTAGTTCCAGGAAAAATAATTTGTGTAAATATTTGCCAAAATTCTATAAAATGTGAGTTTGCTTATCATCAGATAAATAAAATATACATTAATGGTAAGCTAGATACAAGTGATATGCTGGTGTCAGGAAAGATAATTTTTGTAAATATTTGATAAAATTCTATAAAATGTGAGTTTGCTTATCATCAGATAAATAAAGTATAACATTAATGGTAAGCTAGATACAAGTAATATGCTGGTGTAAGAAAAATCCATTATCATCAGGACCGTTACAATACAATGAATATTTAGTAAACTCGTCAGGTATAAATTAAGTACAAAACTTTAAACGAACGAACCTGTCTTTGCTATGAACATGGTAGAGTTTTCATTCACGATGTGTAGAACTGCATCCAAGATTTCATTATGGCCAAACAACTTCACGGGCATTTTGTGGCAGGCTGTGAAGAAAGTATTTTACATACCTAAGATACATATTTTAAGATATGCATAGAGACATGTAACTTTGAAAGTCCATACTGTTGACAAAACAACCAAGTTTCTAAGTCCATGTTGCAGCAGCAAGTGAATGGAAAGGTTTTCAAACTGTGTGCAAAATACTTACAGTAACAGTTCAGTATGAACTGTCTTGAAAGACCACCTGTCTTGTGAGACCAGATTTTCAATACACAGATTTACTGATTATATAATATTATGACAGTCTTTGAAAAGATGTTCCACTGTACTGAGACAAGTTCCACTGTACTGAGATGAGTAAAACTATACTGAGAAGACACATGTAGTTAAATCAGACTGACAATGGCATGATTCTGAAACCTGATGAACAGTGAGCCATTTGAAATTAAACTAAGATACCATTTCCAAATACAACAGATAGGCAATCCAATTATGCAAACAAAATTGAAATGTGTACATGTGCCACAGATTCCCTCCCAATATGATGCAATTGAAAGGCACAGTTCTACATGAAATAAACACAAAAGCTCCATAAAGTTTGGCCAACAAACATTAAAAAATCAAACCTGACCCAAGCTTTGTTAATATAAAACCTGAAGCACAAAGCTGGTTTTAGTCAATGAAGTCCTTCAATGAAGTCCTTCAAAAGCTATGGTGTGGAAATAGAAGGGAAAAGTTATAAGTCAAGCCGGGAGCCATAACTTTATAAAACATTGTAAGAAGGTATATGTCAGACTTGACCTTGGTCTTATTCACGCAAAGCCTCGTACTAACTGTAGCTTGAATCCATGAAGTCCTTCGAAAGGTTTTGTGCATGAATAAAACTGAAAGACAAGCTTCAGTGTCAAACAAGAGCCATAATTCCATTAAATACTGCAAGATAGTGAAAACTGAACTTGACTTAGTACTTCTTAATTTAAAAGCCTCATACCAAATTTGATTTTAGTTCATGAAGTCTTTCAAAAGTTCTCAGGTTAAAACAAAAAACTGAAAGCATATGTTTAAGCTGCAGGTCAAACAGGTGCCATAACTTCATTAAATGTAGTCAATAAATGGTGAGAATTAAACTTCTCTAAGGTCTTCCACGCGTAAAGCATCACGACAAAATCCATTTCAATCCAACAAGCTAAATCTTTCAAATGTTACTGAGCAAAAATTAAATTTGTGACTGACATGATGGGACAGGAATAAATGGAGCACAACAGTATGAGATGAGATTGTTGGACATAGACAACACTATATACGTGCTCCATACATATGGCAGGTGCATACAAATCCTTGAGAGATGTCTTTTATGGGAATACCATATCAGTTTACTTCCAGAGTAGTCATCAATTAATGTTAAGGTACACCACTGTGTGCAGATACTCTTAACTTTAAGATGCTTTTCATCCATCCTGTACTACTTTAAGGAAATCTCAGTGAAATGTACAACAGTACATCTTAAAATGTTTTTAAGGATTGCTATTTAGTAACTAAATACAATACTGGATTATGGTCAAGGGTTTCATGGCTCACCACATCTTACTTACAAAATGTGCTATGAGCTTTCCCTGCAGAAAATATTCCTAATTATAACACTGTCCATGGGAGCCATAAACTACACTGTCTTATAGTGGGACTGCCTTATAATGGAGTATTCCTCATTATAACACTTTCCATGGGGGCTATAGAAAACACTGCCTTATAATGGAGTATTCCTTATTATAACACTTTCCATGGGGGCTATAGAAAACACTGCCTTATAATGGAGTATTCCTCATTATAACACTGTCCATGGGGGCTATAGAAAACACTGCCTTATAATGGAGTATTCCCTCATTATAACACTGTCCATGGGAGCCATAAACTACACTGTCTTATAGTGGGACTGCCTTATAATGGAATTTTCCCTCATTATAACACTGTCTATGGGGGCTATAGAAAATGCTGCCTTATAATGGAGAACTTCCTCGTTATAATGCTTTCCACAGAAGCCAGATAACTCTGCCTTATAATGGACTACATGCTAGATACAATCCTGTTACTGAATAATGAAAGGGAGCCATGACCACATTCACCTTATAATAAAAGGAAAAGTGTTATAATGAGGGACATAACAGTGACACTGCCTTATAATTAAACTGTTACATTGAATGGACTTATAGTGAGGGAGTATTGTATTTACTGTACAAATTATGAAGCTTCAACCCAAAAAATCTCAACATAAAAGTCCTCAACATTGTTATAAATTTAGATCATGCTGATGATGCAGTGACTGTTAGAAAAATTTATACCTTTGTTCTAGTACTGTAAATCACATTATTTATGTATCAACAAATTTGTATGAATCTTTCATTTTAGCATATTAGCAGCACGCAATTTCAAGGAATAATGATGGACAAAATTATAGTTTTTTGGTTTAGCATGAATATCTGCTAACAGTGAGAGATTTTAAAATGAAGTTGCACACAAACATATGTTGGAAAGCAACACCCACCTGTGCATCTGCACATCTGATTATGTATAAAGTCCATTGAAATAACCTAAAACTTGCACAACAGTGTTTACGATAATCTAACTCAGTTACAAACATCAAAAACTGTAGGTCTGCATAATCATTGATGTTCACTTGATATACGCCTTAACTGTAAAATCTGGCATCCATACAATTTTAGCAAATATAAGATTGCCAGCTGATTCACAAAAATTTTATGTAAACTACAAGTTTGTTTTATAGTATACCAGTCTAAATTTTATGATTTACAGTATACCATTATAAATTTTGTGATTTACAGTATACCAGTCTAAATTGTTTGATTGAGAGTATGCCAGTCAAACTTCTGTGATTTATAGTACATCAGTGTAAATTTTGTGACTTACAGTATACAAGTCAAAATTTTGTGATTTACAGTACCTGTTAATGCAAGCATGAAAAACATGCCTGCAAACAACTTGTAATAATTTGTTAAAAGCCAAAGTTTAAGAATAATAATTTAAAGAATACAAAATAATGTGAATATTGAATATCATTTTCATGTGCATTTAAGAAATGAATGAGGTAGGGAGTCAAATGTAACATATTTTCTGCAAAATAATATCACCCTTCCGTAAAGTTGGGAATTTGTACTTCTTTCTTTCAGTGCTCTTACCTTTCATTGGAAGAACTCTTTCATAAAAATCTGAAATAAATCAGAACGTGACTAAAATTATAAAAAAGAAAATAGCCTGTTGTATGAACGATTTCATATCTAATTACATTATGATTTCATTTTTTTGGTTGCCATAATAAAGGGCATTATAAAACTGGAACCAGAATTACATGCAAGTATCTTTGCATACACAGTTAATGAGGACAGCTGTCATCAAATATTAGAATTTGACATGCTGATGAACAATAAGGTATTACTGTTGAAGTTAACTTGCAAATTATGGAGTCCACTGGTGTTTGATTTTGTAAGAATAACAATCATATCTGGTTTATGAAGGTTCAATATTCATCTGAACATCTGGAAAACAATACTCTGAACCAATTACCTTCCCAATGTTCATATGAATACCTGGAGAAAGACTATGAACACTTTGGCATCCCTAATTTCATCTGAACACCTGGGGTAATACTTATGAACACCTGGCCTTCCACAATATTCATCTGATCACCCAGGGAAGACTTTAAACTCTTTGGCAATCCTAATGTTCATCTGAAAATACTTCTGGACCCTTGGCATTCCATAATGTTCATCTGAACACCTGCCTGGGGAAAGACTCTAAACCCTTGGACATCCCTGGTGTTCATCTCAGCACATGGTAAAACCTGTAGACCCTTGGCTTTCAAAACTGTTCCAATGAACACCTTGAGAAATATTCCAGATCCGAGGCCTTCCCAAATGTTCATCTGAACACTTCGGGAAAGAATCCTTAGGTATCTCTGGTGTTAATCTTAACACCCCATGAATTACTTTCTACCTTTGAACATACCTTATGGTAAACAACTTGGAACCCTTGAACTTCCTTATTACTCATTTGAATCCCTAAAGAAAGACTGAATCCTTAGAGGTTCCTCATTTTAATCTGAACGCCTCAGGAAATACTTTTAACTCTTAGTTGTCCATAATGTTCATTTAAACCACTGAGGAAGATTCAACCCTCTGATGTCCCTAATGTTCATTCCGACACCTCAAGTATGTGTGTGTGTGTGTGTGTGTGATTTGTATTTTTAATGTAGCTTTAACAATTTTTCAGTCATATCGCTACGATGTCTGCAATGTGACAGTTTATAGTGATGGCAATCACCAGGGCATCATGCTGCAGACATGTAGCATTATGTCCCACCCAGTCACATTATACTAACACCAGGCCGACCAGTCCTAACACTAACCACTTAATGCTGAGTGCCAAGTGAGGCAGCTGTTAGTACCATTTTTGTAAGTCTTTGGTATGACTCGACAGGGAATCGAACCCATGACCTCCCACATCCGAGACGGACGCTCTAACCACTAGGAAACCAGAGTGGTCCAACACCTGAAGTAGTACTCTAAAACCCTTGGACATCCATAATGTTCATCTGAACACCTGGAGAAAGACTGAACCTTCGGATGTTCATAATGTTCATTTCAACACTTGGGGAGATACTTTGAACCCATGGATATCCTTAATGTTCATCTGAATACATGGGGAAAGACTACTGACCCTTGGACAACCTTAATGTTCAAGCAACTGTTTGTATCTCTTAAGATCCTAACAGTAATACCAGATGCGGTATGTCAAGTTGATGACTACTGTAACAGCACTCCCTTAAAATAATGTTATTCATTTTAGCCATAAAATTTCATAAACAAGATCACCTTACATTATCAACCCCAATCATTTTTCTGATATAGAAATAACTGCAAACTCTTGATTTCTTCATATAGATCTGTTTAACAGCATTCCAAAATTGTTTAATTGTTTAAAATATCTCAATTAGAAGAAACAAAGATATGTAACTTTTAAGTTCCAAAATATTTAAAAATTTCTAGAATTTGTGTCATATATAAATGTATTCAGATTATGTGGCAGTCATGGAACTGAAGTAAAACGTTCTTTCCATAAAAAATGTTATAACTTTCTTTTATGTTGAGATATTATTATGAAATTTGACATTCTGATTGCATTTTTCCTGCTGAATTCATTGCTCTCATTAAATGAATTGCCCAACTTCAATATTTGCATTATAAATTAAAAGTATATAAACACTTCACAACTTTTATGACATTTAACTTAATATAAATATATCACATTAGCAATAGTTCATATGTATGTAAAGCAACTTTGAAAACAAACAAAAAATGCAATGTTTATTCATAATTGTCATCGAAACATTGTTGCAAGACCTAATTTCATGAATAGGATTCAAGTTGGTGTCATCTTCTAAATCCTGTGATGTTATATTTAGTTCCTTGCAGAATGGACCATAGAATGCTGCCATCTTTCACTTAGAACTAATGTTTCAATATCATATACTTGCAAAATAATTTACCTCTTTCAGACTTTGTATTTTTTTGTTTTGCATTTTGAAAACATTATTGATCCTATCAAATGTTATCAGTGCATTGGGGATTTAAGAACCCACTTTAAGTGTGCATGTAGTTACTTTGCTATGCTTGTTAAAGTAAAAAAAATAAAAATTGTCATATTGAAACTTTGCATTTATTTGATAGTGATGTGATTTTTTATCATTATTTCATCAGACAATGTCCCATTACAAAATTAGTACAAATGTAATAACATAATGAATATAAGGTTGAACATTCATGTATTTTAAAACCGATGACCATTTGTCAGTTCAGATATTTACAGCATCAACAACTTCAGCCTATTTATAGTGGATAAAAATCTATGCTTTGAGTGTTCATTTTGTGACTGTATACTGTCTAATCTGTACAACAAGCATTAATACGATAAAACTATTAAAAAAATCATCTTAGCATGTTCTTCTGGCACACCAATTTGTACGAAATTAGTAACAAGTTTAATTTTGGAACATCAGTTGTGGAAAAGTTAACATCGTTATCAGCTGTTAAAAAATTCAAATATGGTGGACAATGTTGACACGGGGGATTTTTAAATGTTTTCCAAATTAAATGCTCATTGCAGTTGGTTTAAAAAAGTTTCTGATATATAAATCTGGTAGCAAAATGAAGCTTGGAATATGCTGATTGTGATGATATATGATGCATTTATTTAAACTGCCAAACTTTTGGTCAAATCTGCATAAAGTTTGAGGGATTAATTCTTTGCATAGGAATAACACAGAAACATGCTACAACCACTGACAGCTGTTTACATCTCCTCTAATTGGATTGAAAATTTCATGAATATTCACGAAGTTTTAATAACCCACATTTTGTAATAAAGAAGAGAGGTGGCATGTGACTGCAGCATGATCGGTGCTTATTTCCAATGACGCATGAAATCTGTTACTTTCGGTGATTATAAAGTAATAATTCCATAAATATAGCATCAAATATAAAAAGAAAACATGCCCATTATAGATAATTTTATTAGTTTTTACAATATATAAAATGAGTTGCAATCAGATGACATGTATTGATGCTGCAATGAAAATTTACACATGGTCAACAGTTTCATCAGGTTTCCAGGTAAACTGTCATCTTGACCGTGTCAGACGGGGGTTGCTACTTACAAGGAAAAATGTTAACATTTGGGGAGGGGAATTTAAAAAAATAAATCAGTGTATTATGCAAAACCACATAAAAATTGGTTCTTATCAGCCAAAGACTAACATACAGTTTTAAAAAAATGTAGCAATAGCTCAATGAAATTAAGTCTGTTTAACTATGGGGGGCTTTATAGTGGGGTCCATTGTACTAAATTTGTACCTCTTGTTCTGAAGGCTTTTTTCTTTCGCTGTTTACTAGCACAGTCTTCACTACTTTGCTTTATTATGCCCATCTGAGCACTGTAAAATATAAAAATGCATAAAATGTACCAGAAACGAGAATTCCATAATTATGTCTTGTATGATTACTTGCACGACAGAAACAGTACCATATATACTCGCTTATAAGACAAGTCCAAATGCAAACTGCATGGACCAAGATCTGCTGTCACATGATGCACCAGCAGGTCTGGATCTGGACAGTTTGGCAGGAGTAAAATCATTAGAACAAACAGCATTGACCCTGATCTGCAGGCACATTATGTTACAACATATCAGGATCATTGTTGTCTGCAGTTTGACTGGACCTTTAAGTGAATATATATGGTATGTGTTCTCTGCTTAACTGCCAGAAGTGTAGAGTGTTTTAATGATGGTGCAGTCAGAGTATGACAGCAAATTCATGAAAGAAAATGGCCATGGAGCACTGTAAACCAAAACAGACCAAAGATTTCAAAAAGATTCTGACTTAAAAATTATAGAGGCAGATGCATCATAAAAGTGACTACAATAAAAGGGTAATGAAAGATTTAAAACAACCTGACAAAACAAATTAAAATTTTGTATGAGCTTGACTTAATTAAAGGGTAATATGGATAGAAGAAGAGTCAGCATTTAAAAAGACGAGGCTTCCTCAAGATTAAAGGTAAACAATCTGACCATAAAGTTCTGATACTATTTGTTAGTCATTTCTGTAAAGAATCCAAGTCAACATTTAAAGCTCTGATACTATTTGTTAGGTATTTTTGTCAAGAATCCAAGTCAACATTTAAAGTTCTGATACTATTTGTCAGTCATTTTTGTCAAGAATCCAAGTCAACATTTTAAGTTCTGATACTATTTTTTGGTCATTTTTATCAAGAATCCAAGTCAACATTTAAAGTTCTGATACTATTTGTTAGTCATTTTTGTCAAGAATCCAAGTCAAACATTTAAAGTTCTGATACTATTTGCTAGTCACTTTTGTCAAGTCAACATCTAAAGTTCACAAAAAATGAGTGCAGATCAACCTACTTTCTATAATTCATAAGCTGACGTTCTTCACCCACTTTTTCACCAGACTGCTTGTTCAGGCTGTACCCTCTCCACTTCTTGGATTCATCTCTAGTATCTCGTATAAGGAGAATATCTCCTCTGTTTAGCCCATAATTAGACTGTGCACACCTAGAGACAAACTAATATTCATTAATACTAATTAACTAATGTTCATTAAGACAAGTAAAACATGTATCCCATCTATAATAAGTATACAAATTCATTATCTAATTGATTTTTAGCCAGTAACTACCATTACATAACCGCTGCCAAACAATAAAGTAATGCAAGATTCTGACTGTTGCACTTTAACTCATTCAGCTCCAGCACTGTTATCAGCATCACTGCTGCGATGCCCCAGCACTGTTATCAGTATCACTGCTGTTATGCCCCAGCACTGTTATCAGTATCACTGCTGCTATACCCCAGCACTGTTATCAGTATCACTGCTGCTATACCCCAGCACTGTTATCAGTATCACTGCTGTTATGCCCCAGCACTGTTATCAGTATCACTGCTGCTATACCCCAGCACTGTTATCAGTATCACTGCTGCTATGCCCCAGCACTGTTATCAGTATCACTGCTGTTATGCTCCAGCAGCACTAAGCTGTGTCTAGCTGCTTGTGCCCCAGAGAATATTTACCTGTTTGGAAAATTTTGTAAACATCATGCACATGATTCACTCTTACCTTAATTTCTCTTCTTATATCCAATAAAAATCCACAAAATTTTCACCAATTATTCCAAATGAATTTGTCAACTCAATGATTTATTTTTTCCTACTTGTCCAAGTCTTTCACAACTTATTTATACACTATTTACAAAATTATGTGCAACATTTTTAGAAATATGTCATCAGCCCTATCATCATCGCTATTAGCACAAACGAAAGTAAAATCATTTCTGATTGGTTTAATATTGGTCTGATTCTTGGAGAAAAAAAAACATTTGTAACCAATCAGAGACGTTGTATCTAACACACATTCACATAGATGCCAACCCCCCAAATACAAAAAATACTGACTTCTTGTGACAAAAATACTGATTTTCAGGAACAAATACTGATTTTTACAATTTCAATGCATATGTAACTATTTACAACATATACAACCATCAGTAAAGTATGATAGTACTTTACATAATTATTTAATGTCAAAGATGCATGTGTTGTACCATGTTCTATTTGGTTGCCCATAAAGAAGGTGCAAGATGCAACACACTCAGACACAGGCGGTTTATAGTAGCCTTTTCCACACCTTATTATTTTTCCAATCATTATCGATTTGAATGTATCAACTTTCATTGATGATCTCAATTCTGTGTGATTTTCTTATTAACTATTTTTGTTCTAGCATTTGAATAATCCTTTGCGATTTTACTGTCTGGAAAACGTGTGCAAAATAAATCGCCAGCAACACTAGTAACTGAAAAAGAAAGGTTAATTTTCAAAAGAAATTTAATAAACCAAATTTCAATTGAATTACATCAAGGTTCTCTCTGGTATTTATATACGTCGTAAATTCAGGCTGAGTTGTGTATGATGAAGCAGCAAGCTGATGTTTTTAAGCTTTTTTGTGCTCTTTATTTCATAGGCACCCAATAGCGAAATCACGTTACACAATTTGCAAAACATAGAGTTTTCTCCTTTACTAGATGGTTTCACAAATCTAAACAAGACGACACAATTGTCCTGCTAGTTCCGTTTTCTTGTCTTTCCTGGAGAAAATTCTGAATATTCTGCTTTCCTATTCAACATGATTAGAAGTTGAATATTACAAAAATGAGATACAGTGACAGCGGTAACTGTTTGCAAAATCCAATATGGTGGATAAAGACAGGCATAGTAGCCTCGATTTTGAATGAACAAATCATATTGTAGAACTGTATTCCTATATACATGCGATACATTTCTATCAGAATGGAACCGAGTGCCCGTTCTAAACTGAAAATTGCAAGGAATTTTTTTATATATTTTTTAATATAAAAAAAACATATTTTTTGCCAAAAAAACCATACACCCATATTCAGGTCCAAAATATGGGACAAATACGGAACAAATGGGACACTTGGCAGCTATGAATTCACCATGACTGGAGACAGGATTGGCCAATGAATGCAGTAAACAAACTACGACTACAGGCAGGATCGGCCATTGAATGCAGAAACTGGATCATGCATACAGACGGGGATCAGGGAAAAATGATGTCATTTAGTGTCTTCTAGCAATAACTACATGCCTATATGATAAACCTGATGTCATAAAGTGTCTTCTAGTGAAGACTACATGCCTATATGATAAACCTGATGTCATAAAGTGTCTTCTAGTGAATAACACATGCCTACATGACCATCTGTTCAAGAAGCTATAAAATGACTTTTAGGCTGACTACTATTACAGCCATATTGGAAATCTCATCATTTTCACTTAGGACCAACTTGATATCACAATTATCCATTCAGGAGAAGTAGCAACAAAAAGAGTTTCAAAATGGCAGCCATTTTGATATTCAGATCAGCATCTTTACATTTAGGACCAAATAGATTTCATAACAGGGCTTTTGAGAACACCCCATGTCCCCGTGTCTATCTGCGTAGATGAAATCATAACAAGGTTTTTCAAGGTGGCCACAATGCTGGCCAAACTGTATTTCAGATTGGCATCATTTATTAACATCCAGACCAGGCAAAAAATTTTCTGGTGAAAAACAATGTATCTGGCCATCTGATTCGGCTAAGTAGTGATAAGAAGATTTGGTAGCCATGCTGGATTGGCACGATTTTCTTTAGTATCAAATATACAAGTCTTTTAGTGAAATCCCAATGAAGATATCACGATCCATTTGAAAAGATTTGATATAAAGATATATGTTAGGCACAATTAATATGCATACTCACCTAGTACTCATAATCAAACAAATCCAACATTTTGATAATATAAACCATTTTAACAAGCTTTATTGAACCTGTATGAAAGGGGCCCTAAGTAGCCAAGTGGTGTAAAGCGCTCTTCGTTACGGATCACTGCCATCTCACCTCTGTCAGCGTGGGTTCGAGTCTCGGATTCAGCCAATGTGGGCATGTGAGACAGCTTGCCAGTAACTTCAAACGGGTCAGTGGTTCTTTCCGGGGTTTTCCCAGGTTCTTCCTCCACCAATAATACTGACTGCAATGTATAGGACATGTCTAAGACACTGATGATATCAGCTTATTACCAAATTGGATCAAATTCCAATCAAATTAGGTTTCC
Source organism: Sinohyriopsis cumingii (assembly GCA_028554795.2). Lineage (NCBI taxonomy): Eukaryota > Metazoa > Mollusca > Bivalvia > Unionida > Unionidae > Sinohyriopsis > Sinohyriopsis cumingii. The sequence goes on along the minus strand of CM068826.1, from coordinate 119,997,537 downwards.
TGAGTGCCAACAGCTCAGGTAAATCAGATTCACAACTACCTCATAAATATGTGAAGGACTTGGCTTTTGATCAAACTCATCCAATTATATGATACAAGACCATTTAACAAACTGCATCAAAATTAGGTCAGAAATATGGCTTCCCAAGTAACAAACTCAGCCAATCAGATGACAGATCATCTACACTTGATATGAATGGTTCCTGCTCATTAACAAATTTGTTTCTGAGATTTGATGATAAAGGCCCATATTACAAGTTAAAGCAAAATCATAGAAATATGGTCTCCAGAGTGGTAACAAGCTCTGCCATTCAGATGCAACACCACGTCATTATTATGCATAGATCTCACCCATTACAAACTTCATCTAGGATCTGTGTAAGCCCGTATTCCAAGTTATATCAAAATCAGATCAGAAATGTGATTCCCTGAGTGGTAACAAACTCTTACAATCAGACTCAATATCATCTTATTGATATGCATGAATCTCAGTAAATATCATATTTATCCAAGATTTCTGATGATAAAAGCTTTGACAGTACATTTCTTTGATAATACTTAAACATACATAATATTTTGGAAGGCCTCCCACTGCATGTAAATCCAGTCCTTCCAAGAACAAAAAAAACCTGAAACATCTTGTAGCATGTTTCAGCACTCAAAGTACTATGATAGTTGTCTGCTTAATCAGATAAGAGTGATCTTTCCTTGGATAGAGGAAAAGGTTTTGAGATCCCATCTTTCATCAGTTACACCTGGAGTAGTGCACTTTCTTCCAGGGATGTAACCAGGGATTGGTGGGGAGGATGGGACATGGTGCCAGTAAAATGATTGGGTATTTATAATCAAAGAAACACATTTGAGTCCAAAACTTGTTTTCTTCTTTAAATACTTTACTCAATCAACAGATGTTAGGATAATAGGTAACAGGTGGAGGGAATTATATACATTTACTTTGTGGCTGTCCCTGGATAGTCTCCCAACATATGAGCAGAAGCTTAAAGCCTATTGGAAAGGATGGCAGTGATAAGTTGTCTTAAATTGGAAAAATTTTCTTCATGTCAATTATATCTGACTGCCATTGCACAACTTGAACAATATTGGTCATGAAGTGGCTTCTTTCAATGCCATAATGGTAGAAAAAAGACTTGATGACAATGGATAAGGGAATTCTACTGAGGTCCACAGATGGTACAGGAAGAGGAAATAGCTCTGGTAGCAGTAGCCAGAAGAATGTGAACTGTGACAGAGCTGGAATGGCCCAGTACTGGTCAACAATGAATTCCTCAGTCTGTTGCAGGATATCATGCAAACACCAAATTGCTAGGTGGATGTGTTGGGGATCCATCATGAGGTTGAGGCTGGAAATAGTGCAGTCCTGCAAAGGATGCTGTCAGGTTCCTTGGTACAGAGTTTGATATGGTATAAGAGTGGCTACAGTCAGATTCAAAAACCCAATACTGCCTATGAAAGAAACGATCAGTTCAGTCAGTACTGTACTGGTGTGTAGGTATAGTGTAGGGTTCTCTAGGGCTGGTTTGCATTGGTCTCCATACCACTGTCATGCTGACCCAAGATTCTGTCAATTACAGGTATGACAAGTGGCAAGTAAGTGGTTGTGACAGTGTGGGGAATGTTAAGCTGGACTTGCATCAGAGGCCCAAGAAGGCAAAGACTGCCAAATCTACTTCTTTATAATTGGCCATTAGTGATTGTGACATAAAAAAATTCACTACAGAAGCAGCATCAGTAACAATGCTGATTGCATCTCATCCTTGCTGGACCATCTTCTAACTTTCACAGTATACTGGGTCAATTGTTTTAACAAAAATGTTGCCCATCTGTCATGCGACCAAAGTTTACAAGATTTTGCAAGTATGGTCCAACTGGCACCCCCATACATCCAATGCAAGTAGAATGTTCATTTTCTGACAGTCTGAACTTCTTGCAAACCCCACATCTAATTCTGTCCTTTGCTTCCTGTAACTGGAGAGAACAAAACTACATCGCACAGAGGCACAATCAGTCAAGTATTATACAAACTTCAGTGAAGTGAATGCTGAGAAATGAAATAAATGCTACACTGAACTATGGGAAGAATCTTAGTTCTGAGAATGAATGATCATTAAATTAAAATTAGGTAAAGTCAAGTACCACGATAAATTGTATGGACATTTGACTTGAGAATTGAGACTGAGCTCTCCTGATTATTGCAAAAGAAAATATAACTAAGACACAATTTATTATTCTATGATGAAGACAGAGATAAATTCAGTGATGAGCATATTCTTATTGTGAGAAAACTCACTGAATCGCTCAAAATTTATAAGAATTTGTGAGATTTCTGATTATGTGCTGCCACACTGCAAAAGTAAGTAGTAAGTGACTAATAATGAGTTCTGATGCTGATGGAGACATCCAAGGGGAGACAATTCTTGTCTGACCTCCAGATCTATAATTACAAGCAGATGATGTTTAAGCTCTTCAAGTGCCATGTGAACAAAACAAAGCATTTTCTCCTGGAAGGTGCGGATTTGCAATGTAGTGGAAGGAGTCCTAGCATATTATGATCAGTTAATATATCTGAAGTAGAAATTAGAAGGTCATGGTTGCCAGTGAGGTGAGACTCACACTGATGAAATAAAACGCAGTTTCCAATCCCTAAATATTAGGTCGAGCAAGTCTGACAGAATTCCTAAACGTAATTGTTGAGTTATGCCTAAAAGCTAGATCTTGAGCTGACACTGATGACATCATGTTGAAAAAGCATCTCTGTCAAAGATGAGACAATAAAAACACAGAAAATGGAAGATTTACAAATAGCAGACTACCAAAGATAGCAATTAATGTAAATCATCTACTCATAAACTTGAGAGTTATTTAGCTAAAATGAACGATTTCTGCAACTACTTTACTGCTGCAGGCTCAGGGTCCAGAATAGGCCCCATATGCCCTTCTGTATGTTGTAAGAGGTGATTTATGGAGATAATCTTTTTTTGCCCTGGAATGCGTCCCATCATCATATTCCAGCAGATAAGGTTTTGACTTTTCAAAAGAGAGCATTTCAATAATATATTCCAATTTTAACCTTGCATTTGAAGAATTTTACCCAATTATGCCTTTGCCTTTGTTTTTTATGCATGTTTTAGAATATATAAACTTACTTTACACTGTATGAATTGGATCATTACTGGTGTACCATTAAACCTTTGACATACATACATGTACATATTCTACAAACTAATTTGGTCTATGATTATTCTAAAAACAATTAAACACAGTAACTAGTTTTATCATTAATTTATATTTATATAAAGAAAGCAATGCAGATGAGGAGTCAGATGTATCAACAATGTTATAGAATTCAAATGAGATGAGTATAATCAAACCTGACAAAGAAGTAGTCTCCAGTTTTATTATTTTCTGTAATCCACTGGCATGCTGTTCTGTAATCTGAAAGGAGAAAAAAACTATTTACCATATTATCAAATCATAATTTATCACAAACTTACAAACAATACCATCTCTTACTAATGGTAATTTTTTGTGAGTGCATCTTCTTGTTATCAATCAAATGTTAATTTAAACATCAAGTTAAACAGTTTGTATGGTAATAAGATATTCAAAATGAGGAAGTTGGCACCAAAATTTTACATGTTTAAATTTGGAATGAGTTAATACCTTTTAGAAAACAGTGAAAATGAATAGGAAAAAACCCACTGATTATGTCAGTAAACCTGTACAACATTTACCTGTATATTATAGCAAACAAAGGTGACTCAGAATTGCCATTGCGATTGTTATTCATTATCAGGCAATCAAATATAAGCTTTTAAAAATAACATCATTTGTGATCGGTCAAAACCAAATCTCAAGCTCTAGCTTAAAGTTCATAAACTTTCTGGCACTCTGCAACTTGAATGAAACTAAAGTAAGGATTTTCTAGACATTGATATCTACTTGCATGATACATTTTTTGTGATGTAACTTTATTCAAAGCATTATATCTAAATCTGAGATTTTGATTCTAAGTATGTATTTCATGCTCATAAAGTTTCAAGAACACAAGGCCTGAACATTTACAATCTGCAGACCTGGACCAGTACAGCTTGGTCTACACTATTTAAATCTATATAACTGGACCAGTAGAGCTTGGTCTACACTATTTAAATCTATATAACTGGACCAGTAGAGCTTGGTCTACACTATTTAAATCTATATAACTGGACCAGTAGAGCTTGGTCTACACTATTTAAATCTATATAATTGGACCAGTAGAGCTTGGTCTACACTACTTAAATCTATATAACTGGACCAGCAGAGCTTGGTCTACACTATTTAAATCTATATAACTGGACCAGTATAGCTTGGTCTACACTATTTAAATCTATATAACTGGACCAGTATAGCTTGGTCTACACTGTTCATTTGATTTTCTCTAGACCTAGACCAGTAAATCAAGGTCTATACTGTTCATTTATCTCTAGCCCTGGACCAGTAAATCAGGGACTACAACCTTCACTTTATGATTTCAATCAAAAAATCAAAAACCTAATTATGTTGGCAAATTATGTAACAATTGAGCTGGGTCTATGCTGTCTGCAGTTGTGTCTACTATACACATGGGTCTATATGCTAACTAAGTTGTGTCTACTGTATACATGGGTCTATATGCTAAGTTGTGTCTACTGTATACATGGTCTATATTGCAATTAAGTTGTGTCTACTGTACACATGAGTCTATATGCTAACTAAGTTGTGTCTACTGTATACATGGGTCTATATGGTAACCAAGTTGTGTCTACTGTATACATGGGTCTATATGGTAACCAAGTTGTGTCTACTGTATACATGGGTCTATATGGTAACCAAGTTGTGTCTACTGTATACATGGGTCTATATGGCAACTAAGTTGTGTCTACTATATACATGGGTCTATATGGTAACTAAGTCTGTAATAAGACTTAAGGATTATGTTGGTTGGTTGATTGATTTTCAATGGCACTTTTAACATGTTATTGGTTATATCTTGATGGAGCTAAATGCCCTTATCAAGGACACACAGAGGCAGCTCACCTGCCAGGTACTGAACCTGTATCCCTTGGTCCAACATTCAACCAAATGACCTGGAGTGGCCTACCAGGTACAGAACCTGTAACCCTTGGTCCAACATTCAACCAAATGACCTGGAGTGGCCTGCCAGGTACTGAACCTGTAACACTTGGTCCAACATTCAACCAACTGACCTGGAGTGGCATGCCAGACACTGAACCTGTAAGACTTGGTCCAAAATTCAACCAACTGACCTGGAGTGACCTGCCAGATACTGAACCTGTAAGACTTGGTCCAAAATTCAACCAACTGACCTGGAGTGGCATGCCAGATACTGAACCTGTAAGACTTGGTCCAAAATTCAACCAACTGACCTGGAGTGACCTGCCAGATACTGAACCTGTAAGACTTGGTCCAAAATTCAACCAACTGACCTGGAGTGGCATGCCAGATACTGAACCTGTAAGACTTGGTCCAAAATTCAACCAACTGACCTGGAATGACCTGCCAGATACTGAACCTGTAAGACTTGGTCCAACAATCAACCATCTGAGTTATCATGGCTCCCATTATGGACACTCACAATACGTGTTGGAGTACTTAACTTCCTTAAATAGTTGATAATTTAACAGAGCTATGGGTCCTTGCCATCCCAAATCACTTACAAAAGTATGCATTGGTAGCTACTCTTAGGTAATAAACATAGCCAAGTCAAGGACATTAGATAGAAAAATGTATGAAAAAGTACACTATCACTAATCACTAATTGTCTTAAAAATAGTAGCTGAATAAGTATTTAACAACAATACTGTAAATGGTACATAATACTTGCAATAATAATAATAATAATAATAATAATAATAATAATAATAATAATCTACATCATGTAATGAAAAGCATTATGCTTCCATAATGCAAAACCATCTTTCTTTGTTCAAATTCTTGGCTAATAAATGATGCAGTACCCATATAGTTATGTACTTCATGTACCATGTTACTGTGGGCACCAAGTGTCCAAGTGGTCTAAAGCGCTCACCATTTCGGATCATTGCCATCTCACCTCTGTCTGCATAGGTTAGAGTTTAGGCTCGATCAATGTGGGTATGTGAGAAAGCTTGCCAGTAGCTTCTCATGGGTCAATGATTCTTTCCGGGTTCTTCCTCCACCATTTATACTGGCTGCCATGTATATCCTATCTTGTGCTGAGAAAAGGCAGTAAACCCTATAACATCAACAACAACCATGTCACTGTTGCTAAGCACTATTCCAGCAATGGTCCAACTTATTACTGGTTTCAACTTGCTTTGTGGAAATCATTTTCCTTTTTTCAGTCTCAGTGACCTTGACCTATGACCTATAGACTCTATCAATAGGTCCCTTTCTTGTCTCAAATGTAAGCCATCCACACACTTTAATCATGGTTTCTGACACAGTACTAAAGTAATTGTGAAAAGCTATTTCTTTTTTTGCACACCCTCTGACCTTGACCTTTAAACTTTTAACCCTAAAATCAACAGATGTGTTCTTTATCTCAAATGCAAGCCATCTACAAAGTTTAGTCAAGGCTTGTGGCTTGTGGTACAACACTTATTATAATAAGTGTGTGTGTGTGTGTGACTTGGATTTTTAACGTAGCCTTAATAATTTTTCAGTCATATCACTGCGATGTCTGCAGTGTGGCAGCTTATAGTGATGTCTTGCACTGGGGCATCATGCCGCAGACATGTAGCATGATGTCCCACCCAGTCATATTATCCTGACACCAGGCCAACCAGTCCTAACACTAGCCTCCTAATGCTGAGTGCCAAGCGAGGCAGCTGTTAGTACCATTTTTGTAAGTCTTTGGTATGACTCAGCCTGGGATCATACCCACGACCTCCCGCATCTGAGGCAGACACTCCAACCACTAAGCAACCAGAGCGGTTTATTATAATAAGTAATTGTGTGGAAAAAACTTTTACTTTTTTCCCTGGGACTTTGATCTCTGATCATCTGAGCTCAAAATTAATTGATATCTTCCTTGTCTCAAATTCAAGATATCCACAAAGTCTGGTCAAAGTAAGTCATATAAACACATGATATCATTTGGAAACCATTGTGATCCCTCCTAGAATACATAGCACAATGATAGATTCAGGTAAAATAAAATGAATGCTTCACATCATTTCAAGCTGTGCAATAAAAACCATTGAGTTTAGAAAACAACCTTGTATGTTAAATGAATGGATGATTTTAAAGTCACAGAACTTGATATGATTGAACCAAGGCTACCAAAAGCAGCTGCATATGATATAGTATAGAGTTTAACTTATATTTGCTATCAAAATATAATTTTTTAAACATTTCCACCATTTTGGAAAAATGCTAAAATAATAATGCATCATACAGTTGGAACAAAAGATGATGCAAATAATTACAGACACATATCTATCTTTCATTTTCTTTACAAATTACCATATATACTTGCATGTAAGTCAGTCTTTTTTTACTACAAAATTTATTAATGCAGAGAGGGGTCACCTTATAAGTGAGATTATAATTCACAATGATTTGATAGAGTTGCTAATTAGATAAATATGACCTTAAATCCTTTGCATGTAAAAGCAGCACTGCCTTGTTTTCACCAGTGGACAATTCTTTGAGAGTATCAATGCCATGTTGAGTCCCTTTGATCATGCCACACAAATGATACCTGTTCAGTTGAGGCAATCCTTGATGTGATTTCAAAGACTGTGTGATCTCTTACAGACCCCAAACTCAACCTCTACATATATAATGGTCCAAGTTTTTGAATAGTCTGTGTTCTGTCATTTACAGTGTACTTTGTCACTTAGATATCTTACATCATGAATTGCTAAACTTAGGTACTTTCTCCAATATGGGGAAATGAAAATGTAATGCAAACAATGGGGGCATTTAAGTTAAAGATTATAGACTTTGCAGAGAAAAACAACTAGTGCTGCAGAAATAGGCGTGTGACTGGCAGAAGAAAATGTTAGTTCTAGTTATAGTGACAGACAGCTGTCAAAAACTTGAATAATAGAACTGCAAACTTGGAGCATGAATGTATTTCAGGTGCATTTGATGCAGTCCGTGAAAAAAGTTGTGAAGACATCAAACATGCCAGCATGCTGTGATCCCTTGCAGCACCATGCTTGTATTGCAACCACAGGATGTTTGCCAAACAAGCCATTCAGGGCAAGCAAACATAGACAGTAGCATATGTAGATCGAAGATAGGCCCAACAAATTTATAAAAGTAGGAAATGTGAAACATCCTAGGATTGAGTTAGTATCTGTGTGGGTGTGTAATGCGTGGGAGGAAATTCCAAATGAGAGGGAGGTCAAATCATTTAAGAAATGTGGTATTTCCAATGGAATGCATGGAATGGAGAATGATAAACTCTTCAATGATTTCATTCAAAATAATCAGTTGAAGAATCAGAATTGGATGCTTTACAATGACCAGATGAGAACGGAGTAATTCAGGACTTTATCTGGTAATGTCAATGATGATGAATTCTTGAGTTTTGAACCAGATGATATTAGAGTGAATCACAAAAGTGTGGATTTACTTTCTTTATTATAATACTTTTAGAACTAATATATCACATGATTTTGTAAACTGCATCATTCTGGATTACCATTTTTATACCCATATATGACATAATTCAGTGTATGGATTTATTATATAAATGGATTAAAAATGCTCAGCGATATGGACTAGTTTACAAGATGGACAAAATGCAAGTTGACAATTAGTTTGAACATTTTCAACTCCATAATCGATAATACAAAAGTATTTATACTATATTGATTTTATCTTTATTTGTCCTGTGTTTGTGTCTGTCTATTTGTCCAGTTTGACTTGATTATTTTTCCCCAAATGCAACTCCAACTCACTGACCAAATGTCACCATTGTAAATGAATATGACTTGTAAAAACACCTCGAAGGTCATAGAGAGAATTGCTTTTTGCAGCCCTACACATGGGGTGGGGTGGGGTATGTAACTTAAAGTTAAATCAATTTAAAAGTGAGTATATACGTACTAGTAAAACATATACATGGTTTATTTATCAACTTTCTAAACACATATAACCTTATTCATGACAGAATCACTCATGCAAAACTGCATTAATATGTTTGATAAATAGCTACAAGCATTAGATAAAAGATAAATGATTGGCACTGTTACAGTTTTTATATATAAAGATTTTGATCCTATAGTTCATTAAATTTTGCTTGAAAAATTTAAAATCAATCAAGTTAATTTAATAAAAGCTCTCTCTCAACTGGCTTATTTCTAATTTAGCTAACAGAGTGCAAAATGTATGTTTATACTGCCACCTTTCTGAATACAGAGCTTTATCCTTGGACCTCATTTTTTCAACAGTAATTTACCCATCATCTTCAACTGACCTAAATGCAGATACATTACACTACACTATCCAAGTAAAAAAAAAACTGAACATGAAAATACCGTGCAAGATGCTCTTAACAGACTTGAAGTATGGTGCAAGGAAAACAGTATGATTATAAATTGAAAAACAAAATAGCCCTACTTGTTACAACAAAATAAAAAAGAGCAAGGCTAAAAAGCAACTAACTCCAAATTCTATTTAACAAAGAGAACCGTAATTTTACCTTTGGTGATAAAATATTTGGTGCATTTTTAGGTATCAACCTAACTTAGATTATACACATAAAACATGTTTCAAATTTTTTTAATTCTTATCTCTGGCTACTTAAGAATCAGAACGTTCATTCCTTTTCAGTCAGCTTTCATTAAAGTTATATTCAGCCATATTTTGAGCTACAGTAGGATAATTTGAGATAATGCCTCTAATTCAAAATAAAACTTTTCAGTCACCAAAAATGGAATGTCATTTAATTCTAAATCAATTTACAGACAATTTTCATGATACATCTCTTACAAATGCATGTGAAAGTATTATGGGCTTGAAAGTTTGTTTGATTTTCAGAATGACTCATTCTTTAGTGTCAAGCCAAATTTATCAAACTCTGCTATATATAAGGTATATATTGTTTACAACAAAAGGCCTCAAAATATATTAGATTTTTATTAACTTAGTTACCTTCTCTAAATAAAGTCATTATTGTTATTATTATTTTTATTATTATTATTATTATTATTATTACTATTATTATTATTATTATTATTATTTTTTATTTTAAAATAGTGAGACTGCCTTATAATAGGTACATGATACATATAATGTACTACCCATAATGAAACATGATCCATGACCTCACTCTCCACATAACACATTATAATAAGAGCCTTATAAAGAGGGAATAGAGCGTAGTACATTACTACTGTAAAGAAAAGATATTCTGAGATTGCCAGGGCCACTGTCAGACATTTCTTAATAAAAGTTCTGGTTGGTTGCAAAGGAAATTATAGAGCATTAACTCTTGATATCTGTAATGGTTTAAATCTACTTGTATAATAAGCCACAACAATTGTCCTTGATGATAGTACATGTACTTTAAATCATTTAATTTAGAATAGATTCAGAGACAGAGCCTAAAATAACACTAACTTTCAGAGTTTGGAAGTCAGGGTACAGCTAAGCTCCACCTCCTTTATCAGTTTTCTGTCTTCTATAAAGATATCATTCTGTCCCATGCTTTACACACCTCCTTTATCAGTTGTCTGTCTTCTATAAAGACATCATTCTGTCCCATGCTTTATACACCTCCTTTATCAGTTGTCTGTCTTCTATAAAGACATCATTCTGTCCCATGCTTTATACACCTCCTTTATCAGTTGTCTGTCTTCTATAAAGACATCATTCTGTCCCATGCTTTACACACCTCCTTTATCAGTTGTCTGTCTTCTATAAAGACATCATTGTGTCCCATGCTTTACATACTTCCTTTATCAGTTGTCTGTCTTCTATAAAGACATCATTCTGTCCCATGCTTTATACACCTCCTTTATCAGTTGTCTGTCTTCTATAAAGACATCATTCTGTCCCATGCTTTACACACCTCCTATATCAGTTGTCTGTCTTCTATAAGGACATCATTCTGTCCCATGCTTTACACACCTCCTATATCAGTTGTCTGTCTTCTATAAAGACATCATTCTGTCCCATGCATTACACACCTCCTATATCACACCTGACCAATATAATCATAAGATTTCATGCTGAAATCTCCATTCAAGTTCCTAGTAAATTCACTAAAACAATTTTTGACATCAGAATTATGATGAATACTAAATCTGTCTTTGTGGAAAGTAGGACAATAACATGATGTGAGAGACTGACAATGTCAGAGAAGCTTACAGAATCAATAGCCCAAATTTCACATCAAAATGTCGGCTAATTAGTGCAGTGGACAAAGTGAGAGAAGCCTACATAATCAGCTGTCCAGATTTCATGGCAAATAGTCAGCTGTCAGTACAGTGCAAAAAGTGAGAGAAGCCTACAGAATCAGCTGTACATATTTCATGACAAAAAGGTTAGCTGTCAGTACAGTGCAAAAAGTGAGAGAAGACTACATAATCAGCTGTACAGATTTCATGACAAAAAAGGTCAGCTGTCAGTACAGTGCACAATGAGAGAAGCCTACAGAATCAGCTGTCCAGAGTTAACGGCAAAAGGTCAGCTGTCAGTACAGTGGATAGAATTATGATAGTTGTTGACATTCTACAAGAGGGGATTGGCCAAGCTTGAAAACTTCAATGACCCATGATATGAGCAATATAGAGAACAGGGCATGCTCAGTTATTCAATTTAACCCTATGCCCACTGGCTGATGATTGCACTCCATTATCTATATTTAGTGGAAAGATGTGGTCTTTCCTATTGTGGATTTGCTGCCAATCCTGTTTTAGTGTTATCAATACCACTCATTATTAGCCTGTTTTCTCCTGAAATATGAATTGCAAAAATGACAATTCATCTTTCAAAAACTTTTATTGTTGAGTTTAGTCAAACAAAGTATTTTATGGTACAATAATGCTGATAAAAGTACTATAAAAAGATAACGAATAATATCCATCTCTGTATAAACATAAAACCTAGAGAATTCATTACACTAACGTTAAATAAAAGTCCAACAGTAAACTGAAAAGCCTTCCAAGAAAAATGAAAGGTTTTGCTATCATGTTTCCTTTTGGGTTCAGTATGTATGCACTAACACATCATCTGTATGTATGCACTGACTGTATGTATGCACTGACACATCATCTGTATGTATGCACTGACACATCATCTGTATGTATGCACTGACACATCATCTGTATGTATGCACTGAGACATCATCTATATGACTTTCTATGCACTGACATGTCATCTGTATGTATGCACTGACACATCATCTGTATGTATGCCCCGACACATCTGTATGTATGCACTGACACATCATCTGTATGTATGCACTGACATATCATCTGTATGTATGCACTGTGACGTCATCTAAATGACTTTGTATGTACTGACACATCATCTATATGTATGCACTGACACATCATCTGTATGTATGCAATGAGACATCATCTATATGACTTTGTATGCACTGACACATTATCTGTATTTATGCACTGAAACATCATCTGTATGTATGTACCAACACATCATCTGTATGTATACACTGACACATCATCTGTATGTATGCACTGACACATCATCTGTATGTATGCAATGACACATCATCTGTATGTATGCACTGACACATCATCAATATTCCATTTCTGTGCAACATGCATTCCACGTTTTAAAGTTTCATGTTCTTAAAGTCTAGGTATAAGGTGATACCCCGATGCTTTAACATTTAATTGGCAATGAATGTGTTTTAAAGGGCCCTGTTAGATCCATTTTGTTTAGCAGAGCCTTAAACATACAAACTTTTGTTGGCAAATAAAATTTAAAAATGCATGTCCCAAGGGGCATAACTATTGCGAACAATGTGAAATGATGCAAATTCACTCATTCAGGTCTCATCAAGATAAATCTATGGGTCAAATTTGGTTGAAATTCAATAATCCTTGGTAAATTAATGCTGCAGACATTAAAGTCAGGTGGACAGGCAATCAGGACCATAATTTTTTTAAAATGATAAAATAGAAATGCTGGAAATCAATATAAAGCTGCATGTAACTTTTGTTGAATCAAAGGATCCTTGGAAAAGTGATGCTGTGGAAACAAAGTCAGAAGGTCAGACAATAGGATGGGAGGGAATACTGAAAATCAAATTCATTCAAGGTCACATCACTATAAAACTTGTTGGAAAGCAACAATTCTTGGTAAAAATTATGCTGCAGAGACCAGACAGGGGATTGGCAATCAGGTGACACAAGTCCTGTCAATAATGGCATTGACTGTTGGAAATCAAACTCTTTCAAGATCTCATCAACATAGAGCCAAAAGCCAAATTCAGTCCTTGGAAAACACAAGCAGTCCTTGGAAAACACAAGCAGTGGAAACTAAAAATCAGGATAACAGGCAAACAGAAGGAATAGATGTCATGCAATGCTGGAAATCAACCAAATTCAAGGTCTGATCCATATAAAGCCACAAGCCAAATCTGCTTGCAATCCAACAAATCTTTGTAAAGTTAAGCTGCGGAAACCAAAGACAGGCAAAATGTGCACTCAGGGGACATAACTCAAGTAAATGATATCATGGTATAGTGGAACTTTAACCTATAAAGGCCTTGTCAGCATAAAGCTGCATGTCAAACTTTGTTGAAATCCAACATGCCTTAGCAAAACAAAGCTCTGGAAAGAAATGTCTGGAGGACTCGCGGTGATGATAGAGTAGGCTGGAAATTGACATCTCATTTATACAATGCTGGACACCAAATTTAGCTACAAGCCAGTAACTCCCAGTAAAATTGTCTTGTGAAAACCAAATTGCTGATATAGCCCTAATGATCAAATCAACAGCATGGATAAATTATGGGCACCGCATATCCTACATTTGTAATAAGGATATTTATTGGCAATATCCAGTAAATATGACCTTTATGCAATCCATGTTTAAACATTGTGATTTGAACATCAGTACCAAAGAGGTACAATCAGAAGAGTACTTTCTGCTGAAATGCATTATTAAATTCTCATGGTAAAAAATTTGAACAAAGAAACTTAAGAAACAGTTGTGATTTAAACTTACATTTTTCATTTCTTACTATGGTTAGAGTGACCTCCTTTTGTGAGTATCCTTCTGAAAAATGCTCTTCCTGTAGAATCATTTTGTAGGCTTCTTCAAGTGTACATCCCTCAAAATCTCTTTCCCGGCTGGAAAGCCCTTCTGCAGTAATAATTATCTGAAAAAATTGATATTCCAACTTTATTACCTTCCATGCCATTATTTTATATCACCATCTTTTTATAAACAAGTGAATACTACATAATTCTTCCGTTTGTGGATCTTTGTATTTGTTTTAATGCATGAATATATGCATAGTGTTGGTCCTTTTACATCATTAACAATTTCAACTTTGAACATGATCCGCACCGATTTGTAGATGTGCCAAATCAAATTAAATTATATGTGCATGAATGAAAATAGCAAGCAAACTTACATTTATATGAATATATACTGTAGGCATGTGAATGTATCAGCCACTGAATTAATGATATATTTTCTTTTCCATCCCTGCACAAAATCTTACCATATTTTTGTCTGTTTTCATTTTCTACCGAAGTATCTGTGGAAGTAATTCCTTTAAATTCCAGGGTATTATGATAAGACAAAATAGTCTATCTTAGAATAGATCACAGAGGAAAACAATGTTTGCTCATTATCAGACATTTCTATAAGCATGTTATGACGAGTCTGCTTTGATCAAGAGCAGCTTATCTAAAGAACAAAGGGTCTATGATAACAATGATAATCTGATTTATAAAAGCCAAACCCCTGCAGATCAATTAACCAAGATTCCTTTCATCAAATAACTACAATGTTCATTCAACATTTTATAAAGTATAATAAACTAAAGTCAAGAATATTAATGCCAAATTGCCTACTAAACAGACGCTGAGGCTTGTTTCAACTGTCTGATCAGTTTTTTGAGAAGAGGCTAAACACAGCTAATCTTAACAGATGAATAGGTGGCATAGAATGAAGGATTTTACACCATATGAATTACTCATGCTTGATTGTTACAATGGCAAAGTGTACTAGATATTCATGTCAGCTGAAGCAGTTAATGAAAATGCCTTTCCATTGCAAATGAATAATACAGTACCCCCTTACAATATGGCACCACTGCATAAGAAGTCCCTTTTATATGACAATTATGGTTATGGGTTCCATTTATTTTTTTAAATAGCAATATTATGTATAAAATACTTCACTATGAGGTACCAAACATACTCACTTATAAACTGAGTAAAACTGCAAACAGATCCTGATCTTCCATATTATAATGCACCTGCAGATCAGGGTCCATGTTGCTTATTCAACTGTTTACTCTAACAAATCCTACAAACCCAGATACTGGTGCATTAAGCAATGGCAAATCTGGGTCTGTGCAGTTTGCAGTTGGACTTGTCTTATAAGTGAGTAGACAGTCAAACCCGGTTATCTTGATTATGTCGGGGGTGTAAAAAAAACGTTGACATAACCTGGTCCTGAGACATTAGGGATTAGTTGAAAAATGTACTGCAGAACAATGATTATGCATCTGATGCACCAAAAATGAGGAGTTTTGTTTCTAAAAACATTTGGCATTTTTAATGCACAATAAAAATAATAATCCAGTCATGCCAGGTTGCATAAAAAAAGATTGGAGGTCTTTTAAATGAGATTAAGTAACAAGTCATACATTTTTACAACACTTAAGCTACTGTAATAATGTCCATAGTGTAAAGTTGTTTTTATTTCCCTGTGATAGCTGCATCATTTTCATAGCAACAGCAAGGCAATGATCTCCTCACGCTGACCAAAATCTATGCCAATTTAAGTACATGTACATGTAGGACTGTACTTTAAAAAAACAAGTATTATCTTTGTTAATGTTGACTTTAACTAGTAGCAAAATGTAACTTACCAAAATTGTGCGTGAAAATCTATCGCTTTTGTTGATTATCAGAGGTTCTTTTACGGTATGCCGGGTTTCACCAATAGAATTTGCCTCTGTACCGGAAAAAAAAAATGAGGCTGTTGGTACTCGTGGGCTGACAAACTGTAAAATGTGTTTAAAATCTTTAAAGTCAACTGTCTCAATGCCAAATTTTCTAAGAAGCCGACTTAATCTATTCATACATTTGTAGTCCCATATCCCTCCCGACTTTGATCAGTGACTGTCGGCAACAACACAGCACCAGAAGGAGAGTCAGCGTATCACTTTGATGGACTGCAAGGCTTTGATATCCGATTCAAGATGAAGCAATACAAATGAAAGCAATCCTCTTTCTGATTCATAGATGTTATTCATATCAGTCACTTTCTGCTTTGTTCTGTTTGTGTTGAAGAATCTGTAACCATAGCACAGTGATGGACAACTTCATTTATAAAAAAATAAAATACTGGGTGCTCTGAATTTTTTAAAATAATATTTTTGCCCTTATTTAATCTTTGTTAAAAAAATTAATAACCAAGTCTTTGTTTTTTTTTGGAGGGGGGTATCACCTTGGTTGGAATTTTGCCGGTTTCTATTTAGAGATGACTGTAAGTCACATGATCTAGCTATGCTGCATTTGAAGGCATACATTCGCTCCAAGCATGGAAACAATTGAACTATTTAGTTTACAAGTGAACTCTGAACCAAAGTTGTTAATTGTACATGAACCAGGTTGGTGACCAACTGTGATGATATTGGAATGCGATTTCACAACAGTTTGTTTCATAAAGCATCAGGAATCGTATCCTATCTGTAATTCTGTCAATATTCAAGTTAGCATCATTAAATGTAGCTAACAGTACCTAATTCACTTTTACAATATAGTGGAAAACGAATTAGTTATTTTTAGCTACATTTAATGATCACGATTTTATAATTTACTGAGATACAGATAAGATAAAATGCATGATGTTGTGAGGAATGAATTATATTGGTATGGTGTTGACATGTGATGCTGTCAATTATATACGCAGTATTTGTTTACAATGTAATTTTATCCACTCTAGTGATAAACCATGAATTGATGAGACTGGTTGATTAGCATTTGTACTAGTAAAATTTGGACTTGTACCTAACTTTTTCCATCCTTGCGGTACGAGGTACCCCGATAGTAGAGGAAACTCTCAATCATTTGTTGTAAAAATTTCTCAAAGACGGACATTAAAAGTTGCATTTCATTAAATTAAGCAGGTCCATGTGTTACTTCAGACTTAAACTTATGCCCAACATAACAGGAATATCGACTTAATAGGGTCAAGATAAGTGGGGAAATACTAACACAACAAAGAAATATGTTTTTGGGACTGGATCAAAACGCTCAACATACACGGGTTCTCGAGATAACCGAGGTCAAGATAAGCAAGTTTGACTGTATATGGCTCAAATGACCAATGAATAGCATTATAGGGATTGGGTACAATAATTCTCTTGCTGACCAGTAGGGGTTTATGTGGGTGACTTACATTTTTCAGCTTATCTCCTTCCTTCAGTTCTGGTACTCCCTTAGCCTGGCAGACAAAAACTCCGGTGAAGTTACCCCCCATGATTTTTATGTCAGATAAGGCAGATGGCCTAACCTTGACACTCAGAGCATTGCCACCAGTGTCACTGTCAACAGAGGGATAAAAAAATGTGTATTTCTATCTATAAAGAACTTTAATACAGCATATAATCATAATATATCAAATGCTGGCAAAGCTAAGCAGGTCACAAAAAAGATGCCAATGTGAAAAGTAGAAGAAAAAACATCAAACAAGGGTACTGAAAATGACATTACATGCCTGTCCTGTTTTCAGTACTCGTTTGCATAGGAAAAGTAGGGCACAGTTGAAAACGGAGATTTCTGAATGACAGATTTATATTAACTTCACTCTGGTCAAGGTATGCAGGTTTTAACTAAAATTAGTGTGCATAAACTATTTTCTTCCCAGACTTAAGATGGCCATAACCTCTGAGGTCAAGCTCCAAAAAATATAGATTTCTTTATTACCTTAAGATGCAAACGATCTACAAATCATGATCAGGGAGCTTTAGACTAAAAATTATTCTGCAAAATGCACTTTCTGTTGTCACAATGACCTTGACCTTTGACCTTGAAATCTATAGGTCTCTTCCATACCATAACTGGAAACCCTCCACAAACTTTGATCAAGATGCATGGTCTAAACACAAGTTATTATGTAGAGAAACTCTGTTCCTCATTCTGACACAATGTCCTTGACCTTAGACTGTTTGACACCAAAATCCATAGGTCTCTTTCTTCCCAAAGATGTTAGTTATCCACAATTGTTTTTTTTTAATAATGAATTTTTTATCCACAAACTTTGGTGACAGTATATAGCTGAAAATTCTGTGTAAAAATAATTTTTTCTTATTTCATTTAAAAATCTTGACCTTTGGCCTTTAGACTTTCAAATCAATAGGCTATTTCCTTATCACAAGTGCAGCCTATTCACAAAATGTGGTCCTGGTCTGTGGTGCTGAAGTAATGTTATTATGTGAAAACGATTTTTCTTCTTACATTTACAATGACCATGACCTTTGACATTTTTACCTCAAAACTAATAGGCTTCTATTTTACCATAAGTGGAAGCTATCATCAAAGTTCAGCTAAGGAACTGCCTGTGTAACTTAAATTCAAACAGACAGATATACGAAAAAGGACAAATCATAATATATCCAATCATAAAGTGAGATGTAAAAATGGACAATAGGACTACCCAAGATGAAGAACAGCAATAGATGCTAAAGACGCTGTCACCTGCTGGATTCGTGCATGAGCAAAATGTCTAGCACAATAAAATACAGTACAACATTTTGTCCACCTGTGCCCTATGCATTAATGTATACCCCCTTTGTATCTCACCTGCAAAAGCTTCCAATTCAGAACGTTAAAATACAAACTTCATGCTGACATTGCCCCCATGACTTTCAAAAGAAAAACTTCGAGAGTGATCTGACTGCTTATTTACCCGAGGCTTTAATAATTTCTTTTAGCACTGAAACATAATCAAACTCATATGCACCCATGATTTTGTTGTTGTTGTGCTTATCTTCCTCCAACACAGATCATGTGGTTGGTCTCGTTAAGGCCAAGCTAGCATGGCAACAAAATACATCTGCAGCAGACAGGATGATACAACACAAAAGAAAACATCTGACTGTATTAAAATAATTTGAGTATCCAAGCAAAAAATATTACAGCATTGAACCCATTGGTAAATCATACAGGAGCAATGAGAAACAAAAAAGAATAACATCAAACTGAGGTTAAGTTGTGGAAACTACCATGCATTCGACAGATAGTAACTATTACTGCTAAATTTGCTGTTCTTTTGTTCAGGTGGAGACTAATTACACATAAACAATGGACACAAGTGGGTCTGAAATTGCTCGCCTGGCTTAGATTGGCATAACAGACAAATGCAAGAACAGTTGGCAATGACCCACTGTATTTACAATACTACAAACATATGCTGTGCAATATAAATTTTGAAAAGCCCCACCTGTCTTGGTAAAATGGAAAGAGAACTTTATATGCAGCAAATAAAATATGACCAGGATATTCTTTCTCGGCCTCTGAACTCTCATGGCTGCTTGTGCTTTGAACTTCATCGCCATCACCTGTATTGAAGATTAGATGCTTTAAAATGGAGCATAAATTGGCTATGCTGGTTACAACATTCAACATTCACTTTATCTACATTACAGAAATTAAAATGTTTACTTATATAAACTGAAAGCAGCTTTATTAAGATCCATGCACTTTCAACAAACTTCATTTTATAGGCTCATGGTAACTGGATGCATTTTACAACCATATAAAAAGCATGAAGAGCCAGGCAGGTTGCATTAGTTATTATAGAGCAAGGATCTCAATATTTATGAACCTTTGGCTTTATCTTTGTTTAGGGACTGACCCCATTCAGCTGCATTTATGAATTTGTCTTTTAATGCCTAGTAAGTGTACATATGGCCAAAGAATGGAGTTTCCCAGTCATGACCCAAAGGTGAAGTCCCTGGTGGTAGGGATAATAAATTTTATGTTTCAAACCATGGGCTAAGTTCTTGGGGGTAGGGAAAGAACTTGTTGAATCACTCAGGGGTCCCAATCTAACATGTATTGACAGGCAAAATACCCCCACTCCTCCAGCTTTAAACTTGAAAGTGTTGGTACAATCTACAACCAAAACACTATCACTACCCAACTTTCATCTATCACATATTTAGTTCTAATGATCTATGAGCTCTGTGTGTGTGTGTGTGTGTGTGTGTGTGTGTGTGAGTGTGTGTATGTTTGGGTATGTGTAATGAACAATTAGCTATACAGTAAAATCAGAAACAGCCCCATAATGCATTATCATAACCTTAACATCTGACCTTACTAATCATTCACTTGACAATCTAATTAAGGTGTACCAATTTATAAATTTGAGGTGGGAGCAATATTCAAAAGTATTTGAAGTGAAGTTAAAGATGTACTAAAAGGGAATATTGAAAAATAAGAGTGACTTCAATAACTCCACTCCTCATTCACAACTGTGCAACAAAATGTGAGACAACATTTGCTGTTGCCACCTTCATTCTTAAAAAAAAAGACCAAATGAGATGGATGCGATAAGTCTGATATTGTAATGGCTTTGGTTCATCTGTTCAAATCAAGCCACAGTGGCTCAGTGGTTCCATGGAAAACCCACGTGGTGTATTTTTGCCGAATGATCATGAAGTCCACAGATTCTGTCCTCAATCTGATTGCTGTATTGCATCAATCACATATTCTTCTTTACAAATTTATAAGCAGTGTTGAACTGTCCTATTTCTGATTGGAAAAGTTTTTAAGTTTAAAAAGACCCATCTGCTCTAAGAATTTTCATCCACAAGTCAACCCCAAAAAGTTCATTTCACTTAATATCTGGTGCCAATTTCTTTAAAAGCACTTACTGGTCTGCGACCTAAATTCATTACCAAAATAATGAATCTATAAGGTAAAGTTTCAAATAAAAGAAACCCATCTGTTTTCTTGAAAATAGATCATGTAGTTACTATAAATAGAAAACTATGAAAGTGCATGTAGCTCTATGATGGACGAAATATGGTATTCTTATGCAGCAGTCTTACTTTTTAGAATATTCTAAATTTTTATGATGAGTGGAATTAAAAAGATGATAATATAAATTACAAACACAACTTTTCTGCCAGTAGCTTCTCATGGGTCGGTGGTTCTTTTCCTGGTTATCCCGGGTTCTTCTCCACCATTAATACTGGCTGCCATGTATAGTGTGCTGAAAAATGGCATTAAACCCTACAACAACAACAACAACAAACACAACTTTTATTTCTTTATTTTTATTTTATTTGTTTATATACCGGAAAAGCGTTATCCATATACAGGCAAGCATAAGAAGTAATTTGGTGGGAAAAAAGTGTAATGAAACACAAACACATAATGGTTGGCATGTATGCAGGTATACATCAGTGCAACAGCTTGTACAGGTGAACTGGAACTAATTATTACATATAACTTACATCACAAGTTAGACACTTACCTATCTGTAGCCTCAAATGGGGATGATTAAGATCATAACCTCTCTTGTACGAACCAAAGTGTAATCTGCGTTGTCCAGGTTCAGGTTTCTCATTTATTGAACCAGCAATGGCTTTTGTAGAAACTGTTGGTCCCAAGGGTTTCATGGGCTTGTAGTCTGTCTCAAAGATGCTATTTGTCAAGGCTGTTTTCGTATTGGGACTGATCATTGGTTCCTCTTTGGACTGCACACTGGACATAATGACTGGAAGTGTGTTGGATTTAATCATGGGATCTTGAAGAAAAATTAATACACATCAGGTGGAGATACATTTTCTCTCCATATGTACATCAATATTGTGGAGTTTTTGTGAAAATGTAATTATTTTACTGAGTATGGGTACATGTTTAACACATAAGAAAGTGGTCAATATTGCAACATAGTAACAGTAAATACTACTATATACTGAATATTAATATAATTTTTTTTAACCAAATGGAAGTTAAAAAGGAAATATTGTAAAAATTGCAATGTAAGCACCCAATTTCAGCACATTTGAATTTTGTGAGTGTCTGTATTAAATACATTTTACAAGATTAAAATTTTGGAGGTACCCCCTTTTGAGTCTACAGCTTTCAGAGATTGAGAAGTACCATTTCTTAAGTGCCGAAAATCATAATAACTGTTGCATATATTCATATAACTCACGTCCAACTACAAACAACACAGACTCTGAGCTGTTGCTGTATAATGCATGCTTCCATCTTCTTAATTCAGTAGTTTTAATTGTAAGATAATGAAAACCAAATATAAAATCACTGATTATTTCAAGTACACCGCAAGAAAAATGAAATTATAATTCTCACTGACCCAGTTTTATTTGTCTGCTCATAGCAAACTGATTCTGCATGATTCAAAATTACTAGCAAATTGAAACTTACTAGCAAACTGCAGCAATTTGTTAATTTGGAAGGGTGCTAATTAGGAAGAATTATCAAAAGTCATGTTCTGAACATGCTTAAGTGCAGATAATAATGTTCAAAGACAATTTCATCAGCATTATCAGTTATTAAATTAAACCTAATGCACTGTGTAATTTGTAGCAATTCTTGGCAACATTGGTTTTTGTCCTAGCTATGTCAAATTTAAATTGAAACTCATTCATGCTTTAACAAAAGATTTAACAGAAAAATCCTAATAAATGGTCCTCTCAAGCTGTGATATAGAAACGTATCACTTTGAATATATGTAGCACTTAATTTGAAGGCTCACAATTTCCAATCTGTAACACATTTATTAAATTTGAAAACTGGAACAATTTGAAACAAGTGTAACAACTTGGAAAACCAAACAATTACAATTTTTGAAGTAATAGAAACAATTACTGAATTTGTTCAAACAACTATTCCAGATTTAATGTCATGGAAGTTCCAGATTTAAAGCTACTCTTTTCGGGTTTGATGAAACATACTAAAAATACTTTTACAAAAATTAATTTCAATTTTATTGATGGAAAACAAATTTGGAGAATATAATTTATGTGTAATTTTTCAATCCACCTTAACTGCATTCATTAAAGACTAAATGTAACAATAACATTTTCATCTTTGCAGGAGATGCTAAGAAAATTGTCAAGTGTTTAAAGGAAAGTTATAGATCATCAGAATTATCTTGGCAGTGTTAGCTGTATTTTCTCTTCAGAAAAGGTACATTAGTAGTATAACCAGGTAAATACTAATGAAGCAAAGTAAAAGGTACATTAGTAGTATAACCTGGTAAATATTAATGAAGCAAATTAAAGGTACATTAGTAGAATAACCAGGTAAATACTAATGAAGTGAATTAAATGGTACATTAGTAGTATAACCAGGTAAATACTAATGAAGTAAATTAAAAGGTACATTAGTATAACCAGGTAAATACTAACGAAGCAAATTAAAAGGTACATTAGTAGAATAACCAGGTAAACACAACGAAGCAAATTAAAAGGTACATTAGTGGTATCAAATGAGGTAAGTACTAGCGAAGCAAATTACAATGCAAAATGCACCATTAAATAATGCGCACTAGGAAGCAAATTTTAAAAAATCTGGCCCCTATATTCTGTGGTGTCATCACTAAAACTGTCAGTTATAAACTTTGTGACTTTTGTGAAAAAAAGCGCTGTAGAGTTACTGAGCATAACTGGAAATGACCAAGCTTTCAAAGCTCAAGAGGCTAAAGAGCAATAATGCATAATACAGGGGGAAAAGTATATGACCTTGACCCTGAAGATATGACTACAACTGTGGTAGATGACATGATATCAAATTGAGAAACAAATTTTTTGGAGTAAATGTTTCTGATACTTAGCCGATCACAATACCTTATGAGTATGACCATTACCATGTAAATTCAGAAAGCTAAATATTGTCTGCTCCATAAAGGTGGCAGTCAGAGTAATCTTTCCTTCAATATATGGATTGGCATCAAATCCTGTCCATACTTCAATTACTACTGGAGTGAAATGCACACTCAACTAGTAGGATGTAACACTGGGGAGGCTGGAAGGGTGTATCCATATTTTGTTGAGTAAGTATTGCTGAAGAAAATTTACTCCAAGAACTAGTATTTTTTTTAAAAATACATTAACCTATAATACCTACGAAGGATGGGTAAGAGGTGGAGGGAGTTTGTATTCTGTAACCCCAGAGAAAGGCCATATTCAGTCCCAAATGCATGTGAGGCAGCTTCAACATAGCTGATATACCTTGGTGGTACATACCTATTAGGAGAATTGGAAACATTTTTAGCCCACAAATTCAGTGGAAGTTATATTCCCACATCAAAAGGGAAGGTGCCTAACAACCCAAGAAGCTAGCCTGTTGCACTGGTGCTATAATAGGTCCCACCAAGCGTAAGTGAGCCGTTTAGGACAAAATGTATCAGAAGTAGAAACTAGAGGATCAAGAGAAAGTTTATTCTGCCTTCGACCCCATGGCTTGCATAATAATGAACAGTTATGCTCAAATGCAATGCTTGTCATGACTGCCCAAACTACATTAACTTAAATGTGTAACAACTTCATTTGACCTTGGAAAAATTCTCTGTATGCAGAACAAAGAACCCATCTTATCCTGGACAAAAGAGTTTGAGACAAGATATCAACTTTAAAATTTTCTTCTTTCAAATGTAAAAACAAACAAGATTTCACACTATGCATTGGCTTGGTTCTTTCTGGGTAGTTTTATCACAAATGACTGATCCACAATGAGTGGGATCATGTTCTTGGCAATGAAACCTGGGATCTTCAAGAGTGATACTGACCCATTCCAAAAGAACAGTAGATAGTTCAGGTTGGCTGACATCATGTATTTTGCTGATCCTGCCTGCTGCAATCAGAATGAGTAAGAAGCAGGTTTTATATGAGAAGTGAACCAACGATACTCTCATGAGTGGTTCAAATAGTGCCTGATTCAACTGTATTAAAACACATGAAAGTTTCTACCTTTGTCACAGAGCAACACCTTTGGTTGTGACAAATCAAAATTCACCAAAAGACTAAAGGTCTTTTTTTAGTCCTACATCCTCTCTTCTGTGATGGCACAGCATGTCTGAGATTGTGGAATGGTAACCTTTTATTATGATAGGGGCTAAGGTTTTCATTTCAGAGTCTTTGTTGAGAGTTGGTTATCTTTGGGTACACCGGGGACCTTATGCAAAGGAATGTGTCCTAGCTTGCAAAAATTGTCTACTTTCTCTCATATACTTTAAAAGTGGTGGGCCTTCTAGCCTTAGTGATTTTCTATATCATTTGTAGTGAGAATGGTTTGATCGTGAGGGCTTATTTAATATGATCTAGACAGTCATGCAGGTTCGACAGATCTGGGTTTGGATAAGATTCCTGCTATCAAGGTTGTCTGAGAAGATGAAGAAACGTCTCTAATTTCCTTAGAATTATGACTACCAGATTGAACAAGTTGTTTATCCATGATTTTTCCCACTCAGGGGGAGCAATCAGGATGAAATGGCACTCTAGTTTCCTATTTTTTGCAGAATCTTTAAAATTAGAGGCACTGCAGGATAAGTCTAGGTGTTCAAACTGTTCCAATGTATGGAAATTGTATCAACTGCGTAGGTGTTCAGATCTGGAAATGGACAAACAATGGTTTGGACATTTGTGTTCCACCTTGTAAAAAACAGATCCACCAGTGGTTGATCACTGTGTGTACAGATAAAATTGAAAACAAAGAAATGAGCAACCATTCTGTTTGTAATAGTTAATTCCTTCAGGACAGCAAGTCTATGAATAATTTAATGTACCCAGAATATGATGAGCTTTGACATGGCTTGTTGCTGATAACACCACCTTAGCGAATTCCAAACAAGCATGCAGAGGTCTGGGGATCTGGGTCCCCCTGACTCCTGAAATAATGACACAACAGTGGAGTTGCCAGATAGAATGAGTATGCTCTTTCCATACAGCTTCTCCTGCCACTAATGAAATGTTTTAAGTACAGTCTGCATGTCTAGGATACTGGTATTCAATAAATGGTTCTGAATGGTCACACTCCACTGGCCTTCTGAAATGATGGAAGGAGATGGGCAATCCAGATTTCTGTGCTTGCATCTATACAAACTGTTCTCTTTGGCGGTTGGATATGCAAGGGAACACGTGCCATGAACCAAGGGAGGTTCTTCCACTAGCTAAGATAGAACATCATATGATTGGAGACTGGTTGTTTGTTCCAATGGGCAAAGTTTTGGTCTAAATTGGACACAAGTATCATTTGTAATGGTCTCATGAATAGGTAATCCAAGATCATGAGGTCAGCCCTTGCACTGAACTGGCCCAGTGGGTGAAGGAATTCTCAGGCTGAGATATGGTTCTCTGCAAGAAATGAAATCACAGGTGAAGGAATGTTCAAGACCTGTTCCTCATCAAACTCTGTTCGGATATGTTTGGAATCTCCATACCCATGTGGATGAAAAACTGAATTGGTATGATATCAAATTTGGCCTTGATGACTTTGATATCAAAACTGAGGAGAATTAATACAAAGGATTTCATTTTTGACATAAAATACAACTTACCTGGTGTTTTTTAAGTAGTTGGATGTCATGGACATGGAGATGGTCCTGAAGTGAGACACTACCCAGTCCATGATTCTTGTGAAAACTAATGTTCAGACCAAATAGGAACTGAACTGAACTGATATAATTTATCCACTAAGGCAAACTGAAAGAACCTCCTAGAGAATGTGTGAATTGTGACAGGTAGGTAAGCATCTGAGCATCTTGCAGATTTATACTGACTGCAAGGTCTCCCTCCTGGATGGCATTTAAAACCTGCCTTGTTGTTTCCACTCTGAACCATGGTGACCATAGTAATAGTACTGAGGTCTATAACTAGTCTGAGTGCAACTGGCACCAGGAATAATTTCGGGTAAAAACCTGTTGATTTTGTGTTGTGAACAATCTAATATATATTGCCCTTTACTAACTAAGATTCTTTTTCACCTGCTGCAGGATGATGGTCTTGAACACACCTTTTGGGATGTCTGTAGCTGAAGGGAGCCTGAACAATGGAGGAGGAACATTGAATGTGATATGGAGGCACTCTGAAATGACCTGATAGGTCTATCTATCATTTTGGCAAATGTTTTCCTATTTGACTGCAAAAATAGTGGAGCCTTCCCTCCCACCAGGATATCTGATGAGGGCAACATAATAATGGTATCATTTCTTTCTAGAAGAAGGCTCTTGAGGAGCTATAAATGATCCTCTCCTAATGAGGCACTTAATGGTGTGCATATGTGTGTGTGTGTGTGTGTGTGTGTGTGTGTACGTGCATGCATGCATGTT
The DNA here is from genome assembly GCA_028554795.2 of Sinohyriopsis cumingii. NCBI lineage: Eukaryota > Metazoa > Mollusca > Bivalvia > Unionida > Unionidae > Sinohyriopsis > Sinohyriopsis cumingii. The sequence goes on along the minus strand of CM068826.1, from coordinate 119,970,016 downwards.
TGTGTGGGTGATTTGGATTATTTACATAGCTTTAATAATTTTTCAGTCATATCGCAATGATGTCTGCAGTGTATCAGTTTATAGTGATACACTGTGGCATCATGCCGCAGAAATGTAGCATATCACACCCAGTCACATTATCCTGACACCAGTGGCAGTTTATAGTGATACACTGTGGCATCATGCTGCAGACATGTAGCATATCACACCCAGTCACATTATCCTGACACCAGGCCGACCAATCCTAACACTAACCTCTTAATGCTGAGAGAGGCACCTGTTAGTAACAATTTTATAAGCCTTTGATTCGAACCCACAACCTCCTGTATCCAAGGCAGATGCACTAACCACTAGGCTACCACAGAGGTCACACTAAATGAACCAGGTGTCTGGTGGCACTATAACCATAAGAATGGCTCAGAAAAGAAAGTGTGATAAAAAAAACAAAAATATTGACTGGTGACCCTGATCTTGAAGACTGGACCCACAGTATGTGATGCCTTTTGGTGAAGATATAAGTACACTAAACTCTATCCGTCTAACTCAAAAAGCTCTGAAGTTATAAAGTAGAATAGAAAGTATCATGTAAGGCTTGATGAATGAGACAGACAAGTAGAAGAATAGAGAGAAACACAGATGCAGAGTCCCCTGCTGTTTGCATAAAGGTGAAAATCTATTAGACTAAAGTGCCAGTTGTATTATTCTCTTCTTTCAATCATGGGTAAGAAAAAAAACAATTTTTCTATTAAAATGTTTCTTTGATGATACTTACAACTACTGCTACCTCACAAATCCAGCCCTCTCAGGTAAAATTATTTGCTAAAAAAATTAAGTTGTCTGCCCACCTAGGTGGCAGTCAGTAAGCGTGATCTTCCTTTGGCACAGGGATCATCAGCAAATCCTGTGACTAATTCAGTTACTACAGGAGATGAAAGCATGCTCTCTCTATGGATGCAAATTCAGGGAGGCTGGTAGAGTGTATGTGCATTATGATTGGGTAAATGTTACCAAGGAAACGTATTTTATGAGAAAAATTGGTTTCTTCTTTAAATACGTAACCTAATTATAATACCTTAGGAAAATAGATTAGAGGTGGAGCGAGATACATCCCCATACCCCAGAGAGACCATCTATGGTCTCCTAAAGTATGTGAGAAAGCTTCTAGATACCCAAGGGAAAATAAACTCCATATGTCAAGAAATAAGGGAAAATTTTCCTTCATGCAAATCCAGTGGCAGTCATAAAGCCACATCCTTATGAAGCTGTCAAATGACCTGGAATAGTGACCTGTTGTGCCATGGCTATAGGTTCCACCAGCATGAGTTAGTCCTATGGGGGTAAAAGATCTCTATGATAAAAGCTGGAGAATGTGGAATCCGATCTCCATCCCATGGCATGGATAATATCAGTTAAAGAGACAACTTCACTCAAATGTTACTATACTTGTGGTGACTGCATAACAAATTCATATGATCTGGTGTTATTTCTTGATATGCAGACCAAATAACCCACTTTATCCAGGAAAAAAGTGTCGATGCTGATATTCTGTCTTATTCTCTTTTGAAAGGTACAAAGAGGTGTGATCTCCTCAACACACTGGCTCCATCTTTTTAAGATTTCACTTCAAAGCTTACACTTTGTCCTGTAAGTGGCCTTGAGCTTAAGTGTTTAGAGTAGACGGCAATTTCAACACAAATGTCTGGTTACCCTGCATCCCATGCCCCATCCTAATACATGAACTGGATAACATTATTCCCACAAATATGGCCCACTTCCGTTATGACCAGACTAGGCCATATACAAGGGATAATAATGGGTCACGACCACGACAGACAGTACATTTTATCACAAAGTCAGTACACTTTGCCTATAGTGTGTGCAATTTCATATTTTTGATATTATAACAAGTGAACATATCACTTTCTGTGATTGTCATTGTTCCAAATAAGTCCATGATATTAGTGTGTAGTATTCTCTTTAATGATTATGTGCGATCGTGGGAAAACATTTTGAACCCCGCCTTCTGGAATTTTTTCTTTTCAATGAACATTTTGGTCACCATTTTTCGATATATATATAAAGCCTAGTTAGTGACTCGATATAAAATAGATGTTTGTTGCTTCAGATTATTCGCAAACCTTTGCTACTCAAGGGGCAAACTCCAAAGTGGAATGGCCAATTTTTATTGCCAATAAGGGTTTATCCTATTATGGTGGTGAATGTGTTGCTTCTGGGGTTTTGTGGCTCATGCACCATGGGTAGATTTATATCCCTCTGAAAGAAAGTGACACATCGGCATGTATACTTATGGCATTGTCCTTTAATGTGTGTTTCTGTGTCTGTCCCTTTGGTCCCAAGTACATGCTGAACAGAATTCACATGTGTTAATAGCTGCACAGCCAGAACACACTACACAAGTTGGGTGACTGTTGGTAGCATTCTTCCAGTATTTGTAAAGTTTACAACTATAATTTCACATGGTCTAATCTGTAAGACAAATAGAGCAGAACATATATATCTGCTGTAGCCCTGCACCTGTTTTTGAACTCAATGTCAGTGCAGGGCTGTACCTTATAAATATGATTACCTGGAAAATGGCACACTAGCAGATGCCAAAATGAAGGCTATTGAGCATCAATATATGATATTAATTAACCATGTTACCTGTAGGACAACTCAATGAAGACCTGTACAGGTAAAATCACTGAAGCTAGGCACATGGATGCCGAGATTACAATTGATCTAGAAAACTTACTTGTATGTACCTGGTCATAGCAGAATTACAGATATTAAGAGTTTTCTATAGCACAAGCCTGAAATGCACGCACATACAATATATGACTATACCCATAACTATGTGAGGTGTCACATAGGTTACCCATGCAATTACATCAATACTATTAAGTTTGTGATGACTGAAAAAGTGATAAATTTGTAAAGGCAGAACCTTGTCATCATAGGAAGAAAGAAAAGTTGGAAATATTAGATGGATTATGCTTCCCTTTTAAAGTCAAGATATTCATGGGACTTGCCACCAATCCCTGTGCCAAGGAGAGATCACCTTTACTGACTGCCACCTAGGTGGGCAGGTAACTTTTAGCTTTTATATCTAAACGTTTTAATCTGGGAGGACTGGATTTGTGAGGTAGTAGTAATTCTCCTAAGATATTATGATTGGGTAACGTATTTCAATAATAAATTACTAGAATGTCTTTAACATATTAAAAAGATGACCTGCAGACCAACAAAGATAATATTAGATGCCAGAATAAGAATATGGAAGAAATAAGTATGTTACATGTTTTGGCTCTTACAAAACACAACAAGAAAAAATTGAAGACAACAAGCTTTGTAAAATTCAACAAATAATTTATTTCCCTAGAAAAATATGAGAAAAATGAGAAAAAGAACTTACAGCTTTATGAATAAAATCCAAAATTAATCCAAGAATTAAAAAATACAAGTCTGATTATTAAAAAGTGCTAAATGAAACTGAATTTAAATCCTGATGAAATCCAAAATGGAAGGCAATGACATATGCTGTGGTCAGCATCATACTGATGTGTCAACAGTTCTTTGTTGAATCACAGAAAACAATATTCCAGTTTTGACTTCTGTGTAAATTTTGATAAATGTCTTTGTCCAAGAATTAACTTAGAGCACTAGTATTTCCTGGGAAAACAAACAAGAAATCCTAATAATTTGAAGAAAACAAAATAATTAGCCCAAAACTGGTCACAACATAAAACACTTTAACTTTTTGAGTCTTAAGGCAAGAATAACTATTCTTTCTCAAAACATCAGTTAAAGTCTAACTACAACGCAAAACAGATTCACATATGGAGGTCACGTGTTCATCCTTCTGGGAAAACCAAAAGTTTGTAACAATAAATACATGTTATTTGTCACATACTCCAAGAATGGCCTGAGAAAGAATAAAAAAGAAAATATAAAATAGTTGTTTGCCAAAAACTATCACTGGTTCTGAATCAAGGTCAGAAACTAAGTCAGCATTAGATATATTATATATTCAGAACTGAACTCTTATTCTTGAAAATATCAAATCCAGTAAACAAAGTTACCTTATAATAGCATCTAATGGAATAATAAAAAAATTAAAACTAACAAACAAGCAATTAAATTACATCAAAAATAAATTAAATATACATAACAAGTATTTGTATCATCTCATCTGCAGAAAATGTCTCAAACCCATTTAATGTCACAAAAGTCTATCAGTGGTTTCTTAAAATTACGTCTGTATTTTGGGCCACCTATCCAAAGTTTGTTGACATAACACTGACAACTTCAATGAATCAAACTAAGTATGCATTCATGTGGCTACTTCTATCTTAATTGAGACTCAACTCAGCTGAACTGCCCACCCCCACTCCTGCAAATAAGCCATAGTTTGCAATGACTGATGCAAAGTCAGAACTCTTGGTGCTTTAACCTTTAATCTCTAATAGGACAATCTCATCTTGGTGCCTTAACCTTAAATCTCTAACAGGACCACCTCATCTGGGTGTTTTTACCTTTAATCTCTAACATGACCATCTCATGTTGGTGATTTTACCTTTCAACTCTAACATGACCATCTCATCTTGGCACTTTTACCTTTAATCTCTAATAGGACCATCTCATTTTGGTGTTTTTACCTTTAATCTCTAACATGAGAACCTCATCTTGGTGCTTTTACATTTAATCTCTAATAAGACCATCCCAACTTGGTGTTTAAACCTTTAATCTCTAACATGACCATCTCATCTTGGTGATTTTACCTTCAATCTCTAATATGACCATCTTATCTTGATGTTTTTACCTTGAATCTCAAACGTGACCATCTCATCTTGGTGCTTTCACCTTTAATCGCTAATATGACCGCCTCATCTAGGTGCTTACATTAATCATAATAATTCCTTGATGCAAACTGACATTTAAAAGTTTAAAAGAAGGCTGGGCTGATGCTGGACGGACATCAGAATACCAACTGATGCAGAGTAAAGATAATATGACTGATATTATCTTGCCTTCTGCTACATTTGTTGCAGGTGAGACAAAATGGTAAATAAAGGTTAGTATCACTGGCTTTCTATTCAGTGCTGCATGTTGACTTAAATGACTTACATCCCCCACCTGTATGTTTTACAAACTGGTAGGTTCTATCTTCATCTGGAATTGTTTCTGCCGATTCTGATGGGTCTCCTGATGACAACTCACCTGAATCTCTCTGAAATTAACAAAATGGGATATATGAAATATGGGTCAAATGAGCCTAATTTGTTTTAAGGGTGTAACACATACACATTCTTACAAAACCTACTAAATGGGGACATATGATTTTACCATCAAAATGGAGACATTTTTATTTGTAACAAATTATGGGCGATAATGACCTGTTTTACTATGCATTTGATATATACATGTCATTTGTAATTGATTTGTGGTTGATTTCCAAGAAACAATGTATCATAATCTTTACCATCAGAACATCATAAATTATACAGTCAAAAAGGGGACATTCCTAAAGTATGTATTTTGATTCCAAAATAAGTATTAACCCAAATATGAGCATAATCTCATCTGATGCACATAGTTCTCTTCCATATTAACTAAACTGAAATATCATGCTGAATTTTTACGTCATGTCCAATGTAAATATAACTAAAAATGTATGCCCAGGAGTTTGAATTGTCAGAATTATATGAAAATATAGAATGTATTTCTTTTCCTAAAATGAAATAAAGATTTGCATGCAAGTCTTCAGTTAAAATATTTGTATTGGCACGAATATATTTTAAAACTTAAAATGTCAATAAAAAAAAAATTTTTTTAACCTCTATGTACTAAAATGTGCCACTTGAATGCTGTTGTTATTGTTGTTGTAGGGTTTAATGCCATTTTTCAGCACACGATAGGCTATACATGGCGGCCAGTATTAATGGTGGAGGAAGAACCCGGGAAAAACCCCGGAAAGAACCACCAACCCACGAGAAGCTTCTGGCAAGCTTTCTCACATACCCACATTGGCTGAATCTAAGACTCGAACCCACACAGACAGAGGTGAGATGACAGTGATCTGTAACAGAGCACTTTTGACCACTCAGCCACTCGGGGCCCCCACTTCAATGCAACCCCCTTTATTAAAAAACGATGCACGATAAGATCTCTTTGATATGAAACACATCAAAAATGTTTTTAAACTGTCTCAATTCAGCAGAAAACTGGTCGTTTTTTTAATAATTCATATGAAAATGTACCCATTTTGTAAGTACCATATCATGGCTGTACTATGCAAAAATTCCATTTTTGTATGTACCTTGCTATTAGTTCACATGTATGAAAATGAACTCATTTTGTATGCACCAAATCAAGTTTTTTTAAATCTACCATATCAAGAATGTGTGTTTGATAAAGTCCCCAAATAGCATGTATTATATCAAGGCTATGTGTGCGAAAATGTCCTCATTTTGCATTTATCACATAAATGATGTGTATACATAAATGTCCTTATTTTTCATGTTCCACTTCATTGTTTTATGAAAATATTCCCAATTTTTTGTGTATCACTTCAGGAATATGCATATGATAATGCCCGTTTGTATATGACGCTTACAAAATGCATGAAAAAGTCCATGTCTTGCATTTAACACATCAACCAAGCATGTAAAAAGCTGTCTTCATTTTGTATATCTGCACTGCTAGTGTGAAATGATCTTCATTCTTTATGTAAAGGTTGTATGTTTAAAAATGTATACTTTTTGCATGTTCCATGTCCAGGTTGCTTAAAGGAAATGTCCCCGTTTGGTATGTATCAAAATATGGTCATGTATACATTTAATGTTATCAATTAGCACTATTAAAAAAAACACTGTTTATGTAAAAGTGTCTCCACTCCATATGTCAAATTTGTGCTCTTGAAAATGTTCTTGCTTGCTTGGTTGTTGTTGTTGTTGTTGTTGTAAGGTTTAATGCCATTTTTCAGCACACAATAGGCTATACAAGATGGCCAGTATTAATGGTGGAGGAAGAACCCGGGGAAAACACCGACCCACGAGAAGCTACTGGCAAGCTTTCTCACATACCCACATTGGCCAAATCCAAGACTTGAACCCATGCAGACAGAGGTGAGATGGCAGTGATCCATAACAAAGAATGCTTTACACCACTCGGCCACTCGGGACCCCTTCTTGGTTGGCGTGAGCATCTTAAAATGTTGTGTTTGAAAATCTCCCAACCTAATAGTTGTGCATATTAAAAAAATTAAGTTAATTAATTAATCTCAATGTTTGTCTCAAGCTGTATACTCTATAACCCATATTGTACCCATCAATCATACACAAAAATAAAAGGAATTAAAGGCTCTTTGAATAATACCTAAGATATACAAGGTATTTTTTAAATAGCAAGTACAAACAGTGAGGAAACCCAAGGAAATTCTTTTTCTACAAAATTCTAACCCTATGCAAAATACAAAACTGTTGAGAACCACCATAACAACATTTCAGCATTCTGAACGAACAGCACTAGAATAAAACTATGAACTGAGTCCCATTCAGTCATAGGAACCACACTAAATTCATACATGAAAACATCCCTCTTGAATCTGATATTGGCAAAATATATGTGAAAGTATGTAATGTATAATTAATGGGCAGAAAATAAACACATATTAAGTTTTCTTAGTTCTGCAACATGTGAAACATTGCTCTTTTTATAAACATTGTTTTATTTTGACTCCAAAAGAAAACAATACACCTTGTACCAGTGACAGAATCATTCAATACCGTTCACTTGTATCTTTGAGATCCAACTTTTGGTACTGAAGCATCAACACGGCTTGTTTCACAGACAGCATGATGATTATTTAGTTAATCTTCCTCAATTTTATTCAACAGTATTAATATAAAGCTAACAATGTATCCCCATCACGCTAATATAAAGCTAACAATGTATCCCCATCACGCTAATATAAAGCTAACAATGTATCCCCATCACGCTAATATAAAGCTAACAATGTATCCCCATCACGCTAATATAAAGCTAACAATGTATCCCCATCACGCTAATATAAAGCTAACAATGTATCCCCATCACGCTAATATAAAGCTAACAATGTATCCCCATCACGCTACTTTTAATTATTATTTGTTCAATTCTGTGTTCATAAAAATCCTAATGGACAAGACAGTCATTCACTGAAAGGCAGGTAAGATAAGTTAGAAAAAGATAAAAAATACTGGAATCATGGTAATGTCCTGGTTATTCTCTTCAAATGCTTTCACAATAACCTTAGTACATCCAAACAAATAAAAACTTCATAAGATCATGCCAATCCTTGACGTTAACCAACTGTATTAACCATTTTCCATCCAAAAACCATCTTTTCAATTAATCTACACAAGGTCAGCAGAAATAACAAAAATGCTTCAATAAGTATTATCAAATTATTAAAAAAGTATTTATTTGAATCAACTGAAACACATATAATCAGCAAATATTTGCAAGTAAAATTAATTATATCTTATATAATGACTTTCACCACAACATGTATTCTGCAAGAAATACTATATTTCTCTTACAAAATCCTGGAAAATCAAATTACATCTATTCAGTAATATAGAGAAAATTTAGGATTTTTAACATGTATTTCATGTGAAGTACTTAATGTTTTTTGTGTTTACATCAGATAATTTTAGATTTTATCCTTGAACACATCCTGCAAAACAAATCATTTAAAATGTCAATAATAGAGTATGAACCAATGACTAAGGATACATCTTATGACAGAAGTTCTAGGATCTGGTGTTAGTTATATTTTCACCTTTCATTGCTGGCATTCTGGAACTAATTAATACTGCAGGTTCCATCCATCTTTGGTAGACCCTCATTTAAAATCTTTGGGTTTTAACTGGATATTCATAAAGTATCTGACTAAAGTACTGAATTTTCTATACAAATAATGCCAGTCCTAAAATCAATTAAATAATCAATAACTTTACCTTGGGTATGAATGACTAAAGCAAATCAAAGTCGTAGATAAAATAATCTAACTTGGGTAAAAATAGGGAAGTTAATAATCTCTTTGTTCATAATCATCAAACAAATTGCAAGCATCCAGATGTGAAAATAATGGATTCATGTTGGTCTCAATATTTTGTTCCTCCCGGAAATGCTAATGAACAAATAATAGGGTTAAATATTGTGTTCTGTTGCAAAATCACATCAAACAATCTTGACTTAATAAAACACTTCAAGCTTACTTGTATCATACAGTCAACGGAAAATGTCATTCAGCCAAGATTCAACATAATAGTTTGATGAAGATCGTTTGTTAACTTTACTTTCTTTAGCATGTTAAAAAATTTCAAGAATATTGTTTGATGGTGTTCTCTACTTCATTTTCATCCTTCTCTCCCAGATTTATGGAATCTAGAGAGTTCCTGAGGCTCAAGCTTTTTCCTATAAACTAAATTAGTAATACATATATACATCATTGTAACTAAATACAAACCTAATTTCAAGAGAGACTGATGCTTAATGGTGGAAATAGTCCAAATATGCTCGTGTATTTATATGGATTTCATTAAAAACAAATTGTGATTTGTTGATTTATTGGTGACATATAACACCTGATAAAATAATATTATTTTACACTGGTTCTGTCATTAATTTTCTTATTTATCCAGTTTGGCTTGTTTATTTTTGTAAGTGCATCTCAATGACAACAAGTAACCCTTCAGATGGATCTGCCTTGTACAATACACCTTGACCTGTCCACAAGAAATGGGCCATTAGTAGCCTAAAAAGGGGGGGATCAACTAATTGTTGAGTCGATTTACATGCAAGTATAAATATTATCTTATTTTTTCCATCAGAGAGAGAGAGAGAGAAAGAGAGAGAGAAACCAAAAAGGTCTAAAGAAAATGCTTCTATTGAAAATTATGTTTGAACTGCCTGTGCATATTCTACGTTTTTAATATTTTGGTGAACTTAAGATTTTTACAAGTTGTTACTTTCTCAACTTTCATGCCATTAAATAAATTCATTCAAGAAAGATGCTAAATTAAAACACTGCCATATTTTCCATACTATCAAAGCTTGGACATATTATTTTAGTCCCAGACAAATAGGAAATTAATACTAAAAAGTGAACAAGATGAATGGAAAAACAGCAAAACAAGACATTATGAATATGAATTATTTTGACTGACTGACCAATTAAGAAAGTGAGAGACAGACTTATACACATTTGTAGCATAATTATTCTCCACTTCTCTCAATAAATTCATCTCAGAACATACTAGTCAGGAGTGATATTTCACTTAATTTGTTAATTACTTTCTCAGATCTGGTCGAACAGTTCATCGAGACATGTACAATAATAAACAACTACTTTAACGGAACAAATAAATTTATTAAAACCAGGTTATTCACACACACACTACAACCAATCAGAGCAGAACGTGCTATCCCTAGATCCTAAGGAAAGTGCTTGATAACATCAACTACTATAATTATATTGCTGATATTTGAGTGTTATCCCTGATATTTGAGTGTTTTATTATTAATTAAGGGCAAGTGAGTGACTAATGAGCAAAATGAAAATATATTTAAATGTAAAAGTGCTGCTGTATATGGATGGCGATTTTATTTGTGCGTGTTTTTTTCTTCTTCAGTCTTCTTGATTTGGGCTGCCTAGTTTCAGTGGTCTAAGGAGGGATATCCAGTAATATTCCTTTTCTTACAGTTACAACACTTTATACTTTTTAAAAAAAACAGTGATGATATGGCTTATCCATTTGTAAGTCAATAAAAATAGATACACAGCATCGCTGCTCAAGCTGAAGCCAACTAGTTAAAACATAAAACATTTTCAAGCTTTGATTCCAGTAGAAATAATTATGTCAACTTTTCTAATACTAATTCTTTTTGTGTTTTTTGTTTGTCTTGTCTCTGTTTTGTGTTTGCCTTTGACAAAGACTCATTTAGAGTTGAATGTGCTTAGGCTAGTGAGAAACTAGTTTCACGCTGTTCATTGCCATTTTATTGCATTTATCATAATTAATCCTGACAAATAAGATCCTTTGCTGGATCAAATAAATTTTAAAGGACTGTTATTCACCATATGATTAGTATTCTTTAGATAATTTTTTTTTTCTACTGGCTCAATATTAACAATAGGTGGAATTTGGCTTTAACAATAACGCAGGTAATTGGAGAAAAGAAATGGTATCATTCTTTGGTTACCATGTAGACTATTCGTTATTATGTTTCTGAATAAACTAAATTCTATGTTGATATTTTCCAATGGATTTATTATCCAAGTGTGAAGAATGGCTCATTGTTAAATAAAAGAAAAAACTTGCAGATGAATGGCCCATTATAAAACTGCATAATATCTGCATGAAACCCTTTATTCAGTTTTCTTGTGTTCCGGATCTAATTTGGCAAAATGTGTAATGAACGTTGGACCAGCCATTAATAAACACATACATTAATGTTGCTCTGTGTTAAAAAAGAAAATATATGATAAATAATTGTCCATGTTTACAGACCTGCAGTGAGACTGCACATATGTGTATGTTTTTGTTAAAGTGGACACCAATGCTAATGTTGGTGGCAAGTACAACTCAGTAATTCTACCCTTCATCATACAGGTGAACTAAAATTAAAAACATTAATCTGTGCATGACTTTTATTGAACTTCCAATTTAAAACAGGCTTTTCATTGCAACTTCTGTCCATATATCTTAGTTTTCAACACTGTTTCCACTGCATTATGTAATTCAATACAGAGATGTTGAATAACCAAATATTCGTGATGGTAACACTTTAGCAAATTTAGTAAGTGAACTAATGTCTGCTTCAATTTTATTCAAGTAATAATGTTATGACATCATAATGCATTTTGTAAAGACCACAGATTATCCAGGCCTAACATCATAAAACCTGACTCCATTCTGTACTCAAAACTAATCTCACCAATCTAAAATCTCCATAAGTCAATTTCAAGTAATATTTACATGCCTTGCATAACATTATTACTCAAAATTTTGAGTAAAGTTTTATGATAGATAAGCCAGGCATAGTAACACATTGTTGTTGTTGTTGTAGGGTTTAATGCCATTTTTCAGCACACAATAGGCTATACATGGCAGCCAGTATTAATGGTGGAGGAAGAACCCAGGAAAACCCAGGAAAGAATCACCAACCCACAAGAAGCTACTGGCAAGCTTTCTCACATACCCACTATAGCCACATCCAAGACTTGAACCTACGCAGACAGAGGTGAGATGGCAGTGATCCTTAACGGAGAGCACTTTAGACCACTCGGGGCCCCATAGTAACAAGTGGGTAGGTGAAATTCAGATGTTACTGTAGTAACAAGTGAGTAGATGCAATTTAGATGTTATTATAACAGCAAGTCAGTAGGTGGAATTTGGATGTTATTATAGGAGCAAGTCAGTAGGTGGAATTTGGATGTTATTATAGTTGCAAGTGAGTAGGTGGAATTTGGATGTTATTATAGTAACAAGTGAGTAGGTGAAATTTGGATGTTACTATAGTAACAACTGAGTAGGTTGAATTTGGATGTTATTATAGTAACAAGTGAGTAGGTGGAATTTGGATGTTACTATAGTAACAAGTGAGTAGGTGGAATTTGGGTGTTATTATAGTAGCGAGTAGGTGGAATTTGGATGTTATTATAGTAGCAAGTGAGTAGGTGGAATCTGGATGTTATTATATTAACAAGTGAGTAGGTGGAATTTGGATGTTACTATAGTAGCAAGTGAGTAGTTGGAATTTGGATGTTACAATAGTAATAAGTGAGTAGGTGAAATTTGTATATTGTTAAAGTAACAAGTAAGTAGATGGAATCTGGATATTGAATCAAGAAATATGTGTTTTTTTCTACTGCTTTTTACCAATAATTGTGTTACAAACAACACATTCTTTTTTAGAGGTGATCAATATTATCTGCAGATTGTAAACCTCCTTTTGTTGGAATTGAGCAATCAAACATTTCATTTGTGTTTACATGGTAATGCATGCTAGAAGACTTCACTTTTGTATTTACATGGTACAGCATTCCAGAAGACTTTCAACTTCTGTGTTTACATGGTACAGTATGCTAAAAGACTTCACATTTTTGTTTATATGGTATAGTATGCTAAAAGACTTCACATTTTTGTTTACATGGTATAGTATGCTAGAAGACTTCACATTTTTGTTTACATGGTATAGTATGCTAGAAGACTTCACATTTTTGTTTACATAGTATAGTAAGACTTCACTTTTGTCAAAAAAAGGTATAAAACCCTTAAAGAACATCAATAATGCTGATGCTGATCATGCAGGTTTTGCCCTCAAACTATTCCCTCATAGGGACTGCAATCATCTTCCATAATAATTAAATTCAAAATTAATAAAAAAGTATTAAACATACAAAAATCCCTGTCTCCAATGGATCAAGATTAATCTGCATTATACAGTACCACTATAAATGTACACTTCTGCACAATAGTAATTTTCCTAAAATGTTCTCTTGCTAATATCCCAAAATCAAGGTTCTGCCAACATTTCAATTTGCTAAAATGTCAAAACGAAGGATTTTACATTTTCCATTGCTAATATGTCAAAATGAATTTGCCAAATGGGTGATAAACAGTGTCACATAGTACACCAGCACCTCATTTTTGAAGCTTCAGAATCACAAATGGTCACTGTGGTCTAATTCTGTAAAGTCATCGCTGTTCAAAGTTTTACTATCAATAAGTTTTCAACTATATCATCTGATGTTGAACTTCAACTTAAATGGGAATGAAAATAATGTTAACAGTAGATAACCTTGCCTTACATCTAAATATTTTTCACATAAAACCTGCCTGAAAGCTATCAGAGTATTAATACTTATTTGGTAGTATTTCTGAGTCACGCTTCACTGAGTAATAATACTTTTTTCTCTGAGTCATGCATCACAGAAAGTCTATCAAAGGTAAAACCTTCTATTTATAAACTGTTTCTTACAAATGAGGTTCTCAACTGAAGTTCCAGTCTGTAACATTTCTCTTTATATTCATCTAGTTCAGCCTTCAGCTGGTGGTTTGCCTTGAAGAGATCAGATGTCTTTGTAATTTCTTCCCTATATTTCTTGTGTTCCTCACTACGTGAAGACTCGAGCTAAATAATAACAAAATATATGATATAATAATAATAATCATAATAATAATAATAATATTAAAGGGTGTGGGTCAATGGACATGAAAAGGCAGAATAACTTTAACTCAATTAAATATTATATTGTCATCTTTCATGTGAATGTGAAAGATGTTCATGACTAGGTTCTATCAATATGGTCTGGCAGTTTTTGTAAGTCATTATATAAAGATATTTTCATATCTTAGCTATTAACAGCAGTACTTGATGAAAGACGAGAATCATTTGTAGGTTTTTCTATCAAATGCCACACCATTGCTAGGGGAGCCATTCCAAACACAACTCTGGGAACATTTTTACTATGTTCAGTGCTAAAGAAGAATCCAAAACAACTTTTCCATCTGGTTGCAATAGAAGCCACAACATTGCTGATGTGTTCCAACCCAGACAAATTCTGGTTAATATAACGAAAGAACTATTCCTATCAGGTTTGAGGAAAACTGGTTCAACTGTTCAAGAGAAGAAATCAAGAACCGTTTCTTCATCCGGTTGCTATTCAAGTCACACATAAGGAGACACCCTCCACCAGAAACGCTATTCAAGTCACACATAAGGAGACACCCACCACCAGAAACAATTCTGTCAGAGTATTATGTTCCAACTTAAAGAAACATTCCTTCCAAGTTTGATAAAAACCATTTTCGCTAGCCAAGGTTCCGATAACACTATCTACAACTCAGCGTATCGAACAGACATTTCTGTGCTTTGGGTCTGTGATTTTTCACTGGATGCGGTGGCAAGCCTTTGCATCCAATCAAAATTAAGTTGTTAAAACTTGAACACTGTTCCTACGTGATCAAGTTAAGGGGAGCACATAACTTGAATGGACTGATAAATAAACAATTTTCCACTGCCATCCCATGTTTACACAAATACCTTTCACTCAAATACACCTGTAATGGCTTCCCTTTGGTACATAGAGATACTTTTGAAGTTAGACTCACAATTGAAAGTATCCATTTTAGGTCAATTGCCTCCACTGTTTTTGGCTGATGTACAGTGCACAAAGCTATTGGTTAGTGGGCTTAATATACTAAGGGAGGCAACACATGAAATCCAATAGATGTTGCTAGGACAAAGCACCAGTATAGCTGTTCTATCCACCAAGGCGTAGATAGGGTTATTGGAACCTTGGCTTGCGAAGAGGGATAAAAACTGGCTGAGTCAAATTAAAGAAGCTGAAAACAGGCTTCCCATTAAGGATGACACTGTTGCATAAATATTCCTAACAGGACATATCGTAAGGAACATCCCATTCAAACTTGATCCAAACAAGCTGAAAATAGCAATACTGAAAAATGATAAACAAAGGACAATTTACACAGGTCAAATTCTGTTAAGAGCATGAAATTACATAAGATCTATAAACAGATGCATACATACATGTTGATAATTATGAATAATAATCTCAATAATAAGACTTAATGGCACCTTTGGATTAATTCAAATTGGCTGATGGGGTTTGGACTGTTTTAGAAAAATTCAGTAACTTCCCACTGGTTGGGCTAGGTCACATGAATAGGAAATTTTGAGGCGAAATAAGTAGAAGGTTCTGTCACATGGGGTATAATGTGAAACACTGTTACAACAGAAGGTGTATAAAAGGAAAGAACTAAGCAATGAGATTCTTTCCAATTTTGGAGTCATCTTCATTTATAGTGCTCCTGTTGTAAGTCTGCAGATGTGCTTTTTTTATATTGTACTTAGAGATATTATTCAAGATTAAAAAGATCTGTTTGGACTGTTCGGTGGAAAAAGAAAGTGCTCATTAACTAATGTAAATTATTCAAAGGAGTTTTAGATGATGCCATTTTGACAATCTTGGCAGACCAGTACATTTCCAGTTTTTAAATTTATATGGAACTTTTAATTCTTTTGGACTTTCATAGAAGATTATTTTGGATTCAAGTTCTTCTCACATTTTCCTTTGATAATTAAACTTTTTCTTAAGTTTTACAAAACCTGTTGGTTTTGCTTCTTTCTGTTACTTAGTTTTTAACCACATAGTTGTAAAAATATGTATCACTTTGAAATCACATATTCTCATCCATTTTGTAGATTTTCTGTCGATTGGATGTTGAAATAATTCTACATGACACAATAACATACTGTATCACTACAAAACAACAGTGTGTTGCATCCGACCACTTGACACACTACTTACTTCCAGTTCCAAACTGCCGCTACCAAACAACATACTGTGTCACATCTAAAGCATCTGGTTCCAGACTGTGCCTCTATCATATTTACCACCTGACTCTAAAACACAAAATCCAAGTCTGGTTCTAAACCTTTATTTTCACTTGCAAAAAGTGCTACCACTTTGATACATCACATGAACACATTTTGGTAACCAGTAACTTATTTTTCTGTGCAAGATTTAACTTAGCTAAAACATTCTGGCCTGAGAGGGCTGGATTTGAAAGACAGTAGTTGTTTTCTTAAGGTATTATGATTAGGTAATGTATTTGGAGACGAAATAACAGATTAATCATGTAATAAGTAACATCTGGCCATAGTAAACAATAAAACGTCACTATATTTGACATTTATATACATCTGACCTCACAGTAGTGAGCCAAAAATTGCACACATGGTTAATAACCAACTATGATGAGTTTCAACAAAGATATTTGGTAGGCAATCGAGCTGCTGTTATGTATATTTAATTTAATTGCTAGGGTTTTTATTCCTTATATGCTGTGGGTTATGTAGAATTGCATTCTGTAGCTGACCTTGTCCAAAATCAAGTCCATTGTCTTGTTGACCAGAACCATTATTTTAATTTTGTAAACAACCAATACATAGTTAATATTTTCTTTATGAGTGTGGGTTTAATATTAGGATCATTATCAATAAAAGTAAACATATTTACCTTGGTATGAGTCCAGGACATTGTGTTTACCATGTTCTTTATCATCATATTAGTAACAGAATCTACTAGAATGAAAATTTCCATTGAGAATTTTTTAAAATAGAAAATGCTAATGTGACCAATGTCAAGTAGAGGGCTTTACAATCTTGTTTACTGGGAAAATCATTTATTCTTGAGATATCACCTGAGCAGAATCAGCTGTATTACTGTTTTGTTTTTAGCTTGATTTTGAATGAATTTATTTATAATTCAAATTATTCTTCTCTGGAATACAAAGTGGTCAACAATATTCTTGGAAGGAGGCATTAACTCAGTGAATTCAGACAAGAAAACCTTGGATTATATTACTGGGATCCAACAAAACACTGTTGGTACATCAATACAATTCAGGCTTTTGGTACATTAGTGCATTACAGACTACAACAAATAGGTACATTAGTACATTAGAGAGTACTGGCCACTACATCTTCAGCATTGGAAATTATTTGGAATACCGTTCAAGATAATCCAGAATTTTATTAACCAGGACTTGCGTTAGTAATTCTAGGATTATTTGGGATTTAATTTGCAACACTGCAAGTTCTTTTTTTTAAATATACACTTGGTTTTGTTTTTGTTGAATTTTACAACACTTGTTGCTTCTCACTCATTTCTATTACTTACTTTAAGAACATAGTCATAATGGCTACAATGACAGGCCATATCTGTAATATAACAAAATCATGACAAAAGTACAGTCTGGACACAAAATCACACCCCCCTTTGTAATAACCTGCATCTCTGAACTTGAGGCCTGACCATGGTATGCAACATGTGCTCAATTTATAGCCAGTGTTTCACTTATGTGTTTTCAAAGCCCATGATGTATGTACGGATGAAGTTTCATCAAAATGTCTCTTCCAAGTGCAAAGTTCTAGCTGGAAGGATTGACAGGTTCATTCCTGCATACTTGGAAAACTGTTCATGATAATCTAGACAGCAATGTCACTTTTAAAACCAATTAAAAATAATTAACTCTAGAAACATTACCAATTTTTGGGACTTAATACATTAAGACATCCAAGCTTGTAGCAACACACATGCTAATATTATTTTCTCCCACCCGCACATACAAAAGATTAAATGTAAACAAAAATATGCTTCAATAAAAAACAAACCTTCATCTTTTCTTCCTCCAGTGTAAGGATATTCTGGTAGTATCTCTCTTTCTGCACTTTTGCGTCATCTAGACTGTTCTGCAGATTCTGAAGTTGTTGGCCATGACGAGCTACATTTTTGTTTGCCTGTGGGGATAATAAAACCAAAAATCATCGCTGTAGAAAACATTCCAGAGATTGACCTAACAGTCCAATCTCGTCAAGAAACAAAAAAAAAATGTTACAAATAATTTGAAACTGAGGTCCCAGATGCAAAATATTTTGAATAAATTACATGATCTTTAAAAAGTGAAAATGTATCCTTCAATGGAACAGAAATCATGCAGGCAATAAAGTACCGTATATACTCACTTATAAAATGAGCCCTACTACAAACTGCACAGATCCAGATCTGCCATCACATAATGCACCAGCAGATCTGGGCCTGTGCAGTTTGTTAGGAGTAATCAACAGAAGAAACAGCACTGGCCCCAATATGCAAGTACATTATATTATGGCAGATCAGGATCTTTCCTGTTTGTAGTCTGACTCGACTTATAAGTGAGTATATATAGTAAGAACAATACACTGCTCCTTCTTTATAATGATGTCCATGAAACTTGACACATTATGAATGAGGGAGTCTTATAATGAGATATGTTCCAATAAGTCTGTGTCCTGATAGTGCAATAAAATACAAAAATGAAAGGGGGGGGGGAGGGAAACTTACTTTAATTACATAATATTTTACCTGTTACTATTGCATTGCTTTCCTTCTCCAGGATGCTAAGTCCCTGGTCCAAGCTAAATATTCCCTCCTACAACTGCTAATTGGAGGCCCAGAATTGATAACAACTTTGTCCCAGTCTGTTTCCTAAGTAGCCAACATAAAGAATATCCACCTCTTCTGATTACCCATATGTCCTGGTTATTAAAGAATTGAATCATAGTTGCAAGTTCAAAATGTCTTCAAGTAACACTGAGTGAGAAACTAAACCAAGTATTCTTTAGGGCTTCAAGCCATTTTTTTTACTTCAGAATTATAAAGATTTCATAGGACATTTGTTCTAATAAGAAAAGGCTTTGTTGAAAAATATGGATTTTTTGAAGATATCTTGAAAAAATATGGGAAATAATGATATGCAAATATTACCATTTAAACACTACATTTTTGAGTCTATGAACACACTACAATGAAATAGGAACATACAGACAGATGTACATATGGCTGAATGGGTGGACAACATCATAACATAATATAGGGATGTTTTTGTACAATGCTGCAATTCTGTTCAGCTTTTTTTTATTTTTATAAAAACTGTTTATACCACATAATGCAACTTGAAATGACATATTCAAGCATAAAAATGGGCTTCATCATGCAAGTAACAAAGAACTATGAGCATAACAGAGGTGTACCTAATGAACATCCATTCTACATGTAAAACTCCAATCAAATGTGCTTAAATGAACCTACTCTACATACATTGCTTTTGAGTCAGATCCAACTGTGAACTGCATAGACCCAAATATGCCATTGCATAATGTGCTGGCAGATCTAGGGCTATGCAGTTTGTTAGCAGTAATCACATAATGGCAGATCTAGGGCTATGCAGTTTGTTAGCAGTGATCACATAATGGCAGATCTAGGACTATGCAGTTTGGTAGCAGTAATCACATAATGGCAGATCTAGGGCTATCTATGCAGTTTGGTAGCAGTAATCACATAATGGCAGATCTTGGGCTATGCAGTTTGCTAGCAGTAATCACATAATGGCAGATCTAGGACTATGCAGTTTGTTGGCAGTAATCACATAATGGCAGATCTAGGGCTATGCAGTTTGTTAGCAGTGATCACATAATGGCAGATCTAGGACTATGCAGTTTGGTAGCAGTAATCACATAATGGCAGATCTAGGGATATCTATGCAGTTTGGTAGCAGCAATCACATGATGGCAGATCTTGGGCTATGCAGTTTGCTAGCAGTAATCGCATAATGGCAGATCTAGGGCTATGCAGTTTGTTGGCAGTAATCACATAATGGCAGATCTTGGGCTATGCAGTTTGTTAGCAGTACTCACATAATAGCAGACCTAGGACTCTGCAGTTTGTTAGCAGTAATCACATAATGGCAGATCTAGGGCTGTGCAGTTTCTTAGCAGTAACCACATAATGACAGATATAGGGCTATGCAGTTTGTTAGCAGTAATCACATAATGGCAGATCTAGGACTATGCAGTTTGTTAGCAGTAATCACATAATGGCAGATCTAGGGCTATGCAGTTTGGTGGCAGTATTCACATAGTGGCAGATCTTGGGCTATGCAGTTTGTTAGCAGCAATCACATAATGGCAGATCTAGGACTGCAGTTTGTTAGCAGTAGTCACATAATGGCAGATCTTGGGCTATGCAGTTTGTTAGCAGTAATCACATAATGGCAGATCTTGGGCTATGCAGCTTATTAGCAGTAATCACATAATGGCAGATCTAGGGCTGTGCAGTTTGTTAGCAATGGTCACATAATGGCAGATCTAGGGCTATGCAGTTTATTAGCAGTAATTACATAATGGCAGATCTAGGGCTATGCAGCTTGTTAACAGTAATCACATAATGGCAGATCTAGGGCTATGCAGTTTGTCAGCAGTAATCACATAATGGCAGATCTAGGGCTATGCAGTTTATTAGCAGTAATTATATAATGGCAGATCTAGGGCTATGCAGTTTGTTAGCAGTAATCACATAATGACATATCAGGGTATATACTGCTTACTGCTGAAATTAACTTATAAGCTAGTACATATTGTAACTGAAGAACTGAAAGGATGCTACCCAATAATGGCTACTTACTGACACCCCCACTCCCAATTGTCTTGATATTTTGTGTATTATATGTATATGGTGGTGTTATTTCATTTCTGTGCTGATGTACTGGTTGCCAAGTTAACAGCATGCTGATCGAAGATTAAAATAACATTACAAATGTACAGAATTTCCATGTATTTATTTTCACATAAAAAATCCTTAAATTTTGTCAGCAAATTAAAAATGTTTGCATCAATATATTTATCATTTTTATGCCATCAAGTTGTATATTAAGATTCAAAAATGTAAAAAAAGGAAGAAAACAGGATGCTAGGAGTCAACAATACATATGTCCCAAAATTATAAGTGAACTTGAAAATGTCTCAAGTTTTAAAAAAATTAGAGCTGAAATAAGTTTGCATTAAAATTAAACAAATATAAAAATGTAAATTTAAAAGAAATATGATTGCACCTCATGTGGCAATCAAACTGCTTTCTCCAACAAGCACCACACCAACTGAGCTAGAATTATGTCAGACCTTTGTAATTCATTGAAAGCTACATACAAGGGGTATTTTGTAAGTTCTGAATATTTTCTTACAACTTTTTGTTTCAAAGAACTTGTCAGCAAATTTAATACCAATTGACAGACATAATAAAAATTATGTAAAATATGCAGCAACAACTGCAGATAAATGCATTTGACATAGCATAGGTAAATGACAGTGACGAAAAAGTATCAAAAATCAAAAAAGGACAAAAATTCTGCTACTGAGCAAAGAGTGTACTGTAAAATCCAGGCACTTATAGGGTACTCTCCATCCTATATCAAGGCCAGCTTGGATAAATTTATGGATGTAAATCTTTGTCCTAAGCTATAATTTTGAGGGGGCCCTAAGTGGCCGAGTGGTCTAAAGCACTCTCTGTCATGAATCACTGCCATCTCACCTCTGTCTGCGTGGGTTCGAGTCTCAGGCTATGCAATTTATATTTTGAAGCAAAAGGCCTGGACATCCAGGTACTAGTGCCTGGCTCTACTCTTATTACCAGACATTTTCATGCTTCCAAAGTGTTACCAAAACTTGCACAAAACAAAATGATTGAACAACCTTTCTGCATTCTGGTACATGAGGTATCCATCTCTTCTATGACAATGTAGCCACAATGAAGTCCACCGTCATCACTAATTTTCCAAAAGACCACAGCATCCACAACTTTTCCACATTCTCCATAGAGCTCTGATTTGGCTCCAAGTGACTGTTTCTATTGAATCCTATTATCAACAATTCACTGAGTGGCAGATGTGAAAGCCACTGTACTGTTGTGCAGCTTTACACTGCATGAACAACATGCCAAGAGTGAATAAAAAACATCATTTTAATAACTCGATAATCAGACTGAGAAAGTGCATAGAGGTGCATGGGGAGTACCTTTAGGGAATTGACTGATACACTGTTCACTAATTAAGAACTTGTTGTACAGCACACCAACATTCAGAACTAATTAAATACCCCCCCCCACATAATATTTACAATGTTACATGAAGTTGAAGATTCTGCTCTGCATCTTATATTTATTTCAAACATACTGTGACAATATGAGAAGAATCCACTATAACAAAATTTTATTAATAAATCTCTAGTGAATCCTCACTCTTATGCCCTTTGTAGTTTAATTTCCTGAATTTACATGGATACTGATAAATAAAAGAGTTTGAAAAGATTTGATCACAAAATGTTTAAATCTTTTATTATATTTCATAAGTACAATCTATACTCATGTACAAGTCAGAACTAACAATAAATTGCACATACCCAGATGAATTACTATATAATGTGTCGGCAGGTCTGACTCCAGCTTCTTAAGAGTAATCAGCAGAACAAAGTACATCCTGACCTACTGGCACATTATGCAATGGCAGATCAGGGTCTATGTTGTTTGCAGATGAAATTAAATTAATAGCAAGCATATTTGGTAAACAAGTTAGTCTATTCACTCATCTTTCTTGTACTTATTGCTTAATTGAATCACTTTCAAATAGCAATATTCAGGTTTAATAAATAACAAAATATGACTTTAATGAGTTTCTCAGAAATCCACAGTGGTATCAATCTAAACTTGTGAGCCTGTGTGCAAGGTAAAAAAAAAGAAGAAAGAAGAAAAGAAAGGTGAAAAAGATTGTTTAAAGCCATCTTAATTTACAAGTACTTGTTTCTCTTTAATGGAATACTGCTAGGAATACAAATAAAGATGTGGAGTACAACTGCAGTCCAATTTCTTGACACTCTGATGCATCAGAGATGGATAAGGTGCAAAAGCTACACAGTAAATTGTACAAAAATATTTATGTATTTTGACACCAGTACCATTTTCCTCCATGACATTTTGACACCAGTAC
The DNA here is from genome assembly GCA_028554795.2 of Sinohyriopsis cumingii. NCBI lineage: Eukaryota > Metazoa > Mollusca > Bivalvia > Unionida > Unionidae > Sinohyriopsis > Sinohyriopsis cumingii. The sequence continues at coordinate 119,946,584 of CM068826.1, read as the reverse complement.
AACATAGTTCATGACAGTCTGACACATGTACCACTTTCCTCCATATTTTGACACCAGTACAACCTTGATCTATGTTTTGACACCAGTACAACCTTGCTCCATTATAATTTTGACACCAGCACAACCTTGCTCACAATACTGACACCAGTACAACCTTGATCTATGTTTTGACACCAGTACAACCTTGCTCCATTATAATTTTGACACCAGTACAACCTTGCTCACAATATTTTGACACCAGTACAACCTTGCTCATGATCTTCTAACACCAGTACAACCCTGTTCATATTTTGACACTAGTACAACCTTGCTCATGATAATGACACCATTACAACCTTGCTCCATATTTTGACACCAGTGCAACCTTGTTCATATTCTGACACAAGTACAACCGTGCTCATGACATTTTGACACCAGTACAATAATGATCATGACAGTTTGACACCAGCACAACCCTGCTCATGACATTCTGACACCAGTACAACTTTGCTCCATGATAATAATTTGAACATAACAGAAACACAATATATACAGATTTCTTTGTGACTCTGCTCTCACATCTAAACTGGAGTTCTAAATTACTAAATGAGCATATATTATTCAATTTGTTATATATGGGATCCATGTCTGACTGCTGCCTTAATATGCAATAGAAATCTATAAATAAAATCTAAAATATTATTGGTTTGTAATTGAATGTCATTTGAACAGTCTTGAGAATTAACAAAAGTGTATTTTTTCATAACAATGAGTAACAGAAAATTCAATACATTCTTTTTTTTGCAAACTGTACATTTTCATTTTGGGAATTTTCAGCACTCAAAATATAAAAAGTTGACTTATTATAGCATTGTGTAATGCAGTGTCCACTTGAAAAATATACAAATAATGTGCCCCAGCCAATAAAAAGACATTTTTGAAACATATTCACCAAGACAATGGTGCCACTTTCAAATTCTCATTATGCTGTGTAAATTGTGCTAGAATCACAACAGAACATGAAAATATGGCAGCTCTTTCTGCTCCTTCTCCTTTATATAGGTGTTAAAATAGAACTGCCTGTCTTGAGGATTTGTACCTACATCATTCTGCAAACTATGTCTACATTGCTCTGGTGCTTCCTGTGTCTACAACAGGTCAATTAAACACTTTAAACTTCTGGACAATATTTTAACTCTTTGACACAGATTCAATAAAAAAAATTAAACAACGGCAAACACACTGATATATTGGAATATGTATCATATTAGTTATTCTGTCATCGTTATTTAAAAACAAATCTTAATTAGGATTAATGTACTTTTTGTACCATTTTGGACATTCAGTAATATATTTTTAGCTCAATATTTTAGAATGTGAAATGTCATTCCCTACAATGAACAGAATCAATTGTAAGTTAAGAAACAGGTTGACATATAGGGTGCTGAATTACCGTAGGACAATTAGTACAGAAGGGCTTTCAATGTGGCAATCAAAATATATGGGGAAGAGAAGAAACAAAGGATATCATTTATCTGAATTCAAAGAGTTCGACATTGAGCCATATTATAACTTAGGGAAATAAGGAATACTATATAAATATAATGTATTCTTTTATATTTTATTGATTGTTTTTCTTCACTTGTATGACAATAACAGGGATTATTAATAAAAGTATTTTACAATGCTAACACAAGCTGACCCTAATGTTCACCATGACCACTGCACACTATTAAACATATAGGCAATCAACAGTTTTTAAAGAGTACTTTTATTTTGATTTTACAAAATAGATTGAGCATTAACAATGGCCATCATAAACTGCTGTGACAGAATTTACAAGGAATGGATTCAAATGATTTTCAACACTTAATTCAATGTTATGATGCATTAGTTGGTGCTAACTTGCAATTAAGAGAAATGCATAAAACGAAATGTAAGAGATAGTAATTTGCTGTACTTTGCCCCAAGATATACAAGAAAGCTTTGGATGATGATATTCAAAGGCACCTGATGCAATTCTTGTGCTCATTTTTTAAATTACAACATTAAAAACAAAAAAATCTATTTTTTCAGAATTTTAAGGTTTTAATCTAAATTTATGTCTGTAAAACATGCATGATGCCACTGCACACAAAATGTTCAAGTCCTAAAAGTTCAAACACCAAGACAAATTCGCAAAATTTCAATAATGGCATCAAACTTCAACCATGCCATATATGTCTGCATATAAAATTAAATGCCAAATATAAGTTGTATACTGTGTACACCCTTCCAAGTCAAGTCCAACTGCAAATAACATAGACTCTGATATGTCATCTAAAAATATGCCAGCAGATCTGGGTCTGTGCAGTTTGCACTTGAATCTGACTTTTAAAGATAACAGTTCGCATAAAACAATGCTACCTTGGGTAGTTCTGCTTAATGCATCAAGCTACATGTCCTAAAAAGTTTTAAAATGTGTTTAAAACAATACAAATGTCTTAAAGGCATCAAAATCTAATCAGGTCAATTCTGGTAATAAATTCATACCAATTTTGCTTTAAAAAATGCTACATTTTATTTGTTTACATTGTGTGGCATTCATAACAGGATGTACTGGTGGACAAAAAGGAAAAATCAAGAAGCTCAGTGGCAAGATGTGTGCTGGAGAGGGAGGAAGGGGGAGATAAAAATAAAATAAAGATATGGTTTAACATCAACTAAATGACCATGTTATCTATCTGTTTCTTCATGCAAACAGTAAATGATTCAATTTCACATGGTTGAAAACTAGGATAAATAATAAATTATCTACCAAAACAGTCCAAAAACTAAAGAGGCATTACAAATTTGAAAGAAAAAATGTACAGTATCTTAAAACTGAGGGAAAAGACAGTACATGTATATCACGTCTATTTGCCAAGGTTCCCAAGATATAACAATGCTGGCCTCATATATTTCAGCTCACGACAGTTTCTCATGCAATTTATTTTTCCAATCTCATGCTGAGATCATTAAATTACTAAATGTTCTCCACTGCTTAAAAATTAAAAAAAGGACACCATACAAATCCAGAGTGGTTATATGATCTTTCCAACAGAAACTACATGTCTGATGAAGATGGTTAAATTTTAATAAAACTGCTTCAATTTTTTTTAACTGCACATTTACAAAAACTATGTGCACCAAAAACAAAATGAATTTTCTTGCAAATAACAGATTTTATTGCCTACCTTTCTAAGCTCCCTTTCTTTTTCATCCAACTCGCTCCTGAGTTGTTCATATTGCTCCATCAATTCCTCATTCTTCTGTTTTTCTTCTTGTAAGTCATGTTCCAGAATGCTGAGTTTTGCTTGGAAGTTTGTTTCACTCCGATTAGGTAGATTCAGATTCTTTTCAGGCTTTACTTCCTTCAAGAATTTCGCCTTTAACATGTAAATTAGAATGAAAACATTTCTTCTGTTATATGGCACTTATGAACGAGTTTGCTAAATTTTCCACAAAAAAAAGAAACTAGGCAAAAATTAAGCTACACTAATACTAACATAAAAAAAAAATTTCAATGATGGAGTAGGACAAAAATTAATTTCTGACAACATATCTATTTGAAAAGATGGACCACAAAAGTTTGGAAATAAAGATAAAAGTGTTGTACTGAATTTCAAATCAATTTCAAGTAACAAAGACAATACTTAAAAACAAAAAATATGCTCATTTATTTTCTTAACTCAGGCATGTCCATACTGCATTGAAAACATGCACACAAAAAAAGTCAAATAAAATTTTTTGCAAAATTAGTTTTAATGGTAATAGAATCTTGGGTATACAAACAGGTTATTAAATTTTATTTATATTGTTCAAGTGATTGCTGAGTAACTGTGCTGAAAAGGTTTTCAGCCAAAAAATTAAAGTAATAAAAAGTGCAAATTATGGATAACACATGAAACAAGAGACTCAAGATGGTCTTAGATTGCTCACCTGGCTGAAACTGTCAAATACACTAAGTAATCTAGATCAGTGAGATGTTTCTATTGAAAACTGTTCCTGTTCAGCAGACTGAATTATTGCGAAATTGCTTCAAACTTTTCAAGTGACTGTATTTTAATCCCTGTTCGATCGTGAATAAGCACCATTTAATATTGGAAGGACTGAATACCAGAATGATGGTGGACCAGCATCTTTTCTTAAACTTTGAAGCCATTCATGCCAGAACGCTTTTTGACAAATTAAGTCAAATTCTAAAGAATTATATTTGTGGAACTTATTATAAGGATTTTCAATTCACATCCATGGAAATACTTGATAGCAGATCAGTGTCATATGATGTGAAAAATGAAAGCCTTTTATGCCTGGATGCTGTCTTGGCAAATCTGTAAAACTAAGTAACATGCATTTGAAAAAGAAACCATTTAAAGATATTTCTGTGGTGTTTTTAGATATGACAGCTATGTTTGATGGCAGATCACCATAATTTGTACAAAGCTGAATGATCTTGCGAGAGAATGCTCCCTGCTAAATTTAGCTGAAACTGTACTGTAGCTTTAAAAGAAGTTTAAAATAGCACTGTTGGCAAATGTCACATGATAGACAGCATGTCATAATAGATGGTCACGTGGCCTCACAGCCAGGTGAGCTAAAAACAGCTGATGTAGCCTCAAAATTTTATCTATATAGGCATGCATATACAGGGTCCACTTAATTCTATTTTCCTAAATCAAGCAGTTTCTAAGTAACTGTGCTAACAATGAAAATATAGCTCAATGAACTATTTTCCCCTGGGAATGCTCCCACTTATGCAAGGAAAAATCTAACCAATATACAAGAAGACAAGATTTCTTGAAATGAAATTATGCTAGGAAACAAAAACTTCAACATTGGGCTTAATGTTTATCAAGATTACTGCAAATGTCAGGCATGCCTGTTGTGACATTTTCCTTACTAATGACTTTTGTAGGGCATTTTTATGGTGTGGACCCAGTCTAAGCAAAGTATCTGTCACAGTTAAAATGTGACAGCCTGGATAATGAAACAGTACACAACCTGCCATTATCCACTATTCTGACCTTGACCTTGAGGCAGCTGTGTGACTATGAATACACTAGATGCTCTCAGGTCAAGACCTATAAAAGGCTAAAGTATCACTACCATATCTGCAATGGTTCAAAACCTATTGCCGTACACTAACTGAAGTCACCGATTTATATTTTCCTTTACTACGATATTGACCTTGAGGTGGGGGGGCATGGCTACAGTATGTGACACTATCATATATAAATGGTTAAAACATCATCAAAATATCTTCGTTGGTTCGAAAGCTATACTCCAGTCAAAGATACAAATCAAAGAAAAGGACACAAGTCAAAAACATATTTTCCCTTGCTGTGATTTCACCTTATGGTTCATTCCACTGTCATGCCTTGGAATAAAAATCATTATATTTTGTACAATGTTATAAAATTGTCCACTGCAGAGAATTTTCTAGTCCTAAGCATTATTTGCAATTTACTTACATATATTTCATGCGGAGGCTTTGGAGGAAGTTTTGGTAAACCTGGTTCCGAGATCCTTTGTGGCTTTCCTGTGATACAGAAATGTATTGTAACAATTACTGGGCATAGCTACTTTCTTACACACTCAGAAATTACAGTCAAAAGCATATTTATGATATTACATTAGAAATTAGTTAAGAGGTTACATCAGAAATTACAGTCAAGATCATACTTATGATTTGCAACATTAGAAATTACATGGACATAATACAAAAATCCCATGGAAAGGTACAGTTATATCAGTGACCAAAAACTTGTGCCCAACTCAAAATGGGGAGTAAAAATTACCAGTGCTTGAATGAATTTTCCAGTTACTCATCTTATCAGGCTAATGCTGATTCAGGACTGACCAGTGTTTCTCTTTATTTTCTCTTATAAGAATATTACTGACTTTGTTCAATGAAAATCCATATTTTATACTGAGGTTTGTTTCCAAACCTTTTGATAAAACTTTGATTATTCAAGTACTTCAATATCAGTCATCAGTACTAATAAATGTCTACTAAAGGAAGAGCAGACTGGTCTAAATTTGTAATTACTTATAACTGGTACAAGAAGAGTCACAAAATAATTTCTAGAAAAATAAACATTTTAGTAAATTATGTCCTCTGATCATATTATTGCTAGAAAAGAAGCTCCACTACCTCTCAAATCCAACAACTGCAGCAAGATAAAAATGCTCGCATTTGCCAAGATGTGTGAGAGGGTTTTACAGTACATTAATAAGGTACATATTCTTGGAGAAACAAAATTTTCTTTAACATCTGCTTTTTCTTTTGAATACACTTCCTGATCACATTAACATTGGAAGAATAGGCAGTAAGAGGAGACAAGTAAGCACCCTTCAAGCATGAATGACTGGATTCCCTATATTTAGGTATAACAGCTCTCCCCACAGCACAACCAATGGTCCTAAAACAGGTGGTAACTATACACAGATGAGAAGAAAATAATTATTTCTTCTTACCAATAAAAATTACAGGTGAATCCAGCAAAAGTGCTAAAGCCATTCCCATGATGTGATGCTAAAATTAACTGGGCCTGGTAGTCGTCCTAGACACAGCCACTGGACCATGTCTGTGCATGCCAGCTCACAGCTTTTATTAAGTCCAAATGTTACAAATGAACACAAAGATTGCAGAGGTCACTCTCATCTAATAAGCTGAAATTCTACTGAGGCTTATCTATTTTCTGAGGCTTCAGAGTACAGCCAGCATATTGCCCATGATGTTTGGGATTATGATGTTACATCCTGTATCCCATGATTCACCCAGAATTAGACCTTTTCTCTATGTATATCAAGTAATGCTTAAGAACATGGGCAGCATCTTGCCATGATATGAATCAAAGAAAGAGAGCATATGACCACTCTCTGACTGCCTGCTGACACCAACCAATGTTAGCTACCAAGCATGGTTGCTTCATTAGGACCATAGATCCATCTGACCTGACATGGAGATAGTTTAATCCATTGAAAGGGCATGCAACCCACTCACTCTGCATTCTGAAGCTAAAGCTATTAAAAAGCATGTCTTCTTGTATGATTGCAGCTTCACTGAGTTATTGGCCAAGAGGATCAAGAGGATCTGAGTACAGCCATATTAAAACCCATTCAAGCTGATCTGAGTACAGCCATATTAAAACCCATTCAAGCTGATCTGAGTACAGCCATATTAAAACCCATTCAAGCTAATCTGAGCACAGCCATATTAAAACCCATTCAAGCTGATCTGAGTACAGCCATATTAAAACCCATTCAAGCTGATCTGAGTACAGCCATATTAAAACCCATTCAAGCTAATCTGAGTACAGCCATATTAAAACCCCTTCAAGCTAATCTGAGCACAGCCATATTAAAACCCATTCAAGCTGATCTGAGCACAGCCATATTAAAACCCATTCAAGCTGATCTGAGCACAGCCATATTAAAACCCATTCAAGCTGATCTGAGCACAGCCATATTAAAACCCATTCAAGCTAATCTGAGCACAGCCATATTAAAACCCATTCAAGCTAATCTGAGTACATCCATATTAAAACCCATTCAAGCTGATCTGAGCACAGCCATATTAAAACCCATTCAAGCTGATCTGAGCACAGCCATATTAAAACCCATTCAAGCTGATCTGAGTACAGCCATATTAAAACCCATTCAAGCTGATCTGAGTAAAGCCATATTAAAACCCATTCAAGACACCATTTAGGAAACAGGGTGGGAGACTTGGAAAGCAGGTCTGATAGAAAATAATTCAGCTAACTGCAGCTGCTTGAGCAGGTTTGACTTCACCAGGATTTCGCTAGTAATGTCCACTGCCAGATCAAGCAAATTGTTCACCCATGATTTATCCCACCTGTAATGTGTTATCATAATTAGCATTAAGCTCTGGCACATCAACTTTAAAAAAAAAATTATTTTCAGTACAAAAACCATTGGGGGGGTGCAAACAATCAAGGGTCCAAAACCCCTCTGAACTGACTGACAGTGCATCAATGACCCAAGGTCCAGGACCTGATACAAATGTGGGAAGTTGGTGATTCCAACTTGTCACAAAAAGTTTTATCATTGGTAGATTTTATGTGGAAGACACTACCAGAATATTACAACAGGTTTAAAGGTGGGATAGAAAACACTCCTAAAAACCTTACAAAACCACAGAATCGTTATTTTCACCCCACAATGTTTTATCAAATTTTGGAAGCTCAGCGGTGAATGTGACAAAATGCCAATGGAAGCTGGCCTTCAGAAAAGTATGCCATAATCATGGATATTATTCAAAGATGGTGTGACGCTGAATTTTATCATCACTGACTGAATGTTCATCCTTGTCTTCCAAGTCTACTGAAGCCTTCATTTTATAGGCTTGGCTCATAGTTGATAGTGATGGGCATTTTGAAGTCAGCAACACATAATAATACATTCCTTGACACAACTTTAAAACCTAATCTGTTCTACTGTTGGATCTGAGAGGTTTACCCTCATCAGGCATTTACTCCATATCCATGCAGAACATTACTGGAGGCATGCACAAAGTAATGACACATTCACAAAGTCTGTCATAGTATCTCTGCAATGGATCAGCACTGCAGCACATGCTGTGGCTTGTCTTTCTGGTATGGATGGCTGAAGAATGTTCTGGACGTCTGGCTGGGCAGTCAGCTATGTTTGAAGGCTGGACAATGTGTACAACTGTTGACTGGCTCTGGAAACACTCATGCAGAATGCTGATGGATCGGTCAAAATATGGTTCCACATACAAAGGAACAGTTAGCTGGTATGAGACATAGATTTCTGATCACTAGACAATAGGTAGGGCTTGCTGGTATACCATAAATAATTGACCCAACAGTTAAACTGGCTGCTTATCTTCCCAGTATAAACGGCTGAAATTGTGACCAGAAAGTGTGCCGGACAAATGGCTGCATGTTTGTTTAGGCTGTCAGCTGGATGGTTAGTCACCAGTCAACAGGTATGGATACAGGGACAGCTGACGATCAGCTCAAAATTTGCCTTGATGGAATGTGTGGAGGAATAAAAGGATCGACTCAATTGATCTCCATCTCACTCGTATACCATAGTAAGGCCGGTATGTACATCACACAGTTCGGCAGTGTGACATAACTTGGTCACCAGTCAAATGGTACAGTCAGTCAAATGGCTGGACAGACTGGGATGGCAACAAATAACCCATACGTCCAGACTTACAGGGCTGAAGGCCATGCCTGGATAAGATGGAGGACTTTCAAAATAAGGAGATCACTCTGTCTTTAACTACAAGTCACTATTGGAGGTATGTCACTTTGTACACATCAAGACTGGACCAGTCTCTTCAAGCTTTTATGCAAAATTAAGGTCCAGATTCCTTCTGACCTCTTCAAACATACATTGCACTTTTGAAGTTGATGAATACTTTGACATATATTCTGTGTCCATGCTGACTTAGGCATATAATGTAATCACTGCTAATCTGAAATTACAATGACAACAAGAAAAATCAGAAATAATAGCCCAAAAGTGTTCACATATAACAATAACAATAGCAGAAGAACACTTAGAAAGAAACTGTTGAACTGAAATTACAGGAGTGACAAAATATTGGTAAATGTTCAAATAAAATAATAACCACACATAAAGAGTGAAAATATATACAATGTGCCCAACAATAAACAACCAATAATGAGCACCACAACAACCAAACATTTTACAGAACTATCAAAATAATGATTGCAATTATTAAATACCCACCCCGAATTTGCTGACTGATGAGCAGTATGGGATATGATCAAAGACATATCCAGCAAATGCTAAATCCCTGGAATCAACCACCAAGCAGAGGTAATGGGAGGCAATCAATGGGAAGGAATTACTGGATTGTAGAGGAAGCAGAGCTTCTTTGTATTGAGAGTAAGAAATGTATTCAAAAGAGAAACAACACTTCACACAATCAAGTTTGGGACGTTAATATTGTCAACTTTAATATCTGTATACAAGCTAGACGAGCAAGATTTTGGTACTTAGCTGGGTCAGTGAATGTTTAGAGATTTGCAACTCCTGCATACATTTCATGCAATGCAATTTCCTAAAATAACATCCATGAAAAGCGTCCATATAAAATGATGTCGTCAACGATATGGTGCAAATGAAGAAATATGCAAGGGTAAGGCGCAAAGCTAAAATGCCATGATTTATTTAAATTTTGCCACATGATTTAAATTTTGCCACATGATTTGTTTAAATTTTGCAACAGATATGTAAAATTCTAACCTGATCAAGGCCTTTTCATTACATCAAGACTAATACCAACTGAAGTTTCAATCAATGAAATTCTTAATCTGAAAGTTCCCAGTATGGAAAAAAACGAAACATTTGACATTTCTGTACATACTAGAGAAATATAACATATATGCTTAAGCAATATGAGTGATGACCAAACCTATGACACACACAGAAAAGATTTCACTCTAGTAGCATGAAATTAGCACACAGAATTTTACTGTTTAATATTATTATTGACCTATCAGTCTGATGTATTAGCCGTTATAGAACAATTCCAATTATACAGTAATTATATTCCCAATTAATTGCAATCCTCCATTATTTGACTTGTGCAAACTGACAAAGTCATCCAGATTGACACAGTGGTCTTGTATCACCCTTTTACACCACTGCAGTTCAAGGTTACATTTTTACCTTAAGTATTTATAATAATATGGAACTGCACGTCCAAGACTGATGGTATCCTACAGTTGCTAAAATTCCCCTTCTTCAAAATGTCATTTAAAAGGAACAACATTTAACCAGGTTACAATTCTTCACAAAGTTTAGTGTTTTAATGGTACTTCTAACACATTGTTGACTACCATATCTCCCTGCTTATGAGTCCAACTGCAAGCTGCACAGACCCAGATCTGCTGTCACATAATGCATTGGCAGATCTGTGTCTGTGCAGTTTGTTGGGAGTAATCAGTAGAAAAAACAGCATGTACCTTGATCTGCATGTGCATTATGCTATGGCAGATCAGGATCTCTGTTGTGTGAAGACTGACAACTTATAAGTGACTATATGTGGTATACAGTTATGATGAGGTTTATTTTAGCACATTCATATTGGAAAATATATAAAAATTACAATACAATACTTGCACAAAATTGGATGGGTTTCAAACTGGAATGATGACACATTCAACATTTTGATGAGTTTAAACTTCAACCCACATTAAATTTAATTCAATAACATAAATTATACTGCGTTTTAAACAGCTGTTGAAGTCAACGAAAAAATATAGGTCAAAATTTTAATATCACCCTTGCCTCCTGATGACTTTAGATACAGACGTTAATTACTTGATGGCAGAATGGATGGATGGATGAACGGATAGATGAATACACAGAAAGACAGGTGAAGTAAAAGACCTGAACATTCCATTTCAGCAAGCATATCTTTCGCATCTTGTAACTGTTTGATCAAGTCATCTTTTTCCATCTGAACCTGTGCCCACCGATCTCTGTAATTTTGACACTCTGTTTTGGCCTGAATGGTATCTTGATATAAAACGGCTGAAAAATCAAGAAAATGTTTAGTATTACAGAATGAGTAACAACTGTCTCACTTTAATAGTATACTTCAAATCATAGTACATACTGATATTAAATCTTCAAAACCTGTACTTTGGACCTGGCATGAGAAATAAAGCAATTAAATCAAGACTAGGCTTATCACCTTTTTTTAACATGTAACAGTTTATCTTTAAATGTAGTACCCACAAGATATGGGGGACATTCAACATTTTAAAGCGAGAAAGGAAAAGAAAATAATAGTATATAATGCCGTAGTAGTGCTAAAAACATATAATTTTATTTGATTTGACAGTTTCGCCACCTTCACTTTGTCATCTGTACTATACTATAATACATTCCTTGGAAAGATATTATTGTAATAGATATTTTATAATTTGTTGACGTAACTCATGAAAATAATAACATGTTTGAATATCTGGTCAATATGAAATGTCCTGCATAATGGAATTTGCCATTCCAAGCCTGGCTCTTCTTCAACTTACTGTTCATACATTATCTACCAGGATTCCTTAAATAAATACCCATTATTCCGAATTACTTTTCATTCCAAATGTAATAAATTATTGCTTAATTCACAAATTATGAATTTCCCTAAACATGTCCTCTTTACTCATTAATTCAACCTCAAAATAAATTAAATCTTCATTGCTACAGATATGACTTTGACCACAAAAATACATTACAATAGCGGCCAACAAAAACTTTACATTGCAACTTGGCCAACCTTGAATGTTTTTATTGCCAGATATCTTGTTTTATGATGGACATTAATAGCCATCTTACAGTTTTTATCATATCTGTTGGCTTTGGCCATTGCTAGCAGCAACACAGGCATGAAAAAAAATGAAGCCTGGGGGAGTGCACAAGGATCAAGATTTGGCAGACACGGGAACAGAAACTGCAGGAAGCAAAACAAAATATTTGATACATTTTTGGCATTTCTTTGGTCTCACCCTCAGCTGCATGTGTTGAGATAAGAACGTACTGATGCATGCAGTATCTAAAAGGATCATTTTACAAGTCAGGTCCAAGTCCAAGCAAGGTAGACTCCGATCTGAATTGCATAACATGCCAAAACATCAGGTTCTATGATGCTTTCTTGTTAGCAGTGATCAGTAAAACCAACAATACTGACCCTGATCTGCTGGTACATTATGTGATGGGATACCAGGGTCAAGTTCAACGTATTTAAAAGGCCAGTGATTCTAACGATTTTTAAGGATTTTAAAGTTTCTAGAACTGAAGTATTTCATATAGTTTACTTGCAAGTGGCACCTGAAAAGACATGTTTAAGTATGCTGGATTTGATTTACTTCCTTAAAAATGATGGATTCAGAGCTCATTTTCAATAAATACATATTTTTGATAAGTAGACATTTTCAATCAATGCACATTTTCAAATATTCCTTTTCATCTTCGAGTTCAATCAAATGCATCACCGTATTAATATTCCAAGCATGAATGTTTAAAATATTTTATTTTTTCCCAAAAAGGTATGAATTCTTGCAGCTACATCAAGGAAAGTATGTCACTTCCATCAGACCTAAACTGTACAATCATCTTCCATTTAAAAGCAAACTTTTTGATGGTTTTATTATCTGCATATAGCATTATTATTGTCACACTTGTTTTTTTTCATTTATACAATTTTCTTGTCTTCCAAGCTGGATGCAAGTCTAATTGAATTAATTTTTATTTTTGTGTCTTGCTGTCATCAAAATTGGGAAATCAGAGCAATTCAGACAGCACTGAACTACCAAAACTGCCCATAATATGGACATTAAGGGGTGAGCTATTTTTGAATGTATGCCATTCTAAGCTACCTTAAGTTGTAATACATTCATTGAGCTATTTGTGAATGCATACCATTCTAAAGTTGTAATACATTCATTGAGCTATTTGTGAATGTATACTATTCTAAAGTTGTAATACATTCATTGAGCTATTTGTGAATGCATACCATTCTAAAGCTGTAATACATTCATTGAGCTATTTGTGAATGCATACCATTCTAAAACTGTTATACATTCATTGAGCTATTTGTGAATGTATACCACTCTAAAGTTGTAATACTTTCATTGAGCTATTTGTGAATGTATACCACTCTAAAGTTGTAATACATTCATTGAGCTATTTGTGAATGCATACCATTCTAAAGTTGTCATACATTCATTGAGCTATTTGTGAATGTATACCACTCTAAAGTTGTAATACTTTCATTGAGCTATTTGTGAATGCATACCATTCTAAAGCTGTTATACATTCATTGAGCTATTTGTGAATGTATACCATTCTAAAGCTGTAATACATTCATTGAGCTATTTGTGAATGCATACCATTCTAAAGTTGTAATACATTCATTGAGCTATTTGTGAATGCATACCATTCTAAAGTTGTAATACTTTCATTGAGCTATTTGTGAATGCATACCATTCTAAAGCTGTTATACATTCATTGAGCTATTTGTGAATGTATACCATTCTAAAGCTGTAATACATTCATTGAGCTATTTGTGAATGCATACCATTCTAAAGTTGTAATACATTCATTGAGCTATTTGTGAATGCATACCATTCTAAAGCTGTTATACATTCATTGAGCTATTTGTGAATGTATACCATTCTAAAGCTGTAATACATTCATTGAGCTATTTGTGAATGCATACCATTCTAAAGTTGTAATACTTTCATTGAGCTATTTGTGAATGCATACCATTCTAAAGCTGTTATACATTCATTGAGCTATTTGTGAATGTATACCATTCTAAAGTTGTAATACATTCATTGAGCTATTTGTGAATGTATACCACTCTAAAGTTGTAATACATTCATTGAGCTATTTGTGAATGTATACTATTCTAAAGTTGTAATACATTCATTGAACTATTTGTGAATGCATACCATTCTAAAGTTGTAATACATTCATTGAGCTATTTGTGAATGCATACCACTCTAAAGTTGTAATACATTCATTGAGCTATTTGTGAATGCATACCATTCTAAAGTTGTAATACATTCATTGAGCTATTTGTGAATGCATACCATTCTAAAGTTGTAATACATTCATTGAGCTATTTGTGAATGTATACCACTCTAAAGTTGTAATACATTCATTGAGCTATTTGTGAATGCATACCATTCTAAAGTTGTAATACATTCATTGAGCTATTTGTGAATGCATAACATTCTAAATTTTTCAACAAAAAAGGATTTAACTTAATGCCTGAAAAAGAAAGATATAAACTGCTGTCGATTCATACTTTTATCGTCTTTGAGTTGATCAATTTCCTTTAAGCAGCTACTCAGTGCTCTATGAAGATCTGCATTTTCCTTTTCAGACCTTTCAAACTTGTTCCTCATGTTTTCCATTCCTTTCTGAAATATTAATAATTCATGATTCTCATTTAGCCCTGAATTCAAAACACATCCAAGGTTAAGACTGAAAATTGACTACAATATTCATTCAGAACACCTTATTATCACACATCAACCACACATGCCTTCAAAACCACACACCCGTGTTTTGGTCAAAGCTCACATTCAAATTATCCATTTCTAAGCACATGTGTCTTGATCTTTGTTGGACTTTTCTGAGACTTGTTTTGAGGTCCCCAAGGTGGGGGGGGGGAGCAGTGACTGCATGTGAGCCAACAGAAAATATGCTCTCTTTCCACTTGATGGCAACATATACAGGGGCCCCGAGTGGCCGAGTGGTCTAAAGCGTTCTCATGGCTAAAAACTTCCTGGACCACTCCGGTAGCCTAGTGGTTAGAGTGTCTGCCTCAGATGCGGGAGGTTGTGGTTTTGAAGCCCTGCTGAGTCATACCAAAGATTTATAAAAATGGTACTAACAGCTGCCTCACACGACACTAAGCATTATGAGGTTAGTGTTAGGTCTGGTCGGCCTGGTGTCAGGATAATGTGATTGGGTGGGACATGATGCTACCTGTCTGTGGCATAATGCCTCAGTGCTAGACATCACTATAAACACTGCAGACATTGTAGCAATATGAATGAAAAATTGTTAAAGCTACATTAAAAATAAAAAATACACACACACAAAAACATCCTGAAAAGCATGTGTCAATTAATAGTTGGTATTTTAACAAGATAATGAATAATAATAATGTTTGATCTACTGATTACTCCAAACAAACTACACAGACCTAGATATGCCGTCCCATCTGTTGGTACATTATGTGACAGCAAATCTGGGCCTGTGCAGTTCGCCTTGACTTATAAGCAAGCAAGTACAACATGTGGCATCTTGCAAGTTACACTGATTGAGCTCTGCATGGTTATTTGTATCAAACTGATGCAATTAGGTAAGGGGAACTTTACTGCAAGCCAATCAAATACTTGCTTTCTTTCATGCATGAGCTGCAGAAACTTCTGGAAATTTCCAATGCTATATCAAGTTAGAAAATCAAGTCGTAAGTTAGAGTGCATCCCCTAACATATCAGTAAATTCCACAAAATACAAGATGCATAATTTACTGTTCACAACTGGCATAAAATGGGGGGGGTGTGTGTGCAATGAGCCCAAAAAGTAGGATTTCACTTGGCATATACATCTGGGTGTCACATATCTGAGAGTCACACATCAATCTGGCTGTTACACATCAATCTGGGCATCACATATCAATGTGGCTGTAACACATCAATCTGGGTGTCAAATATCAATCTGGCTGTTACACATCTATCTGGGTGTCACATATCAATCTGACTGTTAAAATTAATGTGGGTGTCACATATCAATCTGAGTGTTACATAACAATCTGGCTGTTACACATCAATCTGGGTGTCACATATCAATCTGCATGTCACATATAAATCTGGGTGTCAAATATCAATTTGGCTGTTACACATCAATCTGGGCATCACATATGAATGTGGCTGTCACATATCAATCTGGCTGTTACACATCAATCTGAGTGTCACACATCAATCTGACTGTTACAAATTAATCTGGGTGTCACATATCAATCTGAGTGTTACATAACAATCTGGCTGTTACACATCAATCTGGGTGTCACATATCAATCTGCATGTCACATATCAATCTGGGTGTCAAATATCAATTTGGCTGTGTCACATATCAATCTGGCTGTTAAACATCTATATGGGTGTCACATATCAATATGGGTGTTACATATCAATATGGGTGTCATATATATAAATACCTTTGGGTGCATTTGAGCAGGGAATGAATTTGAATCCTCTCAGGTACCCAAAAGATTAAAAACAGAATACTGATTTGAATCATGATGTCAACTGAAGCCCTTTATAAGATTCCTGTAAACACAGAAAGCTCTATAGTACTCAAGTAGTAATCTTAAAAAATTCAATGGATGGCTTCCCTATGGTTCAGGGACAACAGTACAATTTCCAGGTTTCAACTGAAAATCCTACCTGCCTGGGATTTGGATTAGGATTACAACATAACAACACCTCTGCTGTTTATTGTCTTTATTAATCTATTCATTTTCCTTTTGGTACAGTTCTTAAAAAATACATGACATACAACGAAATGCTTTTATTAGTTCTGCGACCACGGGATAGGATGTTAATAGGGTAAAAATACAAGACAACACTAAATCTATGTCATAACAGATGTCAAATTAAAGAACTTAAGAATGGAATGAATTTTTTTTTAAATGTTACAAAAGGTGCAAAATACGATATGTGACAGACTTAAAGAATTTGTTACACTGCTAGATTAAGGTCCTAAGAGTGATGTATTTTACAGTTAGTTTTTGTTTTGTTCATTAAGCAAACTTATTATATGGTGTCTAAACAGGAAGGCAAATATATCATAGATTTTGGGTTCTGGCCCGAGAGTAAACGTCCAGAGAGTGGCGATGATAAGACTGTGGGTCAGTTTAATCTGGTGTTCATGGCAGAGCAACACAAGTACATTGTTTAGTGCCAAGGTAATAGAAGTTCAGTGCCTTGCCCATGGGCACACCATATAAGCCAGTCATGGCTGATCCAATGGTAGGATTTGAACCTGCATCTTTTCAGTCAAGAGTCAGTCATGCTAACCACTGAGTCACTGTGGCTCATACCTGCAGTAGTTGCCTCCCACAACAGGCAGGAGGGTGGAGTGGGTATATTCTACATTCCAGAACCAGCGGATGGAGTGGATGATGGTGGAGAAGTGGGGGAAGAGATGTGGTTATCTACATTGGTAAGCCATCACAGACATACTAGTTCATATTGCTTCAAAATCTGACTAATATTACCAATTTTGACAAAGCATGTATTTTGTTTTGCCATGCCATCAAGTTTCTTCCAGCTTTCATTCTGACAGGTTGTTTTCAATTACAGCATTACTATTATTTCTCCTCCATTCCACAAGATTTAAAAACTTAAACTTGCAATAAATTGATCTTTGACTCATGAGCGTCGAATTCTACCTTAGAAATACTACACAAGTTTTTAATCCATTAACTTTCAACCTCTGCAAAATGATGAAAGAGAACAATACAGTAATTGTGGAGTCTTTTTTATTTTGCAGTCAGTTTGTGTCCCATTCTAAATCACCCCACTTAACTCACAGAAAAGTATTACGTGGCAGAAGTACAATCAATCTCAGGAACTGCAAATTTCAAACCATACTATCATCTGTTCATGCAAGCTATTATGATTTGGTAAAATATAATCAACACTGACTGCAATGTTAAAGCCATGCTAAGTCTGGGAGATGGGACAGCCTAATGCACAAGTTTAGGTGTCAGGTTGTGACACACACACACACACACACACACACACACACACATATACATATAAGTTTATAATGCCTACCACTAAAAGGAATAAAATTAGACACCCTTCTGAGGAACATCCATACATACAATAGGTACAAAATATATACTCATTCTTCTCCAAAAGAACAACAAAAATGTATATCAATTTTAAATTTATATCTGCATTTAAAACCAAAGAATAATAAATTGGGAAATTGTTTTTTTTAATCCAACAGTAATGTTCTAATAATTCTCACTTTGTGATATTATGACTGACAAATTATACAGATAATGAAGTCCCTTTTATAGTATGTGGAAGATTTTGATGGTAATGGCCACATCAAAGACTTCAATCAGACATCACATGGAAAAACAGAAATTGCAAGCGTGATGCTTTACCTTTTTTGACATTTGGCCAAAAGGAGGTGTGTGGTTTGGATTTTTAACTTAGCTTTAACAATATTTCAGTCATATCACTACGATGTCTGCAGTGTGACAGTTTATAGTGATGTCTAGCACTGGGGCATCATGCAACAGACATGTAGTATCAAGTCCCACCCAGTCACATTATCCTGACACCAGGCCGACCAGTCCTAATACTAACCTCTTAATGCTGAGCACCAAGCAAGGCAGCTGTTAATACCATTTTTGTATGTCTTTGGTATGACTCAACCTGGGATCGAACCCACGACCTCCCACCTCCGAGGCAGACGCTCTAACCACTAGACCACTGGAGAGGTTGCCAAAAGGAGGAAGAACAATGTAAAGATGACTGAGCTCTGCCTCTTACTACCTACCTCCAGGTCTTTCTTTTCATCCTGACCAATTTTGAGCACCCTGGTGAACTCATCCAGGGTTATCTGAAGGCCCTGATTCTGCTGGAAACACTTCTGGAGCTGTTCAGTCATCATTGTTGGTGTCAGTGTGTCCATCAACCACAGGTCCCTACTTCTCCTCTTGTGCTCCAGTGTCTGTGGGTGGTAATCTGAAAAACATAATACATTATAATAAACACAATAGTGACTGCATTTTTTCTTGCAAATTTAAAAACTGAAATTATCGTATATAATCAGCTATAAGTCAAGTCCAACTGCACAGACCCAGATCTGCCATTGCAAAATGTGATGGCAGATCTGAGTCTGTGCATTTTGTATGGAGTAATCAGTAAAACAAACAATATAGACCCTGATCTTCTGGAGAAATTTGCCACATCAGATTAAGAACTTTGATGTATGCGGTTTGTTGTTGTTGTTGTTGTAGGGTTTAATGCCATTTTTTCAGTACACGATAGGCTATACATGGCGGCCAGTATCAATGGTGGAGGAAGAACCCGTATGCAGTTTGACTCAACTTTTAAGTGAGTATATATAGGGTACTCTGTGGAGATGACCTTATAAAGCCTACTGGTGTGGAAAGCTACATAATATATACTTAAGATGGTGCATATTTAGGCAAGGATGTTTGTATTGCCAATATAAACTGAACAGGAATCTGCAAGGTTTAAGATGTATGGCATGCTTCCACACTTAAACATACAGAGTAAAAAAAGAAAAGAAAACAGGATTTATGTAATTAACATTGTTAGAATTGTGCTGTATATATGCTGTGTTAGTTAAATATAGTCCAGCACATGAGGCTTACTCACCAGTCAGAAGGGCCAACATTTCATAAAATGCACAAGCCCTGTGACAAAATACATCAGCACAGAGATGACTGTTGCCAGAAATATAAGTGTTCTGCAGACTCAGGTGTCTCACCTGCATCAATGCATTAATTCCCCCACCCCTTCTTGTATCTGACTTGCAAAAAACTTTCACACAAAACCTCAATGCAACTTGATAAAAGTGGTAACCAATGTCATCAGGTGAATAAGTGCAGACAGTAAGTATTGATAGATTACTGATGTTAAGTGTTCAATCCTGTCATTATAAATTACTTGATTTAGCATGTCCAGATATAATATGAAAAACTTGAAAAGACAGAATCAATACTAAATTCACAGCAGAGATTTGAATGAAATGTGAAAATTACAGAAATGCCATGAGCATCCTTATCAGGAATCCTAGTATAATCTTCTCAGAATCTAGGCAATCCATCCAGAGTGGGACAATCACAAACTTCCATGAAATCATATTACATCTTCCAATGAGTGCAGACAGGGGTTTCCATCAGAAATAAAACAGCAGATGCAGGCTCTCTGATTACTGACCACTCTGATGATCGACTGCCTCCCTTCTCTGGACAATGTCTGCCAAAATATTCTCCTTGTCAAGAATGTGATGAACTTGGAGAGTAATCTTTTCCAAACCTACACAGTACAGAGAAGGGGCATGTGTGCCACCTTTTCACCTGAGGTACGCTATCATGTGAGGTTTTGTAGGAGGAGAACATTATGCAGCAAGTTTTGTATTGTGTCCATGCACTCCTGTAGAGCCAGGAATACTGCTGTCATTTCAAAATTGTTTATGATGTGGGTAGATTCTTGCTTGGAACCAACCATAAATCCTGAAAAATATTCCTTCTGGCTCCAAGTGAGCACCCCATCCTGAATCTGATGTTTCTATGAATAGACAGGAGTGGGGTTATGGGACATGCATGGAGATTCTAATCCCAACAAGTCCCAGTTTTCCCATCAACTAAAGTGATGGTAATATTTCAGTTCTAGAAAAATCTGAGCTGTTAGGGGGTACCTATGCAGTTTCCAGTTCGCTAAAATAAGAAAGTGGAGGTGGCACATCAGAGGTAGAAGATTGGAAAGTGGAGGTGGCACATCAGAGGTGGAAGACTGGAAAGTGGAGGTGGCACATCAGAGGTGGAAGACTGGAAAGTGGAGGTGGCACATCTGAGGTGGAAGACTGGAAAGTGGAGGTGGCACATAAGAGGTGGAGGATGGGAAAGTGGAGGTGGCACATCAGAGGTGGAAGACTGGAAAGTGGAGGTGGCACATAAGAGGTGGAAGACTGGAAAGTGGAGGTGGCACATCAGAGGTGGAAGACTGGAAGCTAGTCATTTAATGCTAAGCCTTTTGTAGAAAAGAGTGCACCTCTTCCTTTAAGGAAGCTTCATCCTGAGACTTATTTTACGGAGCAAGGGAACTCTCCCTAATGACTAACTCAACAGGAATATGAGGATGCCTCTACTCAATCTTAATTGACTTAAAGTCAGATGGCCTGCCTCTCTCTTTCCTCTTGGACTCTACATTAGAAGGTGGTGATACTGGGGTTAGACTGACAAAATCAACCCTGCCTTGATGCCACAGCCCTAATGTCCATGGTGGCATGAAAGGGATCGATAGGTCACTTCCCTAGAAAGGATATCACACCTTGTAGTGATTCAGTGAGAGTAAGGAAAGAGAGGTATACAGATCAGATCCACTGTTCTCATGAAGTGTCTAAATGTTGACTACCAATCCCGAATCGGGTTACTAGTAGCCAGGCTTGAGGGAGGTATTGACCTGATCAATGTCACCATACCATGAGGTTCCCATTATTAATCACCAGTGACTGGTCAGATGACTCAAACATGTTGGAGGGTCACTCCTTAGCAACAACTGAGCTGGATCGTAGCTCTCTCTCAATATGCCAGTCACCTCAGGGCTCTGAAAGGGTGCTGCTTCTTCCTCATTGGAGGAAATCAAACTTGCTCTCTAGAATCACTATGAACTTGAAGGGGGTGCTCCTCCCTCATAGGGGAAGTGCACTTCTCCTCCATCCAGACTCTGAAAGGGTATTGCTTCTACCCTACAGGGGAGGCAGGACACTGATCCCTTAAGCCCCCGGGATTGAGTAGTGTCCATGTGAGAAGGACTAGTTTTTCCCTTTGGAGTCCAGAGATGCCCCAATTGGAAGCTAGCTCTTGGTAAGGTCCTACACCTTGTGGGACCATAGGCAACAGAGTGAATACCCATCTGTCTATCTGCAACATGTGCAAGGTGGGCACTGTGAGTATCCCATGGGACCTTCTTATACATGCATGTTGCCACACTCTGTTTAGACAAAGTTCCTTCGAGGAAAGTCTGAAAACAAGAGTAATACATATTATAATGAATATAAACTTGAGAACTGGAAACACACCAATCTACAATGCAGTACTGGACCCATGTATGCCAATAACACGCAAAACAAACTACAAGTGTGCATAAAACACCAAGAGGGAATGTGACTGGACTCGCTCCTGGGTGATAATTTCGGGCAACAGCACAAATCCCTCTTAGAATGGCACCGTTGACAAAGCAATACTAATCTAAGTATTGGAAAATATAAAACCAGCAAGCTTCAGGACCAACGGGTCTGCAGCGAGTAAACAGGCTCATGGGGGTGAGGGTCTTCAGCAGACTAGGAGGGGTGGTGATGCATAGTGGTTCCTTGACTATTCAACAAGAACTGTGGAGCCAGAAATACTCTGTGATCTTCAACTGGATGCTAAGGGTTACTTGTGGATGAAACATTACTCATTCTTTTGTACAAATTCTACACTCTGATCACCAATGACAGAATCAAACCTTTTTTCACAGCTGTATAAATCCACTGACTTTGATACTCATGGCAGTAGATGAAACAGTTAACTTTTGTGTTTAAATGCTAAACAATGATCATCTGTGGTTATATATCCGCTATCAATTATATTTGTTTATAAGTTCCATACACTGATTCTTGTTTGATTAAAGTTACATATTCTAATGTTCCAGTTAGGTATGATATCATTTACTTAAATCAGTTGTTTAACTCGTTGCATATCATTGTCAAGTCCATTATACACACGAGTTTGGTGTCAGATTCATTCATCATTCAACTAAATTATAAATAATTTCATTCACTAAAATACTTTTAACATCTCTGCTAAAATTTAATCCCAACCCAGCTTCATCCTGTTACACCATCTTACATGCATACAAATATGCGATCAAATTTCATTTATCTATCTTAAGTGACTTTGTTGAATGACGTTAACAAGGTTTTGATCAGAAAAAGTCAGTGATATGTCCAGGGAGAATTCAAACATTTTCATAAGGGGTAAATTTTCAATATTTAAAATGGGGTGGGTTGTGGGTTGAGTTTTTTAATAAGAACAATGTGAGAATATATCTCTTAAAGTATGTTTCAATCTATTTATACCTATTAATAGAGTAAGATAAAATTGTTATTGTGGTACAGCAGCAGCAATCATGTAATATGACCATGGCTATATGCTGCATAAATCAGAACTGCAAGTATCAGCAAAGATATTACCACTGAGCACCACAAACCACATGTCCACCAAAAATTACATGTCCAACATTGTAAAACTTCAGCAATCATGGTTGGTATAACAATTTTAATAACTAGAATGAAAGCATCTAATGGCTCAATTGCAAAAATTAATTTGTAAGCAACTGATTGTGCTGGTTGATCTATAAATCAATCACTAAATGATCTATATCTAATTTAAGTATACAATAAAGCCTACCAAATTTAATTTGTCTACTTTCAGAGCAATTTCGCCTTATCATGCAAAGGTTTTTGTCAGAAGTTCAAAATGTTAAACAAAGTGCCAATCATTATTTTTAATTTTTATAATGGTCTGAAATATTCACCAGGCCATTTACATAAAAATACAAAAAAAGCCAACCCAAGTTTTTCTTAATGAAGTTAACAAGGTCTTTTGTCAAAATATTAAAAAGTGCTACAATGGCCTGAAAATCCAATCAAGTCTTCTCTATATGTGTGTTGACAAATATGATATTTGACACATATATCATTTGTCTTTGTCGACAGTTTTATGTGAAATCTTGCTAACAAGCTTCTCTTGATGGACAGACAGATGGACAGAAGAAGAAGACGCCACTACCACCCCACCCCACAACATTTACAAAAATGTCTAAATGTGTGCATGGTATACAATAACTACAACGATACCATGTAATCAAGCTGATTCAAAATTCAACCCTTCCTCCACTCGTGATAGGATTACAGTTGACTGCTACCATATTTACTGGTGTATAAATCCAACTGCATACAATAAAAACCCGAATCTGTGTCACCTGGAGTGCTGGCTTATCATCATCCATGTTGTTTAGTTCAACTGATTACTCATAATAAACTCCTAGATCCAAATCTGTCATTAACTGTATCTGTCTCAGTTTGCAATTGTTTCATTTGCTGTACATCTTGTAACTCTTATTATGATGTTTGATGAATATGACAGTTTTTGACAGTTCAAGACAGGTAAAACATCCCTCAGAACAATAGAATCAAATTAGAGAGGAGCTTCCTGGTAACTCTAAACTACACTTCTGTAATCCTGAAAGTAATCTTCTGATCCAAAATGAACACAGGTAAGTGACTTGAAAACAGGTAACTGCAGGGCAAGTGCATAGTTACTTGGCCAATGTCGAACTTGCTTATAAGTCAAAACAAACTGCCAACAACAAAGATCCTGATTTGCTGTAGAATAATACGACTGCACATCAGGGTCTATACTGTCTGTGCTACTGATTAATCCAAACAAACTGAAAGGATCCAGATCTGCTGGGGCATTATGAAATCATGGCAGATCCGGGTCTGTGCAATTTACAGTTGGACTTGTCATATAAGCAAGTATATATGGTATTAATTTCACAATCTGATGATAACCCATGATCACCGGCTGCCAGAAAAAAGGGAAGAAAAAAATACCTTGCCAAGCTTTATTTTGGCAGTTCAAGGAAGCCATTTAATGTGAAATGGTTAGAGCAGTAGAGCAGGGTAGTCCAACATTTTCAACACTATGTCCACATGGCCCAAAAATGTAAAGTCTGTTAGCCATATATATATATATATATATATATATATATATATATATATATATATATATATATATAATAGTAATTATACTATAAATAGAGAACTGACTTTGTTTATGAGCATATGTTGTTTGAAATAAGTGGAACAATTCATGATATCATGACACATTCAACATATAATAGTCACGACATGGCATTTAAGTAGCCCATGAGACTGAGGTGTAAGATACCAGACTCTCCAAGCCCCTGCTTCCCATCATTATAAAAATTCATGAGGGGGCGCTCAGCAGTTATTATGTACTTTTGAGAGAGTGACGTATGTAAGGTGAAGCTGGCTGCATTTAAAATATGCACAGTGGAGAGAATGGTGGCATAACTCTATGCTACACTAATGTAATGTGGATGATATTTCTTTGGATATTGTACTTTTGGAAATTGTACAAGATCTAAGCACGCTGCTAACTAAAATGACTGCTCACTTGTGCTAAAAAAATCAGCCTGAATTAGCCTAAAGTACACTATCCATAGCAGCTATTAAAATAGGAAAAATGAATTCTGCCAGACTAGACAATACCAGCTATTAAAAGTGCAATGAATGAATTACCAACTGTATAAAATGTAAAAAAGGTTATTGGCTCTTTTTTATACAATTTACCTCTGAAGTTCAGGAAGTGAAAATGACCAAGTGGAGCTATCACTTTTTTGAAAGGTGCACATCTGGAGTAAGGCCAAGCTGTATACTCTGTAACCCATATTACACCCATCAATCATACACCAAAATAAAGGGAATTAAATGTTCTTTAACTAAAGCTAAGATATATACGGTCTTTTTTAAATAGCCAGTATAACCAGTGAGGAAAGCCGGGGAAATTCTTTTTCTTTAAAATTCTAACCCATGCAAGATACGAAACTGTAGAGTGCCACCTATGCAAAAATCATCCATCCATGGACTACACTATGTGAAAAACAGTGAAAACTTGTTCTGCAATTAATATGAAATAAGTGAAGTTGCAATAAAGTATATCTGATACTGACTGCACGGAGGGTCCCTGGCCTTTTTCTTGGTGATGATTTCATAGACATGGGAATACTCCCACTCCAGGTAATCCATAAAATGTCGGAAGCCCTCATATCCCTTCTTCTGTAGTAATTCCAGAAGCTTGCCTAAAAACAGAAAATATACAAATTATGCTAGCTTCACAAAGCTGAGCCTTAACTTTGATTGTTTAAATTATTGACTGATCTCAACTGCATGATCAACATTGTTATGGATATTTAATATGTATTGTGTTCTTGTCCAATGTCCATGACTGAGTATGGAGTTTTTGTTTGTACCCGATTCTTGCCATGTTTGTAAGTTATAAATAAGCTGTTTAGTTATATCTGAGTACAAGGTCTAACCTTGTTTACAAACTCAAAATATTCTGGAAGTTAACTTGTGACCCATATTTTGGTCCTTTTATTGTGTCATAGGTTTTTTCATAAGGCTGTGGTAAACAAAATTATTCTTTCTTATTTTAATAATAGTTTGGTCTCATTTACTATTGTGTTCAGATATAATTTGAGAGAAATCATTTATTTAAATTATTCACTAGTATTACAAACTGCTCACTGACTTTTTGGACTACAATACTATTTTGGAATTATTGTGAATTTATTCAAAGACATTCGAGATTATATCATTGGGATACATCAAGACTATTGCTACATTACCTCATTCAAAACTCATCATATTCAAGGCTTTGAATTAATTTGGAATATTCTATACTTCTGAATTTATGATTTAACATTTAGGATTATTTGTAATTTAATACACAATACTGAAAGATTTTTAAATTTTCAATTTGTATTCTAAAAAAATTAATTATTTCTTGAATTTTAAAAAATGTTTTGGTTTTACTTTCTTTCTGTTACATAGTATAAGAACATCGAGTCACAGCAATATCCATCATCTCACAGTCACTCAATTTACTTTCATTTTTTTTTTTTATTTTTAAATCTTTCATTTTTGTGTCACTCACAAGACTATATTGTAATTACTAATTATCACCAACATCTTCATCTAGTGGAAGTTAAAGCATATTTTTAACAAATGTCCCAATTACATGTGACCTAAATAACATAGCTTATGTCCCACTCCATTAAAAGCCAAAGGTGTGGATTACATGCCTAATGAATGTAGATAAAATGGAATGTGTCCTGGTTAAGTCTTTACTGAGCTGCCACTGTCATCCATCTGATTTTTCACAGCCAGTTTGGTACATATCTAATAATAAGTGTTCCAGGTAGATCCGTGTTAACAAATAAGCAATGTCTAAGCTGAGTTGATCAAGGGCCATAACTATGAGAAATAGGTGCAGAACAGTGAGATAGCAATTTATTTTGCCCTGTGTCCCAATTGATTCTGGGCCACTTCCCAATCTCCAAGTGCTTGGGGTCTTTTTAAATTTGACGTTTACTTTTTTAAACCCCTAATTGTTGATGCCCCAAGTGCAATATTAATTGTAGATGGTGAAGAAACTATTGTTTAGTGGTAATAGGGTTAAGCCATCTGCAAAGTGTAGCAATTGCAGTTGGTGAACACCTGGAGTTACTGTGTGGAAACATAACTGGTAACAGCTACACAGATAGATACATAACATTATAATATGCTGAACCAAAGGCAGACACATAATGATTAGCAAAAAACTTCTTCAAATTATCTATGCTTGATGAGACTATCCGTAGAAAACATAGTAGAACCATACAGCCTTACAGATAATTTTGGTCAAGTGATCTCATACCTTGAGCAAGTACTGACATCAAAAGTATTACATCATACCAAGCACAACATCAAAAATTATGCTAAGTATATAAGCTATGAACTTATTCATTTCTTTTGTTTTTGTTCTTTTTAATAGCACTTTTAACTTATTACATATGGGCTATATCATGCAGAGGAAATGGGAGCTAGGTGCTTTTCCCAAGGACACACTGAGGCAGTGGACCCAAGCTGCCTGGTCAGGTATCAAATCCATGACCCTTGGAATGTAAGTCTTACACTCGACCAACTGAGCTACTATACCCCAAACAAGTAAATTAATCTTACACCCGTCTTCCTGACAAAGGTTTGAAGTTACAACTGTATCTAGTAGCACATTATGCAGTAATACATATACATGAACATGGGTCTATCGATATAGATCACTGTTCTGACAACAGAATGTACCTCATACAAGAGTATATATACTGTATATATCGCTATAAATGTGTACATATAATATCACGATAGCATATATGCTGTATATATTGCTATAAATGTGTATATATAATATCACTATAGCATATATACTGTATATATCACTACAAATGTGTAACTATATCACTATAACATATATAGTATAAATGTGTATCTATATCACTATAGCATATATACTGTATATATATTTTTATAAATGTGTAAATATATCACTATTGCATATATACTGTATATATCACGATAAATGTGTACCTATATCACTATAGCATATATACTGTATATATATTTTTATAAATGTGTAAATATATCACTATAGCATATATACTGTATATATATCACAATAAATGTGTACATATATCACTATAGTACATATACTGTATATATCACTATAAATGTGTACATATATCACTATAGTACATATACTGTATATATCACTATAAATGTGTATATATATCACTATAGTACATATACTGTATATATCACTATAAATGTGTACATATATCACTATAGCATATATATTCTGTATATATCACTATAAATGTGTATATATAATATCACTATGGGTGCAAGGGACAGCTTTTATGCACACATTGAATATTGCAATACACCTAATATAAAAATTCATAAAAAAGATCAAATACATGAGTGAGGTTAAAAAGGTCCATATTTTTGGATAGGTATAATAAAGCGAAACATAAGAATATCACCGCTCCGGTGGCCTAGTGGTAAGAGCGTCCACCTCAGATGCAGGAGGTCGTGGGTTCAATCCCCGGCCAAGTCATACCAAAGACTTACAAAAATGGTACTAACAGCTGCCTTGCTTGGCACTCAGCATTAACAGGTTAGTGTTAGGACTTGTCAGCCTGGTGTCAGGCTAATGTGACTGGGTGAGACATCATGCTACATGTCTGTGGGATGATGCCCCAGTGCTAGACATCACTATAAACTGCAACACTGCATGCAGTCACACTGTAGCGATATGACTGAAAATTTTTTAAACTACTATAAAAATCCGAATCACACATACACACACACACACACAAACATAAGAATATCATTCCCTTGACCTGAAAAGTAAGTGGAAATTCACAGAATAAAAAGTTAATGCACCCTAATCCCAAATTTATACATGCATTTTTCATGTCCAAAGACCATTTTTGAAAACATGTGGTGCTCACAGTGCAAACACAAGCCCTTTTCCTGGGTGATAATTTTGAAAAACATTGTGCATTTAATATCTTGATGCAATTCAAAATAGTAGTTATCAAGGCAGTTTTCAGATATTCTACTTGCCTTGAACCATGTTGACTGCTATCAATGGCTAGCTCTGCTTCCTAGCAGACTATTTGTATCTTACTGGCTATATACTGTTTAGTGAACATATGGCATGTACATACCTCACATCAGTTTCAAGAACAACACAAGCCAGAAAGACCAAATTAACAAATATATCTTTAATTATAACACAATAATAGTTCAAAAAGTCACACAACAGCCTTAAGTTAAGAAATTTGCCAGGAGCCATTTTAAGAAACTGTCCCCTGCCACCTATAGCATATATACTGTATATTTCACTATAAATGTGTACATATATCATTTTAACATATTTACTGGATATATCACTATAAATGTGTACATATAAATGTATACTTAGATCACTATAACATATATATTGCATATATCACTATAAATGTGCACGTACATAATTATAGCATATATACTGTATATATCACTATAAATGTGTACATATATCACTATAGTACATATATCACTACAGCATATATACCATATATATATATCACTATAAATGTGTACATATATCACTATAGTACATATACTGTATATATCACTATAAATGTGTACATATATCACTATAGTACATATACTGTATATATCACTCTAAATGTGTACATATATCACTATAGTACATATACTGTATATATCACTATAAATGTGTACATATATCACTATAGTACATATACTGTATATATCACTATAAATGTGTACATATATCACTATAGCATATATACTGTATATATCACCATAAATGTGTACATATATCATTATAGCATATAAACTGTATCTATCATAAATGTGACAAATATGAAGAAATTATTTTGGTTTGTACTGCACTACTGCAAGCTACACATACACATTATTTACCATTATCTAGGATCAACACAGTTCTTTTTTGTGTTGTTTACTGTACCCTTTGGAGACACTATCAACATACATTATTCAACAATAAAAGAGACATTTAGAATTGTACATTATGTACAAAATGTTTCCTCAGCAGATTTTATCTATGTGACTGATGAGGTGTTCAAGTCTGAATAAAATCTGAAAAATGTATTGCATATATGAAGCATTTCCAACAAGTAGAAAAAGACAAGGCACCTGTACTACGAATCGTTTCTTCATTATGACCTTGAACTCTATCAAAAAAACTTTTCTATGTTGTTGCTATAATCCACAAGTGAAAAACTCTCAGATCAGTTTAGCGCATACTTGAGGTTTATATTAAACAGCCTAACTGACACATACTGTATTTCTGAGAACATCTGCTTCATAAATGTGATGAGAAGTGAGCATGGGCTAATTCCTGAACAAAACGATTTTAAGATAAACATTTACCAAAGTTTGTATAAGTGTGAATGGGCTTATTATCAAGCATAAACCTATAACTGGAGAAATATGGTAACTGTTATTAAGTCAGCCGAGCATGTATCTTTTATCAATATACATGTATCTCCATTTCAACCAGTTTCTATTTAGAATCCATCAGAGAAATAACTTTTTATGACTTAGGGGTGATTATGCTCGACTTATATGGGACTTCTACATATATAATGACATGAAATGTTAGTCTGTATAAGTACAGAGTACAGTACAATTGAAAACAATATTGATCCAAACTTCACCTTCATTTAACCTGTAAAAGTGACATATGAGTCATTTATAGGTGGTTTAGGCCTTCATCAGCTGAATATAAATTCAAGGACATTGTCATTTTCTGACTAACAGTTTACTGCAAAATACAGTCTCAAGATCAAGGTACCATATATACTTGCTTGTAACTCAAACTGCAAACAACAAAGATCCTGATCTACCAAGGCATAATGTACCTGCAGATTAGGGTATATGTTGTTGGTTCTACTGATTGAACCTAACAAATTGCACATACACAGATCTGCCAGTGCATTATGCAGCTGGACTTAACTTAAAGCGAGTACAGCCAGTATACAGCAAAACACAAAGATGATATCATGATTGTGTTTCTCCAAAAATCATAACTTCTCACAAATATATAAATTTCAATGAATAAATAAATAAAACTTGCAACTTTCTATGGCTCTTACATTTACATATCAAAGCTAGAACAATATAATAAAGCTTCATATGTGTGTGTGTGTGTGTGTGTGTATTTTTAAAAGGCATGAAATGGGGACATCAGTGTGTATACACAACAACAGACCAGGGACACACCTCAAAACAGGAACATCCCCGTTTTGTACTGTCAGCTTAAATGGAATGCCAAGACCTTACTTAAACAAACTTAAAATAAGCGTATCTGAGCATGTCCCTGTTTTGTTGGCATTTTTTCAGATCATGCTATACACAAGAATACACACATCCCACTTGACTCAAAACCTTGTATCAGTCAGAAAACTGTATCCCCTTTTATGCAGCAAAAATTCACAGTTTTGCTGTCAGCTTGTGCACTTTGCTTCAGAATTACTCACCAAAGATGGCATCAAGAAGAGCTAACAGGATTTATCATTTATGTAAACATAGGCAAATATATATTTTATTTTTTAACACAGACAGCAATATCGATACACATGTTTATTACATGGATAGTAAAACATTCATAACACATTTTGCCAAATTAGATCAGAAACACAAGAAAACAATAAAAGGTTTCATGCAAATATTATGCAGTTTTTACGATGGACAATAGATTCTAGCCAGTCATCTGTGTTTGTATATATTTTCTCCTATTTAACTCTGAGCCATTCACATTTGGATAAGAAATACACTGGAAAATATCAGCATATATTTTAGTTCATTCAAATGTGGTAGGAAACATAATAACAAACAGTCTACATGGTAACAAAAACACAATACCATTTGTTCCCTCCTATAAACCAAATCAGAGTTATATCCGACATGTTAAGCTTGACCCAATAGGAAATAAAAAGATTTTTTTAAGTCAGTAACTTGTATATGGCACCAGTCACAATGATGAAAATACAAGTTTTCATACTCTTATTTAGTGTTTCTCTATGTACCTTAAATGTACATGCTGGCTGAAGTATAGATAATGTGAAACAAAACAATCATATAAATTTTGTTTGACTCAGAGGTAAATTATCACATATTTCTCATTCTTTCCTCGTTTACTCAGTACTGTTTTATATTCTCTCTCTCTCAGCTCTGTTCCTTCTGCCTCTCTTTCTTCCTTCTTGCTAGCTTGATTTCCATTGTTTTCGCCAATTTCTAAGGACCTGATGACATCAGTCATCAAACAATTTTTCTCTAATAAATCAATGACCACAAATATGCAACGGGCTTCTCCACTAAGCGAGAGGTAGAACATTAATAATGTTATATGCAAAGGGTCTCTTTAGTGAATGAATGAAACAGACTATAATAATTTTCCTCTAATTAATGCACAACCACCAATATCACAACTACACACTTACATCACGACTTCACCATCGCCTGCCAACCTAACAACTACATGGTTTCTCCTTATTACATTTCCGTAACGTAGTGCCAGTACTCAGCTACCATAAAATACAAGTCACAACTCAAACACCAAATACTGGGAACTATTTTTCCTATACTACCTTAAGTCAGTCAAATCATGTTTTAAAGCCTCATTTCACCTGTAACTTTACACCATATCTGCCATCACAGCAAGAATAAAAGTCATCTCCAGGTAACAGGAGAGTCCCTTTTATCAATCATTCCATTGTATAACTGTACAATTTACTAGTCTCTATCATAAATACTGCACATGTCATGTCACACAATCAACCCACACAATTAGACTTTAATAGGGACACTTATGCAGCTCTGACCTGAGCTCACTAAAACTAAACCATGCCAAAAATAAAAAATAAACTTTTGGTGCTTCATATTGAAGAGATCTTATCATGTATTGGCTTAATAATGAAGGGGTTTGCAATAAAGTGGCAAACTTTAGTACACAAAAGTTAAAAATGTGTTATTTTGTGGGACATTTTAAATTCTAAACTGTATTCTTGCCAATAAAATTATTTTAACTGAACATTGGCACATAGATCTTTGATTATTTAATTTTAGAAAAAGGGACGCATTCTCTGTATTTTCACACAATTCAATTTCTTCAAACTCCTGGATATACATATTTACTTATATATACACAACAAACATTATATAAAGATTCAACATGATAATTTCAATTTAGTTTGTTAATATGGATGGGAACTATGTACAGGAGGTGAGATTAATGCAGTATTTAGATTTAGTTGATCCTTATTTAGAATTAAAATACATACTTATCGAATGTCCACTATTTGATTGTATAATTTCTAACACTGTATATTTGTGTGTCCCTGTTCTAATGGTAAAGATTCTGATACATGTTTCTTCTAAATCAAACAAATGGCATGTATATATGAGCCAATGTGGGTATGTGAGAAAGCTTGCCAGTAGCTTCTTGTGGGTCGGTGGTTCTTGGCGGGGTTTTCCCGGGTTCTTCCTCCACCATTACTACTGGCCGCCATGCATAGCCTATCGTGTGCTGAAAAACGGCGTTAAACACCACAACAACAACAACTTGTATATATGAAAATGCGCAGTAAAATAGATCATTATCACCCTAAAAATAAAAATGTCCCCATTTTGATGGAAAAAATCATACATCCCAGTTTTGTAGGTTTTACAAGAATGTGTGTGTGTGTGTGTTGCAAAATGGGAACACGAGTGAGCGTACACAACTACATATTACAGGCACACCTTGTAAACAAGGACTTTCAGCATCCAACTGTTCAACAATAAATTATTTTCTAAAATTTAATTTTAAAAAAATATTTTTGGTACAAAACATTCAGCTGTGGATATTCTAACAAAATCATAGAAAATAATATATTGCAGGATATTAAAAATTTGTTTGACATCATAAAAATATTTCAGTGGCAAAATTCCTGAGCCTGCATAATTTCCAGGGTGAACACTATCATAAGTTAGGTTTTGTTTTTTATTTCCAGAATTTAAATGATTGGCAGTCTACATCTATGGAATTATGCCTTTTTTTGTTTTCTTTCTGATTTCCAGGATCAGCTTATACACAAATAGGGTTCTGCTGACAACTGAATTTGGGACAGGTGAACAACGGTCAATGGATTCTGAAAGAAAACAACACTGCCACCCAAAAGCTTAAACCTACTTTTTGAATTCAGTTGCAGGGGTCTACCTGGGGTGTTGTGTTGTGGGAATGCATTGAAAATGAGATTCCCTTACCTTTATTTCAATTGCCATTGCCCCCACCCCCCACCCCACCCCCAGCAACATGTGTTCCCTCACTTCTTTATTAGGAACATACCACTGGGGTCTAGTTGATGATTACAGATTCTGCCCAAAACATATGTTTGAAAGTACAGAAAGATGTATATATTTCTTGGGGAATAAATTAAGTTTATAGTAATCATTTTTTTGTTTTATTTCAGCTACAAGTTTGATATTGAACAACTTATTTCAAATGTGGTGATTCAAGCAGGCGGTTAATGTGTTGCAATCATTTCAAACTGCAATATAAATGGAAATGTATGAGATTCTGTTTTTACAAGGTCAGAACCTGTAGGTAGCCAATTACATTTACTTTATTTACCATACATATTGGGACACCATATTTCTTGGGACACCAAAAGTTACATTTTAAAGTAAATTTTTGGTTCACTTATGTTCTGAGACACATAGTTTTTTTCAAGTTATAAGTTGTGGGACACCTTTTATATCATTCAAAATTCCATGTTGGAAAATATATTAAATTTTATTTAAAAAATATTAAACTGTGTACTTAAGATAAAACTTGAATCAACTGCAGCTTCACCCCACCAAGCCAACCCTTCTCCTGCATGCCTACAATATATCCTTTCAGTACATGAATAATATTTAGCTCATTCATACTGTGAAAAATTACCAATGGAGGCAACAAATCTCCTGTTACCAAAACTGCAAGGACTAAAATTCGGTTTTATTATCTGCACCATTAGTCAGAATTATCACACTTAGTTTTATCCATGTTAATGATCATCACCATATCTTCTGGCCTTTACAAATCCATGGAATGATTTTACTTTCTCCTCCAGGGCCCTGAGTGGCCTAGTGGTCTTAAGCGCTCACCGTTACGCATCACTGCCATCTCACCTCTGTCTGCATGGGTTCAAGTCTCGGATTCAGCCAATGTGGGTATGTGAGAAAGCTTATCAGTAGCTTCTCATGGGTCGGAGGTTCTTTCTGGGGTTTTCCCAGGTTCTTCTTCCACACAGATGTACAGATGGAAGGACAGTTGGATGGATGGAAATATGGGCAGCAAAATCACTATAAGATAACATCACTGATGGTACGGATTATTGATGTTTGAAAACTGAACCTGTACTGTATCCATATTCGAACATCTGGACAGTTCTGTCAACAACTGAGACTGCAAATACATTACTGTGGTCAGCTTGTATGGCTGTTAGCTGGACTAGCTGATCAACAGACAGAGAGGTAAATAATTCACCATAAGAATGATGCTGACCAGCAAAGTAAAAAAAAAAACACACCCATACATGCTGCCCCAATTATGTCATATCCTGGCAGGAAGCTAAACTAATACTTCATCATATTCCCTTATCAAAATTCTTGTTCACTAAGCTTTATGGATCACATTCAACATCTCTCAATTCAAGATCTCAGTTAGCATCTGTCTGCAATATGTCCTCTGTATGAAGCAATGTAACATTGGGCAAAGGGAGGCAACCCCAATACCCAGCTAAACCAGACAATGAGCCTGAGGGAGGGTGTAAACTTAAAATTTCTTGATCACTAGAATTTGGATCAACCCCACCTTAGCCTTGCACTGGAGTAGTTTATGAAGAGCATTGGACCATATGTCTTCTGTCCACAATCAGCACATCATACAGGTTTTAGACAATAAGCAGTTTATGAAGAGCACTGGACCATATGTCTTCTGTCCAGAATGAGTATATCATACAGATTTTAGACAATAAGCAGTTTATGAAGAGCATTGGACCATATGTCTTCTGTCCAGAATCAGCACATCATACAGGTTTTAGACAATAAGCAGTTTATGAAGAGCATTGGACCATATGTCTTCTGTCCAGAATGAGCACATCCTACAGGTTTTAGACAATAAGCAGTTTATGAAGAGCATTGGACCATATGTCTTCTGTCCAGAATCAGTACATCATACAGGTTTTAGACAATAAGCAGTTTATGAAGAGCACTGAACCATATGTCTTCTGTCCAGAATGAGCACATCATACAGGTTTTAGACAATAAGCACTTTATGAAGAGCATTGGACCATATCTTCTGTCCAGAATGAGCACATCATACAGGTTTTAAACCACATGTGTCAAACTCAAGGCCCGCGGGCCACATCAGGCCCGGCGTACAATTATATCGGGCCCGAGAGAGAATTTTAGGCAAAAATATTTCTTAATGGCTCTGCAATATAAAGTGCAAATCAAATTCCCTAATTAGCAGCCTTGCCAAACATCCAGCTCTGACAAATTGGCATAAGAGCGAAAATGGGTATGCCAATGATTTTTTATTATTAAAACTTTTTTCTGTTTTAATTTATATTAATGTTTAAAAAAGGTTTAATTTTCCGCTTATTGAATGTTTATCCTGTTTGGCCCGCAACCTTACATGTGATTTGAGTTTTGGCCCACTGAGCGATTGAGTTTGACACCCCTGTTTTAGACAATAAGCAGTTTATGAAGAGCATTGGACCATATCTCTTCTGTCCACAATGAGTGCATCATACAGGTTTTAGACAATAAGCAGTTTATGAAGAGCACTGAACCGTGTCCTCTGTCCAGAATGAGTACATCATACAGGTTTTAGACAATAAGCAGTTTATGAAGAGCATTGGACCATATGTCTTCTGTCCACAAAGAGCACATCATACAGGTCTTAGACAATAAGCAGTTTATGAAGAGCATTGGACCATATGTCTTCTGTCCACAAAGAGCACATCATACAGGTTTTAGACAATAAGCAGTTTATGAAGAGCACTGAACCATATGTCTTCTGTCCAGAATCAGCACATCATACAGGTTTTAGACAATAAGCAGTTTATGAAGAGCATTGGACCATATGTCTTCTGTCCACAAAGAGCACATCATACAGGTTTTAGACAATAAGCAGTTTATGAAGAGCATTGGACCATATGTCTTCTGTCCACAAAGAGCACATCATACAGGTTTTAGACAATAAACAGTTTATGAAGAGCATTGGACCATATGTCTTCTGTCCAGAATGAGTACATTATACAGGTTTTAGACAAGAAGCAGTTTATGAACAGCATTGGACCATATGTCTTCTGTCCACAAAGAGCACATCATACAGGTTTTAGACAATAAGCAGTTTATGAAGAGCATTGGACCATATGTCTTCTGTCCACAAAGAGCACATCATACAGGTTTTAGACAATAAGCAGTTTATGAAGAGCATTGGACATATGTCTTCTGTCCACAAAGAGCACATCATACAGGTTTTAGACAAAAAGCAGTTTATGAAGAGCATTGGACCATATGTCTTCTGTCCACAAAGAGCACATCATACAGGTTTTAGACAATAAGCAGTTTATGAAGAGCATTGGACCATATGTCTTCTGTCCACAAAGAGCACATCATACAGGTTTTAGACAATAAGCAGTTTATGAAGAGCATTGGACCATATGTCTTCTGTCCACAAAGAGCACATCATACAGGTTTTAGACAATAAGCAGTTTATGAAGAGCATTGGACCATATGTCTTCTGTCCACAAAGAGAACATCATACAGGTTTTAGACAATAAGCAGTTTATGAAGAGCATTGGACCATATGTCTTCTGTCCAGAATGAGCACATCATACAGGTTTTAGACAATAAGCAGTTTATGAAGAGCATTGGACCATATGTCTTCTGTCCAGAATGAGTACATCATACAGGTTTTAGACAATAAGCAGTTTATGAAGAGCATTGAACCATATGTCTTCTGTCCACAAAGAGCACATCATACAGGTTTTAGACAATAAGCACTTTATGAGGAGCACTGAACCATGTCTTCTGTCCAGAATGAGTACATCATACAGGTTTTAGACAATAAGCAGTTTATGAAGAGCATTGGACCATATGTCTTCTGTCCACAAAGAGCACATCATACAGGTTTTAGACAATAAGCAGGTTATGAAGAGCAATGGACCATATGTCTTCTGTCCAGAATGAGCACATCATACAGGTTTTAGACAATAAGCAGTTTATGAAAAGCATTGGACCATATGTCTTCTGTCCAGAATGAGTACATCATACAGGTTTTATACAATAAGCAGTTTATGAAGAGCACTGAACCATATGTCTTCTGTCCACAAAGAGCACATTATACAGGTTTCAGACAAAAAGCAGTTTATGAAGAGCACTGAACCATGTCTTCTGTCCAGAATGAGCACATCATACAGGTTTTAGACAATAAGCAGTTTATGAAGAGCATTGGACCATATGTCTTCTGCCCAGAATCAGCACATCATACAGGTTT
This sequence comes from Sinohyriopsis cumingii, assembly GCA_028554795.2. Classification (NCBI taxonomy): domain Eukaryota; kingdom Metazoa; phylum Mollusca; class Bivalvia; order Unionida; family Unionidae; genus Sinohyriopsis; species Sinohyriopsis cumingii. The sequence goes on along the minus strand of CM068826.1, from coordinate 119,907,457 downwards.
TAGACAATAAGCAGTTTATGAAGAGCATTGGACCATATGTCTTCTGTCCACAAAGAGCACATCATACAGGTTTTAGACAATAAGCAGTTTATGAAGAGCATTGGACCATATGTCTTCTGTCCAGAATGAGTACATCATACAGGTTTTAGACAATAAGCAGTTAATGAAGAGCACTGGACCATATGTCTTCTGTCCACAAAGAGCACATCATACAGGTTTTAGACAATAAGCAGGTTATGAAGAGCATTGGACCATATGTCTTCTGTCCACAAAGAGCACATCATACAGGTTTTAGACAATAAGCAGTTTATGAAGAGCATTGGACCATATGTCTTCTGTCCAGAATGAGCACATCATACAGGTTTTAGACAATAAGCAGTTTATGAAGAGCATTGGACCATATGTCTTCTGTCCAGAATGAGTACATCATACAGGTTTTAGACAATAAGCAGTTTACGAAGAGCAGTGAACCATACGTCTTCTGTCCACAAAGAGCACATCACACAGGTTTTAGACAATAAGCAGTTTATGAAGAGCATTGGACCAAATGTCTTCTGTCCAGAATGAGTACATCATACAGGTTTTAGACAATAAGCAGTTTATGAAGAGCACTGAACCATGTCTTCTGTCCAGAATGAGTACATCATACAGGTTTTAGACAATAAGCAGTTTATGAAGAGCATTGGACCATATGTCTTCTGTCCACAAAGAACACATCATAGAGGTTTCAGACAATAAGCAGTTTATGAAGAGCACTGGACCATATGTCTTCTGTCCACAAAGAGCACATCATACAGATTTTAGACAATAAGCAGTTTATGAAGAGCATTGGACCATATGTCTTCTGTCCACAAAGAGCACATCATACAGGTTTTAGACAATAAGCAGTTTATGAAGAGCAATGGACCATATGTCTTCTGTCCAGAATGAGCACATCATACAGGTTTTAGACAATAAGCAGTTTATGAAAAGCATTGGACCATATGTCTTCTGTCCAGAATGAGTACATCATACAGGTTTTATACAATAAGCAGTTTATGAAGAGCACTGAACCATATGTCTTCTGTCCACAAAGAGCACATTATACAGGTTTCAGACAAAAAGCAGTTTATGAAGAGCACTGAACCATGTCTTCTGCCCAGAATGAGCACATCATACAGGTTTTAGACAATAAGCAGTTTATGAAGAGCATTGGACCATATGTCTTCTGCCCAGAATCAGCACATCATACAGGTTTTAGACAATAAGCAGTTTATGAAGAGCATTGGACGATATGTCTTCTGTCCACAAAGAGCACATCATACAGGTTTTAGACAATAAGCAGTTTATGAAGAGCATTGGACCATATGTCTTCTGTCCAGAATGAGTACATCATACAGGTTTTAGACAATAAGCAGTTTATGAAGAGCATTGGACCATATGTCTTCTGTCCACAAAGAACACGTCATACAGGTTTTAGACAATAAGCAGTTTATGAAGAGCACTGGACCATATGTCTTCTGTCCAGAATGAGTACATCATATAGGTTTTAGACAATAAGCAGTTTATGAAGAGCAATGGACCATATGTCTTCTTTCCACAAAGAGCACATCATACAGGTTTTAGACAGTAAGCAGGTTATGAAGAGCATTGGACCATATGTCTTCTGTCCACAAAGAGCACATCATACAGGTTTTAGACAATAAGCAGTTTATGAAGAGCATTGGACCATATGTCTTCTGTCCAGAATGAGCACATCATACAGGTTTTAGACAATAAGCAGTTTATGAAGAGCATTGGACCATATGTCTTCTGTCCAGAATGAGTACATCATACAGGTTTTAGACAATAAGCAGTTTACGAAGAGCATTGAACCATACGTCTTCTGTCCACAAAGAGCACATCACACAGGTTTTAGACAATAAGCAGTTTATGAAGAGCATTGGACCAAATGTCTTCTGTCCAGAATGAGTACATCATACAGGTTTTAGACAATAAGCAGTTTATGAAGAGCACTGAACCATGTCTTCTGTCCAGAATGAGTACATCATACAGGTTTTAGACAATAAGCAGTTTATGAAGAGCATTGGACCATATGTCTTCTGTCCACAAAGAACACATCATAGAGGTTTTAGACAATAAGCAGTTTATGAAGAGCACTGGACCATATGTCTTCTGTCCAGAATGAGTACATCATATAGGTTTTAGACAATAAGCAGGTTATGAAGAGCAATGGACCATATGTCTTCTGTCCACAAAGAGCACATCATACAGGTTTTAGACAATAAGCAGGTTATGAAGAGCATTGGACCATGTCTTCTGTCCAGAATGAGTACATCATACAGGTTTTAGACAATAAGCAGTTTATGAAGAGCATTGGACCATATGTCTTCTGTCCACAAAGAGCACATCATACAGGTTTTAGCCAATAAGCAGTTTATGAAGAGCACTGGACCATATGTCTTCTGTCCACAAAGAGCACATCATACAGGTTTTAGACATTAAGCAGTTTATGAAGAGCACTGGACCATATGTCTTCTGTCCACAAAGAGCACATCATACAGGTTTTAGACAATAAACAGTTTATGAAGAGCATTGGACCATATGTCTTCTGTCCACAAAGAGCACATCATACAGGTTTTAGACATTAAGCAGTTTATGAAGAGCACTGGACCATATGTCTTCTGTCCACAAAGAGCACATCATACAGGTTTTAGACAATAAACAGTTTATGAAGAGCATTGGACCATATGTCTTCTGTCCACAAAGAGCACATCATACAGGTTTTAGACAATAAGCAGTTTATGAAGAGCATTGGACCATATGTCTTCTGTCCACAAAGAGCACATCATACAGGTTTTCGACAATAAGCAGTTTATGAAGAGCATTGGACTATATGTCTTCTGTCCAGAATGAGCACATCATACAGGTTTTAGACAATAAGCAGTTTATGAAGAGCATTGGACCATATGTCTTCTGTCCAGAATGAGTACATCATACAGGTTTTAGACAATAAGCAGTTTATGAAGAGCATTGGACCTTATGTCTTCTGTCCACAAAGAGCACATCATACAGGTTTTAGACAATAAGCAGTTTATGAAGAGCATTGGACCATATGTCTTCTGTCCACAAAGAGCACATCATACAGGTTTTAGACAATAAGCAGTTTATGAAGAGCATTGGACCATATGTCTTCTGTCCACAAAGAACACATCATACAGGTTTTAGACAATAAGCAGTTTATGAAGAGCACTGGACCATATGTCTTCTGTCCAGAATGAGTACATCGTACAGGTTTTAGACAATAAGCAGTTTATGAAGAGCAATGGACCATATGTCTTCTGTCCACAAAGAGCACATCATACAGGTTTTAGACAATAAGCAGGTTATGAAGAGCATTGGACCATATGTCTTCTGTCCAGAATGAGTACATCATACAGGTTTTAGACAATAAGCAGTTTATGAAGAGCATTGGACCATATGTCTTCTGTCCACAAAGAGCACATCATACAGGTTTTAGACAATAAGCAGTTTATGAAGAGCATTGGACCATATGTCTTCTGTCCAGAATCAGCACTTCATACAGGTTTTAGACAATAAGCAGTTTATGAAGAGCATTGGACCATATGTCTTCTGTCCAGAATGAGTACATCATACAGGTTTTAGACAATAAGCAGTTTATGAAGAGCATTGAACCATATGTCTTCTGTCCACAAAGAGCACATCATACAGGTTTTAGACAATAAGCAGTTTATGAAGAGCATTGGACCAAATGTCTTCTGTCCAGAATGAGCACATCATACAGGTTTTAGACAATAAGCAGTTTATGAAGAGCATTGGACCATATGTCTTCTGTCCACAAAAAGCACATCATACAGGTTTTAGACAATAAGCATTATCTGCAGGCTTGGCTGGATTCATGACTGCTTTTTTTTTCCACCTTAAAATGCATTTTTCAAATTTAATTGCCATCTTGTTATTGACTATCTGAAATTTTAACAAGGGTAGGACATCACAATTTAATTTTAAATATCAGAATAAAATGATAGGTGCAAATAGGTGAACCTATAAACAAGAACAGCTATATTGTGGCGCTACATAACTGTAATATGGCATTACTGATGTCAGCACATAATATGAAGTGCATAAAATATCTGAAATTTCACCAAATAAACAAAAATGTAGTATACACTACACAATATGATCCACTTACAGCACCACCAAAAATGACTGCTGGATGGCTAACAAAAAAAACACAACAGAAATCCATAGATTATGTTCACAGTTTGCAGGATAGTTCAAACTGACGCTATCCTATATATGGAGCACCAACATGTGGGGTTAGGGGAGGTAATATGTAAGAGTTACTTCCCCTTGTATACACAAAGATGGAGAGACTTTTAAAGTCTATGGGATGGCTGGATTCAGAAAGAAGCACAATTAATTTCTATTGTAAATGTGATTAGGTAATGTATTTGATGGTGAAATGATAAACCAGTAAGTTTTACCATCCAATGAAAGGGTCAACACCCATGTACATGTACGAGCGGGTGAATCATAAAATCACTTTAATGTGAAATCATCTTTGTTCAATAACTTGGTTGCTTCCTGGTGATCACTAATTTCACAAACAATATCATCATGGTACAAAAATTTACATTTTAACTGTTGGTATCACAAGTTAACAGAGTAAACATAATCCAAGAAATATAAATTTTGTTATCAAAACAAAGTAACAGCATGGAAAACATTATCATCAACATCACTATCACTGGTAATGACATCTCATTTTTCATCTGTAGCTTGGCATCAAAAGTGACATTTTTTTCTTTTTCTGACCATCAAATTTTCAGCCATTTTCATAATAGTCTGAACTCAAAATGAATACAACAGACATTTACTTCAAACCGTATTCAGTTGGTGAATGTACAGAACAGTAGCTAAATTTTACATTTATAAATTATTAACAGTAGGTAAACAATATTTCAAAATTATCGAGTCAAAATGGTCACATACAGTTCCATTTCTTTTCTTGCTTTAATTGCACTTAACCTGCAATTTGTTATTCTAAAGTATTTATTATGAATGACAAGTCATTACAACACGTTTGTTACCTGCAGTCTCTATTTGTCTTTGTTATTTACTGATTATGAATTACATGAGATTATCACACCTTTTTTACCTGGTACCTTTGTTGCTACACCTTTGTTATTTAAACAACCACCATTGTTTATTTGGTTTCTGAACTGTCACTAAATAAGGCAAGAAAATAACTTGGTAATGCCTTGGAACACCAGTGTAATTGATTTCATTGACACGAACAGCATTACCTAGAACAGTTTTCTTTTCTTCTTTTTTTCTAATGGTGACTGAGTAATACATGCATCCCATCGTAGGTCGCTCGCAGCAAGATAACTTTATATCACGATGTACACGGGTACCTTACCCCTGGTTCTTGCATGTTTTACTTTAGTAACTATAGGAGGCATTTTGCTACATAAAGACACAGTGATCGTCTAGATCTTGTCAGGGACTAACAAGTCTTTGAACATACCACCCATCTATAGTGTTATGTTTAACATGTGTGCCTGTGACTTTAGTAATTGATATATATATTGTATAAATGTGATCAACTGAGACTGCTGCAGCATTGTGTTGTAATCATGGATCTGAAGCAGACAGGTATTAAAAAGCACAGCTGCCTCTTTTAGAGGGGGGTGGGGTGCATTAATCAGAGGAGGCATTAATTAAGGTATATACAGTAATTACTTTAGAGGAAAAGTAGCTATCAGGAGTCTTAACATTTTGAATAAGTTGACCATTCAACATTTATTCATGTCAAGAAATATTTCATTTTCAGTAGTGCAAAATACTGAATCATTGTCCCCCAATTATGCATCAGTTACTTGTAAACACTGCCTTCTTCTCATATATGCTCCTTTACACCTCGGCATGTTGAGAAAATATAAGGAAATAAAAGCTATATGATTTTTACAGCAAAAACGTGTATTCCCACCTTGATTACCCATGACAAATAATGTTAGTCTGTGTCAAGAGTACCATAATACTTATAAATCAAAGTGCAAATGACAAAGATCTTGATCTGCCACAGAATAACCTGCCTTGAGATCAGGGTCTATTTTATTTGTTCTAGTGATTACTGCTTACAAACTGTACAGACCCAGATCTGCCAATGCATTATGTGATGGCAGATCTGGGTCTGTGCAGTCTGCAGTTGGACTCGTCATACAAGTGAGTATATATGGTAACATGCGAGGAAAGAGCAACTAAGTTTGGTAGAACTATACAAAACTGTGTTAGCAATGTGCAAAAACAATTCCCAAAATTCAGGTAGAGTAACACTGGGCCATGGTCACCAGAAATTGTTCTTGATCTTGGCCTCCATACTTGCCATATTCCCAGATCGTTTGGGTTTGGGAGGGGGAGGCTAAAAAAGTGTGTTTTGAAGTCCCAACAGGGGTGGGGAGTTCGTAGGGCACATGCCCCCCAAAAAGCAATATCATCCATCTGATAATAATATTTTCTTATCATCCAATAGAAAATTACTCAAAATTCAACTATAAATAATAAATAACGTTTTCCTTGAAGCATTTAATACTTACAAACCATAAATAGTTGATATAAGTAATACTGTTAAATATAAGCACCCCCATATACATTTATACATATGCACACACTCACTTAATCCCAACCACAGAAACATTAAAAATTATCTTGAGGTAGATAAAAGAAGAAAAAAACAGCTTGAAAGAACCCCACCCTACCCGCATTAAATTGTCAGTCCCTTGGACTGGATGGTACTGCTGTACAAACTTCACTGAAAATTTTGTTAAATTTTTCTCAGCATAGAAAATTACCTGTCTGCATCTGTACAGCAGTGAGTGATGGCCATGCATGCAATGGCCACACTAATTAAATTATTAAATTATGGTTTTCCTGAATGTAGATCATAACAAACTTTCCTCCCAGTATGGTCATACACATGGATCCAATGGTCTGGTCACCTGATTTGTCATTTGATTCATCGATATTGACAAAGATTTGCTATAATTGTGGCATAACCTGCTTACTTGTTTATCCAACTTTTGTGTTATAGCACTGTTTGTGATATTTGTTGTTTTTGTCCTATGCAACTGGATTTCTTAGTGACATCACTACCTAGGAACATTTAGGAACTGAAAAGTGATCTGCAACTGGAAAAAATGCAGATTGTGTTCTGAAATAAAATTGCAGAAAAGTAGTTCATCTCTAGTGACAAGGTCTGTCGATTATTGTTTAAACACGTTAGTTTATTTTGAGATTGAACTTTGCATTTGTGCATCATCCCAATGCTGTGTGGTGTTGCAATGTTGACATATGTTGCACATTCCAGAATAACTAATGCTGATATGGTGTTTGCAGTATGTGCAAAGAATAAAATGCTCCCATTTGCTGTGGTACTTCACAAAGACAAACACTAACAAACAGGAGTTCTGAAATTTAGTTTTGCTGGGATTTTCTTGCTTAATATAAGGCCTATCCTTCCCAGCTGTCTATTGATATTCTTCCTTTGAAAATGAATCACACTTGTACACTATCCCTACTACCAAAATTTATATATGGAGCAAAGTCATACTTGAAAGAACGTTGCCACTGATCACTGTAACGATTGTAAGTCTTGTGACAGAAAAAAATTATTATTTTCTGGGTCCCATGATTTTTATGTTCATTTTAAAAATATAATATTTTTGGTATCCCAACACTTATAAACACAACAATGTTTAGACAAAATTGGCAAGATTGCCATAAATCACACAGCACTGACCAGCCATGTTCAATTATCATTACAATAAACTATTACAAACTAAATATTATTGTTTTTATATTATTTATTTTGCTGGTGCATCCTTTCTGACTTCTCCAGCATGAAATAAAATAAGGTATTCTTGTGATATCAGTTTATAAGCCCTTAAGCAGAAATCATGGAATAATTTTTAAACATATGCAAGTTTTATTAAATGTTTGTTTACACTCTGAATTATCCTTATACCTGCAATGAAAATATTTATGGCCACTGATATTTGTTCTGTGACACTTTATTCAAGAGTATTCTGTTTCATTTACCTGGTTTATAAGATCATGTTTCAAAGCAGCTGAACTTAGAACAACTCACAGCCATCACAGCAATGAGAAAAGAAAACTTTCTTAAAACATTTGTTCTGTGACACTTTATTCGAAGATTTGTTCTAGACAGACTTAAGTTGTAGGCAAGCTATCTCACATATGGCATCCATAGGAACAGATGATGTAATTTCTCACATGAATCTGCTCTATCATTACTGAATATTTTCTAAAATGGACTGAAAAATCCCATGGTGAGCAGTTGTATGACATGACAAAAAGAACGTTTTTGTGCCCAATCAAAGTCTGCCAAAGATATGCGTGATCTGGACCCGTCATACAACAGAAATTGTGGTTGGGATAGATCACACCTTAAATTGTACATAGCTGATGAAATGTTCCTTGAGATATTTCCCAAATACGTAACCTCTGGACCATCTAATCTCACTAAGAGTACCAGAAATACCAGCTGTTGCACCCTCAAGCAATTCATTTCTCATCAAAAAAAAGCTGAAACTTACGTTTCAAAAGCTTTTCAAACAGATAAAGCACTGTCGAGCAGCCAACTTTTACAGTAAACCCATGATTTGCATATATCTGACTAACTCAAGCCTCATGTTTATGCAAATTAATATTAACACCCAAGCAGAAAAATACATGCTGAGACACATGCAAATGTGCAGCATAAGTTCCCAAGCAGGATTCTGGAAGCATTGCTCAGTCTCAGTGTTGCCACTGTGGTAGCAGCATCTCTGCTTAAGAGGTGAGAACAAAAAAGGAAATTAAGACTGCCACATGGCTCAGTGAGGAAATTCCATGCAACTAAGAACAATGCTTACAAAATCCAGGAGTGCTGTAAGTGCACTAAATGTTTATCTACTGCCCTTTACCAAGGTAAGCTATCATGAAAAAAATGGAATACATACTGACCTCAATAGAGTACCAGAATGAAAAACCACTTTTGACTCAAACGATTCCATCAAAAGCATGCAGCATTTATTAAGTGTTAAAACGTGATGATCCTGAAGCTAAGCTATTTAATGCACATGTCGGATGGTTTGATTGATTTAAAGCATATGAAGGATTTCATAATCTCAAAGTGAAAGTCAAAGCAGCAGCTGCTGATGAAAGTGCTGCAGATAAATTTCCTGCACTCCGACAGGCTATCACTGAGGCAGGAAGCATAATGGACTCTCCCGCAGCAGTATTCAAAGGACTTAACAAGTCACCACCATCAAAGCTATTGTCAGTAATTTAAATAATAATAATAACAATAATAATAATAATGACTTTATGTAAAGAAGCTAATTTGGACTGCTGACCAATCTTCCATGAGGCCTTCTACAATTATACACAATTATTACAAGAACAAATGCTATTAAAAACAAGATAATGGATCTATGGCTACAATAAAATATGCACAAGGCATTAAAAATGAATTCATACAGGATTCATACCAAGAGCAGTAGTGAATATGTGTAAAACATCATAGGTATGTGATATAACAATGTTTTAAAGAGTAGTAGTACTGAATGAAACAAAATCATACTAAATGATTATTTCTTTAGATGTTGACTAAGAAGCTTTTTAAAAGCTTGGCACAAGTAAGCTAACTTTATATAAGGTGGTATGGAATTCCATAGTTTGGTCTCAGAAAATATGTGAAATGGTCCTTGTTTATTTCTGAATGTTAACCGTTTGTTGTTGTTGTTGTTGTTTAGGGTTTAACGCCATTTTTCAGCACTCGATAGGCTATACATGGCGGCCAGTATTAATGGTGGAGGAAGAACCCGGGAAAACACTGGAAAAAACCACCGACCCTCGAGAAGCTACTGGCAAGCTTTCTCACATACCCACATTGGCTGAATCCGAGACTCGAACCTACGCAGACAGAGGTGAGATGTTAACCGTCTGTACATATTGCAGTTATAGACATATGTAGTTGTGGTCAAGAAATGTCTCCCTCTCGCTGGTTTTTTATTTGTTTTTGTTTCTTGCTAAGATTACTGAAAATCATATTTACTTTCAGTAAGATCATCAGTGGGTTCAGGAGTCAAAAACTGTTTTCTTGCATGACATGTTGTTAAGAGAGTAAATATGGCCATGTTAAATCAAGTCATATTAGACCCTGGGACCCATTTAAAATTTGTACATATTAAATCAAGTCATATTAGGCCCTGGGACCCATTTAAAATTTGTACATATTAAATCAAGTCATATTAGACCCTGGGGCCCATTTAAAATTTGTACATATTAATCAAGTCATATTAGGCCCTGGGGCCCATTTAAAATTTGTACATATTAAATCAAGTCATATTAGGCCCTGGGACCCATTTAAAATTTGTACATATTAAATCAAGTCATATTAGACCCTGGGGCCCATTTAAAATTTGTACATATTAAATCAAGTCATATTAGGCCCTGGGACCCATTTAAAATTTGTACATATTCAATCAGGTCTAGTTTGTTTCAATAATTATTTCTGAGACATGATTTTGCTAACAAATAAGGTATGACAGAAGGACAGAACATCAAGCTGAGACCTTCAAAAATTGGTTCAAGTTATAAGAACCAACTTGAACCTTGAGAACCTCCCAAGATCTCTGCACAGCAACATAGGCTGGGTTAGGGCCAACAAAGCTGAGAAATCCTGCTTACAAGCAGCAGCTGATGTCCTTTTCTAAGCACACATTATCACATTGTAACTTTAAAAATTGAACTATGATCACCAGAATTTAATCTGGTCCTAAAAAGTCCTAGATAAGCAATGTATTTGCATATTTTATGCAAACAAATTAACTAAATATGCATAATATTTGTAATGCGCTTAAAATAAGCACGAGTCTAATTTTAAGCATACAGTCTAATTTTGTCTGCACAATAGTCCCACATTAACAGCAGTCAACCTTTAATTATGGCATGTTTGATTTAAATACAAACAAGAGAGTGAAGATTCAAACATTCTGTGCCAATCTGCAATAAATGTACCCTATGACTGGGAGAAAAATCAAACAGAGCTAATTAGCTAGCCTAAGTGCACTGGACTTGATTTTTTTCATTGGGCCATTTGACGACTTTTTGAAGGACTCATAAATGTTGGATGATTAAGAAAACTTCATCTAGCAACACAAATTTACGTCACATGAATTTCACAAAATACCATGTCGAAATTTATTTAATGCAGTTAGTTCCAAACAATGGAGATAAATATCCAATTAATTTAATTCGATATCGAGACTTTTGGTCTTGGAATCATCAAGAGGCATCCACATATCTTATTAGGCTTAAACGATGGATATCATGAACAAATAAACAAAAGATAGATGGTGGCGGGAAAGAAAGTACAAAAACAATATATTTTACTCCATCTCCCACCTATTCCCCATCTGAAAAACCCACTCCCCATCCACAAACAATCCTCCTCCCCAAGAACAACTTATCCCAGGGGTCAATGATACAATGTCATTGTAAAATTTATCCATAATTTTTTCAATTTAGAACAAAATCACAAAATGTAAGGCAGGGAGAGTGATAAAATCAGAAGAGAACAAAAAAGTGCCCCTGTTGCCCTATTTAATCTCTAACTTGTGACTTGGCAATGGTGTTGTAATAGACAAGGTAATCAGGAACTGTGTTACTAATAATTAGAGCACTACCTGCTCTCTGCCTTCTAGTAGGGTTACTATGGCGACAGTCAATCAGTTCCTTGTCATCAGAACTTAGGACATGTTTGCTCGTCAAGTAGTCATAGAAATCTTCAGCATAGATGTATTTTGTCAGGATGAAAGTGTTCTCGATCAGAAAGTTCTCGTATTCAGATTCATGTTCTGCCATGGTTACTGGGCAGCTGGTTAGCTGGGTGTTGGCTGTACATACTACAGGTGCTTCTACATGTGTCTGAAAAAAAAAGGGAAGAAAATGATAAAATATAACCACTAAATTACCCAACAGTGCCTCTTAGGGAACAAGGCGGACTGTAATGAGACTGCATGATAAATGTTACAGATCTGTTTTGACCTGCACCCCTAATGTTGAGCTCCTTGGGCAGATCCTTGTGTCTGCATGTGTGGGTGTGTACATATATATGTGCACATGTGTGCATTTAGCAAGCTTCCAAAAACACTTGTATTTGCCACAAATGCCCAATGGTAACAATAATTTGATTGCAAAAATACTCCTGTCAGACCATATATATGTACACATGTGTGCATTTGTGCATGCAGCAAGCTTCCAAAAACACTTGTATAATGCCATAAATGCCCAATGCTAACAATAATTTGATTGCAAAAATACTCCTGTCAGACCATATATATGTGCACGTGCGCATAAAGCAAACTTCCAAAAACAATGTATATGCCACAAATGCCCAATGCTAACAATAATTTGATCGCAAAAATACTGTCAGGCATTCATAGCCATGAATTTAACTTCTAAAGAATAAAATCAAATCAAGCCCATTACATAACAAGAAAGCATGGGATGGCAAATCTATGTATGTCAAGTGTCAAACTGCATGGAGCATCAGTAATAATTACTCAATGTTCTTGGCTTCTACACTTCAATCAGCAAAGTAGATTAAGGCATATATTGATACATCCTAGTGACCCATCTATACTATCTATACTGCTATGCATTAAGGTATACACTGCCATGCCCAAGTGATCCCACCTACTGCATTGCCCAAATGATCCCATCTATACTGCTTTGCATTAATATATGCACAGCCATGCCCAAGTGATCCCATCTACACTGCTATGCATTAAGGTATACACTGCCATGCCCAAGTGATCCCATCTATACTGCTAAGCATTAATTTATACAATGCCATGCCCAAGTGATCTCATCTACACTGCTATGCATTCCGTCAAACATTAGCTGGAATCTCCACTTTAAGTTGCTGGCATTGTTATAACAATAAATACCACTGTGATTTTAAGTTAATGATGCAGAGAACAATAGGAAAGTAAAAATCAATTATGCAAGCAAGGCACCATAGAAAGACACAGCACTAATATTTTCACCACTGTTATCATAAATCTTAAATATACACAACATGCACTAACCAACATGAATGAAAAATGATATTGGGTATTAAAGTTTTAATCTGAAGAAAATTGAAAAGTTAAAGCAACAAATTGTCAGACTGGTTCTAATGGCTGAGACAGAATAAAAAGTTCTGCAAGTTAAAAGCACCAGGAGATGAACAATGTTGACAAACCAGGTGTTTCAAGTTTTTCAAAAGTGAACCCTTGTTGACCATGTCGGATATAATGATGATATACATTCCTTGAAAGCTGAAATGTGGTAAAAATAGCCACACTTTTGGTACGAAGTTTGACAAAGTTTACAACAAGTCAGATGAAGATATGACAATGTTTCAAAACTATGTACTGATTAATAGTTTTAAAGCATTTATCCTATTAGGCACTGGCAGCTCAACATTCTAAAAAAAAAAAGGTCACACAGATGGCCAAACACTAATATTATTGAGTAGAAATCATTTTTCTTCTTTCAATCTGTGACCTTGATCATTACTTTCTGATTCTTCTCTATCCTACGTGCAAGTCGTCTACACAGTATGGTAAACGTTGATGTCAGAGAACTTAAGTGATTATGCTGAAGCCCATTTTCTTGTCCTTCAATTTTTAAGCCCAATATCAATAGCGTTCATCCTTACCCCAAATGCAAGCCATCCACAAAGTTTGTTAACCAATGATGGTGGAGAACTGGTGTTATTGCGCAGAAAGCATTTTTCTTCATTTAGTCGCAGTAAACTTTATTGTTTAATTTTTTACTCGGAAATTGAAAGGTTTCTTCCTTATTGCAAGCTACTCACAGTTTGGTAAGTGTAGATGATGGAACTAGAGTTACTGCGCAGAAACTAACCTCATGAAAGATTGACAAACATATGCATAACATCATGACATAGTATACACTGAGATGGTGGTCATAATATATAGGATAAAATCCATGAAATACAAGGTCAAATTTTTTTATATATGAATGACACTTTTTTTAAAAGTGTAAACAAGAACTTCAGCTTGGCACACAACATGTGGTAATTAATCAGGTTGCCTATTGTAGTCACCTTTTTTATCCCCACCCCCCAATGCTCCAACAGATTGACCACTAGGTTAGGGAACACCATCCCATGGCCATGTTACAATTAAGTATTTCTGGTTATCAGATAATCAAGGGACAATAAATAAGATGTATACGAAAAGAAAACAAATAAAAATAAACATATATATGCATCCATTATCATTAAACAATTGGATCTGCATAGTACACAAGCATACATTACATCAAGGTGACATACCTTTTAATGATGTTACAGTAGTTTGGGCTTGTCTTCCATAAAATTATACCCAAAGACAAAATACTGCAAAAACAAACAAGTCTTATACAAACTGCATATTCATGATTGAGGTCCATCTTTTAAGAAACTGGGCAGAGGAATCGGCATTAAAGGCAGAGAGGTCGGTGGGGGGGGGGAGCATCTGTTTCTATCAAGCTGGACTACTATGTACGCATGTATGTATGTATGGATGGATGTACACACACAAAGGGTGCATGTGGTAAATGTGTAGCATTCATAGACATGCATTAACAATTCTACAGAAGATTCATTACATGTATATATTTTCCTTCTTCATGACGGATCATGACATTAATTTTATAGTCTTCATAATCCATTACACCACGCTGTGTGCTGAAAACACAATATATTCCCTGATTTTAAATCTAAAATGTCTCAAACTTAAATTTCCCTGTAAGGTAATTTAACAAGCTAAACCAATGGTGTCTGACAAATACTTGACTGCCACAAAACTAGCATGTCATATACTGATCTTAAACAAGCCTGGAATAGAATTACCATACATTATGGCTTATGAGTCCAACTGCAAAATGCACAGACCCAGACCTTTGCTGTTTGCAGCTTGATGCACCTTTTGAGTATATACTGTATATGGTTATGTATTTCTAACCAAATTCTCTTTTAAATTGACCGATTGATGATTCAGGTGCACATTCCTGAAAAAATAGTTGTACTTGAATCCTGGGAAATACAAAAACCAAGCCATATTCTGAACCACTATACTATGCATTCACTAAACAAGATGATCTTTAATGAAACAAATAGATGATCTGTCCATGAAACAAGATGATCTTTAATGAAACAAATAGATGATCTGTCCATGAAACAAGATGATCTTTAATGAAACAAATAGATGATCTGTCCATGAAACAAGATGTTCTTTAATGAAACAAATAGATGATCTGTCCATGAAACAAGATGATCTTTAATGAAACAAACAATGATCTTTCCATGAAACAAGATGATCTTTAATGAAACAAATAATGATCTTTCCATGAAACAAGACGATCTTTAATGAAACAAATAGATGATCTGTCCATGAAACAAGATGAGCTTTCCTTGAAAGAAAATGATCCCTTCTCCAATCTATGAATTTATGTCCATGTACTAAGAAAATGTCATTTTTCACAAAACCACAAAAATGCACAGTACACCTATGAAAAAAAAATGAATTCATAATATAGAGAAATGTACAAGTAAAATTTAAGGAAGAGAAACTGAACTTTAATTATGATATGAATAAAATAAAACATGAAAAAAAATCATCACAAACAAATACAATCGTAAAAGATTCAACAAAAAGACAAGGCGGGCCTGATAGTGCTCCTGGCTGATGTCCACCTAAAATCAGCATTATTTGTGAAAACTTGAAAGGATTTACTCCAGGATGCTTTCTGTGAAAATGTGGTCACCTGGTTTTTGAGAAGAAGTCATATTAAGGCTTCCCTACTTTTAGTTGTTGTGGGGTTTAACGCCATTTTTCAGCACACAATAGGCTATGTATGGCGGCCAGTATTAATGGTGCAGGAAGAACCCGCGACCCACGAGAAGCTACTGGCAAGCTTTCTCACGTACCCACATTGGTCGAATCCTAGACTAGAACTCATGCAGACAGAGGTGAGATGGCAGTGATCCGTAACGGAGAGCGCTTTAGACCACTCGGCCACTCGACTTATAGTAACTATGGCCATATCAAATAATGGATCATTTGTGCAACAAAAAAAAAAAAAAAGCCTTTGATGCCTTTTGTCCACTCTGGTCAAATTCTGTTCAAAAAGTTTTTTAACAAGCAGCCACTTTGTTCATTATACTTCATTATTTCAGTAATGCAGCCAAACTTGATACTTGATGGCAGATCTGCAGCATTTGTACAGACCAAAAACAAAATTCTATGCAAGGATGCTTTGCTTTGTCAAATTTGACCAAAGTTGGTTCAGCAGTGTTTGAACTGTCATTTTAATTGTTTGTTTTATAATTTCAGTAACATGATGCAGACAAAAGAAAGGCCTTTTTAAGGCCAAAACCTAATGACAGTATCCAAAACTGACAGCTTCTGAATAATAATTCACACACAATGAAAATTAGGCAGAGAAGAAGTATGTTGGCACAATAAGTTGCTATACTGTTAATTAATGTTGGTGTCATTTAACTTCATTTTTAAACTAGTTACAGGAAATGGCTGCAATAAAATGGGTCACAAAATGTTTAAAAAAATTCAACATAATGTGATTTGAAAATGCCTGTCACAATACAAAGACAAATTTACATGGTTTAGACAGACATCCATCGTGCATCTAACTGGGGACACACTGATCAACGCTCCTTGCATAAACCAACTTTACAAAACAATTGTTTTATTCAGTCATAAATGTTCAACCATTCTCCCATTTTCCCAACAACTTCTCATTTCTAGTCGTCTTTGGGTTTTTTCCACCTAAGCTAAAGTTGGGACAGGGTACAGGTCTATCCTAAACATGTATCATAGGTTACTTCCCTTCAACAGTAACTTCATGTACCACACCATGTATTAGACTGTAGAATGTACTAATAGATATACATGTTTTCAATAAGAAATTGTTAGAAATTAATCACTTGGCATTCTATATGTATTATAAACAATCAAAAAAGTAATAGAGAGAGGGGGGAGGGAGTATTATATACTACGAGAAAAAGGTTGTTTATACAGGTATAGCATAAAAACTGAAAACTATTTTGCAACTGCACCATATTTCTGGTAAAGTATACCTCTGTCCAGAAAGTATCTCCTGAGCTCATATTCACCCTGAAAAATGTTTACATGCTCAGCTAATCACAATTTAGAAATCATTAATATACACAGCTGTTATTCACAGTCAAACTGATCCAAGAACTCAGTGGTATATGCTTATGTACCAAGTTTCAAAACAACTGGTTCAAAAGTAAATCTCCTAGAGTACTTACTCCAAAGCTTGGCCAATCACAAGCAAGAATACTTTGCTAATTTGCATACATCTTACTCATAATCAAACATATTAAAGATGTCCATGAAACAAGCTTGTGCACCAAGTTTGATAATAATAATAATAATAATAATAATAACTTCATTTAGAGAGCATCACTCAATTACTTACAGGAACTAATCTACCATGAAGTCTTAAGTTACATACAATACATACAATATATGCAGCACAGTGTGACAAAATGTGGCTAAACACTAAAGAATTGAGATATAATGAAGCAAATTGTTTGTTGGTTGCAACCCTTATTGACATTTATTCAAAGAAAATCATATATAACACAGCAAAGTCTGAGGAATCAATAACAGTTTACCAAAACAGTATACGACAGACATAAAGCCTAAATACAATCTTTCAAAAAATGAAGCCTCTACAGTACGCACAACCTTAGCCACCATGAATGATTTATTAATATGAATGCTTTATTAACATGTCACTTACTAATCCAAGGTTTAAATAAGCTTATACATTAAGTTTGACTACAACCTGTCCAAAATGAAGCCTCTGCATTGTTCACAAGCAAGCCTTCACGGATCTATCAACGCAAAAGACTGACGCAGGGCCATACAAAAAGCTCACTTGGTCTTCAGCCAGGTTTGAACAAATCCCATCAAAGTTCCTTAACTTCATGCTTGATTCCATAAATATTTCCAAAACAGCATTCAAAAATGAACAAATTTAAAATGTTCTTGTCATTCAGAATAGCACTGTCTATTCAAGCTTTTGTTACCTCCTCCATGTCGATTCATGATGAGCAGATTAAAGTAAAACACTTCCTGCCCTTTTTTGATTTGTCAGCTATTATAATGTATCACAATTACCCCTAGTATCATGTTATCCATGGACCAGGACACTGTGTATATACACAAAGTCTTTCCCACAATTAAGTTCCCCATCTTTATGGCTCTGAAACTGGTCTTTGTAACTGACATTTGTTAAAGTCACAAGCAGACTTCAAACATATACATGTACTGAACAGATGAATTCTCCAATCATTGAATGTTACTTTACCACAGAAATAATGTAAACTGATCTGTGTCAAATGCATATTTTGCATGTGAAGGACCATACGAAACTACATATCAATTAACACTGATAGCTACTGGCCTGAATGAATGCAAAATATAATCTCAGATTGGTAATTTGTATACCCATTATACCCATCCATGTAACACTTGGTTTTCAGTCTCCTGACATGACTGCAGTCCACTGCTTTGAAAGTTACTAAAACATGTGTAACCCTTATAAGGAAAAAAGTAGAAGAATTTCAAATATGTTGAACACAAACATCCCAGCTAAAAATAATGACTTTTGGCTATAAAAACAAATATCAGAATTCTTCTAAAATATAATGTAAAAGTTGGTAAAAAAAAGTTTTGTGTACAAAATACAGGGAAAAAAATAGGATGAACTCTTAAAAATAAAAAACAGGAGGAATATTTCTGGTCCATAAGTAATGAAACACACCTTTCAGACAATATTTCACTGGGTTCTATGGTTCTAAATAAGAAAAACTTGCCTCCACTTACTGCAGAAACTGCACATTCCTCCTGATATACTGAAAACCAACCGTATTCAATTATGTTTGACCCTTGCTTACAAAATACCTAGAATTTACGTTCTGATTATTAAAAAAACTAACAGTTTTAGTACAATAATCTACAGAATTAAAGTGAATACAAATAACATTTCT
The DNA here is from genome assembly GCA_028554795.2 of Sinohyriopsis cumingii. NCBI lineage: Eukaryota > Metazoa > Mollusca > Bivalvia > Unionida > Unionidae > Sinohyriopsis > Sinohyriopsis cumingii. Next base: position 119,888,289 of record CM068826.1, on the reverse strand, counting down.
ACAAGAAGGAATTTGTTTTGGAAGCAAACACTTGCCTCTCCACCACCACCACAATGACATGTCATTGTGTGATGCTGATACTTGATGGAAATGGAAAAATCTTAAAAGGTGTATAAAACAGAACTGAACAAAATGAAAGTTTATACCTTCAAATACTATATATGCTTGCTTATAAGACAAATCTAACTGCAATATTAGTAAATATATGAATAATTTTTTTATAATTAATAAATAAAGTAATCTCAACAATCTCAAAGCTGCCTGAACAGAATATATATTAAAAAAATAAACAATGATTGACAAATGTAAGCAAGCACTTATGGACACAACAAAACCAATTCAAACATTCTTTCTAAACAGGATGTCACAACAGTGTACAGTACTGGCCTCTTCTTGTACCCAATCAGAAACCCCGATGCAGAACCTTTCATGTTATTTAAGATGGTGGCATCCATTTTATTAAAAGAAATTATAGCAAAAAAATGTCCCATGGTCCCCAAAACATCTCGACTTTCAAAGATATTTTTTCAAATTATTTTTTTTTCTGGTTCCATGTACAATACAAAAACCAATTCAACGAACACAATTAACTGAAAAAGTATGTGAGACCTCCCAAAAGTACCACAATCTATGGCAATTAAACAAATTACCTTTAAATGTATTAAGTAGCTCACCATATCAGTCAAAGGTAGAATAGTCCAAAATGACTGCTTGAACTATTGCAACGTTCACAAAAATAATATTTGCTTGGATAATAATATGAATTAGTATTGAGCTGGTATAGTTTTTTGACAGATATTGCAAATGTTAGCAAACATTGTATTGAGGCAACCAACTTTAAATCAAGTTCACCTTCAAATATAATAAGACACAGAAACCTATCTATTAATTTTAACAAGAAATCTGATCCATTATTTGCAACAGCTGCAATGCAGATGTGAAACCCATTAGACTAGTAAAATGAAGTACGTCTGCAGGCATAGAGGGTTAACAACAAAAACAATTTTTTGCATACTCTCTTCGTAAGTATTTGAGTACTCTTTCTCCATCTACATTTTAAACTATTTTGTTCAATCCAGATTTCATAAAATTGTAATCTTGATTCCTGAATGTTTGTCTGTACTGAGCAACAAAGCCTGTTGAATATCTTTCTTTTACAAAGGTGTGGAAAGTTTTCGTCTTCAGCAAGTAGACAGCACAATTTTTAATCTTTCTTGAACCATTTTTGATTTTCAGCCAGTGTTTTGGTTTTCTGGTTGAACATTTCCTTTCTCCTGCTATTTCATTCTTTATCAAGTCATCCTCTTTTGGTTCTTCAACTTTCTCTTCTCTTAACTTGTCTTTTCTCTTTTCCTCTAACTGCTGCTGATAGGTCATATAGGACAACATTATGTAACACACAGTTCCCTTGTAATGGATGCCAGGCTGAAAAGTCACATGTTATAATCTTACATAACACAATGTTCCCTTGTAAAGGATGTTGGCGTTTTCTCGATGTATATAATGCTTGTAACAGAACACAAGAAAACTAAATGTAGTTGTCAAGCAATTGATAAAAATAAACAATATTCACCAATTTTTAGCTCTAGCTAATACCAAGAAAAGTACTGTCAAACCTGTCCCAATGGTCATCTGAGTTCAGCAGTCACCTGGTCACAATGACAATTCTAATTCTGCCCCAACTTCTGATATAAATGTCATATTATCAGTGGTCACCTGTCTTCCACAGTCAATGGCCATGTTTCTTAAATAAACAGAAGTTTCACCACCTTCCATGGTCGGTGGTAATGAGTTTCTTAACCCAGCAGTTGTTTCATCCTGCCTTCTGTGGTGTGATCTGGATTTCTAACATAGCTTTAACAAATTTTTCAGTCATATTGCTACAGTGTCTGCAGTGTGGCAGTTTATAGTGATGTCTAGCACTGAGGCATCATGCAGCAGACATGTAGCACAATATCCCACCCAGTTACATTATCCTGACAACATGCCGACAAGAGCAGATACTAACCTCTTAATGCTAAGTGCCTAGCAAGGCAGCTGTTAGTACAATTTTTATAAGTCTTTGGGATGACTCAGCCAGGGTTCAAACCTGCGACATCCCACAGCCGAGGCAGACAATCTAACCACTAGAGTAGTTGTCTTCCGTGGTCACTGATGCATATCAGCAGTGAGGCACTAGAGATATCCCTTATAATTTTTATGTTATTAACAATAGCCCAAGGAATGCTTCTTGTTATTCCCCAATCAAAGGTTGTAAACAAAAGCTGCTTGTCTTTTGATCTTGGCAAGTTTGAGCAACTCAGCTTAACCCATCAGTTGTTTCAAGTGTTAAGACCTGTCTTCATACCTAATTAGATCAACTGCCCAAACAAAAAGTCAGTGTGTGCTTCACAATCACAGGTAAGCTGTCAATTAGTAATTTTTATTTAGGAGCCATTTCCACTGATAATGAGATAAAAAGAGTTTGAGAGAGAGATAACAACAATTCCCATTTTTTAGGTGTACAATTGACTGATAAAAAATCCCAAACTTATAATGGTACTGATGGGTAATCAGATTATAAAGGTACTAATGGGTAATCAGACTATAAAGGTACTAATGGTAATCAGACTATAAAGGTACTAATGGGTAAACAGACTATAAAGGTACTAAGGGTAATCAGATAATAAAGGTACTAATGGGTAATCAGACTATAAAGGTACTAAGGGTAATCAGATAATAAAGGTACTAATGGGTAATCAGACGATAAAGGTACTAAGGGTAATCAGACTATAAAGATACTAATGGGTAATCAGACTATAAAGGTAGTGATGGGTAATCAGACTATAAAGGTACTGATGCATGATCAGACTATAAAGGTACTAATGGTAATCAGAATATAAAGGTACTAATGGTAATCAGACTATAAAGGTACTAATGGATAATCAGACTATAAAGGTACTAATGGGTAATCAGATAATAAAGGTACTAATGGGTAATCAGACTATAAAGGTACTAAGCGTAATCAGACTATAAAGGTACTAATGGGTAAACAGACTATGAAGGTACTAAGGGTAATCAGATAATAAAGGTACTAATGGTAATCAGACTATAAAGGTACTAATGGGTAATAAGACTATAAAGGTAGTAATGGGTAAACAGACTATAAAGGTACTAATGGGTAAACAGACTATAAAGGTACTAAGGGTAATCAGATAATAAAGGTACTAATGGGTAATCAGACTATAAAGGTACTAATGGGTAATCAGACTATAAAGGTACTAATGGGTAATCAGACTATAAAGGTACTGATGGGTAATCAGACTATGAAGGTACTGATGGGTAATCAGACTATGAAGGTACTGATGGGTAATCAGACTATAAAGGTACTGATGGGTAATCTGACTAAAAAGGTACTGATGCATAATCAGACTATGTGTGTGATTTGGATTTTTAATGTAGCTTTAACAATTTTTCAGTCATATTGCTATGATATCTGCAGTGTGACAGTTTATAGTGATGTCTGGCACTGGGGCATCATGCCTCAGACATGAAGCATGATGTCCCACCCAGTCACATTATCCTGACACCAGGCCGATCAGTCCTAACACTAACCTCTTAATGCTGAGTGCCAAGTGAGGCAGCTGTTAGTACCATTTTTGTAAGTCTTTGGTATGACTTGGCCGGGGATCGAACCCACAACCTCCCGCATCCGAGGCAGATGCTCTAAACACTAGTCCACCGGAGTGGTCTAATTCACACTATAAAGGTACTAATGGGTAATCAGACTATATAAGTACTAATGGGTAATCAGACTATAAAGGAACTAAGGGGAAATCAGACTATAAAGGTACTAATGGGTAATCAGACTATAAAGGTACTAATGGGTAATCAGACTATAAAGCTACTAATGGTAATCAGACTATAAAGGTACTAATGTGCAATCAGACTATAAAGGTACTAATGGGTAATCAGACTATAAAGGTACTAATGGGAAAACAGACTATAAAGGTAATAATGGGTAAACAGACTATAAAGCTACTAATGGTAATCACACTATAAAGGTACTGATGGGTAATCAGACTACAAAGGTACTGATGGGTAATCAGACTATAAAGGTACTGATGCATGATTGGACTATAAAGATACTAATGGGTAATCAGACTATAAAGCTACTAATGGTAATCAGACTATAAAAGTACTAATGGGAAATCAGACTATAAAGGTACTGATGGGTAATCAGACTATAAAGCTACTAATGGTAATCAGACTATAAAAGTACTAATGGGAAATCAGACTATAAAGGTACTGATGGGTAATCAGACTATAAAGGTACTAATGGGTAATCAGACCATAAAGGTACTAATGGGTAATCAGACTATAAAGGTACTAATGGGTAATCAGACTATAAAGGTACTAATGGGTAATCAGACCATAAAGGTACTAATGGGTAATCAGACCATAAAGGTACTAATGAATGATCAGACTATAAAGTACTAATGAGTGATAAGACCTGGTGTCATGTTGTCCATCAGCTTTCTAGTAGGTATCATAACCCCATTTGGCCTTGCAGACAGGTACATCTAAATTATAAAAGTTTCTCCTGTGTGAACAATTACATGCAAGACTATTAACAATTTCCAAATATTGTTAAAATGTGCATACTACAAATATTTTGAAAGTAAATCTTCAAATGTTATGGACAAACAACCTCTAATCAACAGAGCCAGTTTGATATCACAAATGCATCAATGAATCAGAATATTATTTCCAGCAATAGTATATCACAATACAGCTTCAAAATACATACACAGAAGAGCATTACAATGAAATACAAAGTGAATGATATAAATTATCCAAGAATAAGTGTTGACCTGTTATCTTTCTCTAAGGCCATAAAATATGTATTTCCAGTCAGCCAATCATCCCTGTTTTTCGGTGCCAAACCTAACAAACCCCACCCCTGTGTGTTTTAGCCAACAAAAACCATTTTTCAAGCAATACAGGGTATTCAAGCCAAGTGAACTTGAGCCAAGACAATACATTTCTCAGACAATCCAGGGTATTTAAGTCAAATGTGTTTGAGCCAACAAAAAACATTTCTCTAGCAACCTTTGGTGTGTATTAGTCAGTCAACAAAATCCAATCTCAAGCAACCCTTGGTGTGACTCAGCCAATAAAACCCAAGCTCAAGCTACCCCAGCAATGTGTGAGTCAGCCCACAAAACCCAAGCTCAAGCAACCATGGGTGTGTGTGAACCTGCCAACAAAATCCAAGCTCAAGCATGCTTGGGTGTGTGAATCAACCATCAAAATCCAAGCTCAAGCATGCTTGGGTGTCATGAATCAGCCAACAAAATCCAAGCTCAAGCATGCTTGGGTGTCACGAATCAGCCAACAAAATCCAAGCTCAAGCAACCCTGAGTGTGTGTGAATCAGCCAACAAAATGCAAGCTCAAGCATGCCTGGATGTGTGAATCAGCCAACCAAATCCAAGCTCAAGCATTCCTGAGTGTGTGAATCAGCCAACAAAATCCAAGCTCAAGCATTCCTGGGTGTGTGAATCAGCCATCAAAGCTCAAGTAACCCTGAGTGTGTGTGAGTCTGCCAACAAAATGCAAGCTCAAGCATTCCTGGGTGTGAATCAGCCAACAAAATCCAAGCTCAAGCAACCCTGAGTGTGTGTGAGTCTGCCAATAAAATGCAAGCTCAAGCATTCCTGGATGTGTGAATCAGCCATCAAAGCTCAAGCAACCCTGAGTGTGTGTGAATCAGCCAACAAAACCCAAGTTCAAGTAATCCTGGGTATTCAATCCAACCACATTTCAGCCAAAATAAAACATGTACAAGCAATCCAGGGTATTCAAGCCAAGTGTGTTTGAGCTAACAAAACTTAAGCTCAAGTAATCCAGGATTTTCATCATTTGTCTGAGCCAACAAAACTGAAGCTCAGATGGTCCAGGTTGTTTAGTTTGTGCTCCAACCAATAAAATCCCATCTCAAGCAATCCAAGTATGTCACATGCAACAATACAAATTCAAAAGTTAAAAACAACTGGATTCCAACAATGGTGCATGGTATTACCTGTATACCGTGGTATTTTTTCCAGAGGTACATACTTTTTGCTGTACTGGTACATCAGTAGTTTCTGTCCATAAGGAATCTAGAGAAATTCCTGAGGAATCTTGTTATGACTTGTAAGGCACTAGAGCTTCTACAGATTAGGCGCTATACAAAGTCCTCATTATTATTATTATTATTATTATTATGATTTTAATGATATTGGCAGTGTGTTTTCATTATTCATGACAATCTAGTTTCAAAAAATGATCTTTTGACAAAACAGTTGTACCTGTCACAAATTAATGGTAAATATTACAAATTCTATTTGTAATATTTACCATTAATTTGTGACAGATAACCATTTCTCAAGCAATCCAGGGTAATTATAATCCTTTAGCCACACATTTTACATATGTTTCGTATGCAAATCTGGTGGCCAAATGGAATGGTACGATACTCTTTTGGGCCAAATCCAACTTTGGAAAAATTTCTGAATTAAAAAAACCCACATGTGTTAGCTATTTGCTAGCATTTGTGAATGTGTAAAGTACATGTATTCCTTTTAATATTGCAAATCATCCAGTGATCATCAGTAACACATTTTTTGCTGTCAAAACTTTATGTAATGTCCCTAGTCCTCTAAATATTTTCTCGTTTATTGAGTATTATGTCAACTGTCCCTCTCTGATAAATATTGTGCCTGGCACCCCACTCCATGTTTCCCTGTTGATTATACCAGTAGTGTAGCTAGTAAACTGTTGGCTTCTGCATCATCACTTCCTGTTCTTAACAACAGGCTCTCCAATCTAAGGTCCTTCATAGTAACACCTTTAGTGTAAGCTTGATCATTCCACTTCAGTTACAGCTTAGCTTGTGACTTACACAACAATTACCATACACTTAGCAAATTCATCTACTGTATATTGTACTGCTTATTTAAGTGTTACTGTTGGGGGCTGTGATTTTCTTTTGAACTATTTTCCTTTCTTTTATCTAAAGATAATTAACATGTTTTCCAAATAATACCATGGATATAATATGCTGTCATATTGATACAAATGTTAGCAAGATATATTTCCAGCTATTCACAGGCAAAAGTTAAACAAAAGAGTGTAAGCCCCAGAACATTAATTCTAGTATTCCATGGTGCATATTACACTAAAATCAGAAATAATGTGGTACGAACTTTTTCATGGTACTTAATTCTTAGTGCACTTTGTTCTTACCGAGCCACATACATCAATGGAAATGGTAAAAATTGCACACCTACCACAACCCTTTTCTAAAAAAAATCCTTTCTAGTCAAATTTTAAGCAATAAAATAAGGGAATATTCAAATGGCTTAATGGTATGAATAAACAAGAGTCCCTTGACAATATTAATGCTCTACGGACTCAACCAAATTTCCAGAAATTAAAGATACGATCATTTCTTCCTTTCAACTGCTGAGTGTTGAAACCATCTTTGATAGTCTTCAGAGATAACAAGATTTTCAAATTAGCTACTGAAGCTCACATACTGGAAATCAGCTTGGTACTTATTTCATTTAGGCCCAACAAGGCATTTTAAGAAGTCTTCCAGCAGAAACCCATGCTGAAATGACTTTCTATTTTGGTGAAGCAGAAATAACCTTTTCTATATGGATGCCATGATGGCTATATTTTTATGTTCGATTCATGCTATCTAGGAGAAATAGCAATACATGATTTTCAAGACAGTTACTGCGGCAGTCAAATTGGATGAACAGGTTAGATCTGCACCATTTTCAATTACAACTAACAAGATGCCATAAAAAGCTGTTCAGTAAACCTCCATGCTGGTATGACCATTCATAGCATTCATTCAGGAGAAACAGTGATAGTATTTCAATCGGACCAAATAGACATCAAAACAGGGGGCAAGTAATCGATCTACATCTGCGTGCACAAACCAGTGCTGAACAGGGACAGGGGCCATTACCACCTGCCGCATATTTGGGACAACTGTTAACAATGCTCACCATTCCACCGAGCGATGTTAACAGTCAGAAGAGATTAAATAAGTATTTAGTATGAGGATGAAAGCGTCAGATGAGCTTTCAATATATTGTTCGTGTATCTGAATGAAAAGTTAAAAACATTGTCAAATATGACACCATAAGAAGTTGTTTAGTAATAACCCAATTATCCAGTCAGAAAGAACAACTGAAAACAATATTTTCACAATCACCACTGCTGTGGGCATATTGGGTATCTACACCATTTTCATTTAAAACCAACCATACAAGACAAGCAGTCCTCTGGTGAATGCCCCATGGCAATATTACTTTCCTTCAGAAAGATAAGAAATAAAAAGATTGTCAAGATGGTCATAATTTGGACATCAGATAGGGCCCATTTTCACTTAGGACCAACTCAACACCATAAGATATCGACAGGTGAAACTCAATGGCAATATTACATTTTGTTCAGGAGAAATACTGATAACAAGAATTTCAAGAAGGCCATTGTGGTAGTCCTACTGAACATCAGATTGGCAGCATTTTCATTCAGGACCTGAATGACATCACAAGAAGCCTTTAAGTGAAAATCCCATGTTGACATGACCATCCTTTCAGATGGAGTAGCAATAACATCATTGTTCAAGATGGCCACTCTGATGGCCATATTGGAAATAATATTGGCTATAGTATAATTTAGGAATCGTCAAATTTAGGATAGTCAAGGTCAAAACAATAATATGACATTTTTGCAATATAAAATATGACAAAATTTTCAAAAACATAATACACTGTATGTAAAACTTCAAAAACACAAAATAATGAAGTTTTCACAAAAAATCAGAATGCCAACTATTTGTTTTTCCACTTGTACATAAACATCATACAAGACTGTGTACAATGAATGCATGAAATAACAAAATATTTTAGATCACTAATGGGGGGAAGAAAGTATGCAGTGATACACTTGTAAAGTGTGAGCTATACAATAAATAAAAGCTATTAATCTGGAGTTTGTTGTCTGTTATTGACCCTTTCACATCACATTACTAAAATCAGGTAATTAAGAAAAAGAAAAATGAACGTTGCTTTTAATACATAAATTGTTCAACTAATTGACAGTTCTTGACAACATCACAATGTACAAAGGTCCTTTGTCTATGTACTAAACAAACAATAATGTGCGGTGGTGGAGGATAGTCAGTAGAAACAAAATGCCATGTGAAAATCTACCATATTTGCTGGCCTACAAATTTGCAGATTTTGTCAATTTTCCATCCTTTTTCCATATACAAGTTCATGCTGAGTGTAAAACTAGGCCAGATCAATACTTTGGCTTTGTCTTTTTCACTACAGTTTATTACACACAGCATTGTAAATTCTATGCTGAGTTACGTGTCAGATAAAATTCACAAATGCTGTGTAGAATGAAACTACAGTAACCTCCGGTTTTGTGAACATTAATAGTATCACCGTATGCACGTTCGGTTTACCAGCAATATTGCATCACTGATGCTAAAATGCCTTTTCCAGTTTTGTTTTGAAGAGATAGGGAAGTATATGTATTTCATTGCATTATTCTTCTTGCACCTTGTGATAAAAATAAAATATGCCTCATTATGAGAGATTTTAGCCTTCATGCTACTGTGTACCTTACCACCACTTTTTAGCTGAAGCTTTTGTCAAAGAGAGAAAACTGTAATAAATTAAACAGTAAAGGGAAAATATTTAAATATAGTAAACAGAAACTATTCAAATACATACCATACTCCCGCAGTTTCAGATTTTAAATATTTACAATATTTATATCCATAGAGACTCCACTTAGGTTAAAAACCAAGAAAGACCATTTAACATGCTGTGAAACTTTCTTTGCAAGTACAATAATCTCTTTTTCACATTAAATAAGATTATTGTTTTTCTGTGAGTGTATATACACTTCCTGTGGATTTGGGAGAGGGGTATCAGACAGATCCCCCCCATTTCCAAAAAATAAGTGTTTTCATGTTTTTCTGTTTCCCCCTTAGGTGTCTGCATGTGTGTATTTCTTTTTTAAATAGAATTTTGATCCAAAAAGAATGTTTAATACAAATTTTTTATGGGGTATTTTTTTTTTATCCCTAGTGTATTCTATAGGATTGTTCATCTAATCTAGGCTTCAATATCCTGTGTTGAATTTCCTTCCACTGTTTTCCTCAAATGACCTTTGATAAGGGTCCCTTACGTCCTGTATAGGCTATCTGGTTTTTGCTATTTTGTTTGTGTACTACAGATTTGTGTGTGAGGACAGCATTAGAATCAAATTTCCCTTTTGTTTTTCTATATTTTGATTGGTTTAATATATATATATATATATATATATATATATATATATATATATATATATATATATATATATAGAGAGAGAGAGAGAGAGAGAGAGAGAAAAAATACATATTTCTTTTTTCTTCCTTTTTCTGACTTTTTGTTGTTACTTAGACATTGTCAATAATCATGCCCAAGTTTTAAGTTTCTGAAATTTTCATTAAATAAGTTAGAATCTGAATGAAAACAGTTGCATTCTATAAAACTGTAATAAAGCAAATTCCTAGTGTTTTAAGGTGTGTGTTCATAGTGTGACGTTTCTAATATTTCCCTCAAAGTTGTCCAGGAGTGAGAAGGCAAGTAAATCAGAACCTTGGCTAGCAAAGATGCTCAATGTCGGTCCTACATTTTTTCTATACAATCCCTTCCCCAAAATGATAATCACTTTTACACATATTTTTGGAGACTGTTTATTTTACATACAAAAAATTACAAAACATATATTAAAGAGATTTTGATGAAATAATCTATATATAACTTGATTCTGAGTATAAGATGAAACCCAGATTTTCTGATAAAAAGAAGTATCAACTTACAGACCAGCAAATACAATACATGCATCAACTGTGAATCATCAAATCAAAAATACAATGAGGTCATATGACCTGAAAGTAATCAAATTGCAATATGAAGCAAAATAAGAATCAGGGCATTATAAACTTTAATTTAACTTGACAACAAACATAAATGAAAAGAACTCAAATGAAAATCATATGTGAAATAAAGAAATCACTTCCCTTTAAAATTAAAAATGAACATGCACCTTTACGTTACATCCGAGTTATGAAAACAGGTGACAGTCCCAAAACTATGAATCCTGTATTCAACAAGTCTGTATGGAAATCATGAGCTAGCTCAGTCAATAAAAATATAATTAGCACGGTCCACCATATTTCGTACTAAATTTCAAAGACTGCTCACAAGTAAAATGAATAAAGTTCTCCATGTGATTATATGCTGACAACGAACATAATGTCAATCAGTAATGGGATCACGGAAAAGCTAAAACAATATACCAGTACCTCCGTTAATTAGGTCTGTGCACAATGAACAGGTGTGGACATTTACTGCATGTTTCCAATCACAACATTCCAACAATAGGATGCAAATAATATATGTATATTGCCCCTGTTAGGTTAGGTAAATAACCCTGACTGTGCCTGGAACTATTATAGTGCCATGGTTTCCAATAAGCTCAACGTCTTGTATTGATGATTCTATGTATCCTTCATTGTGCCATGTTGATTGAATCCCACAACTGGTGCCAATGTGTTACAGCGTTAAAAACAATGTCAGGTGACTTCAGATGATTGACGATAAATTTATTGCATCACCTGATCCGCAATATAGATATGAAAACAATACTAATTTTCGTCACAGCAAAATATCACATCTTCACACTAACTTTGCTGAATCACATATGCTTGGTACATATTTTCAGACAAAAAAATGTTTTATGAATAATTAAAATGAGAAATTTCAATGAAATTTACAAACTTACGTGAAGTATTAAAATGACAGGTTGAGATAGTGTTCTTTAAATACATACATATTCTCTTTGACAAGTGTTCAATATCAATATTCATATGACCAATCTGATTAAAATGATAAAATCTGGTCTCCACTGTCCTACATGAAGATCTAACAGCAATTGCTTGGGTTCTGGTGACCTTTGATTTATCCAATGGTAATGAAGGTTTCAGAAATTAGAAAGTGAATCAAATTGATCCTCTTCAGCCATACTGCTCAGTTTCCCAATGCTAAGATGAACTGGCTGATAAAATTAGCAATTGTGGTAATAACATAGGTCACCTGAACATGACCGACCCCTAAGCGGTTGCTGTCAGACCTTCATGTAGAACAGTGGAGATCTGATTTTAATCAGATTGTTCACATGACAAACAATAGAGCTCGATGTCGTGAGATGTCAGAAACCACAAAACAAATTACAATCAAAGTAATTTAATTAAATATTATTAGTAGCCAGGAAAAATATAACATGAAAAGTTTTCATCACAGCAAAAAACATCTTCCTTCTAACATGACTAAATATCACATATGCAAAACAAACATTTTTCAATGCTCATGTGCACATGAAGGGGAAAATATTCAGGGACTTGACACTTGCGATTAATGGTTGGCTCCTATCACTGAAAGATGGATGGAAGGAAAGACAATCTCTACTTATAATCATTTTCTAAACTAAAAAATCTGAATCAGTGTCGATTATGCATGTATCAATTAATGAAAAATTACAAAGCTAAAATAATAAAAAATATTTAGTTTTATTTGTTTTTATGGATGTATTCAGTTCATTATGAAAGTAATTAAAAAGTCAAAACATTTTTCTGTGACAAGCCAGTATTGGTAAATTGATTCATTACTCTGGATTCAAACTTCAGTAGAGCATGATTGCTCATATTCATCTTTTTCATTCCTTGTCTCAATATATTACATAGTATACTTGGTGAAACATAAACATTGTTTACTTTGGTTTATGTTTGCTTGTTGGTGACTCAACTTCAAAGTTCTGTGCTCTCTTTGAATATCCTAGAATTAGTGAACAATCTATATGCTGCCAATTATGTGGATACATAACACTTTGTTAAATTTGCCCATTGTCATGGCTCCATAATCATTCTGTTAGGACTCTATGGTTTTAAACAAAGTAACAGAAAAAGCAAACACCAACAAGTTTTGTAAAGTTAAACAATTTACATCCCTAAAATACACAGTGAAAATGTAAAAACAATAACTTATGTTATTGGGAAATTTAAATCGCAAATAATCTTAAAATTTCTAACAAAAATCCTAATGATTCAAGTTCTGAATAAACTTTAGTAGTATTCCAAAATAAATCCAATACTGGAAGTGTTCATGATCCTGTGATGGCCTGAATAGTAATGATGTGCCAACCATGTTATGCTGAATAACAATAATATCCAAGAATATATCTTTGTTTAAATTTCACTATAAATCCAAGTCTATATTTAAAAAAGATTATTATTTTAGATGAGCACTTTATATTTCCAGCTAATAAACAATTTGAATAAATAAAACAATGGTAAACACAAGGTCCTTGACTCAGACCACGATAATAATCCTAATATTCATCCTTCAGACAGAAAAATGTAAATATCGTTGTTTACAAAACTGTCACTGATTTTGGAAAGGTCATCTACAAAAATACAATTTTATATAACCCACGGTAAATCATGAAATAAAAATATATTAAAAAGAACTAATTAGCAAACAATGCAAATTCAATAAACATAACAATTCATCCCACCTGTTACGACCCTATGGTCTTAAACTAAGTAACAAAAAGAAGAGAAAACCAACAATTTTAGTAAAATTAACACATAAATTTTTTCCCTAATTTATAATGTGAAAATTTAAGAGGAACTTAAACTATTGTGAATTAAATCCCAAATAATCTTAACTGTTTTATTCAAGTCCAAAAGTCCTGAGTGTTTATAATGTATTTCATTACTGAATGTGCTGAAATACCAAGTCTTGCATAGATTGATGTACCAAGTCTTGATGTATCACAATGATATAATCCTGAATGTCTTCAAATGAATTGACAATAATCCCAAAATAAAATAGTGTTTTAGTCCAAAAGTCAATGAGCACTTTGTCGTTCCAATGAATAATTTAAATAATTGATACTTCTTAAACTTAAGCTGAACACAAGAGTAAATTATTCCACAGGCTGAACTTAAAACAGGAATGAATATTTACCACAGCCTTAAATAAATATATAAACAAAACAAAATGACAACAAGTATGTGGGTTATATGTTCCCTTCACAAACAATCCAAGTTTTATCAATATGGCTAGACAATGAATTCAAATATCAGTATAAAAAAAAATTATAACTTACAGGCATTAAAAAAGTCTGGTACACACAAAAGCTCTATTCTCAACCATGGACAAAGGTTAAGCAAACAGTATAAATTAAATATATATAACACAAGTATGAATGAAATCTATCACAGGTTTTGAAAAAGTAAGTAACAAAAAAAAATGTCAGTCAGGATCAGTATAAGTTTGGTGGCTCATTTATCGGACAAAGCAATTATGTGCATCTGTCTCCTCATGGTTATTGGATAGGGATCTCAGCAGTTTCCAAGTCATGGCCATGGGGCTAATACCTAGAGGCAGGGATATACCATAGTGATCAACGTCAGCTGCATGTATAAATTTGTGTTTTCATGTACACTAAGTGTTACAGAGTAGGGATCTTTATTGTTTCCGTTATGAACCAAGGGAAGGGTTACAAGGCAATCTTATTAATATCTACTTACAGCACATCACTAAGGAGATCTGACAGGTATTGCTACATGATCATGCTATGTACACCTTTTGATTCACCAATCAAATTACAGCTTTCATAGTCTCAGGCTTGGCTAATGTGGGTATGTGAGAAAGCTTGCCAGTGGCTTTTTGTAGGTCAGTGGTTCTTCCCAGGGTTTTCCAGGGTTGTTCCTCAACCAGTTATACTGGCTGCCATGTATAGCCTATCTTGTACTGAAAAATGGCTCTAAACACTACAACAACAACAACTTTCATACAGCTGAAAGTGACAAATGTCAATCATATCAGTTCTAATAAAAACTCTCCATAGTACGAAATGCAATACTTTTACAGATAAAGCTAAAAGAAGCATACTGGAAATTACAAGGTTCTAATAATTTGAAATATTACTGGTGTCTGTCAGATCTCCAATGCATCAGAAATCTCAATTTTAGTCAGATAGTGGGTGGGTAGGGAGAGAATTATAGATTTCAGTTTGATTACATGTGATGATACTTGGATCTTATGTTACGTGTTTAGGCTCTTTTAAACAGCAACACAAAAAAGAGTGAAAATAACAAGCTTTGAAAAATGTAACAAATAATTTATTTCCCTGGAAAAAATACTGTAAAAATAAAAAAATAAGAACTTACAGTTTCAAGAATCAAATCCAATAATAATCCAAGATTAATCCATGAATAAAATTTTAGAAATCCTAATAATAAAATGTTCTAATGAATTCAATTTCGAGTCCCAACGAAGAATCCAAGATGGAAGGCAATGACGTATACTGTATCCTGTATTATGCTGTGGTCTACAATTCCTTGTAGAAACACAAGAAGTAATCCAGTGTTTGAAATCCGAATAAACTTTTAAGAAATGTTCAAGAATTCTGTATGAGCACTCAAAATATTTCCAGAGAAACGAATTAATCTTTTAGAATCCAAATAATCTGAAGAAAAATTAACATATAACTCAAAAACTGGCCACAACAGAAGGAAACGACTTGACATCAAGCATTTTTAAGCCCAGACTGTGAGATCTCTCTCTTAGCAATGGTTTAAAACTTGAATAATGTGTAAAACAGATGCCCAGATAAGGGTCACATGATCATGTTAACATATAAAAAAATCATGTATCCCTTATATGTCCTTGATAAGAACCAATCATTTTACTCTGAGAATAAAAGCTGTTTACTTCACTAAAAACTATTTACAAGTTGAAGGTCACATATGCAACACAGCCTCGATCTCAACCTTATTATTCCCACAATAAAAATACCTTAAAAAAACTTGTTTGTGTGACTGTCACTAAATTTGAATTAAGGTCGGTAACCAGGTCAGTCTTACCATTTATGTGTTTACAGAAATGAACAGTCAAGGTCAAACTATTTTCTAGAAAAAGTATGAGTTCCTAGCAAACAGAACTACATTATTTTGACATATAATGAAATTAAACAAATAGAAAGAATTTAAAACTTACAAACAATTAAATCAGATATAAATTAAATCAAAAATATACATAACATGGGTCACTGATTACACATGTAAATTTTCAGTATTTTTTTTAAATTTATATAAATTCAACCCCATACAACATTACACCAGAGAAAATGTCAAAATTCTAGCAGTGCATGCTCTACATCCAATCATAAAAATGTCAGTACATGATACCATTAACTGGGATTAATAAATTAGGTGATTGTAAACTCCTCTAATCTCACACAAATCACCCATTCTAATATGGAAAAAACAAGGTTATCAATGTAAAGCAGTGATGACAGTGCCCCCGTCTTTATTCCAGCTGCATTTGCCTAGGTTTTGTTATGATAGCAGTAACAGTGCTATGCTGACAACTTTCTACCATTCCTACTCTGAATTAATATCTTGAACTTGACTAGAATATATACCAAAGAAAAAGCTCAATTTTCACATCCATTTTGCATATTTTCCTTCTAATTTACCATCGAAAGATCCTCGTTGAAAAGATGTCACTTTCTACTGACATGTGTAACGTGATTTCAATTTAAGGGCAATGTAACAGGAGAGGAGACAAAGTCTAACTGTAGTGGTCAGGAATCTTCCCTGGTCTGTTTTGCAATTAGGCATAACATACTGTGAGACTAAAAGGTCTAATCCACTTTTGAGGTCTAAAGGGGTCAGTGAGCATGACCAAAAGAACCAATGTTGACCAGCTAAAAATAAGCTAAATTTACAAATTTGCCTCAAGAAAATGATTGGAAATTCAAATCTTAAAATAACTTGTCTCTCTTGTTCAATGCATTGAATGCACCTACCAAGAAAAAATAGCTGGTACATTCTTTATTGTCTGATACCAAATACACACAAAAACTCACAACCACACTGTTCATTAATTAAAAACAAACACTAAGTTTCTGCCTTTAACATGCACTGGATGGCAAAATATAGGCTTCATTGGATGCAGTCTGCTGCTCTCAATAGTTCAAAAGGGAATGCAACTATTGTTAGTATTCATCACACTCGCTTGAGTCTGAATGTACTAGTGTTCAAACTTCTCTGCTGGACTCGGAGCAAATTCTGGTCAGACCCAGAGTTGTTCTGGATGACCATAACATCAGCATTGTCCAGTCTGATCATGAGATTATTTGTTGTTATAGAAAAAGGAATATACATCACATATGGGACTGACCATTTCATTTCATACACACAGGATTGATGTATGTCAATATTTTTGCAGTATGTGCACAGAATTTAATCCCATCACCCCCTTGGCTGATGTGCTTCACGGAAGTAAATCTCTGTCAAGCAGAAGTTGTGAAATGTATTCTTCCTGGGCTTTGCTTGCTTTGCTGATAGTTAATTGCTTCCTTAATTGCCTTCAATAATGAATCATGCTTGAACACTATTCCTACAAGTGAAATATTCATGCTTTGCATTTTATATATGGAGCAAAATCTGACTTCAAAGAAACACTGCCACTGTTCAGAAACTTATCAATAATCACTAATAAAGATGACTTACATATTCTTGGCAATGATATCCAATAACTCATCTTCTTCATCATGCATCTCTTTGATTGACCTATTTTGGGTTGTTCCAGGTCATCAACTTTACCAATGCATATTAGCACAATGGTCTCATCACTGCAATCTTCAAAGTACTTAGCACATCAGCTCCAATTAGGTCTGTTTACTGTCTATAAATGCTACAGGTTACAGGGATTTACTGAAGTGGTGGGGTTTTGTTTCTTTTTCCAAGATTACTGAAAACTGTTTTTCAAAACATGACTGTGTCAGGAGGTCTGGGAGTAAAGAATTGTGTTTTGGCATGACATACCATGTGATGGGAGGTATGGCTTCACCTCTCTGGGCAGTTAAAACCCCATTCACAAGAATGCCACTGACAACGGAATCAAATGAGTCCCCAAAATATAACAGGTGGGGAGACAAATTCTAATTGTTGATGAATGTTGATGAAATCAAACCCAATTCATCTGTGTCAGTCAGGCACACACACACAAATGGACTGTGCACATGGCTGTGATAAAGATGGACCAGTTCTTGACCATTAGTTTGTAACTCCTTCCATTATATATGTATAAATGGAAAAATTGAACCAACTTTGTGAGCAGCAGTAGTAACAGAGCAGATTTTAATGTGACTGGGATCTAAGAATACAAGTTTTATTATTGTACCTTCCTTAGAGAATTAGTCAAGTGGTTGATAAAAGGGTCAGTATTGACCAAAAGTAAATTCTGACATATTCCAAATATATTTTCAGGTTGTTTTTTTTAAACCATTGCTCAATAGGTTAAAATAAATTTTACCACTGCATTATTGAAACATTTTTGCATAGAAAACTGTTTTATCATCTCCAACTATGATTAAATAGTGAAGCAGCGTGGATTGCTAAAAAAAAAATGTACCATCAACAAGTTTCTCTTGTCCAAGATTTTTGTTTACTTTTACCCTTTAAAGTTTTGAAATTGCTGCTGTCACTTGGATCTCGGGTGCCACACCCACTAACTTGCATACCAAACTGCAGCAGATAATAATAATATTTGGCAATACAGGCAAAAAGTTTCCCTTTCCCCTATATGTACCAATTATATATTATTTTCTTATTCATAGTGGAAGGGGTCATATACAAAGAGTATGACCCCCTTAAGTAATGGATGTTTTCACTTTACAGTACATTTACATTTTTAAACTAACACCAATTACCTGCACAGGGGCTCGTTACAAAGAAAATCAAGGGATGGGGGTTCTAACCTGTAATAATATAA
Organism: Sinohyriopsis cumingii; assembly: GCA_028554795.2. Lineage (NCBI taxonomy): Eukaryota > Metazoa > Mollusca > Bivalvia > Unionida > Unionidae > Sinohyriopsis > Sinohyriopsis cumingii. The sequence continues at coordinate 119,869,340 of CM068826.1, read as the reverse complement.
CAGGTTAGAACCCCAATCCCTTGATTTTCTTTGTAACGAGCCCCTGTGATTACCTGTATGTTTTCGTTCATTGGTTCATGAGAGAGAGAGAGAGAGAGAGAGAGAGAGAGAGAGAGAGAATCGTACTTACATTTGAATGCAGTTACCGGTGAATACTTTAGGTAAATTGCGACCACTTTTGGCGTAAAGTTTCGAAATAATTAATAAACAAGCAGGCTTTAGTACGGTACTAATAATAGTATTCCTACATGATTAGCTCATCAACAAACTCTGCTGAGAGATCTCGAGCAGAAATCTAACCTGAGGACACATTGCTTGGTACCTACGCAGAAGCGTACCTTACGATTTACTGTTACCAATTCTGTACTAGCCAGCTTTATTACGAAACTGACTAAGCTAAACGCGATTACCTGTTTAACCTTCTGGCTGACACCCTAGTGAGAAACGATAGAATCGCAAGGTGTCCATGTACACTTCCTGGTTGACGGTTCGCGCTACTCAGTAGAACGCGCTTTTTCATTGGTCAAAAAAAAATCGGTCTTATTGGGTGGGGGAAATAAACTGGTTCCTACGGCGCTTTGCTTCTTAAAACTAAAAGCCGGTAATGACTGCTGCACCGTTGCTGTTGATTGGTCAATGACAAATACTAATCGCAGGCAAGAGAAGATTTTCTTTATTTATAGTCGGCGTGATTTAAAATAACTCAACATCTCATGAGCTTTAGACCGACTTCACATAAAAAATATTCCCTCCTTTTGAGGCACTTAAGTATATACTTTCACCTTTCAGAAATATAATCATTCATAGTGATACCTCTCGTCCAGGCCGACAAGGAGCGGGGAGGCAACCGATGATATATCCCAGTGGCCCGGACCCGTATAGGGGCCCTGGACCGAACAACACTTTTTAATTTTATGAAAGAAATATTTTGTTTTAACAACAACTAGAAGAGGCCCCGTGATCGCCCTCTACGGCCCTACCTCTCTTTTCACTTGAAAACGGTAGCTATTTTCTGCAAAGCATGTGTATCCAATGTCAATGATATATCCTTGGTACACTCAAGTGGCCTAAGTGGTTAGAGCGTCCGCTTCGGATGCTGGATGTCGCCATTTCGATCCTCGGCCGAGTCGTACCAAAGACTTATAAAAATGGTACTAGCAGCTGCCTCGCTTGGTGCTCAGCTTTAAGAGGTTACTGCAACGACTAGTCTGTCTGATGTCAGGATAATGTGACTGGGGGACATTATGCTACATGTCTGCGGCATGTTCTAGACATCATTATAAACTGGACACTGCAGACATCGTAGCGATATAACTATTAAAGCTACCTTAATAATCCAAACACACACACACACACACACACACACACACATTCCCTGCTACTCTTCTTACCATGGTTAAGACCAAATGAACCCTATCGGAAATATCGATCACTAGTTTTGGGGCGATTTCAGCTGGATCTACTTCAACAAGTTACACTGTTGTACATTCAAGCCGGGACAAAAGGATCTTGCAGAATAATATCAATGACTCATAAAAAAGAGAGAAAAAATGTAATTTGAAAGAAAAATTATATAAAGAAACTTAATTTAGCATTCCCAACACTTTTAAACTAATTCTGGTTTTGGGAGAGATTCCATCATATGAGATAAAATAATCGAATTGCGGAAAATCATGGCGGTATTGTTAGAAACTTGTTTGCTTGCAAAGGAAATATATTCGATTGAGTTTCTGAGTTAATTGGGGGTATGCATGTACTATTTTGAATGTACTATTTTAAAACTTCAAAATTGTCGAACATTCTTCAGTGTTCATTTACTTTTAAATGCAATTAATCAGGGACAAGATACATGACGTCACAAGAGAAATGTTTAATTTTCAATTTATTAAATTTATTATCCATCTTACCACCATCTACAAATTAAAAAATTTCAGCACACTGTAGGCTAAACATGGCGCCCAGTATAGCTGCTGGAAGATGAACCCGGGGAAAACCCCGGTTAGAGTAAAATTAAAGTAAAAGTATTTGTCATCAGATAGAAAAGATACTTTGATGTAAATGTGACAAAAAGTACAGAGGCTGCTGATTTAGGTATGAAATTTGTAAAAGTGTTTTTTTTTTTGGGGGGGGGTGTTATTGGTTTGTTTTGGGGTGTTTTGTTTGTTTTATTTTATTTATTTTGTTTGTTTGTTGTTGTGTTTTTGTTTTAAATATGTGCGAATTATAACCGCAAGGAGCCACCACTGAATATCAGTAACGATAGCTCCACATTAAACTTTTTATCTTCATCCAGGTCTCTAAACAGTGTTATTGCCCGATCTATCTAGAGTGAGACACGTTGCTGTCACGTGTTCAGTAACTTACTGGCTGGCTCTTACGGCGCAAACTTAGTTTGTCCAGTCACATTAGTTAGCAAGGATTTTATATGAAGATTTACTAAATGTATTTTTTAATGGCAAGAGGAAGAATTATTAAAATGGAGCCTGTTTCGATTTGATGATATTTGTCTTTATGTAAGTTACAACTGATGATGACATGTTTAGGGCATTATATATAGTCTATCAAAATGAATCGTTGATGACCAGTATATTGTATAAACAAATGGTGTTGTTCTGGGGGTTTAACGCCATTTCCCAGCACACTATAAGCTATACATGGCGCCCAATATAGCTGCTGGAAGATGAACCCGGGAAAACCCCTGTTAAAACCACTTACCCCGTGAAGAGCGGGCCTCTCCTAGTTCTTGTTCAAACAAAAAAATTCTTTTATAAAATTAAAAAGTGCTGTTCGGCCCGGATCCCCTTATCGGCCCCTGCCCCGGTGATATATCCCTGGTTGCCCTCCTCAAAACAGGATACGGGACCAGCGCGTAAAATTGAGGCCCGCCCCCCAGTCAAACGCCAACCAATTTCAATGTGAACTGGGGCAGAAAATGAGTAGCCAGTCCGTCTGGCCAGTTGGATTTTTAGGCACATCGAGTAAATGTAATCTTCAGAGTTAATTATTTTTATATTACAAGAAAAAATATAAAGTAATTGAAAATAAATAACGGTGAATTGTTTCTTATAACCACTCATGTTATATGAGAAGATAGATAACTCACGTTTAATATGCGTTTGCTAGATGTTTATAACTCAACATAAAGACTCCTCTGTGTCTATGCGATGTCAGACGACACATGCTCCTTCCCATTCCCAACGTCAAAATGTTGAGGTATCTGGATGCCTGACGCCACCAAAGGCTAAAAGACTAAACATAGGAAAGGATAAAAAATACCTAGTATTCAAAAGGAATACGAAGCTTTCAAACGAAAACGATAGTTAGGCTACATAATTCGTTTGGAATAGGGAAACAGGATGCATGCTAAGATCACGATACTGTTATTATATTTCAACCACAAGTGCATCGCGAAAGATATCCGAGGCATTACTCAGTGAATTTTTACACACGTTCTTATAATGTAGCTTTAGGCAAGAGAGTAAATAAATTTCATTTCGAGACAGTGGAGTGGCCCTGAAAAGGGCCGTTGGTTTTCAACTTCTTCTAATTTTTGCCTTGTCTTTTTCTTTGCCGCCAGCACCTTATCTTCCCTATCACATTCTTATTTTCTTCTCCTTTTTGTTCTCCTCCTCTTCTTCCTTCTCCACTATCTCCTCTTTTTTCTTCTATTTTCATTATCCTCATATTCAATCTTAGAATTCCATTATATCCTCCTCTGTTTGTCTTCTATGTCTTCCTTTTCCTCTTTTTCTTCTTTAACTAGTTCCCTTAATATATCCTTTGATTTTCTCAAATTGTTGATCTCCATCTTCACTCGATGGGGATTGTAATAATAATTGTCATCAAGTTTTAATAATATGTCCTCTATCATTCCCATATTGTCTATAACATCCTGCAACCTATTCATTTGATCAAGATGGTTCGAAGCCATTTTGTATTCAGTGTCGAATGGCGCGAATTGGTCGTTTTGATTATAGTCGTATTCGCCCTTGCGGGCATGTACGACTTTTTAATTTCCCATTTGGGTATGATTGATTTTTTCGAAGGGGAAGGAATGGTGCCACTTCCCCCAACGTAATAATGCACTTAAGAAGTTCTATTTGATTAGTCCGATTTCGAGACATTTATGTCTCACGGGACTAGTGGTGAGCGGGAATGGTCCACACGCACTCACCTAGATGGTACATGTCTGGAGGTGGCAAAGGAGGATCGGACTCGGTGGAAGGGACGCGCCCTACATCGGGTATCGATTTTTGTGCTCCGATTTCCGAATAATAAATTGCGTCGTTTGCCGTATTTATAATTTGGAGAATCATTTGTACTGTTGGTAGAAGAAGATATAGATGGCAAGATGAATCTCCTGGTCTATTTTAGGGAAAAATTATTTAATCGAATAATATTTGGTGTTTATATTCTAAAAATAAAATATTTCCGCCCTATGCAGGGTGCCTGATGACTGGATTTTTAGTCACCTTATAGATCAATATTTGAAGGACATAATTTCTAATTATATAATTTGGTGCCACCTTGTGTGGCTGCTCTTGATGGCTTCGGGGTTTTAGCCACCTTATTGATCTAATTTTGGGTTGTTACTCTAGTTTTCGAGTTAGGCTATGGTCAATTTGTTGCCGCATTGTGCAGTGGGACCTGATGGCTGAGATTTAAGCCACCTTATAATTTTTAATTTTGTTGGCCAGTCATAATTAGTATATTTTAAGTTGATTCATCATGCCTCAAGTAATGATAGAACAGATATATATTAGTAAGAATGATGGTTTCTTAATTACCGATCACTTATTGCATTGCTTAATAGATTATTCATTTGGACAGCTCATTGCGCCGAAGTGGGTGATAGGTGCAAGTGTAGCATCAGCCCACGCACTGGCGGTACTCGCCCCGTTCGGGCTGTAAACCGTCTGCTACTCCCGCCTCCAACTTCCCGCCCAGCAGCACTAACAGGGATTTCCGATAATGCACAATCTAATGTTGTATGGATGTTTATTAATTTGTCCTACTTCTAAAACTGTCTTAAACTATATTGCTTATGTAATCACCCTAGGTCTGAGTACATGGATTTGGTTGGCTTATAATTTATTGATTTTGTCAATTTCCTTAAGGAAGATTAACATGGCATCACTTGTTTGATTAGGGTTTGGGTTGGTTTGGTAAAGAAGTTCGGGGTAGGTATATGACGAATTAATTTTCTTTAATGTACTGACCAGTTATTTCCTTTGTTCGTCATATTTCGGGCATATATTGAAAACATGCCGGAGGTCTTCATCATCAACGCCATTGGGACATTTTGCTCCAAATCCACAATTAGCCAGGACATATTTCCCCATACTGCTTGCAAGTAAGGTTTTTCCTGTACTGATTCGATTAATGATCCGTTGATGATGTTTGATATTGGTTTTCAGTGCTTTGGTATTGCGACTCACTGTATTTTGAATCGAGTATAGCGTACGTCCTTTGAGGCATGTATCCCATCGTGTTTGCCATTTAGAGGCAATTTTTTTTGTGGTTATCATGCTATATAATTCTGGGACGCTGTAATCGACGTGGGCTGGTTCAAGTTCGCTCAGTGCATTCTTTGCTGCTTGATCGGCCTTCTCGTTACCTGGGATGTTTATATGCGATGGAACCCACATGAATTCTACAATTTGGTCTTGTTTTTCCGTGTTGTTAATTAGCAAGTAGGTTTCTTTAAGGAGGTTTTCGCGCCCCTATGAATTACCTGTTTCCAGTGATTTAAGTACATTAGGTGAGTCGCTTATTATTATTATTTTCTGAATTTTCTGTTGATATGCTATCTTTACTGCTTCGAATATAGCCCAGAATTCTGCTGCGTATATTGAGCATTTATCCGGTAGTCGACTTCCTATTTCGTTATTCGGTTCCGGGATAGTTAGTGCTGTAGCATTTTTGTCTGGGTTATTTGATTTGGACCCGTCTGTGTATATTTTGATAAAATCTTTGTAAGAATTGTCTAATATAGTGAGGATCTTTGATCTTATTTCTAAAGGATGTTCTTCTTTGGAGCCGAAGGTTGTAGCTAGGGTGTTGATAATTGGTTTCTTCCTTGACCATGGAGTAGGGTCTGGATATCGTATTATTTCCGCACGAAGGCAGTCGAGTTGTAGTTCTTTACATAATGTGTGGATCATTTCCCCAGATGGTGGGAAGGGGACGAGTCTCCGGCTAAATGGGATGTTACATTTGTTAATGATGTTCCTTGTTGGGTGGCTCGGATTTTGTATAGAAATTCTGGCTGCATATCTTAATGTCAATTCTTGTCTCCTTGGTGTTAAAGATGTTTCACCTGTTAGGATCTGTATTTCTTCTTTAGAGGTATTTCGGAGTGTGCCTGTGCATATTCGCAGAGCTTTTGCTTGGATTATGTCAATGCGTTTGAGAATTGATGGTTTGGCAGATGCATAGATCTGGCATCCATAATATAGTTTGGATCTGATTAAGGCCCTGTAAAGTGTTACCAGTGTATCTTGGTCTGAACCCCATTGTAAACCTTTGATGTTTTTCAGGAGGTTAAGGTCTCCGCTACATTTCCATATTAATTTGGTGATGTGATGGGTCCATGTGAGATGTTGGTCGTAGTACATGCCTACAATTTTTGCCACTCTTTCAAATTTGATTGGTTAGCCTTGAATATATAGCGTCGGTGGCTCTATATTATATCTTTTATGGCGGAAGATTAGTATTCCCGTTGTTTTTCTTTTGATAATTTGAACCCCCATTTGTCTGCCCATTTGCCGATATTAGTTAAGCTGACTTGTAGTTCTGTTCGTTGTTGTTGACTGCGTGGGTTGCCCGCTTTCCGTAAGCCGCTGTCGTCAGCAAATTGCGATAGGTCTATTTTGCTGAGGTCGACAGAGCGTTCAAGATCGTTTATCATGATGTTAAATAGGGTCGGATTCGGGACACTTCCTTGTGGGGTGCTATTCTCTAGCACATATTCTTCTGAATAATGTGCCCAATTTCTGGTTCTGATGTGTCTGTCTTTTAAAAAGGTTTTAATCCATTTATGCATATTGCCATTGATTCCATAATGGATCAATTTGGCAATGAGACCATCAGTCCAAACTAAGTCGAAGGCTTTCTCGAGGTCAAAGAAAATAGCTATGATGTGTCTATCGCTTTTTCTTTTAGCATTAAAAGCTAGTCTGATACGAGACTCGATCCTTATTAGTTGATCTAGGGTGGATCTTTTATTGCGGAAGCCACTTTGGTTTTGTGAGAGAAGATTGTTACTTTCAAGGTGATGTTTGAGTCTGTATTTTTTCAGTGTCTCCATCACCTTTCATATGGTATCATTTAGGGAGATCGGTCTGTAAGAGGATATTTCTGTGGGGTCCTTGCTAGCTTTAGGGATCGGGATGACTATAGCCTGTTTCCTATTGTGGGGAATATGTCCTGTCTGCCATGATTGATTAATCAAATCTAATATGATTTCTTCCATATTGAGTGGTATTTTTAAAAATATATTTCATATCCTAGATTATCTTCTCCTGGGGAGGTGGATTTCTTATTTCTAAGTGCTGATTTCCATCCGTCCAAGCTAAATAGTTCATTTAAGGAAGAAATTCTTTTGATCTAGATCAGTAAATAGGTATGGATATTTATACTCTATTGTTTTTCTATGTGTTTGGAATTTGGCTGTATGGTTGTCATTTTTGCTCATTCCAGCGAAGGGTATTGCTAGTTGTTCTGCTTTTTCTTTATCAGTTATTGCACCCTTGATATTTGGAATACTGTTACTATTTGTGCCTCGCATTGCTTTTAGTTTATTCCAAACCAAAACATTTTTCCTTTGCTCTTTTAATGATATTCTTTGCTTGTTTTGCTTTTATTTTAATGTTTGTATAATAAGTTGAATGACCTGTATGACGAAATTTATTGAGGTCTTTCTTTTTTCCCTTGATTATATTTTTGCAGTCGTCTCTCCACCATGCGATCGGTTGTTTTGCATTAGCGGTGTTTTTGGTTCCAGTAGTGAGGATACTTTGAGTGGCGGCTGCATTGATCGCTTCAAGGATTTTTTGATAGTATTTGTTAATGTCGTCGTCCCGTAGGTTGGCTATAGCCATTCCGACGAGCAAGGAATTGAAAGAATGCCAGTTGGCTTTGTCCAGTCTCCACTTGGAGACTTTGGAGGAAGTGCCAAAAGGATTGGTGAAATTAATAGTAATAACTATGGGGAAATGGTCACTGCCCAACGTGGAATCTCTTTATACTTCCCAATTAGATATATATGCTACTTTGGATGTGCAGATTGTTAGATCAATTGCCGATAGTGTTCCATCCTCTGGTGAAATTCTGGTTTTAGTACCATCATTAAGTATGACTAGATTGTTGTTGGTGATCCATTCTTCGATTAATTTGCCTCTCTTGTTTTGGTGCTATCCTCTTTTGCAATGTGCGTTGAAGTCGCCGCATATCATGTATTCATTCGTTGTGCTGATGAGTTGGGTATAGTTAAGGGGGGAGACGGCATGAGGCTTGCCCGGGTCATACATATTAAAAATTTAGTATAAAAACTGCCCACTATGAATGAGTATCGATTGATACTCAAGGGGTTTGGGATTATTGGGGTCGTTTGTGGCTACAGGATGTTGTTGAAATGATTTATTTGAGAGTGACTGACTGACAAAGATGGCTAGACCACCCCCTCTTTGCTCATTATCTCTCAACGTGAAATTGCTGGCTGAATAACCCGGGATTTTTGGTATATTTTAGTGTTTTGATGGATAAGTGTTTCTTGAATGACTATCAAATCAGGTTTAATTTTAGATTGTTGAAGTTTGATCACTAATTCCGACTTATTAATATTTAATCCCCGGCTATTCCATTGCCATATTACTATATTCTTTTTCCTAGTTGTATCCATTTATGTTGTTATAATAAATTATGCTAGCAAATTATAGGGTCAAATTAGTGTCTGGTTTGGAGGTGTTTTTCCAATAGTCAGATAATAACGTGAAGAATAGGATACAAGGTATGTGATAATTTTGAGAGATGTCAGTGATCCCCACCATGAGGTCCTTTAAGTAGTGAATAATGGTGTCATGTGACAATTTCTCATTCGGAGGCGCACTTGTGTTACCTGCATTGCTTTCACGCTTGTTACTTGCATTGCTTGGCAGTGGTGGGTTTGCAATTTATGTTTTTGCTTGGTTCCGAACCTCCTGAACGAAGGTCGATATGTCTGATTTGGTTGGTTTAGTAGTAGTATTATTAACCTTGATTACTTGTGTTGGTTTAAGATCCACCTGTCTTGTATTGTTGCTAAAGGGTAAGAGGGTGGTTCCTGTTGTCAGCTGATGTTTGGATTATAGTGGGCTTGGGTAGGGTCGGGTGTAGGGCTTTGTTTGGGGTTTGGCACGGTTATTGCAGGTATTTGTGGTGTTTGTTTCTTTTCCTGCACGGTGCGTTTCGATTGGAGAATTGATTTGGCAATTGCATAGGACAGCTTTTGTTCTTTCATCACTTTTATGATTTCGTCTTCTCTTCTGGTGTTATGACAGTCTTTGGAGATAGGATGGTGGGGGTAGTTGCAGTTGGCACATTTTTGTCCTAATTATGTGCATTTGCTGAAGTGGTTTCCGCCGCAGGTGTGGAATCTTTTTTTATTTTTTCAGCTGCTGGCTTGGTGTCCCCATGACTTGCAATCACTGCAGAAGCGAAGTTTGATATTGAATTCTAGATGTGGGTATATGTGGCCATCGAAGTAGATGAGAAGTGGTGGAATTAAATAGAAGTCTAGTAGGATTATGTTGGTCGGTTGTCATTGGGTCGACTTAAACCTGGAAGCTCTTGATAAATCAGCTCCCTGGTTTATTTGTTCTAAGGCTATGTCGTTGTTACTTAGGCGATAAAATTTTTGATGTAATTTAATGACCTTTTTGTAAGTTATAATTGATTTAGGTCCAATCATCAGTGTTTGTTGGGTATTGATTTTTTGGACAGCATCTGGTTATTCCTCCTTTTTCTTGTTCCTTGTCTGGTCCTGCTGTATTATGCTTGGTGTGTTTTTGGAGAGCGCTTTATGCCTTGTTACGTTCACTTTGGTTGGGCCTATTTGCTGTATCGCTGTTGGCCTCTTCTGCAGGTCGAAACACCTTGGCGGGTAGGATAGCGGGCTGCTGGTCCACTTCTGCAGGTCGAAACAGCTTGGTGGGCAGCTAGGCCTCGTCTACAGGTCGAGACTGCTGGGCAGTCTGCAAATCCTCTGGGTATTATTGTTGTTGTTGTGGTTGAAGATTGCGTTAAAGATTTGGTGATTATGCATCATCGAGCAAAAAACAAATTTGTATCTTTATGGATCTGCTTCTTAAGAGCGGAAAAATCCAGGTGTTGACTGTTCGGCGTCTGACTATCGAATGAATGTAATGTGAATGAATGACGCGAACGATAAACGCTGAAGTTTATATACTTCAAGCATGGACGTGAAGGAAACATCCCTTACACTCACTTCACATATTATCTACTATCCACACAGAAGGGAAGGGGAAAAAACAAACCCAAAATCTACTATCCACACAAACGTACGCGAACGCATACAAGCCCAAAATGTATTATCCTCACAACGTACGCGCACGGAACCAAACCCCAAATCTACAATCCAGACAACGTACGCGCACGCATACAAACCCCAAATCTACCATCCACACACGGGAAGAGAAAAAAAACACACCAAAATCTACTATCCACACAAGCGTACGCGAACGCATACAAACCCAAAATTTACCATCCACACAAACGTTTGCGAACGCATACAAACACACACTCTACTATCCACATAGAAGGGAAGGGGAAAAAACCACCATATCTACTATCCACACCAATGCATACACACACACACACACACACACACACACACACACACACACACACATAGTTCAGTAAAGGAGTAAGTGTTTATATTCACACTACTCTACATTCACACAAATTGACAACTTGACAACCCAGGACCAGGAGTTTCCATTGATGGTGACTTTTGATTCGATTGGACTGCATTCCATGGAACTTCAGAAACTCGTTTATCAGCATCGCCAAGATTGGTATTGGGCAGTCATAAAAATCTTCGCCCAGAGTGCTGATATCTACAATGTCTTCCTTAGCATCTTCAAATTGTTTAAGGTTTTTCTTTCCTAGTGCCCCATCTTAAAAGATCTTTTGATGGGCCTCAAGTATAGTCCAGAGTGCGTCAGTTAAATAAATGGATGCGTTGTTGTTTTGAAGTAGGTAGGAAAGGTCCCATGCATCAAATTGATAGGCCACATAGTTTTGTACGTCTGTTTGAATTGTGGCTTGGTCAGTCTTGGTTGGGCCACGTCTTGTTTTTGTTTCTTTAGTGTCTTTTTTGGAGTTTGTAGTAGTCTTTGTTACTACTTTGTGGTGGTGTACAAGTTTTTGGTCTGATACCAGTGGTTGCTGACTTGGTTGTAGTTGATGTTGATATTGCTTCAGATGGATGTGTAGTGGGTTGTTGTTTCTTGGTACGTTCGCTAGTTTTGGTTGTTGTTGTTGTTGATCGGTAGATTTGCTTTCAGCAATGTTCCCGCTAGATGATTTAGGGGGTGCTGCAGTTGGAGATGTCAGTTAGTCTGCTGGTCTAGTTGTTGAAGTTGTTGTTATTCAAGCTTTTGGTTTCGCAACAGTAGTTGTTGATTTTGTTGTAGATGTAGTTGCTTCAAGTGGAATTAAGATTAGCTGTTGTTTCTTGGTGCGCCAACTAATTAGTGACGCCGGAGATGTCAGTGAATCTGCTACCTGGGTTGTTGAAGTTGTTGTTGTTGAAGTTGTTGTTGTTGTTGTTAAGCCAGTGTCCATTTGCTGGGCTAAATGTGGTAATGTGGCTGCTACAGATCTTCTTAAATTGTTGTGGTCCTTAATTTCATGTGGCGGTACTGGGATAGTAAAAGGAATAGTTTCCTTTTTTTCTCCTCCCTTAGGTTCCCTCAATTGCCATTGACTCCTTTCAACTAGTTAAATGACTGGATTTCATATCCATGCTCCTCTCTTGAACCTCTTTTTCATTTCTAGTAGAGATTTCAACTGTTCTTGTTACCAGTTGAATATTAGGAGGTGATTTAATAGTTTTTTTTTATATCATTCCGTGGGTGGGAGTCGTTAAGTTTCCGACACTGGGAGTTACTTGCAGCTGGGTGTATAAAGTCTGCTGTTGTAAGTTGTGCTCCCTCTGCGGTGCCTCGTTTTCTCTTCTTGGTGTCGGTCTTCCTAGGAGCGCATTTCTCCAGTTTCATATATTGGTACCTCTCCAATTGTATTTAATATATTCTTCCCATATCAGCAAAATTGTAGTTCTTTTTGCTTGAGCACGAAGGCTTCATCATGTGGCAACTTGGAGGCTTAACCCCCTTATCGCGTTCAAGGCTTGTATGGGGAAAATCGCTTCCATGGCTGACTCTCTTAATAAATCTCGTGCTTCTTGCTGCTTCATTAGTCGACGAGTAGCTAGACTGACGAACGCTTTCGCTTTATATTTGTGAAGCGCGGACGTGAAGGAAAAGATCACCTGTCAGCAAAACTTACAAGACCCACATAACTATCCATAACATGGAACGCACGGGCCTAAAAAAAAAATACTCACGTTATACCTAAAATCACTAACTACAAACAAAAACACAGACAATTTGACAAGCTACCGAAACGAAGTGCATATAGGCACATTTCTTTTTTGGGGAGACATAAAACAAAGAAATGAAGTGATTAGTGACATTTTCTTTTAACGTACAGACAAACACAAATACACAAATGTTTGGCAATTAGACTAGTAACTCGTTTCTAGAGTATTGGGGTGGCTATGAAAAGGGGTGTTTTTTGTGGACGGGGAGATATGGAAAACTTTTATCGTCTAATTTGCACCTCGTCTGGCGGCAGGCTTTTCCACAGGGTCAGATCTGCTTCTTCGAAAAGAGAAGAAGAACTCTTTCGTGTCTACACGGCAGTCGACAAAACCTCTTGTTCCTGCTGCTGTTGCTGCAGATGCTCTCTTTGTTCTCTCTGCTTCTGAAGTCTGTACTTCCCCGTCCATTCTTCTTTCTCCTTCTTGATTTCCTCTCCGAAGACCTCTTCTGTCAGGTCTTCGGCCACTTTCAGCATCCTGACATTATCTATCTTTTCAAGCTATCAGGCTTTGCATGGCACGATGCAAATGCACGGAGGCTTTGTTTAGTTTAGTTAAATCAGAAGGCATCTTCATAGGTTGACTGTCAACAATGGATGATCAGACTGGAGACTGCCTCGCTTTATATGGTTCAAGCGCGGACATGATAGAAAACATCCATACGATTTGTGTTGGGTCGGAACGCTATGATAGTTGATTTTAGGGTGAAGGATAGAGATGTCAAAGAGCATGTATAATGACAAAAATTTGAAAACAAAAGGCAGACAACGGTTTTACAAACGCTGAAATGTTTTATTCAAATAACAAACAACCAACAATTAACAATAAAACAAACAATTTTTGACAAGGTTGACAACGTTGTGAAGACAAGCTAGACTTCCACTGAAGGAAGTCATTGAGCCATTGATGTACACTACGTTTCCTAGCTAAAGACAACATATAGCCATATTGATCTACTTTATTATCGTTTCTAGAAGAATGACGATCAAAATAAGTCACTAAATGTTCTAAGGGATATCCAAGACTGCGTTGATGAAGAAAATGCACACAATATTCTTTACACACCATGGAATATGTTCCTTGTAATTTCACATCATTGAATCGTGTCGTCTGGGCATTTCTTCTCATGAAGCCGATGATGTCGTCTCCTAAAGGTGACAATACATACGAATCAAAGTCCTCCACACAACCATCATGGGGAAAATAGACGGCTATACAGTGGTTTCCTGGGAGATGGCTACCTTTAGTGTTGATGATATAATCTTGATGGTCTTGAGGTTTCAATGTTGGAGTTCATCTTTAGCACACACCACTGGATTCCAGGAAGCAGTGTACGACCTATTGCTCAAAAGGGAATAAAGTTCTCAGGTATCCATTTTAGTGTTGCTGTCTTTTTTTCTTCTTGTTTTTGCTTTCACAGGTAATGTTAAGTAATCAATTCAATCCTGACTTTTTGCTTTAAAATCTCATGACAAGTAACCGTTTCGTCCCTTCGTCTCCCCACTTTGGGTCAAGAGAGTTTCGATGTGATGGATCTCTAGAGCAATCAATGGAAGACATAATCACGCAAGTCTTTATACCACCGATGCAACGCGGCTTCTTCTGAGATGAGACCCCTAGCATCCTCCAGATATTCGTCCAATTTTTCTTCTTGACTCATGATCATACATTTATCGTGTTGAATTTGACTGGGATGATAGTTTCGACATACATAGCAATCTTTCCAATTCCGTAATTTTTTCTGCCAGGTGTTTGGCAAAACAGGAGACCAATTGTTGTTCTTCTTCTGGACATCTTGACATCTGGACCTCATCACTATGTCTTCTTTGTCCTTGTCTAGGGGTTCTGCTTCCACGGTATCCTCCCATTCCATTTTCATAGATTCTCCACCATTTACAGTCTTCAATAGCTTCAAATAGTCAAGAATGACTTCTCTCAAACTGTTGATTTCTATGGCAGTATCGAATTTGGCATATAAGATGACGTGCACCGTCTCAGGTAGAGCTTGAGCAAACTGAAGTTCCATACGAATCTGGCCGGATTTTATAGGATGGAAATGTCCTACGTCACTGCCTTGTTCTGGAGTGAAATCAAAAGGCCATAACGTGTAGCCTCCAGCATAATCTTCGTACGAAATGCCGTGGCTGGTGTTGGTCCCTAACTGTCCGGTTGCTTCGTACAGGGATAAGTACGACCTCAAGTAATTTATATTGACACTAAAGTCAGGTTTGAAGGGTCTAGTACACAAGATCTTGTCATCGCGACTGACGTCCATCTTGGACAAGTCGTAGTGCGGGAACTCGAATGTATTTTGATTGGGGGCTCCGTTGAAAGCTGTTTTGCTAACGATACCAGTGATACCAGTGAGTAATCGCTTGGGTAACTGTCATTGGAACAGATGATCTTCGAACTTTGAAAAGGGTCTATTGGCAATGGTGAAGGTTATCATTTCCACGCGTCGTATCGGAGACATGGTGGTCGTTCTGCTCAAAGTGTGACTGATTTCGTTTCCTACTTTAGGTAACACTTCCATGCGTCGCACGTATAGTCTGGTTTCTTCGATGATGGTTTTGTTATCGGCAGCACCAGCCATCAAACGGTCAACGGTATGGCTGAGATTCAATCTCAGCCGAACATACACGCCGCTCAGCAAATACTTCTCTTGTAACCACATGTCCAAATGCAAGCGATCCATCAGTTCTAAACTTCGGCTTCCAGCAATTTTCTTTTGACGTTGGTCTAATCCCTTATGGTGCAATCTTTATCTTATCTGCCACCTCATCGCTGTGTTAGGTTTCCATACAACGCAAGCATCCAGATGGGTGTTTTGGGCTTCTTTTCCGAACGTCAAGAGATTTTCCAGGTATGCTCGATAAGCATAAGTATCCATGCTGCTGCTGGCGAGTTTGTTATTCAAGTACAAATCCACCCCATGAACAAGAAATGTATGAAATTCTTGACGAAAGCTACTGCCTCGTCGGTATCTAGATCGCTACCATCCGTATCGTTCACTTTGACTTTCAAATACAATTGAATAACGTTTAAATCGATGTAATCTTTGGTCTGTACTTTGATTCCAAATTCGATGGGAGCTGAGGCCGTCAAAGAGGAGATGGGATAAAATTCGACCCATTGGGATACTTGCATCGTCATCATGGTGGGCAGATCGGTAAACAGATCCAGTTCCGACTTGGAACAGGCGCAAGATTTTCAGCTCTTCTTTTGTTTTCATTTTTTTCTTTGTGAGGTTTTTAATAATTAAAAAACGTCTACGTCTCGTACGGTTCTGCTTTTCTTAGTCCTTCCAGGCTTATGAGTTTGAAGTCCTCTGAAGAGTTGTTTTCGTCGTCTCTTTCTACTTTGTCCTCGGTAAACAGGATACATGCCTTACAAGTTTTCGAAATAGGAGTTTCACAGTGACTTTCCTTTTGGAGAATGGATTGTTTTGTCCCATATCTCCTTTTATAGCAGTGTTGACAGTGTCAAAATACGACTTACTGACCGGTAAATAGTGAATATGTACAAATTCGCGGTGAACGTGATGGGTGTTTCCACCTTTCAGGTCATTGGTGGTGGTTAAATCCACTTTGAAAGGAATGACACGTAGTAACGGTACGGAGGTGTGTCCCACCACGTTGTACTACACCACATAGGAATGCACAAACATCAAATTGAGTCCTTCGTGCAGTTCTATCGTAGTTCCAAAAGCCCTGTAAAATCCATATTGTTGTTGATCTTCGGGTTCAGATTCTGTGCTACCATCTGTAGATGTTCACCCAAAATTTCAAACAAACTACCATTAATCCTGATTAACAACGTTTCGCTATCCTGGCCCTGTTCAGGGATTTGCCAAACGCTGCATCGAACCTGTCAGTAATTGTGTCTACCCAATGTTCACCGCTAAAAGAATAGACTGCCGAAATTGTCAACGTTTAGATGCTTAATGATGGATTGTTTGCTGACTTTGTATCACGTAAAAACACTATTTTATTCATCTCTTTGTGCAATTGGACGTTCAGGATTTCGACCTGGAAAGTGTTTTGAGTTTCTGTGATGTTTTTGATTTGTGTGAGGTAAATCATTTCCACCAAAGCCACTTCCGTTTTTGATTTGTGTGAGATAAATCATTTCCACCGAAGCCACTTCCCAATGGGCGTCCTGATCAAATTGGATTGCCTGAGGTACTTTGGCCATGTAACAACATACATCAGTGTTGGGAAACACCTCCATGGAACTGTCACTGGGTAACGTAAGTAAAATTGGTTATTGTTGCTCATAATTCCAGAGTTTTGCTGCTGTCCCAGGGGTCACTCGAAGTGACAGGAGTGTCTAAAAGAGGATTATTGTGGTTATTGTTGGAGCGGTGACTGACGTTGGGCACAAGACTCTCGTTGTTCCTGTTAGAGGAGTATTTCAGGGAAGGATTGGGAAGAAGGTAACCGATGCAACTGCTCAGTAAAATGGACAACAATTGTTTGTCTCCTTGTCACAAATCAAATTGGCAATGGTATCACCGATGACACAATGCACCACAAAGATTTAGCAGAAAAAGACGATTTGCGTTCTAAGCACACATTCTCCACACCACACCCACTAGGGTTGCTTTTGTATATAATGCCGAGAACAACTGGGTGAAGGAGTAGTCACGGATGTAGTGGCAGCTGAGGCTGTGTTGAAGGGTATGATGGTCACTTCCTTTTATAGTCGTCCCAAGAATCAAAACTGGGAGGATATCCTTTCCAGCGGCCTTTAACTTCTTTGACACGTCGTTTTCCCATTTTACTGGTTTTTCGTTCGAGAATGATTTCGATGTCGTACATTTCGTCTTCTTGTATGGTCACGTGTTGTAACTATGGCAAGTAAAACGTTCGTTTTAACACTTCCCCGTTCATGTCTTCCAATTTATAAACGGCAGGATGACGACCACGCATTCATCCAGTGACACGAAACAATTCGGTGGTTCAGTTGGGTAAGTAACCTTTGTCGAAAATGCGTCTGATCTTGCCAATGGGCACCCAATATCAATGTTGCCAACACTCAACTTTTCTTGGGGACTGTCACTGTCGGGGACGTACCAAACAGGCGCTCAAAAACAGTTCACTTCTTGGTGTGGCGGGGGAGGGGGCACATCCGATGCTTCGATGGTAAAATTGGTTGTACGCTTCGACCCGATTCGGTAAGATGTCCATGTACTTGAGAGTGTTCTTTCAAGGTGCGATGAAAACGTTTCACAATGCTGGCTGTGGTTTCGGGATTCTCGGCGGTAAAAAAAAAATATATGTCTTTTTGAAAAGCCTAGTTCAGAAATTCAGTGCCTTTGTCGGTTTGCCATCGAAGAGGGTGACGACCACTTTGTCTTAACACCATTTTGAGTGCTCACACTAACTGAGTGCTCGACTTGGAAGTCAATGGCACGACCCATCAAATTTAGAAAAGACGTGGATGACACAAAACAAATATTTGTAGCCATGATTTTATCTTTTTGGACTATCGCTTCGTCAAAAAAGTGACGATGTATTTTCCAAAATCGCCAAAGAACCATCCCCTTTAGTTGCTTCTCTTTTTCTGTGGACGACTGCGTCTTTTCAGGGGTAGACGTTGATGCTTGGTTAAGGTTTTTATCGGATGACGAGACTGGCATTGTCTTTTTTCTTTTTCTTTTAGGACAGGAGAATGACGATGTTGACAGTGTGCACTTCTTTGAGATGACATCTTTGGACCTTCAGGAGCACAAAAGCACTAATTCCCATCTTTTACCGCAGGTCCTTTTTATACTGGAATGCGTCGCCACTGTTGTTTAGACGTATCAACTTGCTGACAGGCATCACACGTCGTGGATGGGTTCGCAACGGAGTAAATCGGGACAGTTCTTGCTTAGACAAATCTAATCAACTCTGTAACATGGCCGATCTCTCTTGGACTTTGATCTTGGGGGCAGGTACTTTATAATCAGCTGCCACCGCAGCAAAAGAGCCAGAGGGTGTCTCCGCTGGAAGAAAAGTTCTTGGAGACGCGGGTTTCCGTTGTTTCATCAAATGAGGAAGAACCTGAGACAAACAAAATCGCGGTCATCGTACCTGCAGGACGTGGTTTGCGAATGTAAGGTTGCATCCTGGCCAAAATGTATCTCTTGCATATGAAAGCTGCTTTATGGTAGCTTTCCATTTTCTGGGAACATTTCTTTTTCTGTGGCTGTGACCTGGTCTTGACCTCAGTGCTATTTTTCGTCTTCTTCTTCTTCATCTGGTTACCTTTGGGTCAGGGAGTGGTATTTTTTCTTGAGGAGAACTTTGCGGGCATTTGGATCCCATTTTAAGAGGGAGCGAATAATTTACACCTCCTAGAGAACCGCTACATCTAGGTTTCAGAATTATTTTTTTGTGGTTTTAGTGTCGATGCAGAGATATTCCAGTTGCGTCAAGGCTACTTTGTTTTTCTCAAGCAAGCGTTTGGTTTGACGAGGAATGTGAATGGTGCTTGTAGTAATTGACGTAAACCATCGTAAGATTTCTTTGAGACTGGCTACTAAGACACGAGCACGTATTTGTGGATCTTTTTTGCGACCAATGCCGTATAAGGCACGAATTAATTTGACGGGAAGATGATATTGAAAGGATGCTGTATGAGACAGACCCAAAGCGTCAGAGGTTTCTATAGTTTTTTTATTGTTAAGTCGACGACGAAAACGTGTACACGACAGGTCCTCCTTCTTGGCACCAGTAGTGAAACAGATATGTACGAAATCGAAATTAATCGGGGGTGGGTGGGTGGGTGGGTTTTAAATCCGCGAGTAAATAGGTGTGTGTGGTTTGAGTGGCATCGTTATACGCATTAGTCAGTCACAGCGGTCTAAATGTTTGGCTAAGAGTTGCATTTGTGACTTATCTCTAGGGCTTTTAAACAAGACCACGTAATGAGCTTTGAGACTGATGATACCATAGTCTTTACTTTGTTGAAACAGATTTTGAGTGATGTGAATGACAATGACATTACGATGATGCCCTTTAATTTATTCTACGTCTTTTCCTAACATGTCGTTGAAGATGACTAGATGGGTTTGACTGGGGTCAGAAAAACAATCTCGTCGTCCTCGCCAGGAATGCCTTCCGCAAATATGATGGAATCACCTTGACTTTCTCGCATTAAACTGTACGCCGATTGCCACTCTTTGTAACACAGCACGATCCGTTGAGGTGGATGATCGATCAAATGATGTTTATTGTTCGATCAAACGTTTTACAAATTCAGTTTTGCCTGAACCGCTGTGTCGGGCAATTAACATGCTAAAGGGATGGCTAAGATAAAAGGCCTTCCAACTGGCACGATCTAAGTTTTCGTCGATGACTTTAAAAGTGGAGGAGGAGGGGGCAATGATAACATCG
Source organism: Sinohyriopsis cumingii (assembly GCA_028554795.2). Lineage (NCBI taxonomy): Eukaryota > Metazoa > Mollusca > Bivalvia > Unionida > Unionidae > Sinohyriopsis > Sinohyriopsis cumingii. The sequence continues at coordinate 119,849,294 of CM068826.1, read as the reverse complement.
GTAGCCATAGTGTAGGGAATGTCACTTTTGACATGAAGACAAACAAGACAAGAGTCATGATACTTATTTCAGGACACGTTTATTGATTTTTTTAAATGGAACAACACGAAAGACAAAAATGGTGAAGTACAACGATAAAATATACATCAAAGTGATCAAAGTGGAATATAAACAAGTGACTGTACAACATGCTTTGGTAACAAATGTATCGTAGGGACAGTGCTTAATGTTCTTAGTCTCTATATTGGGTATAGTCACACAGGTGTCCTCCCGGAATGGTCTTTCGGGAATGTCGATGACAGTCCTGTCCTGAAGGGAGCGGTTGTCCCCGGTAACGGTTTCTTCTTCTTCTGACACTGTCACTAAAACAGGTTCAAAAGTTACTTTTTCACTAGACGTTTTAATTGAGGATCACAACTCTTGGACATAATTGGCCGCGTATTTGGACCAAGCATCAAAACCCCAACTTTTCCAGTCACTTACATCTGTACAGTGATGGTGTATGTCACAAGCTACACACAAATCGTCGTACAACATCTCCAATCCCTAAAAGTTGACGAATCTTTCTTTCCCGTAGAGGTCAAGAAGTATTGAGATGAATACGCAAGACCTTTAGCAGAATGAGTCTCTCGTGGACATTTAAAGGGAGCACATTCATGTTTTATTTGGTGGTAAGTACTGTTCGTAAAGAGTCCACAATGAATCGGCTGGTAAACGAAATCCCAGAAAGAAATTCACTAAGACACAGAGAACACTTCGACCCCAATTCATGGGACACAGTTCTCGTAATAAGTGTTGGTAATCCTCCACTGTCTGAATAGTGTCACTGATTTCCTTCCACGGAATATATTGTATCGCAACTGACAAAGGTCGTGGAATGGTAGTCCTTTTTTACTCTTTTTGTTCGGAGTAACAAGTGTTTTGAACAGAAGTGGTTTTATATCAATACCGAACCAATTTGTTTTAGTCACTAGTTCACACGTCAAAATACCGCACATAATTTTCTTCTACAGACAAAATTTTATCACGTAAATAATTTTGGTAATACTTTAACTCTTCCTCTGGAATTCGATGTAATATGGCCACCTTGTAAGTAGTAGGATGAGTAGCCAGCAAAGCCATCTGGTCCTCATCCAGTTATACAATATCTGGCCGATGGAACGTTTTCAAATGAATCAGTCCTCTCATACCATTCAGGTACCAGTGGTTCCAACATCCTTTGCGTTTCACTTGTATTTTGACCAATTCTCGGTAAATGCGTTCTCTCAACTCCACAGACAAACCAAGAATGTTCACTTGTAAAGTATCCATCCAGAGATTACTGAGGTCGTCCCACTAAAGGTAGGCAGTGACAATTCGGAGACCATCGAGCATGTTCCATGTAAGCCGAATCTTTCTGCTCCCAGTCATGAAGTGACACACTGGAACCGAAGCACTTGACTTTATCTCCTTCGCCCAAGTAGATAAATCAGGCTCTGGCTACATTTTTGGGGTTAGGTCCTCCCAGATATTTGGGCCAGTTTCCTCGGAAGTTTGGAATCGACTTTAAAAGTCACAGTGTTCAGGCAAACGCTCAAGGAACGAATATTCTTCTTTCACAGGTTCATCTCGATGAGGGTACGGTGAAATCAGCAGAGTTTGCTCAAAGCTGGACGACACCCTTAGGGTGGTAGACGCATGATCTCGCGTGGAGGATGACATACACTATGGAAACCAGTAAAGTAAAAAGGTGTACGATAACGAATAGCATCGCTTTCGCATCCATCCAGTTTGACACGTATATAATCACTTTCCATAGTACTAGGTATAGTAGTAGTTGTCATAGCAAAGTTCCTATGATGCCCTGATGAAGTTGTCATACCAAAGTTCCCATGAGGTGGTACTGAATCGCTGAGGTCACAGCGTACGGCATCCCAGCAATAGCCAGGCACAGCATCGCACTCCACTTGAGTATCCCCGAACTTGAATTGTGTCTGACTGAACTTGTTTTGTGCTTCTCTGAAAGTATTCATCTTTCTCACTTGGTGATGGTTGTTACAATGAACTATCGTTCTTGGACGTTGTCCCTTTGTATACTAGTCGTAATGAAGTCTTGAGCTTGTACATCGTCCATTTTATTTCTAGTTTTGGAAGTGTTCCTTTATTCTTCCTGGACAACGGTACTACTTTCTCTAAGGTGCCGTCATAAATGTACATTAGGGTGATAGGTGGAAAGGCCATAAAAAGGTAATGACAGTACCGAGACCATCGAATATGTTCCAGAATAGCTGAATCTTTATAGAAACATCCAGTCGCAATTTCGGACCACAACTGAAACGCTGTACTTCGTATCCCAATCCATTCTCAGGTCCAAAGTAGACAAATCCTGTTCTAGCTAAAACATTCTCAGTAGGTATTCCTTCCTTATCCGTCGACCATTTCTTAAACGTTTTCCATCGACGGGCTTAATCACAATGGTCAGGCAAGCAGACAGGAAAATGCTATGATTTGAACTTGGAGTGCTCAGTGTGTCCCTCAGTCGCTTTTTGCTGTGTCGAAGTCATCCTTCTTGTTGGTGGCTATCGCCTTGGAACAATTTTGTATGTTAGCTTGTTCGTAAGGTAAAGTGAAGTGACTGGGAAGTCGCACTCGCTTCTGGTACTTGATTTGATACAGTTTTTTGTTGACGATTTGGTGAGTGGCTAAACGTACAATCTTGTACCGTTCGTAGGTGGACACTAAAACTTCGATCCTCTACAGACTGCAAAGCTTCTTTCAGCACACCAAAGTTCACCACTCGACTGGTGGGATAATTTAGAGTCAATCCGTTCACTTTACTCTTGGTGTTCGCTTCTCCTCCTGGATTCCGGTATTCGTAGCCGTAATTTCTGGGACCGCCACTAACAAAACTTAGAATCTTAGCGTCTGGGTGCTCGTCCGTCCAGGCTCCTTAACGGTCTCCTTCGATGTCAGGGTGCCGGTGACCCATGCGATCGATGTAGATGCAACTGTCCGTGAAAAACTACAGCACGCGATCTCATAAAAGTTCTAACACTTCGTACAATTTTAAGCGAACATGGGCTATCACGTAGGCTGCAATGATGACATTTCCAAATCCGTCGGCTTATACAAAGTCCTGTGATTGACTAAGATCAAGTACTCACTAAGGACGACCACGTCTTTTATGTATTCGGTTTAGTCGTGAATCATCTGGAAGTAGAGGGAAGGTTCGGACAAATACTCTATCTGTGGCAAACACTGTCATTCTGCCAATTTTGCCCCACAAGCAATATAACATCACTTTTGCAAACGATCGCCTTCCTTCGTTTTTCTCTACGTGGTCTAAAGTGATGCATTCCTGCTCCCAGTATTTCTCTTTTAATTTATGTTGGTGTTCGGCAGTGTGACACAAGGAAATATAGCCACTGGCTTCTTGTTTCAGTTTCAAAATGCATCCACACGGTCTGCGAAAATGCCTTTCAGAGTTTGGTCACATTTGTGACATTTTTCTGTCTTGGGAAAGTGGTAAATTTCGTGCACGTCTAACAACTGGTAACCTAGGTCCAGAGCTTTGAACAGTTCTACGCTGACCCACGCTCCCATAAAGGCGCGTTCTTCCTGGGTGTGCTGACAAGGTCTGTCTTGGTTGCACGTTTCGGCACAAGTACGGCACAAGGGAAACATCAGCTTTCCTTGGCAATGGAGACTTAAAATGGGATGGTACAAGTCGGTGGGAGACAATACTTTGCACTTGATTAATTCTCCGCATTGTCGAATGTTGTCCAGGTCGATGTGTTTGGTCAACAATTGAGGGTGCCCTGCGGTAAAGTGACAATATTTGCACACGTAAGGATACATCGAACACACGTCCAAGCATCTGATGTCTTCTCCTTTCTCCTAGTCAGCGTGGTACAGCAAATAGGTGGCATTATTTCGTCCTCCGTACAAACTGTCGCGCGGGTTCAGTGGGTCGACGAACTTTTAACTTTTCACGATTAGCTTAAACTATGAAACAGATTTCAAACGTGATCGTACTAGTGTTCCCACATTTCCAGGATTTGGTATCCTTGCTGTTCAAACTTCAAGCGCCCCTGATAAGTGGCGTGGTACAAGTCTTCCATGTTCCCTTGTAAAAACCGATTTTTGGTGCCACGTTGAGGGTAACATAAGCATCCGTTAAACTCGTACACGATCTTGCGGTTTTCTAAGTTCCAACCATCCACCTAATACGTTCCGATGAGCTTTTCGCCTCTTCCGTTGCGAGCATGTTGAATCCATTTGTTCTCCTTGTCGCACAAGTAATGTAGCCAGCGTAGGGCTTTAACCGCATATTGAAGTTTGACAAAATTGTTTGTTTGAGGGATTATGACAGCTTTGGGCATGAATCGTGGGCGGTATACTAAGTAACGCGGTTTGGCAATGGTGCAGACTTCTCTAAAAGGGTTGATCCCTTCGTGCTCCATGAATAATTCGCAAAATTTTCCACAGCAATACTTTAACATTTCTTCCTGAAGGTCAAAGGGTCCGAGGCGTTGTTCTGTACGCATGTTGTCGGGGTCGTAGTGGTGAGCCACAGGCAAATGGGGCAGAAAAGCATATTGATTGGCTTCGGTACTGAAAAAGTGCGGAAATAGCCTTTGGTCATTTCTGTCATTCCAAACGTTCTAGGCATTCGGCTCAAAGCCATAACCAAGTAACTTATCGAATCTTCAAACTGTACTTGTCTCACTTGCATGGACAAGATTTTGTCCCCATTCAAAGTCACTTTCGGACGTTCGGTACTTTATTCCGTATATTATCTGGGAAGAGACTGACCATCGTATCCCGAGGAATTGTGAGCCATCACAATGGCATGGCGATGAGAATCTCCGTAATGTTCGAGGTCCCCTTGGCTCTACGTCTCGTCGATTCGGTCTAAAATCCATTGGGCAAAATTGGTCAGCGTGTTCGGTCTACGAAAGATTTGTTCACGTCCTCCAGGAATCTCGCTGCAGTGAGGACAATGACTAAAGATAAGCTCTAGGATGCACTTCTCGCAAGCACAGTGAGCCACGCAGAAATTAGGAATGTTAATGCCTGTCTATTGCATGCATTCGAAATAGAAAAAGATGAAATTGCATTTCTTCTGGTCATCGTCCTCTTCGTGTTTCGAATGACATTTTTGAATGTCCACGATTTGGTGACAAATGTGACATCGCTTATTTCATGCACATACGTGCGCCTTGGCATTATTGGTACGTATGCCTTATCCACAAGTAGGTCATAATTTCAGCAGTTGACAAGCACGTTTCGGCTGTGAACCTTGCATTTTAAGATGTTGTTGGTAACAGGTATGGCTGACAAAAGTGCGCTGGCAAACAAGGCAATGCACTCGTTCTTGTCCTTCTTTCAGACAGGGTTTAGAGGACAAACATCCCTCACATTATGAACCACAATGTTTGTGTTGCTCTCGATTGTTATAGACATAGTCACATTTCTCATAGTAATAACTATTTCCCAGGAATCCAGGATACTCATAATGGTATCGAAATGTTCATCGCAACGATAGAAGTGAATGTATATTCCGTCTTTGAAATTTCGAAACAACAACGGGTTGCGCACTTCTTGAGGGTGTACTTTCAAGGTGTAGCGTCGAGCCAAGACGTCTTGCAATATTTGCATTTCAGGAATGCCACAGGGCGTGCCTTTGGATATCCCAGCTTGCTGTAACACGAAATCTGCTTCTCTTAGTTGTTTGAATAGTTTGCCAGGCTCTTTTCCATTCTGCCGTGTCGTTCTTGTCGGGATATGTTCGTCCCACCACGATAGCACGGGTTAAACATATCTGGTCTTGAGGGTTGTAAATTTGGACAAGGCTACGCTTGAAGCTGCAAAGGTCGTCCATAAAGAACACGTTTTTGCGTCGGGTCCCTTGATGACGAGAAATATGGGTCATGAACAGTGTCGCTTTTCCATCCGTAATGTGAAACTTGTCGTTGGATTGTTGCACGTGTTGAATCTTGTCGATGACTTTGGAAGGTGTCAATTCCGCTGGGCTGCTAAACTCAATCAAAACGGGGAACTTCAAATTGTCGTGATGAATGTAAAGTCTCAAGCGATCGTCTTCTTTGGCTTCTCATTGCCATTTCAGTGTGGTTAACGAAGAATCCCACACATCTGTGATCAACTCTTCTGCATCCTCCAAAGGTACGTCGGACTTGAAATATTTAAACTTCACCGTGTACGTGTAGGCCGTGGTTCTAAATTTTCTAGTAGAGCGCTTTTCCGTTTCTCGAATGTGATAGCAGTTTGAGGGCTTACTAGTAGCGGTGGACTTTGGTTGGGTGTAGACTCTCTGGCTCACTCATGTAATATTCAAAATCGTTGGCATGAATTTGAGCCAAGATTTCCAGCTACTGTGCGAGGCGATTAATAACGTTTCTGACTCTTACTTTTTTCTCCTTTTTCCACGAAATGATGCGATCGTTTCGTCTTGATTGCAAAACGTCAAATGACTACATTTGAAACGCCAGGGTCCGCCTTTTTATTCAAGTCAAACCAGTGTATATATAAAGGGTCAATGGCTTCCCTCCAACTATTCATTTCACTCTTAAACCTACCAGAAAGATTAAGGAGACAACACAGATCGAACTAATATCAAAGCTTTGAGAGGTGTCATACGAAAGTGTTCTTCAGACAAGCCGACTGAATACTCCCCCTCCCTTCCAGATAAAAGTCAAGATACTTGCTATATCTGTCAGAAGACATGACATTGGGCTACATAATGTCTAGAACGTCAAAAAAGCAAGGCAGGTGTCAGAAGAGACAAAAGTCAAAATACCTGTTATCAGTGTCAAGAGAAAATACATTGGTTGTCAGACTGCTCTAAGAAACAAAAAGAGCAAGAGGAAACGAGGGGGTTCCGAACAGGAAGAAGAGGTATTCTCTCAAAAGGAAATACCCAGACACGTCCAGAAAAAGAAAAAAGGAGAAAGTGTGGACAAAGAGGAAAAACCTGTGAAAGTGAAGAAATGAAATAAACAGAAAGAGTGAATAAAGACACAAAATGCTATGAACTTTAAAGTGTTATGTTGTGCTGTGAATTGGATTGGAAAATTTGTACCAGAATAGACCAGACAGAAAACGTAAGTGTCTCTTTGTTTTGATTTTTTAGAATAAGGACCGACACTCACGCACTCACACACGTTCATCAATGGGGCAAAAAAAGGGATTTTGAACTTTTATTGATTTTGGCAAAATGAATACTATCTCTTTTCGAGCGAAGTGGGTGGCCCTGTAAAGGACCGTTGGGTGGTTTTTTATATATAAAAAAACAAACTTGGGAAATGGAAGCAATCAGCTTTAGCTGCCTTAAGCCTTTACCAGGCCTACTTCTGGACTTGATCCTGCCGATGTTGTGGTAGAAATCACTAGGGCTGGTATCTCAGGTGTAGTAACATGCTTGTGCTGTTTGGCTCAGGAAGGTCTTTTTCTCTTGGGTCGTATTAAAGAAGTGTGATACATTTATTTCAGACTGCTTAACTCTGCTAAAATGTCTAAGAGTATCGTCACTGTCTGACATTCACTGGCCGCCTTGTCTTCTAGACCTTGTTACTTCTCTGTTACTTCTTCTTCATGTCGTTTTCTTCTTCTTGCCTCTTCTTCTAGCTGTTTCTGTTGAAAGTTAAAAGCTTGTTCTGCTTCTATCTGATGTTGCCAAACTTTCACCAATTCTTCTTTCTGTCTCTGTTTAAAATCTTTGACGTGTGGTGAAGGAAGGAGAAGGTATCGAAGGTACTGGTACCGAAACAAATTCTTGCAAAGAAATGAGAAAATCCACTAAATCCCTATTAAAATCGGTCTCTGCTATAAGTAGGACTTTGACTTTTGTAGCCGCTGATATGCCATCGCTTCTCGTCTCCATAGCCGGTGCACCCCAATTCATCGCCTTCTTAGTTTCCGTCATGTTTGAAAACCCTGTCACTACGCACAGACGCTAGCGCATCTATATAGGGAATATGAATTTTGTAGAATGTATTTGGATTGGTGGAAGAAAAAAAAGCTATCGTTTCGATCCGCTCGTCCACTATAAATAACCCTGGTTGACTTCGATCCCTTCACCTGTTCTCGTCACAAGATGTGGACTAACGTCGAATCATCTACTCTCGTATCGTCGATTTTGTTCCGTACGGACTTATCCATGTATGTCAAATCATCATTGACAGTCATCCGGATCACCGATACGAGCGTTTGGAAAAGAAGGATCTATGTGGAGAGACAAGAGTGTCTGAAAAGAGTCATCATCTGCGGTTCAGAAGTCAGAAGAAGTTTGAGTTAGAGAAGAAGACCCATGCAATGCCCTCTGTGTTAACGGAATGGAGTTGACAAAAAACTAACGGCGCTTTTCAGGGCCACACCACTATCTCGAAAAGATTTGCTTTCTTGCCTAATTTTTTAGTTGATTTTATATTTTAAGTTTACCTTCAAAATGATTTCCTCTCTTGCCTAATTTTATATTTTAAGTGTGATAACTTGATGTTCATCAGTCTATGTATGTATTATAAATATCATTACCTAGAGTAGCGCGTATTCAGCTCATACCCTTGTAACATTGTGCCAATTGTTACGTATATCTGATTTAATATATATCTACTTTAAATTAAATTGTTTGTCAGATTTCAACTCATAAAAATGTTTTCCTTACATGCTGTTGTAACGTAAATTTATTCACTGGAGATGCTATTTTTCCAGAAAATTGGTTGACCTGAATAATTATTTTCATAAACACCAGGTGTTGGCCTGGATGCTGACCTTGATTCAAAATTAGTAAACAGATGTCTATTTTATTTTAAAGTGATTGGTTGTTGTCAAGGTCATGATGGGACTACGTGGGTTAATCAGTAAACACTTTTTTATTTTGATTCTGGGAATAAAATCATTGGTCTAATCAAGGTCATATTTTGTGTACGTGATATAAACATGATCACGTGACCCCCCCTCTGATTTCGCAACTTGGGGGAATTTCGAAACTGCGTCTTATGATACAATATAAGCTTTGTTTTAGAGAGAGTGATCTCAGTTTTTGGGTTTTTACACTTGGTATCAAGTTGTTTCCTTGTTGTTGCCAGATTTTGAGTTAATTATCTTTAGATCATTTGGATTTCAAAAGGATTAATTATTTATTCTCTGGAAATATTTGAAGAGTGCTCATCTAGAACTTTGGGAAAGACATTGCTTACAAATTTAATTTGGATTTCCAACAACGGAGTCCCTTATTTGTACTTCTACAAGAAACTATAGATAAGCACATTACTGACTACAGCATACGTCATCGTCATCCATCTTGGATTTTCCATCAGGATTCGAACTTGAAATTATTAGAACATTTGTTACTAGGACTTTTGCAAAATAATTAGTGGATTATTCTTAGATTAGTTTTGGATTTGATTCTTGAAACCGTAAGTTCTTATTTTTTCATTTTTAAAGAATTTTTCCAGGAAAAACTTTATTTGTTAAATTTTTAAAACGCTCGTTGTTTTCACTCTCTCTGTATTACTGTTTATTCGAGCCTAAACGCGTAACACCAATCTCCAGTACAGTGACGTCATCTCATCTGTTCATTCCTATTAAACCCAACATTCCCTTGTCCGTATACAGACCCAATCTTCCCTATGCTAAATTCCCATTGTCCGTATACAGCCCCAGGGTAATCTGGAAAGTCGTGTCCCACCCAGTCACATTATCCTGACACCAGGCCGACCAGTCCTAACACTAACCTCTTAATGCTGAGCGCCAAGCGAAGCAGCTGTTAGTACCATTTTTGTAAGTTTGTGATATGACTCGGCTGGGGATCGAACCCACGACCTCCCGCATCCGAGGCAGACGCTCTACCCACTAGGCCACCGGAGCGGTAGTGTACATACTAGTTTTATCGAAACGGGATACCAAGCCAAAATGGTTCCCTGGATAAGAGACAATATTGGTAGCCTTTAGAATGGCTTTTTAAGCAAAAGTTCCCCGTTTTTCTTCTGGTTCTTTACATTTCTCCGCAGTCCTTTTTCCTCTCAGGTAATTGCGCTGTGTAGCGTAGAAATGTAGTTAGCTGCTTCTACTAGCTGCTGGACTGGTAGGTCTTGTAAGCCCCTTGATATAATTGTCTAAGGATTCTGACGCTCGCTATTCATTTATTTGTGCTTTTATTGATGTTAGGTGTTTCATGGGCGCGTTGCACGCTTATTTGTGTCCGACTGAGGCAAGGGAGGAAGTGACCAGGAAGGCAGGCGACCATCTGCAGGCAGGAGTCCGCTCATTCCAGGGTACTGGTCTAAATGGATTTACGAATTTGCTAGTGGAAATTTATTTTTAAGCGAGGTCGGGCTGTTTATTTTGTGTTTTTAATATGTTTTATATTTTTTTCTTTTAGCTTGGACGTGTCTTGGAATTTAAGTATGTTTTGGTAGGTCATATTTATGTTGGTGTTGTTATTTTTAAGAAAATCTTGGCAAGTGGTAGGGGCTCCAATGTTTGGGGGCTGTTTGAAATTTCATTCTAGCTTCCTGATATTTTGAGCAGCTATTGAACATATGTGACAGGTCTTCAATGGTTTTTCAGTGATAGCAATTGATATTAGCAGGCTTGGGTCCTAGATGTTTGCCAAAACTTCTGCTAATTTTGTTTTTCCGGTTACGATGCGATCGATAATTGTTTGGTCCTGGCTGTTCACTTTGGGTGGTGTGATGGACCTATTGGGTTTTTTTTATTATAATGGCGTAGAGTATCCTGCCTTTGGTAGTGAAGTTCCAGTCCTCCTGCCATTTCTGGTTAATATAGTTTCTTGTTATGTTTTGGGCTTCTGTTATTCTATATCTGAGTAGGGCAGGGTTAGGGTTCCCTAGCATGTTTTTTGCGACTTTGTCGGCTAGCTCCTTACCAGGGATTCCTATATGCGAGGGTATCCACTTGAATTCAACTATCTGATCCGCTGTGGATAATTCCTGAAGATTATAGAAAGCTCTAGCCAAGAATTGTTCTCTTCATTTGGTGCTGTGAGACTTGATGTATTCTATTATACTAAGTGAGTCGCTGATGATAACTGCATTTGGAACTTTTTGGTCTTTAATCCATTTTAATGATTCTAGTATTGTCCAGAACTCTGTGGTGAAAGTAGAGCAGTGGTCTGGTAATTTGGATCCTATTTGTATGTTGAATTCGGGAATAACCACTGCAGCTGCTGTTCTGGGGGGTTCGGCTGTTTTGGATCCGTCAGTGAATTTTTTACGAAGCCAGAGTAGGTCTCTTGTACTTCCATTCCTACGATAGTTTTGAGTTTAGATTCTTGTTCCAGTTTGTTTCTAACCCACATGCCGGTGTCATATATAATGAAATTTAAAAGATATGACGTCATGAACGAGAGATCTAAACTAAGCGACGACGTCATAAAGGATGAGTAGTTACCACAACCCCGTTACATGCAGCAGGACCACGGAGGCAAGAAGAACTTCAAATGCCCAACCTGTGGATTGGAGTTTCATTCAATTGATAACATCACGCGTCACTTGCGATTCACCCACAAGTGGTTGCCATATGACAGACAGGTTAAACAAGAAATTTCTGAGTCCTTAAAAAACCCACAAGAACCCACATCCAATAAAAGAATCAGAGACAAACCACCAAGTCAAGAACGAACGCCAAAAAGAAACAGGGAAGAATGTCGAGCTGCAGAGAGAGGCTTGTTTTCTGGCGTAATTCTAAACGGCAATTTGGTTCATGTTGTGCAAGCTGACAGCGATAACGAGATAGTATCGAGTGAATCAGAGGTAAAGGAAGATTTCAATATATTTTCTCTTCTTGAAGATGTATCGCTGCTCGAAAATCAAGGACCAATTCCCAATCTTTTCAACTTCAGTGAAAATAAGGAACTTCGAACACCTCGATTACCTTCACCATTGATCGAATCTCCAGTACCCTCAACATTCATACTGACACCCCTAAGCTCAGTACTCAGTGTTCCAGTTGACCATGTAAAAATTCAGCAGGACCCATGGAGCGTGGATATATTAAACTTTCCTCTTCCCAGCAAGGCAGAGGATGCCATGCGCAAGGAAGGGCATGTAACTCAGCCAGCAAGTGGATCTTGCGAAGTAAGTACAGCAATAGACGATGTGATTCTTCCGGAAATAAATTCCAAGGAAATTAAAGATTCGATCCAAACCGAAGCAGCTCATATATCTGAAGCTATTAAAGTGGAATCATCCGCTGATCAAGAGGCATCGGAGGAGCAAATGCTGATAACATTAGAGATAAATAAGACCAATAAAGTGACCGCAAGAGATATCTTGGACACCGCTTTTGGAAAATACCCCATGCTTCTGGCCAGACGGGATTTATATTTCGAGGAGCTGTGGAAGGAATCCATAATTCGAAGTAGATGGAAGGATAACAAACCTGCCGACGTAATGGACGCTCATTTGTGGGGGAAAAAACACAATTTCAGATAGGTCGCTTAACAACGACTAAGCATGATTTCATTTACCTTTTTCTTGAACCCCCGCGAAATTTTGCCGCAGGTGTTGGTTTTAATCACAGAATCTACGCCTTTGACTAATTTGCGAATTTATATTTTCGCATAGAAATGCGTGCGATTTCTTCACATTTTATAGGATTTTATAATTGTTTTAATTAAAACATACTACAGATTTTCGACTTATATGTTAATTACATGCATATTGTGCTATTAAAGAATTTGTAGATAATGTTTGGTCCCATTTAAAGTAAAATCGTTGGAGAAAAAATAAATTTTCCTCGCGGTTCTGTTCTTAAAATTATGACTTTCGCAATCGACGAAGCTTTAGAGTTATAGATGGCGGGCTAATGTGGATTTGGGGTGAAAGCTTGCGGATTTTGGGGGCAATTATTGTGGTCACCCTGCATGAGTAATATTACATTCGTATCTGTATCGTTGTGAACTTGTTAACCTTGGATCTGAATATGGTTCAATGGGGATATTAGAAATACGTTCTTTATATAAGTGTGTGAAATATAGATCTACCCACCAAACAATTTAGACCTTAAGTAAGAACATCATTCTACGAAAATATAAATCTTAGAACAATAACATTTAAAAAAGGGACTTTTTACATTTATTTCTGTCCGACATGTTTTTTGGAAATCGCTTTTTATTCTGGTTTTGCTATTTGGATAATTAAAATGTCATCGGTAGTAATTTTCATATGCGATTCGGAGAAAGGGGCAAAATGAATTTCGAAGAACCTTCAAGAAGAACAAGGTAGGTCGAAATCCATTCAGCACCGTTTAATTTTATCGTGATGGTGAAAACTGTTTTGACAGAGAAGCCATCTGGATTTAGCAGAACTCGGGTTGAATTATAACGTTACTTCCTCGCAAATTTGGCACAAGTAGCGATTATCTACTACAACGATTGGTTTCCACAGATATGACGAGTCACTGTTTTAAAATGTGGTTTAGTCATAGCACAAAACTGAGGATGGAAACACAGTATGCAAATAAAACCACTTATATTTCAAAACTTGATTCTCACAGAACTAGTTTTTAAATTAATCCAAAAATGTAAACATGGAAACTGAACGTTCCAAGATAAGTATGTATCGTTTTGCAATGAGGTTCCGTGCCAGTACACAAAATTTGCTGTCAATGACTGATTATTTTTGCTGCGGATGTTTCTAGACGCCAATTGGTTTCGTCGCTAATAAGTAATAACAACTACATTTTGTTTTTTAAATTGAAGCATAGCCTGATATTGTTTTTGAATAAGACGTTTATGTCTGTCAAATAACATCTTCTATCCTTTTTTAATGTGTATACGATAATAAGAAAGCTTATATACAAAGCAATCGCAATTAGAACACGTGGTTTGGGCAAGACTTATTTTATTCATTCAAACCCACTCTCGATTATTGAATATTCGTTGCAAGGAACAGTTCTTATGGACACGTAAGAAACCAGAACTGGGTGCCAATAAAAACAGATTCACCATTATGATACCCTACGTCTGTCAAAGTGAGTTATTTATCAAGCTATCTCCTGTTAATGGGGTGGGTATATCTAGCGAAACTAATTACATGTATATGTAGTACTTGGGGAGGGGTGGGACCAGGGCTTCCACTCTCTTGATTTCCCTGGTAGTCAGCAATGGTAAAATGAACTAAAATTTAAATTACAGCGTCATTTCGAATATTTTGTACTATATCACCAATAATAAACATAAGATACAACATTAAGATTGCAAACCACTTCCAACTACCTTCTCTCCAGTCGACATTCTAGAGATGTTTGCGACAAAGTACAAACCATTAGAGATAAGCTTGACACCACAATTTCAACTGACTCGTCGTCACTATACAGTTGGGATACAGAATTTGAGAGGCAACCATTGGCAGCGTTTGAACCTGTCTATATGGATTTCGTACGTACAATCCTGGTGAAGAGTGCACAAAAGTCATGTGAACTGGATCTAATTCCAACATTACTGCTGCTTGAGTGCTTAGATCCAGTATTGCCTTCACTAACTGATGTTATTAATACCTCTCTCTCATCCTGGGAAATTCCATCATTTTTTTATAACTGCCATTGTAAAGCCTCTACTGAAGAAACCAACACTAGACCATAACTATTTAAAGAACTACCGCCCAGTATCTAATCCCTATTCATATAAAAAATCTTAGAAAAAGTTGTCATTTCCACGCTTGTATCTCATCTGAGTTCAAACAGTCCTTTTAGCAATGTACAATCTGCATATCACCCTTACCACAGTACTGAAACTACTCTTCTAAAAGTAGTTAATGACATTCTCTCTGGGTTGGATAGCGGAAAGATTACAGTCCTCACCCTCCATGATTTGTCTGCGGCATTTGACACAATAGACCATGATATATTACTTCACCGTCTCCAGCATGTATTTGGCATTCATGATACAGTCTTACTATGGTTCAAGTCCTATTGGTCAACAGGACACAAATTGTGTCTGCAAATGGAATACACTCCAGCCCAGTTAATATATGTTGTGGCGTTCCACAGGGGTCTGTTCTTGGACCTGTTCTCTTCATTTTATACACTCAGCCGCTCTCAAGTGTCATAGGTTGCTTTTTTATATATTGGAGTTGTTACCCGATGATCTGACTTCGAAAAGCGCGGGGATACAAGTAACAAGTACAGCATATCCGCCCTTGAAAGTACAATTTCGCGTAAGACATTATATACCATTAATATTTTCTAATACATGTAGGAACTTTCCCCAAGGATATTCTCGTTTAATTGAGAGAGACCCTGAGCAAGTTCCATGAACATATGAACAGGCTGAACGTATAATAATATAATATATTAGCAAGGTGCAAGTGTCGTTATAAACTAACCAATCAACCACCCCCACAAATTAATACTTTAATACCTGTGTTAAACATTAAACAATAAAATAAAAAAAATAAAAATTTGTGCAAGAAAAGAACGCTATTGAGACCTAACGTCTCCATTGGTGGTACAGAATGATGTGTGGATCATTTTACCAAAGTCCATAAAGGTAAAGGCAAAACATTAAATTAGGATATCTTTCGAGTTACGGACTCGTTAATGTAAGAAAAGGAGGTAACATATACGTATTTACCAATTGTGTGATTCCAAATTATGTCAGGAATAGCCTGACCAAGTTCCTTAACATACATGCCCATGGCTGAATGTTTGCATTGAAGCCACGATTTTAACGCTAGGTTATCCTTTTATGAAAACAGGGCACTGTGTTCAGTTTGCCTCTGCGGTGGTTACACCCCACTCCCACCCCCACAAAAACGGTAAACATCCTGACCAAGTTTCGCAAATAGACCACTTGTTATACTCCACCAAGTAACGTTTGAAAATTCGTGTTAAACTGTGAATGATAGTCTTGATTATGCCGACCGGTACTGACATGACTAGTTATTCAACAGACGCGACCAGTTATTGTACAGACAGGAATAATTATTTTAAAGACACAACTAGTTATTGTACAAACACGACCAGTTATTGTACAGACACGACTAGTTATTGTACGGACACGACTAGCAATTGTAAAATTCTCGAGTCGGAATTGCAAAATAAAATATTTAGGAAACGCCTGGATTTCAAGCACGTGACAAGAAGAAAGAACCAGGCTAGTGGAGAAAATGACCAGGATGAATATGGAATTTGTAAATTTAACCAAATGGTCCAAACATCAAGAGACTGACAGTGAATATTGGTAATTAAATGGTTTTGTGTATGGCAGAACAAATTCAAGCGCAAGGATGATGATTGACATTTACCATGGCATCGATGAGAAAAAGAGAGAGTGTTTTGTATGTTTGTCCGCTCCTGGAGTTGGCTAAATGGGTGTGTAGATTTACTTTTGCTTTTCCTTTTCACTTAAATTTGTTTTGTTTTTCATTTATTATTTAGTTACATGTTCAATTTTTGACGAGTTTAGTTGTTCACTTCCAGTCTGTCAGTAGACCAGTGTGTGTGCGTGCAATAAAAGTCTGGATTGTGTCTGACTCTAGTAAAACATATTGGCATCTTGTATAACATTTTAGGAGGAGACAAATAAGAAATTAAACTTTGGTTTACACGAAAAGGACATCATCGTTTTGTCAGTATTTATTTTCATTACTCAAATGTGATGTTCTTTAAACGTCCTGATAAATCTCAAGTTCGTGTCTTTGCGATCTAAAGCATATCACAGATTAGACGAGATTTTGTGCGAATTGTTGTTTCAAGATTGTACTCAAGAATGAATTCCAGTCCTTTACGCGTCACCCTCCTCGTTTTCATCTGTATACAAACACCAGTCGATTCTTTCCTTTCTTAGAGTATTCAAAAACACTTACTTTCAATCAAGCCGTCATGAAAGCAAGAGGGAAAAAAACGAGTTGATTCAAATAGGAAAAGAACTCCTAGCCGCCGAAACACCTCTGTAAGTTTGCATCATGCTCATGGCGAAGGCATTGATTCTTCATCTATGCCACGGCGTCATGCTCATGGCAAAGGCATTGATTCTTCATCTATGACACGGCGACAACATGGCACAAATTGACTACGATATATAAATAAAGAGAGAGACAGACAGACAGACCTTGCCATAGAGCAAATAAAACTATTGTCAAAGAGAAAAGATGACTCGAGTTAAATCTACTACCTAAGTAGAGTTAAATTTTTCAGAATGTTTGGCGAATGATAAAGCTATTAACCCAATGTAAGTTAAATTATATTGGTATGTTTATGATAACCATACGTTGTCAGCTGGTCGGTAACACTGTGTATTGCATAGTAAGCATACGTGTTTGTAGATGTAATACTGTGTGTTTGTCAGTATATGTTGGTGATTGTATGTATGTGTATGTGGTGGACAATAGATTTGGAAGCTGATTAACAACACTAGGTAACAATGGGTGATTGTTGATAGATGTGTGTGCCTGTCAGCAAGTGTGGATAATGATTAGTAGATGTGGAAATGGATCACTAACGCTGTTAGTATGGATGCTGGTCAGTAACTGTGTATTGGCTAGTAAGCATGGGTGTTAGTTTATGTGGGTACTAGTCATTAAGTGTGTATGTGTGTAATTTGGATTTTTAACGTAGCTTTAACAATTTGTTTCAATCATATCGCTACAATGTCTGCCGTGTGGCTGTTTATAGTGATGTCTAGCACTGGGGCATCATGCTGCATGATGTCCCACCCAGTCACATTATTCTGACACCAGGCCGACCAGTCCCAACAATAACCTCTTAACGCTGAGCGCCAAGCGAGGCAGCTGTTAGTACCATTTTTATGCCTTTCAAACCCACGACCTCCCGCATACGAGGCAGGCACTTTAACCTCTAGGCCACCGGAGCATTCCATACTTATAGGTACTGGTCAATATATGTGGGTAATGGCTAGTCAGAAATCATTAATATAATGTTTGTATTTATGTAATGCAGTTCTGATGTCACCGATTTCTAGGTGTGGGTAGAAGGGGTAATGGTCAGTGAGTAAATTTGTTGAGTAAAATATCCAAGTTTCGTTGGTCTGGCAAGTGTGAGGAATCTTTTGACAAAGACATTACTAATAAAGGGGTTGGTGGAGTATAGATTCTAGAAGATAAAAATGGTGTGGATCATTCATTCCACAACTGAAACGAGATGTTTGGGTATGATATTGGCTTGTTAACATTTTGAAATGTATATTAGTTCGGTTCCTTCTCCAATTATTGTATTCAGTAATCACAACCCACTTACTTTCATTAACAAAAATTTAAAACAAAAATCAGCAATTGTTGAGATGGAGATTGATGCTGAAAAAATACAATACTGACATTAGACACATCAGTGGAAAAGATAACATGATTGCAGATGCCCTCTCATATGTATAAAAGTACTATATTGCTTTATTTTGTGTATATTCTGTGATATTTAGAAGACATCTTCTAATTTTATTTTGTATAGTATCACATTTGTATTTTACTAATATGTAAAGGGAAGCTTTATTTTATAAATCTCAATCTCCGTGAGGGAGGTATCATGTATTGTATTGTTTTCTTAATTTTTGTGTTTGATTGAAGGTTGTGGAGTTTTGCCTACCTGACTTCTGTTATGCTTCTAAGTAGTAAACAAGAGGTTTCCTAAAAATTGCATTTGAGGTCGTTGTTGTTGTAGAGTTTAATGCCATTTTTCAACACATGATAGGCTATACATGGAGGCCAGTATTAATGGTGGAGGAAGAACCCGGGAAAACCCCGGAAAGAAACACCGACCCACGAGAAGCTACTGGCAAGCTTTCTCACATACCCACATTGGCTGAATCTGAGTCTCAAACCCATACAGACACAGAGGTGAGATGGCAGTGATCCGTAACAGAAAGTCCTTTAGACCACTCGGTGTCCCGCATTTGAGGAGGTCAGTCTTGTTAATAGTTAACTAGGTTTTTCAGTTAAAAATCTATTAGCAGTAGGTTAAGTGGGTATTATTTGTGTGTGTGTGTGTGTGTGTGTATATATATATATATATATATATATATATATATATATATATATATATATATATATATATATATATATTACTTTGGCAGCTATTGCAGCTAGGATTTTTTTTAAAAAGTTGTTCCATTGATAATTATTGTTACTTAAAAGGTATTTAAGAAGGGTATATTCACTGCCAAAAATACAAGACTATTATATGATGCGCATCAACCTGATGAACATTTGTCAACTATTACTAATCAACTTTGTTAAAACATTCAACTCTGTTGAATGGTACCTTTTTGAAAATGCTTTGCAATCTTTTAACTTTGTCAAAATAATTATAGCTAAATTTGTACTATTTGCTATAATTAATTTCTTTGGTCTTGAAATAGACTGCTGCCCAAGAAATTCCCATGTGCCTTAATTATTTGTTTATTCATATTTTCATGATGCAAGTAAAGCAAGATGTGGATGTACTGGGACTGTCAGTGAATACAAATACGTTCCAAATACCTAGATACAAATGCCTTTTGGACTGGAAACTTCCATTTCTTAACAAAGAATATTTTCTGAGCTGGACCTAAATTGGTCCGTTTCTGATTAAAGAATATGTATGAACTAGATCAAAACTGGTCTGTTTCTGAATAAAGAAAATGTCCCATGTTGGACCTCAATAGATTATTTCTGAATAAAGAAAATGTCCCATGTTGGACCTCAATAGATTATTTCTGAATAAAGAAAATGTCCCATGTTGGACCTCAATAGATTATTTCTGAATAAAGAAAATGTCCCATGTTGGACCTCAATTGATCTATTTCTGAATAAAGAAAATGTCCCATGTTGGACCTCAATTGATCTATTTCTGAATAAAGAAAATGTCCCATGTTGGACCTCAGTTGATCTATTTCTGAATAAAGAAAATGTCCCATGTTAGACCTCAATTGATCTATTTCTGAATAAAGAAAATGTCCTGAGCTTGACCAAAATTGGTTTATTTCTGAATAAAGAAAATGTCCTGAGCTTGACCAGAATTGGTCTATTTCTAACTTTAAACTCCTTTATATCTATTTTCTTTTGATTTACAATAAAAGGTCGAAATTATTTATATAGCAAGAACATTATGACCACAAGGAATATTTCCAGACTGGAGTCAAAGAAATATTTCTGTAGCTTGCAAGTACAAGAATCTCTTGAAGGGACTCATGATATCACCTACATCAATTTAAACTCTTACTTCCAAGTATTATTAAACTTCCAATATTTGTCAGCCAATCTCTTTTAAGCTTTGCAAGAAAGCATAGTTTAGACACAATTGTTAAAACAAAAGACATAGGTGCTCCGTTAAATATTCCTCTTAAAAAAACTAATTGAAAAACAAAATAAACAAGGCTATCAAAATGCTTATGCAAATGCTTCTGCTAAATTCATTTTTTGTCAGTTTCCCCTTTTTTCTCTCACCTTCTGCCAAAGTACAGCCAAATTAAAAAATTCACAAGCTATGATGCCACCCACCCATCCCTATAACCTGTAATACCCGATAAATATCCCACCTTTGGCATTAAACTCACCAAATTGCAATGATAATCAATTTTTAGCTTGTGTGCACTGGTCAGCCATTGTGAAAAAATTCTTAATCGGATTAGTAATCACTCAGCATGATTCACTGCACCAGTTGTTGTACTGATGGAACAGTCCTGATCCCGTGAAGACTGGTTACTAGTCTCTGTGGATAGAACAAATTTTCCTTAAAAATATTTAAAATTGTTTTTTATATTTTCAAAAGTGGTAGCATTCAGCTATAAAATGGTACATGAACATGACTATAAAATAGTATTTTTCTCTGTAGATTTACGTTTTCAACATGTTCATTGTGGCAGTCATATTGAATGTCTGCAGAGCACTATTGTCATATGGGATCAAACTAAATATTGCAAGCAGTCTTTAGGTGAAAATCTTAAGTTGATATGACCATTACATCATGGGGGAAGAAGGGGTAGCAATAATAAAATTTCAAGATGGCTGCCATAGTAACCATATTTGAAATCAAATAAGAAGAATGCTCTGGGCTTGAGTATACAACTTAGCTTTCTCTTTTAAAAAATATTTAAAAATTATTTTAACTTTGAGAAAGTGGTAATGGCTACAGTGTGAAATATATTTTCATATTTCAAGGACTAGCAAAGTTAGTATACTTTTATGCTATTTCAATTACATTTCTTTAGCATACAGAAGCAATCATTACTATCAAATGTCTGCTTTACACAGCACATAGTTTTACTAATTGTGATTCAAAGTAAATGCCAGTCTAAGTGGGTAAAGGACATGTAATGTAAGCGAACATTCTCCACATTTTTTAGAGGTATGCAACAAACAACTTTGCAGTGCACCTGGACTGCTTTCAACAGTGTTTCCAAAACCCGAAGCAGAACTAAAAAATTTATTGGGGTATTTTTTGTAGAAGGACACTGGTCTAAGTCCACAATTATACAGTGAAAAAATATAGAACGGGGACTAAAACACGCAAATATTTATTAAATATACAGTATAGTGGCAAGTCATATAATCACATACATATGACAAAATATATATCATTACTGAATTTGCTGAGCATTTTTCCTTACTTTTAAGGCAAAATATACAAACTGCACCGTCTTTCTGATTACATTGTCCAATTTATTAGAAAGTTAATTGCTAAATATTTCATAAAATGAGTATTTGTAATTGAAATAGGGAAGAAACTTAAATCTTAATTCTGAGTATTTCTTGCATATAAATAAAAAGTAAAATTCATCTTCAGTTTTCCCACCGTCACATGAATTAACAAATCTACATGCCCTATCAATATTTTATGTTTGCATGTAACTATATTAAACTGAGTTAACAACCATCATATCTTGTTGTTTTCAGCAAGGTACATGTATTTTTCTCATTCTGTAAGACTTTTAAAATTCCTACAATTCTCTGAAGGGTTTGATCTATTTGCTTCTTTGTACCATTCTTGCTAGTTAAATGCGGTCTGAATTGCACAAGAATAAATCAATTTTGCAAATATTCACACAAATATTCACACAAAACTAAACCCATTTTCACAAAAGAAGTTGTCTGAAAAAAGTTGCCCAAGTTTATTTTCTCACATTCATCCACTGCCTTTAACTTCACATATAATACTTCCAGGCTAGATACCACAAGTCTTCTGATGAAAACCTGATGTTGATATGACCATCCATCCAGGTGTAGATTTTCAAGACGGCCATTGTTCCAGACTTACTGGAAATCAGATGCAAAATTTTCATTTAGGACCAGCTAGACATCACAAGATGTCATGGTCAAACCACATTTTGATAACAGCTTCCTGTTTAAAGTGTATGTTAAAGTGGGTTTTTAGGCGCATTTACTCAAATTCAATTAAATATTCATTGTTGTTACAAAATTTAATACTAACGTAGTTTAACCAAAATTTATTCAATATTGATCTTTGGACGTTCTGCACCTTAAATGTCATCAGAAAAACTCCAAATGAAAATTATTGATTACTATAGACTTTTACAATGATGGCCAGGTACTAAGCAGGGTAAAGAAAATGAGGATGTCGGTGGTGTTTCAAAAGAAATAACAGGGTAGTACCATTTTTTTCAACACATACAGCTTTCATTGTGACATCACAGCATGTGACATTCAATCCGGTTTGTACCAGATCACATTTTGAGGTTTACTTCATCAAAAATTTGTCTATGAACTTTAAAATTTAATTTTGCCGAATGTTTCTTGGGGTGTATATATGACTTTCCAAAGGAATATGGATTTATTAGGATCCAAATAATGAGAATAATTGTCATGAAAGTGTGTATATTATCGAATTCTAAACAATGATACATGTGACCTGTAATACAGAAGTAGGGATAGCAAGATTTAAAGATGGCTGCCATGGTGGTCATGCTATCAGATTTGCACCATGTTCATTTTAGGACCAACTAGATATCATAAAAAGTCTAGTTAATGTAAGCTTAATGTTTTAGTCACCATCCCTTCACAATTAGTAATACAAAAGTGTTCAAGAGAAAGCTGTGGTGGCCATATTGGATGTCTAAGCAGCACCATTTTCATTTAAAGCCAACTAGGCCCTGGGATGAATGTGTGTGTAAAGTTTCATGGCAATCCTCCAAATAGTTTAGAAGTAACATTACCAAATAAAGGAAAGAAAATGAATGAATATTAGGTCATTCCATAAGCTTTTTATGGTTCATGACAAGTAGAAATAAAAATCTCTCCATAATGGACAATAATCTATCAATTTTAGTGTATATCTATCAGCAAAATTCTCCTCCCATCTCGTCTATATTCTTGCATTTTCAGGTTGGTAAGGTCAAGTAAATAAAGACAACTTAATGAAGATGTAGTTATTCATTCAACATTGAACCACCAACTGCTGCTCTACTTTCAGTTTCCCCAGCAGTTATTTCTTAAATTGCAACATGACTGACTACTGGAAAGGAAAAGAATTCATATATAACAACTGATCTGGTGTTGAAAACAGTCAGTTGTAGCATTTATTTTAAACTTTCACAGATAACACATTCATCCAATCATTTTCTGGTGAACTATGTGATGTCGTTTCTCATAATCTGTTATACTGGTATATTTCCTTGTTCAGAGCATCCTGCCAAGTGGGACCTTTCTCTGTTTGCTTTTTTTCCTTCAGGTCTGGGCTATATTTACTAGCCAGTTTTGGGTAGAACCATTTTAAAATAAGATGCTAGAAGAACAGATCATTAGAATGAAGACATGCATATAAATCGTTTTGTACTACTTTGTGGGAAAGAGAAAACAAATATTGTTTAAATTTTATTTAACAAGTACAGCCCAAACAATGAAAAAAACGCAAATAAAAGTAAAGATAATTCATGAAAAAATGCAAATATTCCATGCATCTTCTCTCGGATACAATTGTTTTAAAATAATTGAAGGTAATTTTAGATTTATGGTTCTGTTTAAATTTAATGAAAGAATACAAGGAAGCTTTAAAGACCCAGTGTCAAGTTTATCAACAGGCACACTAAAAAGTATATATATATACAAATATGTATATTCTTTCTAACACTGAACAAGTATCTTCTGTCTGTGGAGGGGGGCAAAAGAACTCATTCTGTATTATAAAATCTGTGCACATTTTGAAAGAACAAAACCACGTCTAAGTCTGATCTCTCTTCCAGATGTATTTATGGCAATGGCAATAGTTGTTTTCTGGTTCACTTGCGACGATTTCCAGCGAGAATATAAGCTATGCGAATGAAAATGTTGAGTGTGTCCAAAAATATTCCAGTTGATCTGCAAAGACAAATTCAGAATATTTTATATAAAATGAAACAAATATAAAGTAAAAATATGTTAATAAATTATGTTTTTCTAATAATAACTTTCCTTATCACATTAATATTAGGATTACTCTCGGGTACATCTGAATCGAATTTTCAGCATTGATGTGAAGAGTGTTCACTTACAGTGTCTACTTGCTACATGTCAAAACAGGTCTCAATCTCCAGCTGGTTTTTGTTACCAGGAAGTGTCTGAAACAGAAACCAGGTAAGTCTCCACCACCCACTTTATGAACAAAAGCTTCAACTCCTTCTGCAAAAGGTCTGCCTTTATGAATCTCTAGGTCATTAATGTGATGATGAAAAAGAATGGGTCTGGATCAACAAGATTCTAAGCCCCCCCCCCAATGATGGTGGGTGGGGCATTATGGCAAGTCACTGACAACAAGCACATGGCTTGTAGTATAAACCTTGCTTTCTCTCCCTCCTGGCCTGCCTGTGGAAGCTGGAGGCAAAAGGTTGCCTATAAATCACTTGGCCACGACAGGTTGCCATCATTTTGGAGAATCACATCTGTAATCTTTCTAGTGTTGACTGTCCCTTATCTGGTATACTCCCTGGTTGGGTTGTGCAGAGATTGGGGCTTGCACAGAGAGATGAACAGGCAAACTTATGTGCTGCCTACTCTCTCACCTCCTCAATTCTTCCTTAGAACATAGGGGAACAACCAAAAATAAGGGAGCACAGGGACACCACATCATGTGATTTGAGAGAAAACCACATGGTTACGTCTCTTATTATCAAAACAAGGTTATACAGGATTGTTACTGAATCCATTATGGGATGAACTGCCCTATTGAATACTTTGGTGAAATCGCTTACTGAATTTCAAAAGATGGACACTTTCAGCAGTCTTAACAGGTGAAAGATTGACAAATCTAGCAGTGAGGACGATGACCAACTTTGAAATGGTGATAAACACTTTATCTGTCCACTTTAAAAGAGAGTACATCAGACATGCTGAAGGCAGTAACAACATTATCTAGGCTAGGTACATGTAAATAAAATATCAGAATGTGAAAAGAAGGCTCCTGAGTTACCATGGTCACAACTTTTATCTGAGAATTTTATCTGAGACATGCCTGATACTTTCTGCAATCTCTGGTGGCAAAATTCTGAAGCTTGTCCCTTTGTCATCATCATCGATGTCCACAATGGCCTTACTTTTTAAGTAGGTTTAATTGCTGGAAGAGGTCATTCTGACAAAAGCAAAATTCTAAAAAGTATTTCAATTGCCTCCTTAAAACTTTATTCTGTCATGTACATGGCTGGATCTGAATGTTCAGGATCCCCTTCGTCAACTGGGGGATATATTTGTATCAAGCAATATAACATTCACCATGGCAATGATGATGCTGTATTGTTAACATGTACCAACAAGGGTCTCTCATATATTCTATCAGAGCTGACCAAGTCATGCATAGCATAGAATATTGTCCAGCTGGTGCATGCTGGTCCAATGCAATCATTTGGACCAGGCTGGACAGCTCCAAACACAAAGCAAGTTCACCATATACTTTATGTATCATTTATATGACCTGTCCAGATTGCTGGGTGTATGATGCTGCTCAACAGTCTGAAAATTCATGACTTTCAAAGCCATACACTGATTGTCCATGTGGCTGGACTGGTTGGTCAGCTGCTAAACAGCTTACAGAGGATGAAATAGGACCTCTAGGTCAGTCTGTACAGTGAAGTCAAGAGGTAATTCAACATGCTTGCTTTCAACATTTCCAATTCCATGCACAGCCAGGGATATGAACTTATAACCAGTAGGCTGTCAATCTGTTTTCATCTATTCAGCTTGTTGATATTCTCAATGACAGCTTGTTGTAAAATGCATATCATTTGTGTTTTAGTGTGGACTGGTGAAGTCACTGTTACCACGGGTGTGGTTTTGTGTGTGTGTTTGTGCGTGTAAGTCTGTGTACATGCTTGATATCCCCAGTAAAGCTGACTGAAGATTTCAAAGCCAGATGAATATGAAGAATTTCATGCTTAGACAATTTTGAGGAAGACTTTTATTAATGGTCCCTCAAATGCCTTTTTTAAGATGGACCAGACAATCATCTGGCCATATTGTGCAAATGCTAGATGTATACAGATGAGCACTTAGTGCACGCCAGGCATGTCTCATGGTTATCCTCCATGACTCTGAAGTTTCTACACTTCATGCACTTGACTGATAGCTCTGTGATCCAAAGAGAAAAAAAAACATGCAAATGCACACAACAAATATTCAAAATGTTGAAATAGACAAGTGTTAACAAAACTACAAAAAGAAGTGTGTAATAGCCAAAATTTTACCAAGTAATTACACTGTTGAAAATTTAGTGGTACCAACTGATATCACAGTGATGAAAATGACTGGTAACAAATTGCAAAAATATAAATAAATTTGCTGTGGATCACATGCAAATGTTGTAAAAACAATGTGCTATGTTTTGACTTACTGTATCACTGAAAATAAATGATGGATAATCAAAATTAAATACAAGATTCATTAGATTCTTGGAGGCACTATTCACAGCTGAAGTGAAAGATTAAACTGGTATCACCCAGGATACAAGTGGCAATCAAGCAGGAACATTGCGAGTTAAGCCATAGAGTTACTTCCCTTTATCTACATGATATAGAGATTGATCTTTCAGGGAGGGAGCAGAGAGTAATCCAAACAATAATATAACTGGGTAATGTATTTGACGAAGAAACAGTTACCAAGTAAACTTTAAAGATCATTATGCATTTGTTCCTAGTCTTGTAACATGTATTGTAAAGTCAGCAATATTCACAGAAATTTAATTTCATTGTTTCATGGGTAACCAAACACACAAATTAAATCAAGCAAAAAATATAGCATTGCTGAACATTAGTAAACAGTGTGAACTCACAAAATTGTATCCTTGTGAAAATATCCATTTATTTCCAATCCAAATATGTCATCTCCATGAATAGTTATGGTTTATCAGCATGAGGCAACGCTTAGTTTTTTTTTTTGAAGCACAGTAGCACCAATACCTTAGTGTTTTGTTAAATGGGAGACAAATTTGCTACCTAATGAATTTTTTATCTGTTGTAAATACATCAGAGTTTACATTCAGCTCCAAGCTTGTAGCGTTTGGTTAGTAAAAATGTAATCAAATAACTCTTGTTTCTAGGAACAGTGACAATGGACCTTTCATTTTATCTTAAAACAAATTTCATACCAGTAAAATCTGAGTTAAAATCCTGTGTGTTTATTGAACAAATGAAGCTTGTAAGTTTGATTTTTAATTAAGTCTAACTTGCTGTAAATTCGTTTCAGACATCCATGGCAGCTCAGCTGGAATAGCATCAGACTCCTAATACAAGATTTACTGGTTTTATACCTGCCCTGGCCCTGTTTTGCTGCCTCAATATAACCTTGGGAAAATCACATAGCTTCAATATTTTATGCATGATATTGTAAATAATTTGTTACAAAGTTAAACCCCCACCCCATTCCAACATCTGATAATATGTATAAAAGTGGAAAAACAGGAAAACCATATTCATTCATGTTTCTCACATAATAAGTACCTATGAAGTAACTGATGACTGGACAAGAAAGTCTTTCTAAAGACCAAAATAACCTAGGCACTATAAGGAAAAGGACAAATATGAATGTCAGACTAGGATGAGCAGATATGTATTTCATTAAAGATGATAACTCATAAACAAGAATCCCCTTGACCATACAGCACATTTAGACCAGACAGCAATATACTGAATGTTATGAAGAAAAAATAAGTCACTTGAAACTAAAAATTAGGTCTGTGACCAAGTTTTGTCATGGCCAAGTTAATTCCCTTGAGATGTATCTATACACTATTTCATAAGTGTATGCGAAATTGGCTCCAAGATAGTGAGGTATGATGAATGGATAGCTAAAACTAAAGAAGTCTGTCAAGCATAAGCTTACATGAATGTAAATCAGATTAGGTTCAAGATAATGAGGGTTTAACAAATTGCTGAAAATAAAAAATTAACTCAGGCACCAAAATTGGATCTTCTTGACAGAGTGTTCCATACTGTCAAATTTTCTAGTGTTGGATCCACAAACTAGTTTTTTTATGAATGGGTGTGAAATAACGTCCAAGACAGGTATAATGAACAGATAAGTGAAAAAGCCACCCAAGCATGAAACGTGGGTTACAAGACCAACTGTTGGTACAATTTAATTACGTTCCAATTTTCGCAAGTGAAGATAAAATAGGGTTCAAGATATATACAGTGTAACAAATGAATGGATGAAAATACAAAATAAGCATGAAATTTGAGCCTCCATGACTTTTTGTATTGTTGATTTACTTTCGCTGACATGCATCTACATACCAATATTCACGAGTGAAAGTTAAAATGGGTCAAAGGTATTAAGATTGTAACAAATAAACAGCTGATCTTAGAAAGATCCCTTGTGTAAAAGCTGGGTAGCACTGATCTAATATTTTATTTTCTCTGAAGTGCAATTACATACCAATTTTCATTAACGTACGTGAAATAGAATTGCAATTATTCAGGGTGTAACAAACAGATAGTAAACAATACAAAAGTCACCCAAAAATGAAAACTGGGTTACAATGACCTAGTGTTGGTAGCTAAATTTTATATCCATTCAAACAAGTTACAGTTTACACCTTTTTATGATCATGACATCACTGCTAATTAATTTACTGTCTTTGCTTCACAAGATCTTTGAGGTATGACTATAAATTATAAAAAAACATGTACTTTAAATACTTACGCATTGATCGGGTCATAGGGAGTGACAGCATAGGTTGGGTGTGTCTCTGCCTTCTTGATTATTTTCTGGGTGTCATAGAGAAGGAACATGCTAAACAAGACCAGACCTCCATATACACTGATGCTATACAGACTAGCTCCCAAGGCTGATGTAGCAGGCAGGAAAAAGGTACCTGAATTTAAACAAACAGTAAAAAAAACTTTCAATTTAAAATGAATATTTTTACATATAAAAAATGAGTTCTGCAAGGACAATGATGCTCTTCTGGTGAGAAAGGATATCCAGGAATCTCAGCTAAGATCCTTTTTAATTTCTGAACTGCCAATTATTGTAACCATCTCTGATATTCTTGAGCAATAACAGGCTTTTCAAATCGGCCTTCTGTGGTGGCCATACTGAATACAAAATTGGCATTGTCTTCATTTAGGACCAAGAAGACAGCATAAGAACTCTTTTGGTGAAAATAATCACATATCAATGGAGTCATCTAAATAAAATCACATGTCAATGTAGTCATCTAAAAAAACACATCAGTGTAGTCATCTAATCTGGAGGAATAGCAAAAATAAGATATTCAAGATGGCAGCCATGGTGTTATTATTGGATGTCAGATCAGCACCACCAGTATCCAGGACCAACCAAACATCTTAAGAAGTCTTCTGGTAAAACCCTATTATGAACATAACTTTTCCTTCCGAAGCAGTAATAGTAAGGTTTTTAAGATGGCTATTATGGTGGCCATACTACATGTAAGGCTTTTAAGATGGCTATTATGGTGGCCATGTCACATGTAAGGTTTTTAAGCTGGCCATTATGGTGGTTATATTATATGTAAGGTTTTCAAGATGGCTATTATGGTGGCCATATTACATGTAAGGGATTTAAGATCGCTATTATGATGGCCATGTTACATGTAAGGTTTTTAAGATGGCTATTATGGTGGCCATATTACATGTAAGGTTTTTAAGATGGCTATTATGGTGGTCATGTTACATGTAAGGTTTTTAAGATGGCCATATTACATGTAAGGTTTTTAAGATGGCCATTATGGTGGCTATATTACATGTAAGGTTTTTAAGATGGTCATTATGGTGGCTATATTACATGTAAGGTTTTTAAGATGGCTATTATGGTGGTTATGTTACATGTAAGGTTTTTAAGCTGGCCATTATGGTGGCTATATTACATGTAAGGTTTTTAAGCTGGCCATTATGGTGGCTATATTACATGTAAGGTTTTTAAGCTGGCTATATTACATGTAAGATTTTAAGATGGCTATTATAGTGGCCATATTACATGTAAGGTTTTTAAGATGGATATTATGGTGGCCATATTTACATGTACGATCATCACCATTTTCATTTAGGACCATCAAATTCATTTTGTGAAAACCCCATGCTAACCATGGGATGAATGTGTGTGAAATGCAGTACTCCATGCAGTCTATTAAGGAGGAATGTTTGTACTAACAGATGGACTGATGATGGATGTCAGACGATGGACAGTAGGTCATTGATCTTGTCTAGACAAACTTTCTTAAGTTTCAAACCCAGAACAAGAAACATAGATTCAATATATGAAGAAAAATCAACAATTACAATAAAGTGTCTCAAGCTAGCCTGATATTAATCACCTTGATGGCATATGCCTAACAGTGAAATGCAACAGCAATTGGCCACGAAATCTGGGTCAGTAGAATGCCTTCTGTTGAAATTTCTCCAATGCTTTTGATTGCACAAGTGATGAAAATGGCTGTGTCGAGGTTTTTCTAATTTTTGTCTCTTCATCCCTACCTATCACACACCAGCACAGTTTGTCAAATACCATAATGATTTATGCCAAAGTTATCAAATTCTGTTCACAGGTTGTTTTAATATTTAGTTGTTTAAATATATTTGTAATGGCAGTCATATCTGATTGTAGTACAGCATCATTTGTATAAATCTTAGAGGTATTCCAATTACAATAAATCCTGTTAAATTTGATCAAGGTCTGTTAAGTGATATTTTACAAAAAGCAAGTTAGGTTTCCCTTAACATACACATCACAAATTAACATTAGGAATATAGTCCATGGTCAGACACTACATGGATGAAAGACATCCTTCACTTCACGGCCCGAAAAGTGAATATTTGTGTCATATTCATTCCATCCATTGATAAGTACATAATTTTTGAACATATTACATCTTATTCTACAGGTGTTATATTTTATTTAAATTTCAACCATACGTGAATTTTCTTCACCTATGTGGATTTTGTCTTTTGCATTTTCTAACTACAGTCCCCACAGCTACATTATAATAGAAAAACCCTTGTAGTTCATGTTCATGCAATGTCTATTTAACACCCCTAGCAATTATTATTATGACGATAAAGTGCATGATCCATGAATTGTCTGTACCAAGTTTATATCATCAGCTACATGCAGCATGTGTGCTAATTGGTCAAGACACTGCATGGTTGACATTACTAAGCAAAACTTGAAAGAACATGAAGTGACATGGAAAATCAAGGATACTGATATATTGAGTACTTATCATAATACAAACTCTGTGGCCAGCCTTGTGGGAGATGCCATCAGCTCCCTCCCCCAACAAAGAAATGTCGAACATTACCTACTTTAGTTACTTTTGAGAACTAGAGGAAGCTGCTACTTCTCCATCTAATATTGACTGTAACTAAAGTTACAAATGCATTGTTTGATGCAGCAGGTGATAACAGAACTGATTAGTTCTGCCCAATTTTTTACAGTCCTTCCATCTTCCTCGTCAGATCTTCAAGTAGGACAGCAGAGATCTGATTTTAACCAAGATTGGTGGGTGCTGATTACTTGATTGACCAACCTGGAATACTGAATGCTTGACTGACGAGTGTAATTTGTAGCCAAGTGTGCTGGTGACGGAGTGTATAATTCCACACATGTAATCTTTTAGCCGTGGGCTAATCTTTGGGGTTTGTCCAGTGTATTTTGGGGGCTGTAAAGATAGCTTGTACATCTGTCCCTTTGTTTTCATCCTTTTCACTATTTGAGTGAAAACATTTTTACTATAGGAGTAAAGTACCACAGTTTTACTATCTGAGTAAAACACATCATTCTTTCATTGTAAACTCACGTGAATCATTCACCCCTTGTCCTTGTACTGTGTCAGGTCATTTATTTGTATTTTCATTATTCAGTTTGTGTGGATTATGTTAACTGATCCAATATTTGGATATTATATGCATGTATTAATCATAATTCTTTTCTCATTCAAGTCATTCATCATTAAACACTGTATCTGTATCACCATCAAAAGTGTTCTGTTGTAAATCTGAAATCCCACCCAGTTATCTTGTTACACCAATTTAGCTTCTTTATTTTCATCCCTTACAGACGAATTTGATTTGCAAATTACACCTCTTATGGTAAAAGTCATATTAAATTAAATATAAATTGTTGTTTTTAAATTTAATTCTAATTTTGTTTAACTGAAGTCTATCAAATCTTGATTATTGAATGATCTGCACCTTGACTGTCATGAAGAAACTTCCAGACAAAAAATATTGATCACTATCGACCTTTACAATGGTGGCCAGGTACTAAACTAGGTCAAGAAAAGAGCACATCTAAGTCTAATTGGCACAATAAATAACACGCATACCTTTCATTGTGACATCACGGGGCAGTGCGTATAAATAATGACCCTCCAAACAAATATTGATGTATGAGGATCGAAATAAAGTTATGTATTGCAACTTAAAGATATGCAGAATAAAATTCTAAAAAATATTACTGAAATAATCAGCACTGAATGCAAACATGACCTGTATGGCTTTTACTATAGAATACAATACTGGGTTATTTCAAATTAAAATATTTAAAGAGTTCTCAATATCAAAGGAAATTTCAAAAGGTCACGATGTTGTTACATTATTCAAAGTATCTTTTTTACAATGTTCAAACAAAAGCAATCTAAAACCATTTATACCTAATTACAATTTATTGATAAGAACTTTTAACAAATAAAACTAAAACCGTAAATGGCAGAACTTCAATATGTTGAGTCTTGCTCTAATTGGTGCATATTTTTTAATTTGGGTATATTTTGACTTAAGTACATTGTGACTTAGGTATTTTCAGTTTGGGTACATTCTGATAAGTTTCCTTTCTGTCTTGAATTATTTTCAGTTTTATATGCTTTTGAGTATTTCCATGTCTGGCAAGGTAACATTTTACACAAGACTGAACAAGTCACTTGAGTGAGGCCAGGTATTATACTGACACATTTTAATCCTTTCCGTTATATTGTATTTCAACTTCTAATAGAAACATTCTTTCATATCTTACCTATACTGGACACCAACACAACCCCCAGACCACAGGCTAGAGGTCCAGCCATGTTCAGAAACTTCTCACTGGGTGCACACATTGCAATGGTAGACAAACCTGCAACAACAAAAAATCTGAATCAATGGATTCCACTGCCAATTTATTCTTTAAAAGTTTTAACTGATGTGAATTTAAGAGCCTTCAGGACTAGAAACATTTTCTCAACAAACAAAAAAGAACATTTTGCGGTGAGGTATGCAAACATGATGGACTGTAGACTAGTTGTATTGACATTCTTCTCAACATTTCTTCTAAACAATAAAGACACAAAACAGTTCTGAATATCAACAGGACTGAGCAATTATGTCACCATGGTCAGCATTTATGTTACTCATGATATATCTCATTTTATTTTTCTCGATAAAAGACCAAATATGATGAAATAAGTCTTTAAATGTTGAAAATGATTTTCTGCATTTCTTTAGAATACTCATTAAAAAAAAATAACAGCAGCTGTCAGAACTGGGCACAAATCACATACACAAATGCCAACTTGTAACATTTGATCAATACCAAATGTTCAAATTTGTAAGAAAAACTTACCTTACTAGGAAATTTCAACCTCTCTATCGCTCCCATATATATATACATATATATATATATATATATATATATATATATATATATATATATATATATATATATATATATATATATATATATATATAAATAATGATCAAACATAACAAAACACTGTGCAGCAATTCCAAGAAACTGACAAAGCACTTGAGAGATCTATTGATCCTTTTTTCTCAAGGTGAACAGCAGTAAGAACAACAACCCCAAAAGTATAAACAAATGTTTTTTCAGCAAGTAAAACTAGTTTTATTTATGTAATACTCACATGTTATTATTATTAAGCTTTACTTACCTTTCCACAATGGAAATACCTCATGCATGCCAGATACAACAACCTCCTGTTCTGGAGATTTCTTAGAACATGAGCATCAACCCTTGAATGAGAAGTCTCTGTGAGAGACAAAAACTCTCTTGATAGTAAGCAAGAGTCATCTAGAGATGGTAAATGCTGGAATACAAGTTGAGCCCCTTAAGGGGAGAAAAAGCCTTTTCTTACCCTTCCTTTTCCCTTTCTGGGCAAAGAAGTCTATCCAGATTATTCCCAGTATAGACACAACTGTGACAATATTTATATTGGTGATGGAAATTGTTTTTCATGCCAGGAAACTTGGCTGATGTAACAAGAAATCAAATCATCATTCCCAAAGAAGTGTAAACATCTCTTCTCAGTTGCTAAGGCATACATTGGTCTTAACAAAATATTTTCAAAGGAAGCCATAATGGTTTATATGGTGTTTTAGTAAGTGCCCACAAAACACATGAATGTTCCATCTTAGTGGCAGTGAGCAAGACGCTGGACTCTGATGCTCCAAGTACACAACAAGATCCCCTAAGTGAGGATCTGAACCAATTTATTACCCTTTGGAGAACTAAATTTTGTGTTTTGATTTGACCACCACTTCAGGCTGTACTGAAAGACTGACCATATAAAAATCTGATCTGACAGTACAACTTTGTGGAACTTCCAAACATCAACAGGAAAAAGTGAAGCGGACGCCAATAAAGTCTCACTAGGGATACCAGGTCTGCAGTGAAATTTCAGGTTCCCAAAAGAGAGAAAGACTGGCTGACAATGAAGTTTTGATCTGTAATATCCTTAAAAGTTCCAGGACTTTGTGTATCCTCTCTTGGGGAACATGAACCTTGACCAATGAGGTAAGGAAAATCATTTGTATGTACACAAAATTCTGAATTGGATTTCTATAACTTTGGAATAAGGGAATAAGTCCTGAGTCACTACAGGCCAGCAGCTGACCATGTGACATAACAGTGACTGTATGACATCTTGTAGTATCCAGTCATCTAAGTATTGGATCAGCAGAATACCCAAGTATTCTAAGTACTCAGCTAATATTCTCATGATTCTGTTGAAGACCCAGGATGCTGAGGCTTGACTACATGGCGAGGCTCTGAATCAAATTATGTCTTGTCTGATTGAGAACTGGAAATATTTTTTGTGCAGTGGAGAAATTGAGTTATGGAAGCTCTGATTCTAATGACTGATCGAAATTGCCCCATTAGCTGGTTTGATTGGTTATACACTGAAGCTGCAGTTTCCATCTTGAAAGTTTCCTCCAGAAAAAGTTTTTTGGGGGGATGGAGGAAGATATATAACAAGCCGGTTTGTTTTGCCCTTTTTGGGTACCAAAATATCTTGGAGTAGAACGCTGCAACTGGATGCTTTGAACCCTCTCTTACTGCATCCTTTTGAAGAAGCGTGACTTTTAATATGTTTGATTGATGGAAGAAGATGATGTCCCTGAAGGGAGGAAATTCTGTTAAGCATAAACATAAAACCTCCTTCACTGTAGGGTCCAATCTTCTGTGATGTTTGACCAGGCCAATGAAAAGTGGGCCAGTCAAGTACCTAAATGTATTAAAGGAAGTGGTATGCACTGAATGGATGACCTCCCTCCCCCCTCCCTTTGCCTCTTTGGGAAAGGGGGAGGCAAAATAGATTCCTCTGCCTTGCCCTTCCCTATCCAATTTCTCCATTTAATTTGTGGAATAAACTTATAGGGGGACTGTCAACTTTGTTGTGGTTGTGTACTGTTTCACTGGAATTGTGCCTGAACCATGGCCTGATCATGTTGTGTTGGATTACCATTTGGTTTTGATGGGCCAGTAACTGATTCAATATACCTATGTTGTTGGTCCCTAAAATCCTGAGATGCAGCAGTTGGAAGAAGACTGATGAATAAGGTCTAAGATTTCTGGGAAACAGCCCTATAATGTTTGCCGAGTTCAAGAAAAAAAATCTTTAAAGAATCCAAAGCCACATCTCATTAGAAATGAAGATCTGCTGATGACACCACTGATATTGTCTTAGCTACAGCCGCTGATAGCAGTTTCAAGACAATGGGTGATAATGATTCTTCTTTCACTAAAATGAATAAAATGTGTGTGTGTGTGATTTGGATTTTTAATGTAGCTTCAAACTGTTTCAGTCATACTGCTACGATGTCAGCAGCGTGGAAGTTAAAGTGATGTCTAGCACTGGGGCATCATGGTACAGACATGAAGCATCATGTCCCACCCAGTTACATTATCCTGAAACCAGGCCTACGAGTCCTAAACACTAACCTATTAATGAGTGCCTAGCAAGGCAGTTGTTAGTACCATTTTTACAAGTCTCAGTTGTGACTTGGCTGGGGTTCAAACCCACAAACTCCCACATGAGGCAGATCCTCTAACCACTTAGGCCAGTGGAATGGTCACGAAGGAAGCTTCTGAAAACAGATCAGCATGTGAAGCTATGGTCACTCATGATCTGGCCTTGATTCTATGATTCTAAAACCTCCAAGGACTTAACCAAGAGGCGAGGAACCAGCTGAAATGACCACTTGTGTAGCTGTGATGTTAGAAGGGTTTACTAGCCAAAAGGGGCAATGAACATTATAGCTCAAGGTTGATATAAATGATCTCAGTTTAGCACTCCTTTTTTTTTATTCTTGACCTCTGCTCTGCCATAGTACATCTTTTCTGACCATCAGTGAGTGCGGATGTAACACCAAGTCAGGTGTGGGCATTACTCCTGACAATATCTCTAAGCAAGAAAGAATCTTAGTGTCTCTTGAATGCATTGGCTTAGTGTGCATATCAGTGGGGAAGGCAGTAATTTTCATTAACGGCCATGTTGAATGACCATGTCTCCTTCTCCTTGACCACTTGTGATATTTGGTGAGAAGGGTTTGGAGGAACCTTGGAGGAGGGTATACCCTATCTTCCTGTGATTCTTGGGAATCAAATATAATTAATAAAGCACCATCATCATCCTACTCCAAATTTCAGTTGTATACAGAAGAATTGGAACAGAAATGATAAATCTTTGTGGAATGTCAGAAAGTGGGCAAATGGATATCCTCTGTGACCCAGCATAGGAAGTGACAGCTGTCGTTAATGGCTGTTTTGTTGGAAGAGCAAAACTTCTCATCTCCACTAGGCCTCTTTGGAGAAGGGGAAATAACCCTCTCCTTCCTTAACAATCTTTCCGATATAATGTGGTGGTCTCTGGACCTCATCACTCTTACTTGCAGGAAGCCATATAGATAACACACATAGCAGAATAGGCTGATCTCTCCCCTGAAGGGGGAAGTTCCACACACCAAAAGGGTTAAAAAGGAACTTGGTGAAGGAAGGGACATTGGTCAGGTTTTATATCCCTGGAGCATGCATAAAAACTGGCTCTGACCCAGTGGTTGGAAAAATAGGTAATGTAGCAGAACAGTGGTGTTCAAACATATCCTTGACACTGTTAATCCAGTAGGTTTTGATATTTGACAATCTGTACCTGGAAACATATGCCCTGTAAATACCAGGTGAGCTGTGGAATACGTCCAGTGAATGAAACCCAGTGACAGCTGATCAGTGCCTGGAGTTCGATGATAAGGGACCAGTCAGTGATGGATCAATTACAGTCTATGGCAATCTAGAGCTGTGGGAACTTTCCTCAGAACTAGAAAAGTAAGACTGACCTCTAACTCTCTTTGGGTTGTGTGATCTGCTCACAGCCAGACCTTGGGTACTACAGTGACCTTGCCCGTCTGACAATGGGGAAGTGCAAAACTCTCCATATTACCCTGCTAAGGGTATTACTGTTTTTCATCGTGGAATGGTGCTCCACCACCCATTTATACTGGGGGTGGGGGGGCACCTGGACATCTTTTTGGAAGATGTGCTATCTCAAAGAGGGATGCTGCTCCTTCCTTTTCACCTGGACACATTCCTCTGAGAAATATTTGTTGCTTCCTCACAGGTAGTAACTGTAGATCTCTTGGAAGATGCTGTCTGTCTCTTTTATATGGGGAGATGCAGTGTTTTGCCAAGACTTTTATATGGGGAGACAGTGTTTTGCCAAGACTTTTATATGGGGAGATGCAGTGTTTTGCATAAGTCAAGATCCAACTGATTCAGAAGAACATGCTTCCTTCCTCTTTCTGCAAAATTTTAAATGTTAGTCTGACCACAAAAAGGACATACATTCATGTATATTTTGTGCATGATGTACCAACTATGTGAGTGTCCCATTGGCCTTTATTGTACCCACACTTATCAATCATTTGAAACAGCTGTAAATAAAAGTTATGAAACAAGAAACTTTAATGCAACAAATGAAATATAATAGCAACAAAGATTACATCAGCCTCATTGATACTCATTACTCCTTCTTTGTACTGTAAAAACAAATGTCAGAGTTAATTCATTTTCTTCCATTAACAGATTATGGCACAACAATATAATTGTTTCAATTATAGTAATGTTTTGAAACATTACTTAAACATTTAAAAGCACCTGGAATCTCTATTAAAACAAAGTATTTGGATGTTTTGTGTTGTTACCACACTGCTGAATTGATGATAATAATATCAGAACCCAGTGAAACTGTACACACTTTTGAGCAAACCATAACTGGAAAAATTTGACGACTTAATATTGTACACAAGGTCACACACCATTATGAAGTAGGGAAGATAGGGGGCTAATCATGTAAAATGCACTAAAAAAAGGAATGATAATTTGTCTTATCAAACAGTAAATATGTGAGAAGATAGTTTCAGTAAAAAGAATTATGAATCTCAAGCCCTAAAATGTAACAAATCCATGACCTGTAGAATTTTTTTTCTCTTCATTGTGTTTTCCCATGTGTTGACTCAATATCGTCAATAAAAGAATGAGGACACACTTTTGCGCTTGGCTAATTATGTAGGTCAAACTGAGTCAATGCACATGCTAAAAAATCTCTAGAACCAAGAGTTTATGTATTGGGAATGGACGAGGCATTTCCATTGTGGAAAGTTAAGGTTTAGTAATAGTGACTGGTATGGCATTACAGTAGTCCCCCTCTTATAAGGCCACCCCTAATGCAGCAGGGAAGTGGCCTTATAATGCGGGTGGCCTTTCTAGAGGGGGATGATAAATGCGAATAGTAAATACATATGAAAAAAGTCAGAAGTACATTTAATTTTAAATATTTAATATTTTAATTAAAAAATCACATGCATGATGTGAAATAAATGTAAAACAAACTTTGTCATCATTTTCAAAAGAATGCTACGAATAACCATTGATATAGTTTTAAAACTGTCTTTATAATTATGTTACAGTTCACACCATCTGTCACTTTGTTGGTAACAGTCTAAAAAACAAACCAGTCTCGTCACATTACAAATATCCTTGCTGTCATATCCCCTGCATATATCATTTAGTCTTTTGTTCCAATCTTCGACAACTTCATTATTAACATCTGCTGATTCGCCGCTAATGACAGAACACTTGATATTGTGTCGCACTTGAAATCTGTGCAACCATCTGTTACTTGCGGTAAAGTCGTCATATCCCAATTCAACTGACAAACTTTTTGCTTTTTCTTGTCTTTCAAATCAGGATACAAACGTCTCCTGGCTCAAACAATCTTCCTTTCTCCGTCCATTTCAAATTTCCACTTCTGCAGAATTATTTCATTATCTTTCGCGATATTGTTTATCTTAGTCTTCCCAACGTTAGTTTTGTGCAAGGATCCTCGACGACCCCACCCCCCGTCAGTTGAAATACTTTCACGTTCTCTAAACTGAGAATTTTTATTTTCCTCGATGACATGTTGATCTTTTTGCAGCAAGTTATTCATGTTGCCAACTACAATACTGATGAAACAATTTTGTACGCATCTAAACAAATTGCCGTGTGTTTTTA
Source organism: Sinohyriopsis cumingii (assembly GCA_028554795.2). NCBI lineage: Eukaryota > Metazoa > Mollusca > Bivalvia > Unionida > Unionidae > Sinohyriopsis > Sinohyriopsis cumingii. The sequence goes on along the minus strand of CM068826.1, from coordinate 119,809,080 downwards.
AAGGAAGTGATCTTGTCATGTGATTCATTAGTCGCAGTCTGGTACCCTATTGTTTTTATACATTTCTTGAAACTAAGTGAGAGAAGACAAAACGGCTTCGATATGTACCATTAACATCATGCAGATTTGGCCTCACGGCCGCTAGGATTCGTAATTTTGACAATTATTGTCAGTAATAATAGCCACTGATTACCAAAGTGAACAAGCTCAACATCTTACTAAGGGAAGCCATAAAGGCTATTAAACCATTCTCCTGCTGTCTTGGGTATTGTACATCGATACTGCCAATTCTCAGCTGTTACTACTGTTCGATAATTGTAATCTTAACAATTATCTGAGTGACTAAACCGGACATCTTATGATAACACAGCAGTAAGACTAATTGGATTACATGTACGTACCCTTTTGTATGGATTAAAATTTGAGTCTTTCTCGGTTTTTATGGAATAAATTTGGCTTCTTGTGAGGCGTAAATGATATAATATTAACCTTGGTGGCAAATGTACTTTATTCAACACTTCTTTCAGTAACGAAAACCTGACATCGGGAAACAGAAATCGGATTACTTAACACACGTTATGAATAAAATACTGGTTCTGGATACATATTCGTATAAAATGTGGCCGCTTGTGAGGGGTAAATTTTATAATTTTGCACTAATATGCTGGCCACTGGTCGCATTAGCCGGGTGGCCTTTGGCGAGGGGTACTTTTGAACACAAACTCATCGGTGCCAACGGATTCTGGCCGTAAGGAGCGGGTGGCCGCTGGTCAGGGGGGCCGTTCAAGAGGGGGACTACTGTACTGATATTAAAATAGGCATTAACATACTACTTCATTATCTGATTTATCCGCAATGCAAATTGTATGAAGTATACAGCTTTCTACCCTTTTATGCAGATATACGTGTACTAGATTATGTGACTTGGTTTCACTATGTAACAAAACAAACATAAATACTATCTGGTTTATACCACTGTGTCTTTAATTTTTGTGTCATCTGCCTTGAAAAGACTTCCACTGAACTCAAATAGCATTTGGCCAGTTTTTCTAAATTGCTGTGCTATGGTCTGCCATGTTTCCAGTATAAATTTTCCATCACCAAAATGATTTCATGGAGATCCAGTGCATGTGGTAAGTTTGTTATTTGTTTTGTCTTTTTAATACAAGACCAGAATGCCTTCTAAATTTAATCAAAGTCATAAAATTGGTAATAGCTTTGCAAGAAATTTCTTTTCTTCTTCTCAAAATGATTAAAGCAAGAGACAACTTTATCTCCATATAACTGGGACTCGTACAGCAGTTTAAGTACAGGACCAATGAAAGAACTAAAATGTATGGCATGGTGACCAAGGTATTCTGCATCTGCTCAGAAGGAGAAGCATGAAATTGTTGTAATGGCTGAATTAAAATCATGGATGCTTAGCAGATTGACTGTTTCGATGTATTATGCTTTTCCTGTCGGGGATGAGATTGACCAAGAGTGATGGTTCAAAACCTTGACACAAAGTGAAGGAGCATGCGTGTCTCCTTGTCACCAGAGGTACACTACTACCAATGATTTGCTGGAGGAGACCATCACACAGTGACCCTTAATTGTCTGACACACCCAAGTAGGGGTAAAAATACTGCTCGTGACCGCTGAGGCAGAAGCTCTAACCACTTAGGCCACTGAAGTGGTCTCACACATACTGTGCAGATAGAGGAATAATAATCCTGACATGTTGCAAAGTGGAAACAACATTTAGAACACTGATGACTATACACTGAGATTTTTATGATTGTGGTTTCTGCAAAACAAACCAAATGATAACCAACCAGGGGCTTAATTTTTTAATTGCATTGTCTAAGAGTAAACTGTCTGGCACTTATCCAACAGAAAAATTAACCAGTCCCAATCATGACATAATTTTAACACCCCTGAATACCCAAAGTGTCCAGAATGAATGGTTAGGTTCTGTATGACAAATTTTAACAGTAATATTCTATTTCTCTTATATCTTTTGTTGTCATTTTTATTTTGCAAGATGAATGTTGCTGCTTCATTACATAATTTTACTGTAAACACAATTTTTATGATTATTTTTTCATCATATTTTACCAAGACACCTGATATAATCTTACTCTTAAACAAATGGACGGCCTCAAGAAAATCAAATACATGTACAAAATTGACTCTTACCTCCAATAACTCCAACTGTGTACCAAGCTGCCCTCACCAGAATGGGTCCTCCTAAGAAAGTGATTGGGGCCACTACTGCCCCTAAAATCCCTGCATGAGCCAGCCAGGCCAACTGCTTGGCCCCAAACCCTGATTTGTAGGGAATTGAGTGGCACACTGAACCACTGCCAATCATTGCAACATAGGATCCAAAAAGGAACTGCAAGAAGAAATTTGTTTCTTAGCTTTCAATAATTTTATCCATAATAGACGGCTTAATTAAAATTGTAATTCTTGTATCCTAACAAAATTCAAATGCAGGCTACTTTTTCAAACTACCATATTTATCGTATATATTAGTGATGGAATCAGTCAGAATTTCATAATCAATAATCTGTTGCACTTAACCAACTGATAATCTATTATAATCGGTTGCTAGGAGCAAACTTCAATTTTTGCTTGTTATAAACTTATATCTTTGCTTAAGAGTTCAAAATGTTAAAAACTTACAGGAGTAATTTCTTTTAATGAAATGTATACTTTAAAAATATCACATTTTGGTTCTACTGTGTTATTTTTGTTCTTCAACTCTGTTAAATAAAAGCAACTTTTTATGTCTGATCAGTCTTATGTAAGTGAAATACCGCTGCAATCTGCCAAAATTCTTTCATTCATATGTGATGTGTCTATAATTTAAAGTATAGAAGGACATGGTTTTCTTGTTTGTCATTATTTATAAATACTACAAAGGATTTTACATTTAAACTGAAACAAATCATCGAAATATGTTTAATTTTTTTTTATTAACTCAACAATTTAACAGCTTAAACATGCAATCATGACTATATGTTCCTACTTATGAAAGTTTCCACCTACAGGATATGGTATGGTTTTATATTTGTAAATTGTGATGGGAATAAATAATTCATATCAACTTTAGTGGATTGGAAGCCCTATTTAGCTTACCATTTACACAAGAGTTTTACTAACATTGTGTTTTGCATGCAACTCAAAAGACGTAGTCTCCCTTTAAACACAATCAATTATGGAGTTTCACAGTTGATTATCTTACTGGTTTGCTCAACCATCTGATGATCGATTAAAATCGATAATCAGAACAACACACGTATATATATTGGTACATAATAAAATAAAAAACTGGTCTTGTCCCAGAATTTATGGTAAAACTTTTTATAACCTAGGTCATATGTCCCAAGACTTAAGAAACAAAATAAATTTGTGTTGAATTTGCACCCTCCACTGCATGTTGCAATAAAATAAACAAAACACTTATTTGATGTTATATAAATGAAAGAAACTAACCTTGCATTGTCATCATTTATTCCTCTTTTTTCATCATGAGCATTTAAGAATAAAATACATCCACAAACTCTTCTGGTGAAAACACCACATTGATGACTTTCTGTTTAGAAGTAGTGATAACAATATTTTCAAAATGATGACCATAATGGATGTCAGGTTGGCACCAATTTCTTGGGGGCCAACAAGATTGCATAAGACGTTTGGTGAAAACCCCGCGTCAATACAACTTTCTGTTCTGGAAGAGTAATGATAACATTTTCCAGATGGCAGCCAAAGCGGCCACACTGAATGCAAATTCAGCAAAATAATCATTTATGACTAACTACAGCTCATAACGTGGAAGCCCAATGCCAATATGACCATCCAATCAGACAGTGTAGTGACAACAAGATGTTTTAAGACGGCTTCCATATTTGATGTTTTGAGTGCCACCATTTTCATATGTAACCAACTACAGCTTGATGAGTGTGTGTTAACTTTCATGGTGATCCTCCAAGTAGTTTAGAAGTTGCAACAGCAAACTTGTGATACTGAAAGGATGATGGGTAACATGCTAATCTTTAAGTACTGCTGATTTGTAACAAGTAGAGCTACAATCTGTTTGTTTTGCAGTTGACTAGAGACTCATCGAGGAACTGCCACACCATCCTAAGAGATGACAATTTTTCCCATTGGTTATACAAATTTATTAACTGATAGATTCTTCCTGATGGTTTCCCCAGACCATTTCCATGTTTATTTGTAGAAAGCTGTTTCCAAAGGACATCTCAGCACTCTAAACATATAAGGTTATGTAAAAGTGTGTCACCAGAAAGTCTAAAATGAAAAATGGAACCGAATGTCTTCCTATCAACATACCTTTCTCTGCAGTGAGTTGGCAACTGCATACATTTCTTTCAGCCTGCAGAATCATTTCACAAAATTCAAGCCTTTTCTAGGATTTTTCATGGTTAGCCAAGCATGAAGTACCTTATTACAACTTCCTGACCATCCCAAAGCCTGACATGGAAATACACTTGCTTGTTTTGTAAGCACTTGTTCATACTTTCATCCAATTTGTTCTTTAAAATACTAAAATTGTATGGGGACAGCCCATAACTGGCAAGATACAAAGTTTTCTTATCTCCACATAAACATTTTTAGCGATGTTGCCATCAGAACATGCTGGCAAACAACTTTGCTTATTCCAGTGTTAGACAAATAACATGTGCTCTGAAACCGTGTGCAGAGACCAAATAACTTCAGCCCATAAAGCATCTTCTTTTGACAGAAACAATGTCATCAACTGACAGGAAGACTGTTTAGGAGTTGTCAAGTTCACAGAGTTTATTATGTTAATAGGCTTTTGAGAATCAATGTTGACTCTAGAATATGGGTGCCCCCTCCCACCTAAAAAAATTATGCAACATCCACTACTTCCAGTTGCATGCCCGACTTGGATGTTTTGCACCTTTTGCATAAGATTTCAAAGCATCTTCACCCATAGACATCACATTAAATGCCTTAAGACGTAATTTGCAACAGACAAATGTCTACTTTTTCTACTGCAATTCTTTTAATTCTCAATTTTTAACCCATGGTGCATGAAATTTTGTATTACTCACTATCTTTGCATCCAGGCATGTGTATGGGTGAAAAACTGCATCAAGGCAAAAACAACAGTTACCAAATATTACAGAAGTCTCATTTGACATTGCAAGATCATTTTCATTGCACGAGTTTTCATTTTCAAGGGTTCCTGATAGAATTCAAGGATTATATGAAAATTTAAGCCTATTTTATGGCTTTTTTTAGGGATGCCATGGAATTCAAGGTTTTAAAGGATTGCTATGGATGCCGATATTGGCTTCAGGAAAATGACAAAAAATGTAGGACCTTAAGTTAATAGGTAGAGCATAAAGGCTATTTAGATGCCCATGAATAAGTACACAAGAAAAATAAGGTTCTTACCAGCAATGGCCTTCTGGTCATTAGAGACATTAAACGGGGGCTTCTACTGGCTGCCACAGCTGCTGCAGCTGTCACACCAATACTGGCAGCAAAATACATATATGTGTCTCGCATACGTCGTCTTACTTCTGGCGACCAAAGCCTTTAATAAAACAAAATGGAAACAAATCTGATGTAGTGTTTCTGGCTATGTTCATGTCCATGTATTTGTGTGCAGGAATATTTGCATTTTTTTTGCAAGATATGAAAAAATCTTGGCAATTTTCAAAATAAACTATCCATGCATTAAATCTTATGATTACATTTGATAAACTGCAAAATTTAATGAATAACTGCATGACCACCTGGCGAACTATCCAGATCATCATGCTATAAAAAACAAGTCAGAACATACTTCTGTTAAAAGTTTTACTCTGATATAGAAGTGTACCACAAACTGGAAGGCCTTTTGCTGAATTCTTGGGAGTGGTTATGTGAAAAGCTATATGTGCGCTGATGAGTAATGACCCAAAAATTCTCACAACAATATCTGAACAATGTAAACAGACTAATTAAAAATACAAAAGATAAGACTGGCTAATTACGAGTACTTACACAGATTTTTCAAGAGCACCAACTTCCTTGGACATTCCAAGCCCATAGTAACACAGAGCTCCAAGTCCTAACACTGATGCTCCTGCTACTAACCCACGCCCCATGGAAATGGCTGGAATCAGAAACGAGTAATTTTTACATATTAGCCAACTGCTACTAATCTACAACCCATGGAAATGACTAGAATCAGAAACAGGTAATTTTTACATATTAGCCAACTGGCTATGTGCAGATCAATATAACAAATACAAAGGTGAATTTGAGTGAATCTCACAGAGACATTAATCAACCGTAAATCTAAAATCAATTCACGTAAATGTTTGCATAACACAAAACAAACTGCACTAACATAAGAGAAACTGCATGTCAACTTTATTTTTCATTTCTTAAGAAACTGAAAAGCAAAAGGCAGTAACCTGATCCTCTGCAAAGTCAAAACAGAGTAAAGGTACAGTAAGATGTTTTCTTTGCTGAAAAGGCAAACTCAAGATTTAAAATAATGTCCCATACTTGATGACACTAAAGGCATTGGCAATTTTATTATAAGAGAACATAACTCAACAACATGTAATGACAACAGGATGATAGTTACCAAAACACACATGTTGCTTAACCAAATCAAATTTGTATGAACTTGTTTGATGTAATAAGCAAATCTATGCAAAACTGAAGCTATTCTTAAAAAAGTAATTTATCAAGTCTTGTCCAAACCTGCCCAACAAACTGCTCAGCAATCATATATTCTTCCTAAGATTCTCAGCCTGGTGGCTTTTTCTCTAGACACAATGATCAACACTTACTGGTGAATACCTGGCTATATTTTTGCTTGGTAAAGGCATATAAGGGAAAAGTTGCCAGTGTCCTCACTGATTCAAAAAGAGGATCCAAATAAACTTTACAAATATGCAAACAACACAGCAGTACATCAGTAAATTTGCAAACATGCAAACAAGATAGTACATATGTAAATTCTCAAGATTGGTTGTGAATTTAGTGTTTTTCAGCAGTTTAATCTTTCCAGTAATCTTTTGTCATAAAAACTATTGACTAAATTGGATCCAAATCTGTGCAGACTGGATAAGCAAATTAAAAATGATCTTTTTAACAAATTAAAATTTCATCAGTTTCTTTTTTCCATATGACCATGACATAGCTTTCTACTTCTTAAGTAATCAAGTTAATAACAAAACCCTCAACCCCTCAGTACTGTACAAGTCAGAGACAGGTTATCCTTACCAGTTTCCCCTCCTGGGGCTGTAAGAGTTTCCTTTAGGGTCCTCGTCTCAGTTTTTCTTCTAAGGAAACGAGCTGAGCGGGCTTCATTGGCATAAGCCTGTACTCGTATAAACAGTTTAAGCTTTGAGCCATGGCAAAGGCCAGATTTACCTATGGATGACACTAGTGCAGGTAACTGGCTTAGTCGCACTGCAAGCATGGTGGACATTTTGATTCCTCAATCCCTATGGAGAAAAATAACAACAAAGTCATCGTAACTATAAACATCCAATACAGTAAATAAATATATTACAAAAGGTGTGGGGAGGGATTACTAAGGATTTTTTTAACACCTGGCAAGAAGAAGAAAAAATTGCTTATGATGGGCATGCCTGAATAGAAATACTGCTAAACAGAAGCATAACATAATACTGATAATTAATGTTATGCACCAGAGCAGGAGGAAAATACCTTGGCCAAGTGAGCTAGAAGCTGAACATTAGCAATTCTAGAGTAACCTTTGTTTCTTGGACAGACAATGGACAACTGTCTAAACAGTCTTTACAAGTGTCTCTTGAATGGACTGACACTCAACTGTCCAAAAATAATCTACACAAATTCAAGACAACTTCCTTTAAACTATGTAGTGCTAAAACCATCTTTGTTATTCTTGGAAGGAAAGATTTTTAAACTAACCACTGAGGCTGCCATACTGGATGTAAGATTAGCACAATTTTCATTTGGGACAAACTAAACACCATCAAATGATGTTTGGTGAAAATTACATGTCAATATGACCATTAATTCAGGAAACTGAGCAAAAAGATTTGTATTCTGTTCATTGTGCTAGCCATACTGAATATCTTCAAGGCAGCAGTGTCATTTAGGTCCAACTAGATATGAGAAGGCTGTCAGTGAAAATGCTGTGTCAATGTAACAATAAATTCTTGAAACACAGTAATAAAAATTCAAGATGGATAAATGGCATGATTCTCAGTCAGGACCAACTATCTTGCAAAAACCCGTTGCTCATATGACATTAACAGTGGTACCACCAGGGGTATAAGACTGAGAGTCAAAATCTTGTTGTAAGAACTCTGGGTCAGATTGAGTATTTAAAAAAAAAAACCAACCTTAAGGCTTAAGGGTCAAATTAAAACTTTTGTGGGTCTCCGGTATATATATATGGGTGTACTGGGAACACTGTTGGGAGTGGATTTGCTATCATTGCAAAGAACTCCATAATTCACCATGTTAACAACACTACAACTTTCAATGTCAAATACACAATGTTTGAACTGGTTCAGACCTTACTCAAAATAGAACAAAGATCAGTCCATACTTTTCTGCCTCTACTGCCCTCCTCCAAGTCAAAAGAACAAGCTGACCAAATTTCTTTTTTGGAGTACATTAGTTTCCTAACCTCATGGAGAACAAAAATTATTTAGGTGGCAACCTGATTATTATTGGAGAATTTAACTTTCACTCTGACTGTCCTGGAATCCCATACACAAAAACGTTTACATTCTATTCACATTTTCAGCTTCAAATAGTGAGCAGCCAACCCTACCCCCTCCCAATATGGTTATATTTTAGACTGAGTTCGTCATCGACCTGATGATAATATTCTATAGTCTTCAGTGGTGTTCCATAACTTGAATCAGATCACCTCTGTGTTTTATGCCATTTCATCACATCAGTCCCCAACCCTTTTTCTCTGCTACTAAGAGAAACCTCCATATGATAAATATAACCCAAATAATGCATGACATTCAAGCAAACCTAACAACTTCATTATGTCCTACAGCAATACAACTTGACAAGTGCTTGCTTTTACTGCCTGACAAAGATGGCTCAACAGCCATGTGTTGAGCAGCAATTCAACAGTGTTCTCCATGGTACAGCAGTGTTCGGGACCAGCTTCATATAGCTAAACGAGAATGCCATGAGCATGCGTGTCATTTGGATTTTTTACTTAGCTTTTAAAAAAATTCAGTTATATCACTACAATGTCTGCTGTGTGGCAGTTTACAGTGATGTCTAGCAACGGGATATCATGCCAGACATGTAGCATGATGTCCCACCCAGTCACATTATCCTGACACCAGGCTGACCAGTCCTAATACTAACCTCTTAATACTGAGTGCCTAATGAGGCAGCTGTTAGTAATTTTTTTATAAATCTTTGGTATGACTCCGAGGCGGACGCTTTAACAAATGCCATGAGGCTGACAGGATCTGGCTTTCCACAAGCCTCACTATTTATAAGCAGATCCATGAAGCCACTAAAAAGAATGTCACATAATTCCTGCAGCAAAATCAAATTACTACAGTAGTAAGATCACTGAAAGTTCCAGCAGCAAAGAGCTCTTAATGTCAAGATATAAATGTACATCACTTCCACCAACCTCTATGGTCAACCTACTAGACACATTTGCAAATTTCTGTGACAAAGTTCAGTTTATTAGAGATAAGCTTGACAACACAATTTTAACCAACTCATTGTCACCAAGCATTTGTGATACAGAATATACATGGCAACCTTTTACAGCATTTGAAAATCTGTCCCTATGGATTTGGTACATACATTTGTGACGAAGAGTGATGTGAACTCGATCTGATTCCGACAACACCATTACTTGAGGGCTTAGATTCAATATTGCCTTCACTAACCGATGATATCAGTACTTCTCTCTCATCCACATAATTGTCATCATCTTTCAAACTGCAATTGTAAAGCCCATGTTGATGAAATCAACACTTGACCAAAGATATTTAAAGAACTACTGCACTGTTTCCAACCCCTCATTCATTTAAAAAATCTTTGAAAAAGTTTTTCTATCCCAATTTATATCTTATCTGAATTCAAATAGTCTTTTTAGCAACATGCAGGCTGCATATCGCAATCACCAAAGAAATGCAACTGTCCTTCTGAGAGTAGTTAATGACTTCTCTGCTTTTGGTAGTGGAAAGATAAACAATCCCCACCCACCTTGACTTGTCTGTGGCATCTGATAATAGTAGACAATGACATATTACTTCACCATCTCCAGCATGTATCTGATATCATGACACAGTCTTACTATGGCTCAAGTCCTACTTAGTCAACAGGACACATACTGTGTCCGTAAATGTTAAATAATCCAGCCCAGTTCATCAATGTTGTGGTATTCCACAAGGCCCAGTTCTTAAACCCATTTTCTTCATTCTACACCCTCAGCTGCTCTCAATTGTCATAGACTGACATAACATGTCTCACCAATTGTAATTTGTATAATGATGACATTAAAATCTTGCTGCCCATCTGATTATGTGGCTACCATCCAAAGCACAGAGAGGTGCATGTACCATGTCAAGTCATGGATGTCATGTAACAAGCTGAAGATGAATGATGATAAAACTATTAAAAGGGAAGACATACTGATAACTGCACTAAAACTTTCCCATTCACATCCTTTGCCTCAAACAATAAATATCTACAATACCGTCATTAAATTCAGACAGTAGGCATCCAACATGTAATGAACATATGCAATGCTACATTCCTAGAGCTGAAACACAACAGCTCCATTCACAACTTTCTTTCAGCTGATGCCACTAAAATATTTGTGTGTAACCCGTAGTACTTTCAAGACTTGGCTATTGTAACTCACTTCTGGTTCATCTCATAATCAACTACAGAAACTTTAAAAAGTTCAAAACACAGCTTAACACCTTTGAGTATGAAGAACTGAGCACATCTCCCACTGGCTACTCATTCAATCCAGAATCGAAAAAAATCTGTTCACTATGCTAAATTTTGCTGACCGACTCCAGTCCAATATACCATTCTGACCTCATGCATGTGTACACTCCATCTAGAAACTTACACTCCTCTTCTCTTGTTCGCACTGATAAAATGAAGTCATACGGACAGTCTTTTATGTACCAAGACCCAGCTACATGGAACAAATTTCCCATAGATCTTAGACACAACAACGATTTAATTCATGTGCTCTTTAAACTCACCTATTTCAACTACATGAACAGACTTGAGAACTTAATAGTTTATCTAATATTGCAAAACACTTAGAGCTTCTAAAGATTATGGGATTCACATAAACTCCCACATGTTTGTACCTTACAACAGAATTTATAAATGAAAAGCATAAAGGATATTTTTAAAAATGTGCAATACAGTAATTTCTTCCACTGATTTTTAATTTCTAACCCGAGTCACCATGCGGCCCCTCACAGTGTGAAATGATTGTCATTCCAATGCAAACAAAAGCTCCTGATGAGCACAAGCAAACAGACTGCTCACTCTCCACTTCTGATTTATAGAATAGTCTATTTCTATAAAATCTGTCATCTGCATCCAATATTTGCAACGTCTAGTTTTAACATTTCCAAAAACAAAGAGATGCAAGTCCAAAATTTACTGAATTATTGAGATTTTCACAGACGGTGAATTACATCATAACTGCTGCTTGAAAAAAGAAGTCCAAGCAAATAAGGTAATTGTGTTGCTTCTGAAACTCTTTTTTGATCTGAAACACCAACCTGACAGTGTTTTGGACCCCATGGTAACAATCAGGTTAGAACTTGTAAATCAATGAATTAAATGACTAAGTTCTGAGCAATTTTTATATCCTTGATGGCTTCTGTCTGTAAGATCGGTACGAATTACAAAGGGAGGGTGTGAGAATACTACAGGTGCTGTAATAAGTCTACATTATTATTTATTACATCTTGTAAATAATTAATATTATATACAGCATACTGGAAATATTCTTAAAAAATAAACTATATTACTATATGAAACGAACTTGAGCTTATTATAAGCTTTTGGAAACATGAAGAGAAAAAAACATGATGCAACACTGCTTCAAGTTTAATTATTACTGTATATAGACGTGAAACCTGAATCTTCTGAAATGACTTTGGGTTTTTGTTGTAGTTGCTGTTTTCAAAACTGCACTTAGGCCTACTTCAATTTACATTGTTATTTATACTGGAGAGTAATATCTTTAAATGAAACATTACATAACCCCATATATCGGCAACATAAATAACATCTAGTTTCCTTAGATTTCTGGACTTGTATTTAATTCACTGAGATATTTACAACTACTTTTACATTAAATTACTGCTTCAACTCTTACCCAATACTGTTCTTACAAAATTAAAAGTTATTTTTTAACCTCTTCTCCGCTATCAACAGTTGTGTTAATGCGTCTTCGAACAACCAAGTCTACCGGAAGTCTAATTCCATTTGGAATACTTCGTCTTTTCTCGAATGTTCTCGCAGTAGTAATATTCGTGACCTTTTCCATCCCATTCTAGAACAACAACAAAAAATAAATAATAATTGTGATATACCATCAGGCTCATAGTTGATATTACCTCATAAAAACTACAAAAAGCTAAGAATTCATTATTACAGACTGCATAGGGCCGAGCCCATACATATAAATTAAAATATAAATATAAAATAAATGGATTTTAAACATAAAAGAGATTTCAATGTACAATTCTTGCTATTAGATATCCTTGTCATCGCTGAGGAAACACTTTCTCGCAACTTGTTCCAAACTGAATACTTTAAAGTGTACAAACATGTTAGAGGCACTGTTCCATCTTGAAATGCTCAATAGATAAGGTAGACTATTAGTATAACCAATAACTAGCTTTCTTTTCAAACATTCACTGAAGTCTGTCCACATGGGAGCGTAATGCAGTTGCGCCCGCTGAATTAATGGGGTCGGGAGGGGTAAACATGATGTAGTGGTCAGCTATTAAGTTTTAACGGATGTAGGCCAAAATATTTAGAGGCGAAATGGGGGGGGGGGGGGGCACTCCCCCTTTGCCGCTATATTCGGGCGCCCATGGCGCAATGCATTTTGCAGCTTTGCTATTTATATTTCACAAAATTTTACTATACCTAAGAGTCACACAAAATTTTACTATCCTTATTTTTGCGAGCGATTTTACGAAAAATTTACTGAGTATAGATTTTCGTATTTCGCAACTTTGTTCGGTATCATATTTACAAGCAAATTGTCTTTGACTTGCAGTTCCTGTATCAGGTCTAACATTATAAACTTTTCGCCTCTGAGATAAGCTCGAAGTTGATTAAGAATTTTAAGTGGAAATACGGGTTGTTTTATACTGTTTAACGCATCTGACAACATTGACGTGGAAAATATAGCACGAGAACAATGCGGTGATGTTTTCAGGGACAAACTTGTTGAGCTTTACCATGAGGCAGCTCATGGAAATCAGTTGTTGTTTTTTTTCCTTATTTGATAAACTTGCCAGAGATCTACCAGTCACATGATTCGACGATGAATTGACAGGTTCTTAGATTGTAAAGAAGTATAAAATTAATGTGTATTAATAACAAATAATGGACAAGGCACGGATAAATCTTCTAAAGAAATCACAGTGGCTTGTATCGTTGCTTACAATTGACCTGTCATACATGTATTATATAATAACTACAAGGGAGGACATTCTCTCCTTTCTCGAGCGACCCATTTAAGAATAAACGCTGTTATTTCAAGCTACATTTCACGTAGCGTAATAAATTTGGTACCGATGTTTAGCTCAGGCATTCGACTTTGTATGCATATCCAAAATTTGGCTTATGATTTTACATTTAAGGAATGCCAGACCATTTTCCCACGCTACTGCTCGACATGACCGTGATCGCGCTCGCTTAATATGCAAGTGAGATCCCGCTGAATGGAATACTATCCTCTCCCTGGTTAAAAGAAAATCACGTCCTACATTTATTTATAACTTATTTTCAGTTAGTCAATGAGAAGGTAGTATTCCATTCAGCGGGTTGTTCTTGCATATTAAGCGAGCGCGATCACGGCCATGTCGAGCAGTAGAGTGGGGAAAATGGTCTGGCATTCCTTAAAGGTATGATAATAAGCCCAACTTTGGATACACATACAAAGTCGAATGTCCGAGTTAAACATCGGTACCAAATTTATTACGCTACACGAAATGTAGCTTGAAATAACAGCGTTGATTCTTAAATGGGTCGCGTCAAAATCTGGCGAATCTTTACCCCTCCCCCTCCTTGTACACATGCGTACTTTTTTAACCCAACCCCCCGCATACGTACGCTTGACGCCCCCACCCCCAAATTTTTTTTATACAACGACCTATTTTTGATCCATGCAGAAACGATCAAGGATTAATAATATTAACGTGTTTAATAAAACAGATAGTCCACCGACGCCGCGTAACTTTAAAAAGTTTGTCTAGTGTCCGCTAAAATTCAAACGCCGATTTGGATTAACCCCGCCCCCCCCCCCCCCCCCCCCCATGCGTACGTACTAAATGGACGGCCTCACTGAGAATAAAATTTGCGATACATATTACACTGGACAACAAATTTTTACAAAAGTCATGTTACTGAAATAAAATTAGTCAATTCTTATCAATTTTTATGTGCTGAACACGAATATGACAGTCAAATTGCAAAATTGGCTCTAGTTTTTTTGTAATCTGCAAGAAATTAATGTTTACATAACGAAATGCATTCCAATAGTAAAAGGTCAACTGTAATAGCCTACCTATAAAAAATCAAGTCATTGACTACATCTTAGATTTCTTCGCCTGTCTCTTGTACAGCTGTTCGGGAGCATCTCTGAGGAGTGTCCAGCAGTAGTCAGCCAGCATTGTAGTGGACCATTTTCCCTGGTATCTTTGTTCCATTTGTTGCGATATCTTGATGAAAACGTTCGCCGTGTTCATCACTAACAATACCACAGTTGCTAGGAAAGAAATCCAAATGGGAATGAAGGAAGTGAATCTTTAGAGACATATTGCAGCCAAGTTTCTTATACTTCATCAACATGTCTTCTACTAGTTCCTTATAGTTTTCTGCCCTAACATTTCCGAGGAAGTTTGTAGAAACTAGGCGAAAAGCATTCCATGCTTGTTTCGCGTCACCTTCCAGCAAGTTGTTGAACCGGTCATCTTTGAAAAGCTCTCGAATCTGAGGACCCACAAAAACTCCCTCTTTAATCTTTGCTTCGCTGAGTCGAGGGAATTTTTCATGCAGGTATCGGAATGCTGGCAAAGTCCGGTCAATGGCTTTCACGAAGTTCTTCATCAAACCTAGTTTGATGTGAAGGGGTGGTAGCAAGATTTTCTGAGCCTCAACCAGAGCTGGGTGTTGGATATTCTTCTCTCCAATGGCTACATTCTGCCTGTGAGTCCATTCCTTCCTCATGTAGTGCATTTCCCTTGCTCGGCTATCCCACTCGCATAAGAAACACATGTATTTTGTATATCCTTGCTGCAGTCCCATTAAAAGGGCAACTACCTTCAAATCACCACAGAGGTGCCAGCTGTACTTGTTATACTCAATGGAATTCAGTAGCTGCCTTAAGTTATCGTATGTCTCTTTCATGTGGACAGCATACGCTACTGGAATAGATGGAAGAATGTTTCCATTGTGCAAAAGCACAGCCTTGAGACTCAGTTTCGAAGAGTCCACAAATAGTCTCCATTCTTGTGGGTCATGAGTGATTTTTAAAGCATTCATGAGGCCCTCAATATCGGAACAGAATATCAGATTACTTTCCTTTCTGAAGAAAGGCTCCAATTGCTGGTGGCGCTTTCGATATGCAGTAATTGTGACATCTTCTTCTAGAAGATTCCATTGTTGGAGTCTTGATCCTAGCAATTCTGCCTTGTTCTTTGATAAGTCCAAATCACGAATCAGGTCATTTAGTTCTTCCTGTGTTATTCTGTGTGGGGTTGATGATGCACCACAGTGAAAATCTGGATCACTGCATGCTGATGGACCAGGAGAAGAACAGGTCGACTCACCTTTGTCTTCGTCAGATGAATCAAGAGAATATTCTGCTGGAGGTTCTGGAATAGGAAGTCCCTCACCATGTGGAACTGGTCTCAATGCAGACGGAATGTTTGGGTAGACTATTCTCGACTTCTTTCGCTTCGTTATTCCGCCGGAAAGAGGAGGAACCAAGCAGAAGTAACAGTCATTTAGGTGGTTGCTTGGCTCTCTCCACACCATTGGGACTGCAAACGGCATTGATGACCTTTTGCAATTCAACCACTGTGAAAGCTGTGTTGTACATGTAGCACAGCATATATGCGGAGCCCAAGGCTTGTCTTGGTCACCAACCTTGCATCCGAAGTAAAGATGATATGCCTTCTTCACTTGGGAATTGATACTTTTCTTCTGGTTGGCAAATGTCACTTCCCCACAAATATAGCAAAAATTGTCCGCGGTATTAACACACTTTCGAGGCATTACTGTTCTTTATTGTACGTAAATGGATAAAATAATAAGTTTTATGTAACAGTAGCTTGAACTGTCTCGCACAACGTCTAAAATATTTTAAATGCTGAACCTATCTGATTGGGCTTTATATAGTACACTGCTTACGTCAGCTTCAGCAGCCGCCTGGCATTAGTATAATAGGCCTACACATGTATAGTACACTGCTGACGTCAACTTACTTCAGCAGCCGCATGGCATTAGTATTGCATTGCATCAGAAAATGATGCAATCAACTGTGGATGATGTGAGCATGATGGTATTATGCAATGTTACATCATTATTCCGGATGTTGCTGCAGTCCTACTGGAGAAATTTACACAGTGAAACATAGAAAATGAGGTATATGAATATCTTCAAAACGAGAGCCAATACAAATTTTTCACGGTTATATTCGTGTTCGGCACACCAAAATACTACAGATTAGGGCCTTTTCAAGTCAGTAATGATTTCACTGTTGACCAGTGTTATCAGTACCAAGATACATTCGTCATTATAATCTCTCTCTCTCTCTCTCTCTCTCACACACACACACACACTGTCTTCATTGTGATCTAAACCCAACCCGGTTTATCTTGTTACAAACATACTTTGATTTGCATTCCTTAGACTGCGCTGTACATGAGAACAGTTCGTGTTGAAATATGAAACCACAGTATGCATGCATTGATTCTAACAAACATAACAAAGTGTTACCGTATTTACCCATCGTAAGAAGATGTGTAATGTCCGCCTGACCGTGTCGAACTGATTGATGCTTATGTTATTTATCAGCCCCACGTTCGATAAAGTCGATGAGATTTTTTTCTCACGACTTTATATTAATTTTATATATATGTACCTTATGACCCGACGATATATAGAAGAGGCTATTAAGTCTTCAAACCAGTAAGAAGAGGTGTTTCCTTCTCTGGTTTGGCAACATTACTTTATGTTGTCGTGTTATTTGTTAATTATGTATACTTAAATGATTAAATAGTCACGTGTCGGAGCAATGCTCGACAGGGAGTGTTCTAAGTCTCGATATAGCTCTCATAAAACATGAGGAACTATCGGCGAACATACAGCAAACTTCTTAGTCAAATTTGTTTGAACTCTCATAAAACACGAGGAACTATCGGTCAACATACAGCAAACTTCTGAGTCAAATTTGTTTGAACTCTCATAAAACACGAGGAACTATAGGCCAACATACAGCAAACTTCTGAGTCAAATTTGTTTGAACTCTCATAAAACACGAGGAACTATCGGCCAACATACAGCAAACTTCTGAGTCAAATTTGTTTGAAACGACAAAGGCGATACATTCATTTCCACGTCAAAGGTAGCTTCTGTAATACTTGTCCATGTTACGGTTCCACTAAACTTCACCGATCAAGTTTTCCGAGTATAATGACATTTTCACTGTACTGCTCTTGTGTTAGTTTAAACGCGATTTCTATCTCAAACATTCGCATTTCAAGTTTGATTGCAAATTGACTGACATCATGGTTATTAAGGTAGCACTAACACAAAACTAAAATTCATACTTTTCTTCCCTTGATTAATATCTAACGCCACTTTCTTTGAAAAACTTTTTTTTCCCCCTTATTGTGCAATTATTTGTTTATTGATAGTATGTGTGCATTAGAAGATACACAATATCGGCTTACTACTAGTATCCAAATGAATGAGAGTTCTTTTTCCCCACTATGCGTTGAATCAAAACAATAACCGTAGTCGCCCTTAAATATGTGTGTGCTTTGGATTTGTAACGTAGCTTTAACAATTGTTCAGTCAGGCAGTGTGACAGTTTATAGTGATATCTAGCAATGGGGCATCATGCCGCAGACATGTAGCATGATGTCCAACCCAGTCACATTATCCTGACACCAGGCCGACCAGTCCTAACACTAACCTCTTAATGCTGAGCGCCATGCGAGGCAGCTGTTAGTACCATTGTTGTAAGTCTTTGGTATGACTCGGCCGGGGATAGAACCCACTACCTCACGCATCAGAGACGGACGCTCTAACCACAAGGCCACTGGAGCGGTCCGCCCTTAAATATGTTCCGCTGATGTTATAAAAAGAAAACTAATTTTAAAAAATAGTAAAAATAACATGCAACAAGAAAATTAATGAATATAAGAACTGCATGCTGATAGTATTTTGTTATCATCGTCAAGAAAGCTTGTATATATGTATTTCTATTTTGGTTTATATTTCTATCGATTTTGGTTTATATTTCTATCGATTTTGGTTTATATTTCTATCGATTTTGGTTTATATTTCTATCGATTTTGGTTTATATTTCTATCGATTTTGGTTTATATTTCTATCGATTTTGGTTTATATTTCTATCGAACACATTATTCATATTGCATTTTTTAAATTGCTTTTTCTATCTCCGTGTATTTTACATTTTTCGAACCTCACATATCCTGGAGTGTATTATTACGATGTAATTTCTTGAGGTTGTTAAAGTGTTGGGAGTTTTTTGAGGAAGTTTTAGAAAGTGATTTTCGGAATTGTAATTTAAATTCATATATTTTTAACAAAGAAGGTCATTGTTAGAATATGTGATTCGAATAAAGAAAATAATTGTTAGGAAGAAAATAATTATTAGAAGTTTTGCATTGTGATTCTACTAGGGCGCCTTAACAAAGTCTATGTGTTAACAGCTGTATCTTGTTAAACAAATCTTAAGCAGAGGCTTTCACGCAAGCATCATTGTAAAACAACAGCTGTATCTTGTAAAACAAATCTTCAGCAGAGGCTTTCACGCAAGCATCATTGTAAAAATACAGCTGAATCTTGTAAAACAAATCTTTAGCATAGGCTTTCACGCAAGCATCATCGTAAAACAACAACTGTATCTTGTAAAACAAATCTTCAGCAGAGGATTTTACGCAAGCATCATTGTAAAACAACAGCTGTATCTTGTAAAACAAATCTTCAGCATAGGCTTTCACGCACGTATCATCGTAAAACAACAGCTTATCTTGAAAAACAAATCTTCAGCATAGGCTTTCACGCACGTATCATAGTAAAACAACAGCTGTGTCTTGTAAAACAAATCTTCAGCATAGGCTTTCACGCAAGCGTCATTGTAAAACAACAGCTGTATCTTGTAAAACAAATCTTCAGCAGAGGATTTTACGCAAGCATCATTGTAAAACAACAGTTGTATCTTGTAAAACAAATCTTCAGCATAGGCTTTCACGCAAGCATCATTGTAAAACAACAGCTGTATCTTGTAAAACAAATCTTCAGCAGAGGATTTCACGCACGTATCATCGTAAAACAACAGCTGTTACCTGTAAAACAAATCTTCAGCAGAGACTTTCACGCACGTATCATCGTAAAACAACAGTTTATCTTGTAAAACAAATTTTCAGCATAGGCTTTTACGCAAGCATCATTGTAAAACAACAGCTGTATCTTGTTAAACGAATCTTCAGCAGAGGATTTTAAACCAGCATCATCGCATACCAACAGCTGTATCTTGTAAAACAAATTTTCAGCAGAGGATTTTAAGCCAGCATCATCGCATAACAACAGCTGTATCTTGTTAAACGAATCTTCAGCAGAGGATTTTAAGCCAGCATCATCGCATAACAACAGCTGTATCTTGTTAAACGAATCTTCAGCAGAGGATTTTTAGCCAGCAGCATCGCATAACAACAGCTGTATCTTGTTAAACGAATCTTCAGTAGAGGCTATCATTCACTGTATCTTGTAAAACAAATCTACAGTAGAGATGATTTCACACTGGCATCTTTAGACACTGACTAAAAGTAAGCCAGGGTCTAAGTTCCACACTAAGCAGTTTTGGATGAAGCCAAATATCAGTGAAAACATATTACAGGCTTCGTGGTTTTTCGAATCGCGGGGGCCGTGCGAGTTCAAAAGACATATAAATGACGCTGAGTGTTATAAAGTCATGCCCTATTATGGGCAAAGCAAACGTATCCCAGAATAGGGACAACTATTTGACCGCCCGCTCACACGGCTTGGTAAAAAGAAAATGCTGTGCTGTAGACCTAGGCTTTGACTGACTTTATTTCTAGGTAAGAGGAATGTAATTAGTTTTGTTTGGAGATTTTTCTTAATTGTATAACTCTAACGCATTGAGAAGTAACATATTAAGAGATTATTTCTAACGTACGTCTAAAGAACTTGTAACGTGTTGTTATTAGTACATGTATTATTATATAAAATGAATTTAGAGATATAATGTTCTCGGATGTTTTTAATTTATTTAGAATTCGTGTTAATTTATAATATTAAGTTTGGTTTATTGTCGAAATGATTGATACTAACTTCATGCTACAAAATAATTTATTTATAAACAAAATACCTTTGAAATTACATAAAGTAATATTTTAGTTTTTAAAATAAAGATTTAATTAATACCTTTGAAATTACATGAAGTAATATGTTCGTTTTTAGAATACATATTTAATAAAGTACTTTGACTGAAATTAACTTTGGTATTAGTCTGTAATATTTTATTCTTAAGCATTTTTTGCATTATTGTTAATTTATTCGGCATTTAATGCTAAAACATAGATTTTAGAACTGTGTGAAGTTGTTTAGCTTTAATTAAATAGAACATTTGTTATAACAATTTAAATGATTTGTGTGTAATTTTTTCTTCTTTACCGAGTGTGTTTAATTAGAATAATTTTGTGCCGCAGACTTGGGCTCTGACTTCCATTTTTCCAGTTCGATCCCTGTACTTCTTCGCACATATTCGCAATGTAATACTACATTTTCTGAATGACACCGCCGCTAAAGGAGGCCAGATATCTTTATCTCCCTCTTTCGATCTGAGTGCCCCATCAATAAATTGGGAAATGATGAAAGAACTCTCTATTCAATAAAGTGAGCACACAAATGGGTTAAATAGACCCATTAACACCATCATCTAATTCCTGACAATTGAATTATTCTTCCAGTATACGTATCACATATTAGGCATTTTGTTCACTCAAAAGATCGATGTCTCTGCATATATTTGCGTAAACATACAGTACAGGGATTTAAACATTTTGTAAAATTCCCTGGGGCAAGTTGACTGGAAAATTGAACTTGTTCTTTTAAAATTTTAGCTTGCGAATTTTCCAGATAACTGAATCACGCACATTTTTGACTTGTTTTCATTTCACTTTGTTATAACATACACTTGTACATAAATACAAGATTAAACAATTACTGGCAAATCTATTTTATGCTGTCCGTTATATCTACTCATCTATGCTTGCTTGATGGTGTCGCCATAATACACGTGATATAAAATGTAAAATAAATACAAACTGATATCTTGAAGTTAAATGCGTTAGGGTAAACGAATAAAATGCAGTCATTTTTATAAGTCGTATTTTACAACTGTTAAGACTGCAAATGAGACAATACTTGACGTCGTTTTTTATTCTGAAACGAAGCCCTCTACTATTCAAAGCTTAAATCAGTCAACTTTTTTTGTACATCCATCAACAAACTGTGATTGTTAAATACAATTGGTAAACAACAAAGAGACCAAATGATACACATAATTTATTAACCGTATATTGTGTCAAAAGTGTGAACAATTTGATTCCAGTGTGTTGATTTAATTATTAACATCCCATCAGCGAGTTGAAAAATCAGATATTATTTATTGAATCACTGCTTATTGTACGGTCACGCAACTTGAAGTTTTTCCACACAGATGATTACGTTTATCAATTAATAACTTGCCACTAGAAATTTACCTAAGATTGTTAACTCAGCAGAGGTCCAAATTTGTGCAGCTGAATCTCTGTTATCCGACTGACTGTATTTTCATGTACGATTCTTTGAATTTTCTTCATTTTGGACAAATTATTTCCAGATTATCGAGGAAAATTTAATAGCATGTTTAAGTTTTGGTCCCCGATTTTCATTCCCACATCCGGAATAGAGATGTCTGCATTCGCAAGAAAATTACCATTTTGGAATTCCGTTCCTCTTGAAATATGTCTGGATAGTTGTTGTTGTTGTTGTAGGGTTTAACGCCATTTTTCAGCACACGACAGGCTATACATGGTGGCCAGTATTAATGGTGGAGGAAGAACCCGGAAAACCCCGGAAAGAACCACCGACCCACGAGAAGCTACTGGCAAGCTTTCTCACATAACCACATTAGCCGAATCCGAGACTCGAAGCCACGCAGACAGAGGTGAGATGGCAGTGATCCGTAACGGAGAGTGCTTTAGACCACTCGGCCACTCGGGGCCCCTGTCTGGATAGAGAGAGGTTTCCGGATAAACAGAGTCCAGATTTTTACGAGGCTCATTTACTAAATACACAGTGAAAGATGTTTGTTGTGGCGAGGGTACATCGAATCCAGAGAGATGCTCGGTAGAGGGGGAGAGTATTTGTCTCCATGGATAATATGAGTGCAGAGATATTGATTTTGCTTGGGAACATAAACAAAAAACATGGGGTATTTTTCATTTTTAAATGATTATCGTTTGCAACTGATAAAAAATTAGTTTCATTTAAAAAATCTAATTTCACTCAATTAATTCAAATTTTATGAGTGAAGTACACACTAGGTCCAAAAGTTATATGGGGCACTGACTGTTCGTTGCAGTAAAAGAAATAAGAAAAACGAATATGCCCGATGAGTTCTTCTGCGTGCCAGAAGCGCTAATTAATGGAGGCTGGTTCTACTTTAGTGTCAGTTTTTTTAATATATGTGTATAATCATGTTTACTAGAGAAATTATTCAATCCTGCTAACATCTGAAGCAAAATCACTTTTATTGTTGTGTTTAGTTTCTGATTTGGATTTATTCGAACAAGTTATTATTTACTGGAACTACAATGGTCAATACTATCCCTGATGACAAACATTTCTTTGGAATTGTTGTGAATTCAGACAAGGATATATTTGGATTATATTAGTGTGATACATCAAAAGACTGGTAGTACATCACCAAACTACATGACACTGGAACATTATCATATTCGAGACTACATGAACATCAACACATTCAATGTTATTTGGAATACCACTTAAATTCTATTGAAACTTTATACATTTAGACTTGTGATAAAACGTTTAGGACTATTTGAGATTTAATTCACAATACGGTAAGTTCTTTTTAAATTTTCACGTTGTATTCAAAGAAATACGTTATTTGTTGAATTTTACAACACTTGCTGGTTTTCACTCTTTTCTGTTACTTAATTTAATACCATATAGTCGTAACATTATCTTCACAGTAATGATGTTAGGTTTCAGTATATTTTTTCCAAAGATTTATATATTTCCAATCGCAGTACCAGTTCCATCGGGTCAAAGTATTTTAGCGTAATAAAAGTATAATCTGACTTGAAAGATTCAAGTCACAGAAGAAAAAATGACACAGGAATAACGGACAAAACGATGGACATATTGCCCGGTAGCTCATTTTGTTAAAGAACGCAGTATGTCGTCACGAAATGTAACGATAAAAGAAACATTTCAAGTTCAATTTCAGTTATTTATTTCACGGTTTCCTGCATATAACAATGATGTACATACAAACTGAAGAATATAATCACTTATGTTCAATCGATCAATTGCGCGCGCGCGCGTGCGTGTGTGTGTGTGTGTGTGTGTGTATGTGTGTGTGTGTGTGTGCGAGAGAGAGAGAGATAAAGAGAGAGAGAGAGAGACATATGTAAAAGAGAGAGAGATGGATTAATCGTTTTTCAAATATGTTCATATTTTGCTAGTAACGAATAATAAAATCTAATTCAAATATCCACACAAAGACAAAAACGAGAGAGATAAAATATAAAGAGATAGAGATAAACATACAAAGGGGGGGGGGATCGGTTTCCAATGTGTTCATATTTCGTTAGTAATGCAGTAAGACATAATGAAATTTAATTCAATTATCCACACAAAAGCAAAAACGATTGATGACTGAAGGAGGAAAGGTGAAATCGTGATTTGACAAGCAGTCATAATGTCTTCATCTCCAACAGTCTGTACATTAGAGCAATTCTTTATTAAGTAGGTAAAATACAATTGGACAGAATAAATCCACCCATTTTCTTTCTCGTGATCCTTGACACCCTCCGTCCTTACACCATTCCCATGGAATTGGGAGGTGTCAGCTGTTCCACCAAGTCGCCTAGAGAAAGACAGATCGATCGATCGATCGATAGATAGATAGATGGAGACTGTAATTCATACATATTAACTTTATAAACAATTTTTAAAATTTTTCTTAAAAACAGTGAACCCATGATAACAGCGATATAAATATATGCCAAATAATTGAGATACTTACTATTTCCCACTGGCGAAAAGATTTTTAGAGAATATAGTTTCGGCGAAATTCTTTAAAGCTTTTGCTAGCTAAAATATTATGATTTCAAGCTGATGGATTTGTTGCTGGAGAATGTACAATGATAAATGATAATTCGATAATATAATATCAACGACAATTACGGATCATACCTTAAGATAACTGACCTTTATAATAAGTACTGCATATTCTATTTTAAGCGATCTTGGTTTCTGACTATTTCTTCCAGGACAAGTAGTTGTTGTTGTAGGGTTCAACGCCAATTTTCAGCACAAGACAGGCTATACATGGCGGCCAGTATAACTGGTGGAGGAAGAACCCTGGAAAACCCCGCACCTGCAGTCACACAAGCAATGTACACCACTAGATTTTTATTGGGACTATGGAACGACAGGGACACTCATGCGACTCAGACCTGAACTCACCAAATGTAAACCATTGCATCATGGAAACTCACTAACACTTCATTCCGTGACGTTTGCTCCTAGTAATTATAGGTTACTGCATTTGTATGGGAAAATATGAACGAGGTTTTCGGATGGATATACTGCACGACCTTTGGAGTGCAGTATATCCATCCGATAAAACGAGTTCATATTTTCCCATACAAATGCAGTAACTTTTTATTATATGCTCATTTTCTTATTCTACCTAAGGCTTAATTATATAAACAAAAATACACTACAAGAAACAAAGTAACTGAATTTATGCCGTATTTCCAAACTAAATAATAATAATAATAATAATGAGGGCTTTGTATAGCGCCTAATCTTTAGAAGCTCTAAGGGCTGTATAACATTAGACAACACCTATACGATAAAAAACATATAATGATATGATTACAAAAACAAACACCATGAAATTAGAAAAACATTAAAAAATGAAAAAATATGCTGAGAATATTTGAGGTAGGAAAAATTTAAGGTCTTTAAGTTTGTTCTTGCAGTCGAAATAAGTTAGTTTTGAGAGCACTCTTGAATGTGATCACTGTGTCTTTGTGTCTAAGTTCAGTAGGCAATTCATTCCACGTTGCTGTGCCCTGGTTTGCAAAAGAACGCTGTCCATATGACTTTGTTTTCGTAGTGGGAATAGTGAGTATACGATTGTCAGATGAGGAGCGTAAGTATCTTGCTGATGTGTACACGTGGGTGAGGTCGGAGAGGTATGTTGGACTAGAGTCCGACAGTGAAACATAGCACAGAGAACAAATGGATAGCCAGTGTAGGGTACAGAGCAGCGGGGAGGTGTGCTCTGATCGTGGTACTCTAAGTATGATCCGAGCAGCTGTGTTTTGAACTTTTTGATGTTTCTGGAGTAGATATTGAGATGAACCAGACAGAATTGAGTTACAATAGTCCAGTCTTGAAAGTACTAATGAACACACAAGTGTTTTAGTGGCATTAACTGAAAGATATTTGTGAATTGAGCTGATGCGTTTCAGCTCAAGATATGCAGCCTTGCATATGTTCATGACATGTTGGTGCAATGTGAGAGTACTGTCCAGAGTAACACCTAGGTTACGTACTGATTGTGTGAATCTAATGTTGGTGTTGCTGATATTTATAGTTTGAGGTAAAGGATGTGAATGTGAAAGTCTTTGTGTTGTGATCAGAATGGCCTCAGTTTTGTCATCATTCATCTGCAGCTTGTTACATGTTATCCATGATTTCACATCAGAAATGCATCTCTCCACACCTTGGATGGTATCGTCAACTTCAGTTGGGTGGCTAGATTTGTATATTTGGGTGTCATCAGCGTACAGTTGGTGACACACTGGATGATGATCTATGACACTTGAGAACGACTGAATGTACAGAATGAAAAACAACAGGTCCAAGAACAGACACGTGTGGAACACCACAACATAGATCAACTGGACTGGAGTGTATTCCATTTTTAGACACAATTTGTGTCCTGTTGACCAAGTAGGACTTAAACCACAGTAAGGTTGTATCATGAATGCCAAATACATGCTGGAGACGGTGAAGTAATATATCATGGTCTATTGTGTCAAATGTTGCAGACAAATCAAGGAGGGTGAGGACTATAATCTTTCCGCTATCCAACGCAGAGAGAATGTCATTAACTACTTTTAGAAGAGTAGTTTCAGTACTGTGGCAAGGGCGATATGCAGATTGTACATTGCTAAAAAGACTGTTTGAATTTAGATGAGATACAGTCTGGGAAACAACAACCTTTTCTAAGATTTTTGATATGAATGGGAGATAAGAAACTGGGCGGTAGTTCTTTAAATCGTTAGGATCTAGTGTTGGTTTCTTCAGCAGAGGTTTTACAATGGCAGTTTTGAAAAATGATGAGAATTCCCCGGATGAGAGAGAGAGGTATTAATGACATCAGTTAGTGAAGGCAATACTGGATCTAAGCACTCAAGCAGCAGTGATGTTGGAACTGGATCAAGTTCACATGACTTTGGTGCTTTCTTCATCAGGATTGTACCTACGAAATCCATAGAGACAGGTTCAAATGCTGCTAATGGTTGCCGCTCAAATTCTGTATCCCAACTGTATGGTGACGACGAGTCAATTGAAATTGTGGTGTCAAGCTTATCTCTAATGGTTTGTACTTTGTCACGGAAGAAATTTGCAAACATGTCCGGAAGGTCGACTGGAGAGAAGGTAGTTGGAAGTAGTGTAGATTTGTTCCTTGACATTAGCTTGCTATTAATCTCGAAGAGCTCTTTACAGCTGGAACTTTCCATCATCTTAGTAGTGTAGTGGGCTGATTTCGCTGCATGGACTATATTTATGACATTCTTCTTTATAGCGGCTTCATAGATTTGCTTAAGAACAGTGAGTCTGGTTGAAAGCCAGAGCCTCTCAGCTTTACGGCGGTCTCTTTTAGCAGTGCGAAGCTGGTCCCTAACACTGCTATACGACGGAGAAGACTTTTGAATTGATACTCTGCACTTGGTAGCTGGGGCATGTTTGTCAAGCAATGAATGCAGGCAGTTATCGAGTTGTTCTGCGGTAGGAGGTAAGCAAGTTGTTAAGTTAGTTTGGATGTTGTGCATTAGTTTGGTTCTATTTAACATACGGAGGTTTCTCTTAGTAGCAGATAAATGTGGAGGGTTAGGACTAACCTCAATATGGCATATAATGCAGAGGTGATCTGATGCAAGGTCATGGGATACCAGGGAGGACCATAGAATGTTATCATCAGGTCTATGAAGAATCTAGTCGAAAATGTGACCATGTTTATGGGTGAGTTGGTTAACTGACTGTTTGAGGTTAAAACATTAACGGAATCTATGAGTTTTGATGTATTTGAGTTTCCGGGACAATCAAAGTGAAAGTTGAAATCTCCAAGAATAATCCAATTGCCACCTATCGAATTTGCATAGTCCAGGAGATTCGGAAACTGCTCCTTAAACAGAGAGTCAGCCAGCTTATTTTTTCTACTAGGAGGAGGGCGGTATAGGCAGAAAAAATGGACTAACCTTTGCTCCAGTGTGAGTGTGCTTTGGACTAGTTCAAACAATGTGTGGTCGAAATACAAAAGCGCAGATTCATCAGTACACGACAACAACATTTTTAATGCGTACATAATTCCGCCCAGATAAATTTGAACCTAGTCGGGCGCTAGACATCACTTTCAAAAGAAAATGGCGTTTTGATCTTCTTAAAATCGAAATTTAGATTTAAATTGTGGTGAATGAATGCGCAGTGAAACAACTTTTTCATTTAGTCTGGAATGAATATATTTTGGTATTTTTGTCGAGTCTGCTAAATTTCGTGAAATTGACTGGATATTTATCTGTGTCAATTCTAAATGAAGTACATCTGATTTCAACATCTCCCACTGTGTTTCTGTTCTGTCATTGAATGTTTGAAATCATAATGTGGGAAAAATATGAAGTCTTTCAATTGCAAATATAAAAAAAATACGTTATGGAATATAATGTTTATTTTATTTTGAGTGCAGTAAGGAGGATGTAATTGCACTTGGAATATAGTCGAAATTACAGTACAGTTTCGAAATGTGTAATTAGGCTTAAGAACCCATGACATGGCTCATGTAATTCTGATTTGCAAAACTAAGAAAGTTCATCTTGAGGAAATCCAGGATGTAAAACTCTAAGTATTTTTTGTCATTCTTATTACCAGCTAAAGAAGACAGTTTATGCCTTGTCACTTGTATGTTATTTGTAGGGACCCAGCAATTTTATGACCTGTCTGGCGTCTACTGGTATTTAAATTTGACTGTTTCACTGCTAACAAAATACAAGAACCCTGAAAACTTTCAAGCACTTGCTGTGGGTCAAAATATATTCAGTATAAAGCCAATACTAAACATATGAAGTGCTGTCATAATTTGCGAAGAATTTCTGAAACTGCATGGAATTAATAATAACAATCAACTGCAATTCGATTCACATGTAAAAATTATCTGTAAGAAAGCCTCAAGCCAACTGTCTTGAAATGTATTGGTTATAAGCTAACTAGACTCAACAAACTAATAATCATATATACATTTATCTCCATGATCGGCCCTAGGATGTGCGGGGCCCAAGGCATCAAGCGATGAGCGCGGGGCCCCAAGCAAACAAATGCACTGCCTGAAAGCGCGGGGCGCAAGGCGGTTGCCTCGTTCGCCTTGTCCTAGGACCGGGCCTGATCCTCTCCAATTTCAATTTCTGTCCCTTAAGCTTGTCATTTCTGCAGCGACATGAACACTACTAAACTTGAAAACATACAAGAGCGTGCTCTGGGATTTATGTATGATGATTTCACAAGCATATTATAAACAATTACGTAAAGCAAAAAATGGCAACCCTAAAGGTGCACGGACTTCGGGATATGACTCATGAGACTTTTCAAAAAACTGCATAAGCATGCTCAAAAATGTTTGGAAGATTTAATATGTTTTAAACACAAAAATATACTTTTTCATATTCAAATATTTTTGATCTCTAAAGAATTAAAACTTGAACATTTGGCAAAACATCGTTAGAAATGCAGCTGCCATTCTATGGAATGAGCTACCAAATCACTTTAGACAGCAATCGAACTTTAATTCATTTGAATATTTAATTCTATCCTGGAAAGGTAACAACAGTAAATGTAATACCTGAAAATAATAACCCCTTCCGCCACGATGATAGCTAATGTTTGTGTTAGCGTTTTTTATTTACCTGTCCGTGTCTTATGTACCAATCAAGCGTGTGTCTGAGTGATTTTGATTGTTTAGGTAACTTTAACAATCTTTCAGTCATATCGCTACGAAGTCTGCAGTGTGACAGTTTATAGTGATGTCTAGCACTGGGGCATCATGCCGCAGACATGTGGCATCATGTCCCACCCAGTCACATTATCCTGACACCAGGCCAACCATTCTTAACACTAACCTCTTAATGTTGAACGCCAAGCGAGGCAGATGTTAGTACCATTTTATTAAGTCTTTTGCATGACTCTGCCTGGGTTCGAACATGTGACCTACTGCATCGAGGAGGACGCTCTAACCACTAAGCCATTGGATTGATCTGTATTAATCAAGTGCCCTACTGTTAGCGCCTTTCTTTTTAAGTAAGGCGTGAGTTGCAAATTTGTTAGCCTTAATTTGGTGCTTCTGAATTTATTTTAAACTTAACTTTTGACAATAATTTTATTTTTTTAAATCCTAAAGTGTACTTTTTAATTATCCAGATGCATATTTACTTTTTATTCACTGAATTTTAAAATGCTTTGTTTCCTCGGGTCTCAAGTCATCCGTTGTGTGTTTTGTCCAGTTCGTATTTATGTAATATGATTTTGTTTTGGATGTCTTGATAATAATGCTTGTTGTCACGCTTCATTAGGTGTATGTAATGTCTTTATAAAGCTCATTAGAGTTTATGCTGAATTCCTGTTTTAAATCAGATCCACGTTAAATAAATCGTATCTTACTCTCATCATTAAAAGTATGCAACAATAAATTCTGGTGCCTAATGGTATTTCCTAAGAAAGAAAAGGTTCAAGGTGAATGGGAATGCATTTATCTGTAAAAGGTCACACAAGGATATGTTGGTAATACATATTTGCTTACTGAGGAAATGTTAACCGGTTGATTTGTCTCCTCTTTTAAAAGTTTAATGCATCCGTCAGAGTTCCTCTTTGCCGTCTTCCTCGCTTTCTTTACTTTCCTATTGCTAAACCAAGACTTATTCGTTTCCAAAACCATCTTTTCCAGTCTGACCATTGATCTTTTGTAGACCTAGAAACGAGAAAAATAAAACATTACCATCATATTATCGATAGCTGGACAAAAATCATTTATCTGCACATAAGGACACTAGTTCCAAGTAATGAGAAGAAGAAAAAAAATGAAAACAGAACTGCAACATGAAATATGGGGTTGTCATATCCACTTCAAATTAGACAGATATTTAGAAAAAATAGAATACGAGTGACGTGGGTCAGATTTGTACACGGCAAGCCTCAGAACTTGCTTTTTTCTTCGTGAATTAATGTACACAGATTGTAAGATTTTAAATTGTTTTTATTCGTGTTTCAACGTTTGCCAATATGATATATTTATTTGTTCATAAAAATAAACATTTATCGAAACAAGTCTATACTTATTTTATCACATGACTTAAAGAAAAGAGGGAAAGATATACAGTTCAATTTTGATTAGGAAGTGTACGAAAATAATTTAAACTTGATGACGCTAAGAATTTAACGTTATGACGTCACCTACAAACCAACGACGCCATGACAATGCGATATGAAAAATGACAATGCGACGTGAAAAAATATCAAGTGACGCTCTGCCATCAGACGAAAAACCATATGTTACAGGAATCGTGTAATAATTAGAGAATCTCTATAGAGTAATGGCATAATATTGAATTTAAGGCGAGCAAATGTTTGAAATTATTCAGTGTGTTTCATACATTGAATATTAAATCAATTCCCATTAGAGATTTGGTTTATCGTACAGATTTTTTTTTGAGTGGAAAGAGTCTAAATAGAAAGAATAAGGGATGATTAGTGGATGCAGAAATTGTACTAAATCTAGAGGAGTTGCTAGAGTGGAGAATGTGCCTGTGACATGGCTCTAGTGATTCCCAGATGCAATGATTTTTTTTTTGTATTATTGTGACCGCCGGATATTTGCATTGTTTGATTTGAAGGAATGCTTGGTTAGATAACTTTCTGGTAATTGGGAGACCAGCATTTGTCGTCATCTTTGCATGGTACGGGTGAGTTTATTTACTCCTAAAGGAGGGCATTCAAACAGTGCTTGTCCTGGGGTGAAGAGCAAGATCCCATACCACGTGGTACCATCAATATAAAGGGGACTGTTTGTATTACAATAGGTTGTTTGTAGGTTTTGGACAGTGTGACGCATTGTTTTGGTTTCTGCATATTTTCGGTTGAACTAGATGAACATCCAGCAATTTTACTCGTTTCCTAGGTTGGTATTTGGAGAAGTCTATGTAGGAGATAAGCAGGTCATATTTCGACAGATGTAGCCACTAATGTGCGTTTCTGTGATAGTTACCCTTTCTTTCCAATGAGCGTTTGACTACCAATTGGTAAAACGGACGCAATACATTGTTAATAGTGATAGTAAATTAAAAGTGTCGGGGCAATGAAAATTACTACGGTCGTATCCAATCAATAACGTGAAGACTGAGGGAGGATTTGATGGGCTTTCTTGGACCAATCAAATTCAGAGATACGCTAACATGCTGACATATCGTATATACGAAACAGCTCGTACTGTAAATAAATTAAACCAAACTATGTGATAAATCTATTTATCATACTTCTAGTTTGTTACTTAGGGCAATAGATCTACGTCGTATTTTTACTCTAAATCAGGAAATAGAACAATTTCAGACCTCTGTATCGATTAATAAAGTTTCATGAACCAGTAATACTTTAACATTGATCAACCCGAATGCGTCGGGATAACGCTTCCTCGTTTATAACGTTTCCTACTGAATTGTACAAAGTCATTTATTTCTATTGTACAAACGACAGGAATAAATGACATTTTCAGTCTGTGCTAAATGAATATAGTAATAAAAAATCTCTGCGGACTAAAGTTATTGTACCTTCTGTCCGTTTTCGACTCTACTACAGAAACGTTTGAATGGGTTCAGCAACTCCAGGAAGGACGTTTCGTACTTTTTTAAGATGAATTTTTCATCATCAGCTTCTCTCTCACTGTAAATTAACAAGATATAAAGGTATATTGTCGCGGAAAATATATTTACTCTACACCGACTAAAGACTAAGACACCGACAATGCTTTACCAAATACCCAATCTCTCCGAACAGATGTTGAAATGTCTCGAAACACTTCAGATAGTGTACCAAGATAAAATCACACAATTCGCCAATTTTTACCCATTCAGCAAAAAAGCATATAGCTTGGTACGTTTGTTCACAGCCATACGTGTACTTAACAAGGTGTACAGTTAAATAGATACATAAGAAATTATTCTGTGGAAACTAATTATATACCATGCATTATAGCCATAGAGTAGAATCAATAATAATAATAATAATAATAATAAATATCATCGTCTTTATCATTATCATCGCGACATTCGTTACATGCGAGAAAGTAAATACGGAAATAACCGAGGAAATATATAGCTTTTAGCTGTTTTTTTTACCAACACTTATCCCTAATATAAGGAATCTAAAGCATGAAGATCACCATTCCGATACAACCCACCATAATTTTATTTCTTGTTTTTTACTTAATGTAATTTTTGTGGATTCCCAACATGGTCATCGTCATGGGCTATTGAGTTTCATACTCA
Source organism: Sinohyriopsis cumingii (assembly GCA_028554795.2). Taxonomy (NCBI): domain Eukaryota; kingdom Metazoa; phylum Mollusca; class Bivalvia; order Unionida; family Unionidae; genus Sinohyriopsis; species Sinohyriopsis cumingii. Next base: position 119,775,442 of record CM068826.1, on the reverse strand, counting down.
ACCTCGAATGCTCTGGCGTGCATTTCCAAGCGGGTATAGGGTGAATGGTTGGGGTTGTGTTCATCTGGAACACCCTTGACCTTTACCATCACATTTAATTGGCTAGCAGTGGACATAGACGATGTGTTCCGCATAAAGTGGTGTCATGTAATCTGAGTCACATGCCACATTGAAAACATGCGCAAGAACGGAATTAGAGATCACGAAAAGTTTCAAATGGAGCGTGAACCTTAGGTCTTCTTTCAACCATTTACACAAGAGTTTAATTGTAAAGAGTCCTTTCTTGATCGAACAAGAGCAGAAACGCATTCTCTAACTCCAAATAAAAATTTGATTTCCGCAGCTGGTTTTTAAGAACCACATGTAGATTAGTGAAGACCTGAAACTTATCTATCAACCTGCGTATTATAATGAACACTATGCAAGTTAGAAGACTTGAACATTTAAAGATTAAACCAGAGAGCCATTCTGGACCACTCGTATTTTATTAAAGCACAATAACCCACAAACCCATGGACCCAATAGCATCATAGTGCTGACATTGAGGTTCATATGGAAGACACCAACTTGAAAATTGTATTTAAAATTTTTTGGTTGACCAAACATAAATATTAGCAAAAACCTACCCTGTATTTAATTCCACTGTTGTAAGTAACGTAAAATATACTAAATATGTTTCAGATGAAAGCAACAGAGGATTATGTTCATATGTTGTGGATGTGATAAAAGGGCATTTAATTTCATATGTGAGGCCAAGAATGGTTGAAAATAAAGTCTTTCGTTTCTCTAAAAGTGATACATATTTACATAATATATTCAAAGATCTCATCATTTCAACTTGCAGACCTCTTTACGTTTTTAATTGTTTTAAAACAAATGTACCAATAGTACACCTCTGTCAGAGACGACTGATAAAGACCAGCATATAATAATAATAACGAGGACTTTGTATATAAGTCGTTTTTATTACGATCAAGAAAGCAAAAGTGCATGGACAAATATCATTCTGTTGTGGAAACAAATTATTGCAATAAAAATAAAATAAAATCCATTATATTTATAGAATGGTAAAAGAAAACAAAAAAAAATTACTTAAACACTATACAAAGAAGCAAGAAAAATATGTTCATACCAAAGACTCGACTTTAGTGATATGCAAACGTATGAAAAATATCAAAATAGATTTGGATATATTTTATCAACGATAGAAGTCTGTTCAAAATACTCCTGTACTAAGAAAGGAAAGAAAAAAGAGAAAGAGAGATGATAATAATACGTTTTTAAAGAAATCGCTTTAGAACGAGAACCTGATGACATTCAGCTTGATGAGAGAAAGACGTTTCAGCTTGCACGGACACAAAGATGCGTGTGGTAGAAAAGATTAGCAGAACTATGAAGACCACAACGCTGACGTGTTTCGCTCAAAATGGAATCAGAAAATAAGCTAATATTTTACCGATGTTAATGGGGTGAGGCAGAGTTGAAAACACTCATCACGGATCAATACACATGACTCCCTTTGAATCATACAAACAAGTAAGAAGATCGATAGCATTCAGAAAATTATTTTTGGTTACCTGACAAGTAATAGACCTGTAAACCCTACATTCAAAATACGTTAAGGATTATGAATTTCGATAAACAAAACAAGTTATGAAAATTGTATCATTTCTAACCTTACAAGAGATAGAATCAAACTTAGGAATGTAATCATGGGTGACGCAGTCATTTACAAAAATAAGGATTTGAAGGGAGAGGGTAAAAAGTGTTTTATGAACAAGAATTTATTTTAATACGATTAAGCAATACCACATAGATAAATTTGAACAGATATTGAAGACGTAAAGACAGAACGGTAAAAGTATGTACTCGTAAAATAGAAAGGACAAGATAAAATGTTTACCAGTTATTAACCAGATAAAAAATTATGACATTAATGTAAGTGAGGTATAAGCACAATACTAAAATACAAACTTTAAAGATCACTAAAGTTTATTTTCGAAAATATTGAGTTTTTAGAACGTGAAAACTGTAGACGAAAACAAAAGAAAATAGCTAAAACGTTAAAACCTGCACTGTATGTGAATCAAGTTATTTTACCCAAAATGAAACCAGAAAATAAACTGGAAGTCGTATAATCAAAATAGGTGATTAAGAGTTACCTTCGAATATTTACGAAACTTTTTTTTAAAGACCAGGCATGTAATGTTAGGTAATCCAGTCGTTTACCACTTGGAAGACTTAAAGCTTGAATGGAGAAGACAGGCTTTAACGATTTGACATGAAAAGGTTAAGCAGATTTTGAAAAATTCAATAAATAAACGATCAAAAGCATGCTATTAAATGGATATGATAAATCAGTTTGGAACCTAATGAAAACATTATGATATTCACACAAGTGACGAATGAATCCGAAAACACAGACAGGAGCGTAAAAGAGTACGAACATATTTGGAAGTTTAAGAGAAAAATGAGTATGTAGAATGTTGGATATGTCAAAGAAAAAACACTCCCACAAGATTTAGAGATTGCGATACTTAAATGGTGCAAATATATGTACAATGAAAGTAAATCGAAACTATCACCAGAAACTAACAAAAAAAATTACGACAATATAAACCACAATGAGTTAATAAGGGAAACGTTTTACAGGAAGAATGTATTTGCAAAACACCGTGTTATTTAGGATAAAATTAAAGAATAACTTTCAGTAAAGAAGGAAAGAAAGCTTTGCTTAGAGGTGAGTGCTCTTTGTAACACACGATACTGAAATGACCGTAAGATCACGTGTTTACATTGTCAACCATAAAACGTAGTCATCCCTATAGAAGACTATTATGTTTTTTGATGCTATATTTCTAATTATTTTTCATAAACCATGTTAGTTTATTTTCTGGTGATTTTTCTTGTTGTACTGATTAATCAACGTTAGGAACTGGAATTTGAAGTAATTTTGTTGATCATGCATTTTTATTCCTTTACAAGCTTTATTTTCAAATGTTTCCGTCTTAAAGGCACAAAGTTAAATTCATCCTTACAAAGTCAAGAAACCTTTCATTTATGTATTTATTGGACATGAAGGTGTCTTATCTTTTAGACAGTTATTAGTGTCATAAAACTTGATGCTATCATTCATGTCACTGTAAAGTTTTCTGAATCAACATGATTGTATACAGAATGCGCATCAGTCATTAACAGTTATTATGTAGCAATATTCAAACATGAGACTTATGGATATACTTTAACAATTTAGTGGCACGGTGAATTTGAAGTTAGTTTGCTTGTCTTGTTTCTGAGGCAGGCTAGCGTGAATTCATTGTAATAAGTATCCTCCTTACAAGGTAGAGACATTTGACAAATGTGTTTGTATCTAAACATTATTTTAAGGATCTGCAGTTCCTGCGACTGTAAATCAGTTTAATGAACACACCGTTTACGATCAGTTTTAGAGAAGTCTTTCCCAACGTCGTTGAGAACTTTATTTCTCAAACTCATAGTAAGTTTGATGGATGCTTTCAACTACGATTATTGATGAACAGTAGACAACGCTATGTATCTTTGAAGTTATAAATCCAGTTATATCTGAAGCTTTAGAATTCTTTACGACGGTATAATATTCTTTTCATTTCAACATACACAAGGATTTGGATAGTGTTGGGTTTGGACCTTTGTATCAATTTATTAACTTTTTCTACAACTCTGATAAATCATTTTCATCAAAACATTAATTTCTACGGATTGACCAAGCACTATTCGTTTTTTGATTGTTATCTATTGTGTGATGTCATCATTTTCCACCTTTTATTCTACGGCAATCATTGGAAACATGAAGAAGTCAATCAAAACTCGATATCCGCAACCTTGCGTTTCTAGTTAAACCGGTTATACTCCTGGGTTAAGATAGTTGTTATGAATGCATGCATGCCTAAACTCCGAAACATGTCAAGTATTATGAAAACATCCTTCAGGATATAATACTCATGGAGGTCACATGAAAAAACTAAGATTATTCGTGACATCCTGAACACACAGGTAATTGTTTCAGATATATTAGATTTGTTTACAGAGGGACAGAACTTCGTTGTCTGAAGGTAGCCATATCATTTTCCAAACCTGTCATTCTATTCAACCAATCTGATGTACACTTACCGATGCACATTTACCTTGAATCTGACCAAACAACTAAATTGAACGAATGATGTTCATTTTCCTTTAAACTTCTCTTGTCACCTTCAATTTTTCGTCGCTGTGTGGTTCCTCTCAACGTTTTAGTTCAAATATCCTTAAAAGCATTAAATCTTTTTGAAAATATTTTTTCTTTTAAACAAAGGAGATACATTTAAGAAATTTATTTTGGTATTTTCTTTTTTAAGTGTGCTTTTCTAAGTTGTTTGAAAACCTATATAGTAGTGTGTAAGACAGCACCAGTGTATACTATAGTCCCTAAACCTGGGAAATTATTTTAAAAGCAAGTTCTGTAAATGGTTCGTGTTATCAATATCGAAGACAGCAGTAGTGTATCCTTCGGTTCATTGTCTTTGAGGGTATTACTGTTTGTGTAAAGAATGGGTGGTCTAGAAATTTTCTCATATGCGGATACGAGATTTTAAATTGCAAAAATGACTGGCTGAATCTTATTTGAACTGGTGCTTCTGGTTAAGAATCTACAAATGTACACTACTTAAAAATTTTACTCATGAGAAGCAGATCGGTAGCTTCCTCATATGAACATAATGATTCGCAAGCAAGACGGGTCCTCTCTTCTATCAATGCCACTTCCATTTGCAAAACAGATTCTATCTGAATTAAACCAACAAATCAATTATTAAAGACCTTGTGAATTTACATATCGCACTGTAGTAGGCTGTGGTTTTACGTTTTGTGAGGCGAGCTTGTGAATGCAGTGAGGAAGTGTCGACGGAAAGATCGGCAAACTGAATTACTGTTTTCGAAGTAAGAGTGAGAACGTTTGAGTGATAAACTGATTATTTGTTCGCATGTTTAGTTGAAACAATGTTTATTCATTTTATAATTTCTTGGAAGCTGATGGGATGATGGATCGATAACTAAAGGATTATTTTTAAAACTTAAAAGATAAAGTACTTGGTGTTTCATTAAATAAACGCAAAGAGGCTTATAAACAGCGTACCATCTAGCGCCTTACTCCTTTCTGTGAGTGAATATGGTCAAAGGATTATCTCTTACTAAAAAAACAAATGCAATGCGCATAATCCCAGCCAACCTTCTTTTGTTAGTGAATATCGTCAAGGAGATAAGTATTATTAAAGAAGAAAACAGCAAACATGGGGACATATAGGAAAATTACCATCAACGTTGTTTTGTTTCAGGATATTAAGTTTATCAGACATGTTCTTACACTATTTCTCCGCCTTTTCTGACAACTCTCTTTCCATCTGGGTACAAAACTGCATCACAGACAACCAGAATGCAACGTCTCTGAACAAAAGAGATGCATGACTCATTTTCTCTGTTGTAATCTTAATAGCTTAAGCTAACACAATAAATATCATTATCCAAGTAACGATATGTCTAACATAAAGAAGGAAAGTTGTATTTATTGCTAATATTATTAAGGTAGCAATGTAGAACCGAACAATTTAGAAACTCTTTCTTCGTAAAAACAATTGTGGGCTGGAATCATCTGAGTGACAGTGTTGTGTGTACATAAGCAGTGGAGAGCTTCAAGACAGTTATTTGACAATTTTACTAACTTTCTAGTGGCCCTCTCTTTCGGTGCAATTTTATGCAGACAATATGATTCTGATTCAGATACCTAACTAACCATTAAAAAAACTTACTAAATTACTAACTGGACGCATGGACTAAGTAAGTGATTAACGGAATGGATGCATGGATTTGCCAACCGATTTACTGACTGGGTGCATGGACTGACTGACTGACTATCTGCCAGTATGTCTGCTGGATAACTCTAACTGACTACATGCCAGTGAGTCTACCGAGATGACATACTAGAAACGTGGACAAACCGACTGGCTGAATGAACAAATAAATAAATGATTAGATACATAGAATGGTGGATCGAATTCACTTTATGGTTGATCCGAACGATCATTATAACCAATCAAATAGATTGCAACCTATAATGTATGTACCTAAAGACCCGTTTTCCTTGGTAAGTACCCATCTAACTTCTAAAAATATATGGACGGGACTAAATGACTAGTTTACCAAATCGTCCTCTAAGCAGCTATTGAATCGACTGAGATACTTGAGAACTAATGACAGCATACAAAATAACAACCTATCTGCCACATATCAACTTATTTACCACTCACTGCATTAATGTTGCAATATATTTCGATATTCACCGCATACGAATTAATTTAATATCCGTGCAGACACGGATATGAACTCACTGGAAGAAGGCCAGTATGTTTCACGACATCCTTAATCTAGCAGACTCGTTCGGTAAATTTTAGTTTAAAAGTCATACTGTATATGAGAAACTGTAACCGAAACCGACATCGCAATCTATGTTGTCCTTTAATAGTTTATCGATATATTTGAAACAAAGCAAGGTATTAAAACAAAGTAAATGGTGTCAAATGGTACTTACGATAATACATTATAGGTCTTCCCGAGTCCATTAAAAAACTTTAGATTAACCATTTTGTCGACATTTAGCACCTTCTGAAGCAACGCGTGCTAAATTCCAGAATGGCGCAAGACTAACACTGACAACGTCCCATGACAACTACCAAATGACGTCGAGAATGGAGTGACGTCAACTGACGCTTAGAATCGAGAGTACGAATTTTTTGGGTCCGATCTTTTTATTCATCGCTGATGATACAATACCTACCCCTGATGCTATCAAAAATAATGGATTTAATATCCCCCACTGAAATAATTACACTCGTTGTTAATAACATCGGAATATAATACAGCACGCTTATTATTTTACTATAATTCCAATGATTATAAATTGACTGCGTCTTCTACGCTTTGATTGGATGTAAACGATCACGTGATACTGATCTGGAATTTTTTACACCATCGATAAATTCTGCGGACTACTTTTGATTCCCTGTTACCAAACCATTTAATGTGAAGTTTTATCTAAATCAACGCCTTACACCCTAATAATAACAACAACAAGCTCCCACCCACCCATTCCTGTGATTTCCGATAAAAAATGACAAGCCACTGACTAAAATCGACCATTAGAAGTTAAAGCAATGTAATTGCACAGACCTTCCTGCACTCCAACACTCATCCCTTTTGCCGAAGAAGGCATATGGCAGGTTTTAGAAACCAATCTTCGGAAATTATTGCATTTCACCTCGACAACATGTTACAGCAGCATTTATTAAAAGTCAGGGTCATATGTCATATGTCAACCAAGGGATGTCACTAAAAATGGACACGATTTTGCTTTTGAAAGATCAAAATGCGTAGAAAGAAACAACGACGTTGCTATAACAACACGTGAAATACGCAAACGTAATTTAAAAAAAGGAATATTCCTAGTTTAACCGCAACAACCATTTTTTATATATTAAAATATTGATCATAACAGTATATCACTGGCATGACCCGTAATGACATTCTACCCCCATCACTGTATAAAGAATCGATGAATCTAGGTTAGCGAAGATAGGACTATGTATTCTACCGCAGTTAAGAGGTTAATGAAAGAAAACTTCGATGTACATACAAGTGAATGTTTGGTTGGTTAAATCTGCTGATCTGATGTTAGAAGGAAGTAAATTGGAATAATAAGGATTAAATGAACATGGTTGGGTATTTATCGATGTGTAAATTTTACCTAAATACTCACAAAGTTAACATAATCCATGTCGAATTATCATTCGATCTTTCTAAAGGAAAGTTATAAATTCTCCCGAGATAAGCATTTGTCGACCTCGTCAGTTGAAATTTCCATATTGCAACAGCCGCTGGACACTGTATTTTGATCCACGAGTTTGGTGTTTCTCCATCTGTGATTTATTCTAACACGTCAGATAAAGGGTTGTTAAACGCAAATGAATTACTAATAATATTCTCCGATTAATAGCATGACGCAGATGCAACAAAACCCAAACGAGTGTTTGTAGCATCAGCGAGATGTGGAGTATGGCCGACATTACTTTTAACCCGTTTTGTACTACCAAATTTGGTAACACTATCAACGTACTGTTTATTCACATGATCGGCTGAAATGACAGGTACATAAGTAGAAGTTATCTCATTATCGGTCAAATCAATCGCACCTGTAACTGTGCCTCCAGATTTGTAAAGATAATTGTCATCTGTAGAAGTAATTGTACTCGCTGATACTGCACTTATCTCAGCGTCAACATAAAATGTAGTTGTAAAAACATATGGGGCGACTTGATTATAGTCACTGATATTTTATTCGAGCCCATGCTTAACGTACCTGTCATCGTATCACGGAATTTTGCTACTCGTGATGTAGTATTCCCTGCTATGTTATCGTCAGCGTATGTTTTTTTTGTTAAATCTGATACCGTGATGGAATTGCCGTAGTTGTTATCTAGTTCGATCCCATCTCCAACTTTCTCACCATAGCATCAACGGATTTTATTACAAAGTTGTCCTTGACTAACTTGACATTTGTTACAGAATCGTTATTGGTCAGCGTTGTGTTATCAAGTTGAGTATTATTATTATTTTCTCGCCCACATCTATATCTCCAGCCATCATGACAACTTGTTAGCGTTAAGTTGTGGGTAACTTACAGCTTGTGAGTTATTTATCTTAGCGGGTGAGGGGGTGTTCAGTCTCAAGATTTACATATTTTTTTACTCATGTTCATATTTCCAGTCATCTTTCCGCCAGTTGTTGACAACTTACCATTACTGACCGTGTCAAGTTGGGCAAAACGTACTGATTGTGAGTTATTTGCGTCGATAGGTAGATATGTTGTCTCAAGGTCTGGCACTCGGTGACCTGACATACTTAAATTACCGGTCATCTTTCCACCAGTTATTGACAACTTACTATTTTCGATCTGAGAATTGGTCTTACGGCCACGTTCTAAAATTATTCTAAAAAAAATAAATAAAACGAGAAAATGGACGTAAAACGAATAGAGGCTCTAAAAAAAGTTATTCCAACTAGAGCAGCGTTAAAAAAGAAGGTTGAACAGGAACGAAGAGGTCTACATCATAATGCAGAAGAAACTGCTAGACTTGTAAAAGCAGTGACCGACGCCGTACTTGGCCAACAGTAATATATTTCTGCGATATCACCGGAAGATCCTATAACATTATCAGAGAAAGGACTACGAGGTATTGTTGAAGCAGAGCAAAAAAGGTTGCTAAACAAATTATTGAAAAAAATATGTGATCCAGCTGTACGACAAGCTGTAGTATTGCAACAAATTGAAAAGCAGGCTGCAGATAGTGAAGAACATGGGCTAATTTCCTGGAACGATGAATAAAGTAATGAGAGAAGCTAAATATCAAATAGATATTACCAAGATAAGAGGTTTTGAGGAAAACATGTTGTCGCAAAAAAAAGACAATTGGTTGTGTAAATAACAACGCTAAAGTAGATGATTACATTGAATAACTAGGAATTATAATTAGAAAATAAAGTGGCTTTTGATAAGATCAGAGAATCTACAAATTACAATAAAGCAAACAAATATTTTAATATCCACAAAGAAGGTGTTATTGCTGAAATTTATGGTATTATATTGTATGACATAAAAAACAAAACAAAAGGATTTAACTACAAAATAATGCAGTTTATAGCATCAAATTAAGCCGGAAATGCGAGTACTGAAATCGGTAAGGAAATTATTGAAATTCTTGATAATCTCAGATCAAACGGTTATCGAACATACGCCGAATATTATATTTTACACAGCGATCTGAATCTCTAACACTAAAACACAAAACTGACAGCAGTTCATTTTTTTCAATCAAATCAAATGGGAATGTTATCAACAACTTTACTGCTTGACTCATCTCAGACTGTGTCTGACAGCCCATACTACTCTGTTATTTATAATCCACCAATCGAACATGACACAGGGACGCAAACGTACCCAACGCAATACGAAATAGAACTAGTTTCAGCTACCGGTTGGTATGCTATGGCAAATATAAGAACTAATGTTAATGACGATTTTACATTTCAATCGATCCAGCCAGCTGGCCCTTCTTGGATTTCTGCTAAGATACCTCAGCAATAATGTTAATGATTATAGCTAAAGCTGAATCTGCATCAGATAATTTTGAATTTATTCCAAACTATAACACACTGCGTGCTAGAATCTCTTTCAAAAACAATTTTCTTGTTGATTTCAGTGCCGCCAATAGCATCGGACCGTACTTTAATATTGGTTCGAAAACAATACGGTTCTGACTCGCAAAATGCTTCAATTTCATACGATGGTGAGTCACCCGTGGATATAACAGAAGTAAATTCGATTTTAATAAACTTCTCTACTGCCAGCGGGTCATGTACAGCACGTGGTAGTGAAGGTCAAACCATCTACAGTTTTTTTCCTAACGTACAACGAGGCTCACTAATGCAAGTAAATCAAAGACAGATAATCTATTATCCTGTTAGTGTTGAAAATCAAATATCTTCTGTCACGATGACACTGATCAATCCGGCCGGCAGCTAAACTTCAATAACGAAATTGCAATATATTATCTCAACTTGAGATCAGTTAACTAATCACAGTGGGTAGCTCACAAAAGTCAATTTCATCAGGAGTTTTGTAAAATAAAATTCACATGACGAAATAATTATCACAGAAATATCATAGGAGGTTTCTTCGGAAATATATTCTCTAAAAGAATTGAAAATGTACCTGGAATTGCAACAAAATATTAGCGCCTATCGCATTAGATGTATCTAAAGATTCTGCCACATCTGCCTCATCTGCAGTAGGATCAGCTGTTGGAGAGAAGATTGTTGACAAAATTAAGGGCCGACCACAAAGTGGTTGTAAAGTGTCGAATTTGAATTGGACTGAACCTTAAAGTTGAATGCAGTGAGCAATAAAATTTAAGCCAGAAATGTTTTTGTGAAGGGTCACTTGGATCTTTGTTCTTTTCTCCCCCCCCCCCCCCGCCCCCCGCTTGTCAGTGTTAAAACATGAAAAGTTAGAATTTATGACTCAGTGAGATTTCACCATTGCATTGCAACGCTGTCCTGAGAGAGTATACATTCGGGCTACCAAGCATAACTGCTAGATAGGATCCTATGTCAAATTATCATTTTCAAAGGGAAATCGATATGCACCGTAGTTCACAGATTATATGCTGCCTAAATCTGACGAAGCAATGATTATCTTTGGATATTTAGGAAACTCTGCTTACGATTGGCCAGATTAAATTATGGCGTACACTTTAGCTGTAATGTGAATTTAAATTGACGATCTGGGTCGAAATTCTTTAGTCCAAAATTCATGAGAGAGAGAGAGAGAGAGAGAGAGAGAGAGAGAGAGAGAGAGAGAGAGAGAAAGAGAGAGAAAGAGAGAGAGGGGTGATTGACACTGGGGAAGCCTAGAAAGAATAGTGCTTCCTCCCTTAAACAAGAAAAAGGGACCATTTAATTTAATTGCTTGTAAGTTTGTCTTTTTTAAAATTATTTTTAAGTTGATTACCTGTCAAAATTTAGTCTTGTTGAGTAGGAACTCGATATTTTTTCAAAAAATTGTTTGACCTTAATTCTTCAGTTGTAAGCAGCTAAAGCTGACATTGTTCCCGACCTTAATTTAGAAATCACCGAAACAAGTAAACAAATTGTTATCCTATTCTTAGAGTAAAATGATTGGTTTCTGACAAGGTCATACTGGAACTACGTGCTTTTATACGTAAATATTTCTCAACGTTTCTGGAAAGTTGACCCTCGTCCGGGAATTTTTTTTTGCGTTTCGACTGTATAATCATTATCTATAGAGATTTTTCTCAGTCGGGTTTAAAACACTGGGACGTAAAGGTATTCTTTTGTTGTGTCAGTTTGGTGTTATTTTAATGTTTATTCGAAGTATTTAGATTGAAAATGGTTAATTCTTTTGTCCTGGAAATATATGTGTGCTCATACAGAATTCTTGGACAAAGATATTTCATTAAATTTTATTGGGAAATTCAAACACCTGATTATTGTTTGTGAATAACAGAGAACTGTAGACATTCCTACACCACAAAGGATACAGTATACGTTATCGCCTTCCATCTTGGATTCTTCATCGGGACTCTAACTTGAATTCATTAAAACATTTCATTATTAGGACTTGTAAAACTTACTTCGTGGATTATTCTTGGATTATTTTTGGATTTGATTCTTAAAACCGTAAGTTCTTATTTTTTCATCTTTACCGTAATTTTCCAGGGAAATAAATTATTTGTTAAATTTTTTAAAGCTTGTTGTTTGCACTCTTTCTTTTGTTACTGTTTATTCGAGCCTAAACACGCAAAATAAGATTCGGAAATAGGAAGGCATGAGGGATTAGGAAGACGCTGATACACGGTCAAGGGAGGAAGGTGATGCAATCAGTCGTGGACATTGTGCTCTTTTTACCACTCGTTATTATGCTGAAATAAACCCAAATTACATGCTGCTATTAAATTCTGTTTAAATAATTTTGATTGGATTTGAGTTACTGCTATTATTTTTTATTGATTAAATGTTGTTACTTTTCTTGTCCAAGGAGGCTCGTATTGCTTTATTTCTTCCTAATAGTCTTGCTCAGTTCTCAGTTGAAATTCTATTTTTCCACTCCCACCGGGCTATAATATGATGGTTTTTTGTGACCTGCACTGGCAATTATTGCAAAAACGATACTACCTAAATTACTGCCAGTATTAGGCACGCTGGTGGTTAGCTGCTGATTCGGGGGCCATATCCGGGGCGACCAAAAAAGCTGTTTCCGGTGACGGTATCAAACAGTTAGTGTAAAATGCAAAGTATTTCACTTTTGTCTAACGATTAAAAATAAAAGATGCCCAAAACACGAAATGTTCAGAAACGTAAAACAGCAACGAAACGTAAAACAACTTAAAAAAAGACGATCGGGAAAGCGATCTATGTGTATTCGTAAATCCTTTGCTAGCAGGAATAGCGGGAAGTCTACTTCCCAATCTGTTGGGGATAGGACGTGGGAGAGGACTAATGCTAACCGGTACCAGATGCTGAAAGCGTCCCAGTTGAGAAACTTTGAGATTCAAGATAAACAGAAAGATGGCAGCGGATTTCAAGGAATATTTTCTAAAGATGAGTTATCACTTCGCTCTCTGCCATCTGCAGCAAGGTGTGTAGTAAATATTCAAAACTTATACGACTGATCTGGCACACATTAGGTAGTTCTTTATAAAAACATATATTTTGATTCGTTAGGCTACCACCAAGTGATATTGTCAAACAGTACGAACTATCCTCTATTTGACTACAGCCAGGTGGAACTGCAGCTTGTGTATATTATTGTGTTTTGATTATCAAACAAATGTCCGGGACAAATGGTGATTTTCTGAAATTTATATTACAATTAACACCTAAACCAAGTTTGGAAAACGATAAAATTGCAATTTTATCTAACAAGCAAATATAAAAATGACCATGTATTGCCTGAAATGCAGAAGTAAAACAGGAACTACAAATTAAACTATGGAAACTACTAGAAATAACAGACTAATGCTGAAAAGTATTTGTGCTGCCTGTGGCAAAAAAAAGAGAATGTTTCTCAAACGTGATTCTCTATTGCCTGGAGATCAGGAAATGTCAAGAATTCCTAATACTATTTTAGTCTATGATTAAATTATAACAAAACTGCAAGGCAAAACGTGTACATGTGAAGCTGACCATGATCTCTGTATATAGCAGGATAAAATAGTAACCTTTTTTATTGTTGTAATCAACGAGCTGTAATCGGGTCCGGCTTAGATATTCAAAAGTCAATTGGTAAATTACCGAAACCCAAACATGGATGGACCCTTCCTCGTCATCGTATTACAGGGCCTTGGATCCTACTCGATAAACAACTTGGTCAAAATGACGATCCCATCCCAGCCATACAATCAGGTCGATGAAATTGCAATGCGTCATGACATATGTTACCGTGGCAACGAAAACGATAAATCTGGTTGCGACCGTATTATGCTTGATGAGCTAAGTGATATGAAACCAAAATGAATAAAAGAGCGAATTGATCGTAAGTTAGTTCAAAGCATCACTGGAGCGAAATATAAACTTGGACTTGGTAAAAATATACTTTATGACGATGGACCGCAGAGCGGGTTCTCATATGAACTTCACAGACCTATAAAAAATAAAATACAATTTCCTCGACGAAAAGATGTCGCAAACTCAGCTGATGATATATAGGCGATATATCTAGCTGAAATGTCACACATTGCTAAGTACAATGACAATAAAGGTGCCTGATGAATGTAGTTGGTATTTTTAGTAAATACGTGTTTACTGTGCCTGTTACAGATAGAACAGGGAAAACTATAACTGATGTGATGTAAGGTATTATTGTCATCACAGAAAGAAATCTGAAAAAGGTATGGACAGATCACGGAGCAGAGTTTTTTAATAATCAATTCGAGCACTTTCTGGACAAAATAACATCACCTTTTAAAAAACATCACTGAAAATGTAGAGAAAAGTGTCATCGTCGAAAAATTTAATCGCTTGCTAAAAGAAAAGATCTACAAACAACTAACAACCAAAAACACTAACAGGTATGTTGACGATCTGCCAAAAATTGTATCAGATTACAGTAAAACAAAACAAAACACTTGGAATGTTACCAAATGAAGCTGTAAATAACCCGATACTGGCGAACGAGAATATGTACCGAAGACACAAGTTTAGCGTGGGTGCTAGAGTCAGAATTTCACTAGTGAAAAAAATATTCGAAAAAGGATTCACTCCCAACCGTCTGAGAAAGTATTCGTCGTGGATAAAGTTTCAATAACAATACACTTAACTTACAAGCTGAAAGACTCAGCATGAGAATAAATTATTGGAAGTTTCTATAAACAGCAGCTGCAGCGGACAGAGCATGATATATTTATCATTGAGCGAGTAATAACAAGAAAAGGTAAGAAATGCTGGTTAAATGGAGAGTTTACGGTGATAGTTTTAATAGCTGAATACCAACTACTGAAATAAAAAATCTTTGATTAAATCGCTAGAGATCCAACGATCCAATCCAGTTGTTGTAAATCTTTTCGTATTTCAAAAGGGGAGACTTACATTTCACTGGCCTGCACAACGATATCAAATATTGTATTCGTGTTGTTGTTAGTGCGCACTCTCCTATCAAATTAAAAATCTTAACAAACAGAAAAGAAGATTATATATTTTTTCGAATGCAATAAACTTCTATCGGTTCATAAACGGCCTTAACGACTCCTAGAATATCTGATGTTCAGAAACAGTAAAATTAAACTTTTTTATCTTCTTAGCCAGGTGATATTTTACATTGTACCGCGATTTTGCTGCGACATAAACTTGTTCATCTTCTTGCACTATACCTGGCTCATCGGCAAATTTAACCTCAACGACAGGGAATAAATATGTTTCTATATCAAATTTGAGATGTTTTACATGACTTTCAGTATTAGAATTCTTCGAATCCTGATGCTTATGTACACTATAAAACCTGATGATATGTATCAAGAGATTTATGATAACTGAGAAATGTTTGATCTTTCAGATTATCAACACAAAAAAGCAGATTTCACTGTGATGATAATAAAAAATTAATAGAAAAATTTAAGAATGAGATAATGTTGGTTCCTATCGTAGAGTTCATCGGATTGCATGGTAAAATGTACTGTCTAAAATTAGCTAATAATTAAGTTGAGAAATGAGCTAAGGGATTAAATAGAAATGTGTTAGGCAAGTTAGCAATTTCATAAAAAGTTTGTGTGAATATCAAAAATATCTAGACAATCGGCTGTGTAAATTTTCGATTTTTTGTAAAATCCAAGCAAGTTATTAATTGCGCACAGGCAATTAACAGTCAGATACGTGACCTGTAAATCTAAGCTAGTTATTAATAACGATATGAAATTTGATGACAATGTTAGGAATAGTAATATTGTGTAAAATATAAATATAAATCGCAAGCTATTTCAAGTAATCATGCTGTCGTCGTAATAAAAAAAAAATAGTGGTTTGTTTTAGATACCCCTTTAAGCAAACTACTTACTCCATGTTAAATTCCGTTTGTCCCTACAGAGACCTTCCTCCATGTTAAATTCCGTTTGTCCATATAAAAACCCTCCATGTTAAATTCCGTTTGTCGTTATAACGGTCACCAGTGTAAAACTACGGGCTAACACTACTACCAGGAACAAACGAAGCTTAAGATGAAAAGTTTGGAAAAAAGAAGTATGGAAGCCACAGAAGAAGAAAAGAAAAACCATTAAGAAAGGATTAAAGAAGAAAAGAGATTATAAGAGCAAACTAAAAAATTCAAGTTGGAATAGAGAAAAATCAGTGAAGAGGTGGAATGATGATAATAAAACCCTAATAACTGCAAAACAAATCTAACTACTAAAGTAACATCAAACTAAGTTAAGTAGGAAGGAGGAAGTAGAAATACAGAAGACCTATGAAGTATTCAAAATTGCACAAGCAAGAAAAGATAAAGGACGAAAGGGGTTGAAAAGGGTGATGTGAAGAGACAACTTCTTGAAATAAAGAGAAAGTATGTTTCTCAAAAGAGGCTGGTTACATGTGTTCTGAGTCAAAAGAGGTCAAACCTGACTTTAGTTATACATGGGGTAGGAACTTAATAGTAGTAATGTAATGTCTTACACAAAAGTTTGCTTTGTTGTAATACTAGTAATGTAATGTCTTACACAAAAGTTTGCTTTGTTGTAATAGTAGTGCAATAGTAGTAATGTAATATCTTACACAACAGTGTGCTGTATTGTAATAGTAGTAATGTAATGTCTTACACAACCGTGGGCTGTATTGTAATAGTAGTAATGTAATGTCTTACACAACCGTGGGCTGTATTGTAATAGTAGTAATGTAATGTCTTACACAACCGTGGGCTGTATTGTAATAGTAGTAATGTAATGTCTTACACAACCGTGGGCTGTATTGTAATAGTAGTAATGTAATGTCTTACACAACCGTGGGCTGTATTGTAATAGTAGTAATGTAATGTCTTACACAACAGTGTGCTGTATTGTAATAGTAGTAATGTAATGTCTTACACAACCGTGGGCTGTATTGTAATAGTAGTAATGTAATGTCTTACACAACCGTGGGCTGTATTGTAATAGTAGTAATGTAATGTCTTACACAACAGTGGGCTGTATTGTAATAGTAGTAATGTAATATCTTACACAAAAGTTTGCTTTGTTGTAATACTAGTAATGTAATGTCTTACACAAAAGTTTGCTTTGTTGTAATAGTAGTGCAATAGTAGTAATGTAATATCTTACACAACAGTGTGCTGTATTGTAATAGTAGTGATGTAATGTCTTACACAACAGTGTGCTGTATTGTAATAGTAGTAATGTAATGTCTTACACAACCGTGGGCTGCATTGTAATAGTAGTAATGTAATGTCTTACACAACCGTGGGCTGTATTGTAATAGTAGTAATGTAATGTCTTACACAACCGTGGGCTGTATTGTAATAGTAGTAATGTAATGTCTTACACAACCGTGGGCTGTATTGTAATAGTAGTAATGTAATGTCTTACACAACAGTGTGCTGTATTGTAATAGTAGTAATGTAATGTCTTACACAACCGTGGGCTGTATTGTAATAGTAGTAATGTAATGTCTTACACAACAGTGTGCTGTATTGTAATAGTAGTAATGTAATATCTTACACAACAGTGTGCTGTATTGTAATAGTAGTAATGTAATGTCTTACACAACCGTGGGCTGTATTGTAATAGTAGTAATGTAATATCTTACACAACCGTGGGCTGTATTGTAATAGTAGTGATGTAATGTCCTACACAAAATGTGCTTTGTTGTAATAGTAGTAATGTAATGTCCTACACAAAAGTTTGCTTTGTTGTAATAGTAGTAATGTAATGTCTTACACAAAAGTTTGCTTTGTTGTAATAGTAGTAATGTAATGTCTTACACAAAAGTTTGCTTTGTTGTAATAGTAGTAATGTAATGTCTTACACATCAGTGTGCTGTATTGTAATAGTAGTAATGTAATATCTTACACAACCGTGGGCTGTATTGTAACAGTAGTAATGTAATATCTTACACAACAGTGTGCTGTATTGTAATAGTAGTAATGTAATGTCTTACACAACAGTGGGCTGTATTGCAATAGTAGTAATGTAATATCTTACACAACCGTGGGCTGTATTGTAATAGTAGTGATGTAATGTCCTACACAAAATGTGCTTTGTTGTAATAGTAGTAATGTAATGTCCTACACAAAAGTTTGCTTTGTTGCAATAGTAGTAATGTAATGTCTTACACAAAAGTTTGCTTTGTTGTAATAGTAGTAATGTAATGTCTTACACAAAAGTTTGCTTTGTTGTAATAGTAGTAATGTAATGTCTTACACATCAGTGTGCTGTATTGTAATAGTAGTAATGTAATATCTTACACAACCGTGGGCTGTATTGTAACAGTAGTAATGTAATGTCTTACACAACAGTGGGCTGTATTGTAATAGTAGTAATGTAATGTCTTACACAACAGTGGGCTGTATTGTAATAGTAGTAATGTAATGTCTTACACAACAGTGGGCTGTATTGTAATAGTAGTAATGTAATGTCTTACACATCAGTGTGCTTTATTGTAATAGTAGTAATGTAATGTCTTACACAACCGTGGGCTGTATTGTAACAGTAGTAATGTAATGTCTTACACAACAGTGGGCTGTATTGTAACAACAGTGATGTAATGTCTTACACAACAGTGGGCTGTATTGTAATAGTAGTGATGTAATGTCTTACACAACAGTGTGCTGTATTGTATTAGTAGTGATGTAATGTCTTACACAACAGTGGGCTGTATTGTAATAGTAGTAATGTAATGTCTTACACAACAGTGGGCTGTATTGTAACAGCAGTGATGTAATGTCTTACACAACCGTGGGCTGTATTGTAATAGTAGTAATGTAATGTCTTACACAACAGTGTGCTGTATTGTAATAGTAGTAATGTAATGTCTTACACAACAGTGTGCTGTATTGTAATAGTAGTAATGTAATGTCTTACACAACAGTGTGCTGTATTGTAACAGCAGTGATGTAATGTCTTACACAACCGTGGGCTGTATTGTAATAGTAGTGATGTAATGTCTTACACAACAGTGTGCTGTATTGTAATAGTAGTAGTGTAATGTCTTACACAACAGTGTGCTGTATTGTAACAGCAGTGATGTAATGTCTTACACAACAGTGTGCTGTATTGTAACAGCAGTGATGTAATGTCTTACACAACAGTGGGCTGTATTGTAACAGCAGTGATGTAATGTCTTACACAACAGTGGGCTGTATTGTAATAGCAGTGATGTAATGTCTTACACAACCGTGGGCTGTATTGTATTAGTAGTGATGTAATGTCTTACACAACAGTGTGCTGTATTGTATTAGTAGTGATGTAATGTCTTACACAACAGTGGGCTGTATTGTAATAGTAGTAATGTAATGTCTTACACAACAGTGTGCTTTACTGTAATAAATATTGTAACGATATGACTGAAAAATTGTTAAAGATACGTTTATACACAAACACATTACCGATAGATCACTAACCTTACCAAATTAGAGGATTTAAAGTCAACAAAACAGGTTTTTATTTGTTTTATCTTCTGAATCTGGTTTATATTTTTTTATCTATGAATGTTATTTATAAGAGAAGAGCAACATAGTTCACAGAGAACGAGACAGTTCAACATAAGCCTCACATTTGTGTACTCTCTTATGTTGGTGTGCATGCCAGTTCTTTTGGGTAAATGACATCAAATTATATTTATAGCAACAAGGTAAATTCGTAACCTGACCTATTTATACACTTTGGTCCAGGAAGTCGATGTGATTAGATTGCAAGATGTGTTTAAGCTACAAGTAAACACCGCAAACAAAACAGAAACATATTTACTATTAAATAGCAAAGCAGTGTAAAGCTACAGACTCGTGGGTACAAAATAGTCATATTGTAGAAGGTAACTAACGTAATTTTGTTGAGTATTAAATATAAAATGCATTTCATTCAGTGAAATAAAACAAAATACCAATAGATTTGCATAATATGTACAAACCAAATTATAACTGATTCTGTAAGTTTTGAAATGCAATTTAACAATTAACCATTTATACACAAATGGTTATTTTCTGACCTTTTCTGTTGCGCAAAGTATAAATCCACCTTACGAAGTAGCCGTATGCATCGGGACTCTCAGTGCATAACAATTGGGAACGTTATCATATTTGGTGAGTTAGGTAGGTATTTCCAAACCCCTTACACAGCATAGTTTCACCAATCAAAAGCACATTCTGCTGAATGAAGAAATATTTCAACTAGGAAGTGTATATGATTAGATTTCTGCAGTCATTACGTGTTTCTCAAAGCGTATCAGGCCATAAGATTGAACAGTGAAACAAGTCTGATTAAACAGTTTCATGTAATAACAATGTAGTATACAGCTGCTGCGATAGAAATCTCAAGGTAAGCTTCTGCGTAGGCACCAATTATTGTGCTCACAAGATTCATCTCAACAGATACTGGAGTCTCTCTCTCTCTCTCTCTCTCTCTCTCTCTCTCTCTCATGTGATAATTATTGAGTGTTTGTTATATATATATATATATATATATATATATATATATATATATATATATATATATATATATATATATATATATATATATATATATACATACATATCAACAGATACTGGAGTCTCAGTCCCTCTCCCTTTTTCTCTCACGTGATAATTATTGCGTGTTTGTTATATATATATATATATATATATATATATATATATATATATATATATATATATATATATATATATATATATATATATATATATATATATTCAGTTCTATTCAGTGCAATATTTTCGATGTAAAGAATGTACAATCTGAAACAAATGTTCAGGATGATTAGAAAATCCCTACCTAGCCCACCAAATATCACAACTGATAACGACGTTCCAACTGTACTTCACGATAATTAGATAAAAATTTTAAAAGCGATGTACTCGCTTATAAGTGGAGTCAATCTGCAAAAAACAAACATCCTGATCTGTCTTAGCATGTTGCGTCTGTACATCAGGGTCTAACATTGTATTCTACTGATTACTCTTAACAAACTGGAAAGACCCAGATTGTGCGACGGCAGACTTGCGTGTTTGCAGTTGGACTCGTCTTATAATCAGGTATAGACGGTGTTGTGTAAACCACGCAACACCTTTATTTCATCCTTAACGTAAAGTATCCTTTAATTGGCACACTATGCAAAAGACCATTGGTGTAATTATTGAGACATCTTAGAAAACTTTTGAAAGAAAGGATACACACATTTAGCGGAATGTTTGCATTTGCATGCATAACTTAAGACATGAATTTTTGTAACAGATATGTTACACAAGATACATGATTACTAATTTAATTTAGTTCTTCTCAGTACCTTAATAAATGCGCGTTTACTAATTTTAACTGAATAATTTATTTCATTTAACCATTTTGTTACTTTAACATTGAAAATCATAGTTTAGTGTATCAAAAGAAGGCATTTTTACGGAGATTATTTTTTTTTGTGCTATCTACATTAATATTACAAACACTATATCAGAATCAGTTGCGTACGAAGGGGAAATGGCGCCCACCCACCCACCCCCCCCCACCCCCGCTAGTACGCTACAGATCAGAATGGAGACGAACATTTTATTTTTCTGTTTACGGTGATACAAGCAAAGCAATATATCTTTAATCTGAATCATACTGGAAACTATTGAGGTCCTCACCCTTTATCCATGTATACATTTACTGGCCATGACAATTCAGATAATAAAGAGACATAGCCGCTGTTTGGAGAAAGGTCAAACTTATCAAAACTTTTGTAACGTTTTATATATGATACTTAAAGGAGCTCTCCTGCATAATTTTTCCTAAAATTTACTTTTCTTGCATTTTCTCCTTTCGAAAATTTTGAAATTAAATCAGTTTTCAATCTCATAAACCTGAAAATCACATTTAAAGACGGCCAAACTTCGATGTATGTAGGGCTTTCCTCGTCTAAAAATAGACCTTGATTACGCTAATATGATGACGTGACAAATCAAATAATCTAGCAAAGGAGTAAACGGCATAAGGGTGGATGTTGATGCTTCACATTAATTTACGTGATAATACGTGATAATAAAGGACCATGTACTGCTATCGCATAATAGACGCCAAAGTGTATTTTTGATCCGATTGTTATAGGAACTAAAAGTTTGTCGCTTCAAAAGTTAATGCAGGACAGATGATAAATGAATAATGTATGATACCGTGTCGTGCCTCACTCCCTATTAAGATTCGGTAGCTGGAAACTAAACCTATTTCAAAAATATGTCCATGTGAAGAGTTAGTTGATACCGAAACAAGTGTCATATTGAAAATGAATGTAATGTTATTTTAATGAAGACATCTTAAGAAAGAGTGACATGTCCGCATGATCATCCCTTTTTTATGCACTATCAACCTATATTGTTATAGCTGGACGCACAAAAATGTATCAAAATTCATGACGTAGATGGCTAAGATGCACATACTCCAAGCACCCACTTTTTCACATGGGCTGGTGGCAAAAGTATGTTGATGAACCCTTTCAGATTTTAATCTTGAAGATGGCACCACAGGAGTCTGACGTTTTATCATTAGAGAACGACGAAATCTCTGACAACATGAAATCACCTTATCGGTAATATAAATGAACACAAGGAGTGCAACGGTAACCACAACCCTCCGCTCGATTCGACTTTTCTCACGCTTCTTTTATCGCTTCAGAATCGTAAGGAGACTGAAAAACTACACATATACATTCAAAAGACAGTGGCGTATCAACGCATAACTCTCGGACGACAATGTCATTAATCCAATCTGGCGATTTAACCTTTATTTCCACCATTGCGGTCACAAACCCTTTCATATAGAATCCACCAGACGGAAGTAGCCCATTATACCAGTTTCTACCCTGCAGTAAATAAGCGTTAGGGGTCTAATAATCTTACCGAACGCGGCGCAGAATCTGTGTTATCTTTTTTCTTCTCCACTATTATTTTCTGTTATGAAAAAATATCAGCACAAACAACAGATAATCTTGCCAGGTGGCAACCTCTAGAAAATCGATGAAACACATTTCTTTTAATCTACCGGGTCCAGCATCCGTCTTTAATATTTGAAGTGTGATGACGTCATCAACCGTTATTTCTACTATCTGAACTTTAACTACATATTTCTGTTCTGAAAATTTATATAAAATTATAAAATGATACAATCTGAAATAAAAAGCAAGCTAAACATTTTATCTTGTGAAATTACTTTCATCATGTTATTTAGCCCGCCGTAGAATGGGCTACCTCCGAATGGTGGATTTTATATGAAAGGGCAAGCTTTCTCACATTCCCAAATTGACCGAGTCCGAGACTCGAACCCACGCGGACAGAGGTAACATGGCAATGATCAGTGACCACTCGGCCACTTGGAGCTGCCGATATATTATATAATATTGTGAAATAAATAAATTAATTAAGTTTTTTGCGCCCGTAGTTCATTCGGCACAGTAATGTTCCTAAACATTCTTAAGCATCTCGTTCAGTGTTCGTGAAAATAGTTTGTGAAATAAGTTTCATAGAATAAAAGTCACTAACGTGAAGTTCATAAAAAATCCATTTAATGTTATTAAGTTTACATGAGCATTTCTTAAACTGTGTTCCGTGAAAATTGTATGCAGTGTACATGGGATACTTTAAGCATCACAATCTTTAGTCAATGTTTAGTTTGTCCCCATAGATCTGAAGAAATTACCATGTATTCTGATCTTTGACTGCCTTGCGTACTAATTATAAGATACAAGCATGGTAATGTAGTGGTTACATCTTTTCCTTTACTTCAGACACACGTAACAACACCTGTAACACGTACAGCCCACGTACGGGAAACACCTGTCCAGTAAACATGGCAGACCATGAATGTGATCATGAGAACTTTCTGACAGAGAAAACTTATATCTTGGCAAAGTACATCTATCCTGAGGATTTCTACGACTACTTGACGAGCAAACATGTCCTAAGTTGTGATGACAAGGAACTGATTGAATGTCGCCACATTAACCCTACAAGGAGGCAGAGAGCATGTAATATTGTAATTTGTCACCCAGTTCCCCATTCCTTACTTATTTCTCGTCACTATCACCGTCACCAGATCTCAAACTGGAGATTTATTAAAACAACATAGCCACTTCTTTAACACCTGATTTTATGAATCCCTCTGAAGGAAATTTTTCATGTTGAAAATTATGGATAACTTTCACAATAACAGTTTGACAATTTGCCCTTTTGTTACAGTTGTTCCAGGAAGGAAGTAGGGACCTATATGAACTATGCTCACCAAATTCCAACGGGAGGAAGACATGTTGGTTTTGTATTGCCCCTCCCTGACAGATGATGATGCATGTCATCTGACTTGATTGCTGACATTAGATGATGCATGTCATCT
The DNA here is from genome assembly GCA_028554795.2 of Sinohyriopsis cumingii. Classification (NCBI taxonomy): domain Eukaryota; kingdom Metazoa; phylum Mollusca; class Bivalvia; order Unionida; family Unionidae; genus Sinohyriopsis; species Sinohyriopsis cumingii. The sequence continues at coordinate 119,750,759 of CM068826.1, read as the reverse complement.
GACTTGATTGCTGACATTAGATGATGCATGTCATCTGTCTTGTTTGCAGACATTAGATGGTGCACGTCATCTGACTTGATTGCTGACATTAGATGATGCATACCAGCTGACTTGATTGCTAACATTAGATGATGCATACCATCTGACTTAATTGTTGACATTAGATGATGCATGTCATCTGACTTGATTGCTGACATTAGATGATGCATACCATCTGACTTGATTGTTGACATTAGATGATGCATACCATCCGGCTTGATTGCTGACATTAGATGATGCATACCATCTGACTTGATTGCTGACATTAGATGATACATATCATCTGACTTGATAGCTAAGCAACTTTATTTGCCAGCTTTGTCTCAAGCAGATCCATGCATAAGAGAAACTATGGGTGGAGACATGATGGTAACAAATACTTAAAAGTGGGGAAATGGTTTTAACAACAATGACCGTGTTTCTCCAGTGAGTGGCTTATACGTGATAATAAGACCAACTCGAACTTTTCCAAACTAATCTGAGCGAGCGTTGCCCAGGAATTAGAACATATTCACATTTACAAAGAGGACACAGTGTATTCATCAGTGAAGAAATACAGCATGTGCCGAATATTAATATTTGATAAAAACTTCACTTAAATACTAAAGTGACGAGTAACTTGATGGCTTTTTCTTAGGTCAGTTTAGATAACAACACAAAATAAATATTTGCAAAATATTGATAACATTGACTTTCGTTCTACTGGTATTTTTGTTTTCTTCTGTTACGTCCTGATGGGGGTACTAATATCATATGCTATTCGGATGTGAGCATTTATTAAATCACACAGAGACTGAATTCGACTCAAGCGCATTGTATGAATATCACACAATTTTACAAATATGTTTCAGTGTTGACAAATTCATTTTGATATGATCTCCAAGGTTATAGTTATATGCTGATGTCATTTCTGTTATGTGTTACACGTCATTTTATGTGATATGATACATATGTCATTTTCTATGATGCGTGTCATGTCGTTTTCTGTGTTGTGTTTCGTGTCGTTTTCTGTGATGTGTGACACGTTGTTTTCTATGAAGTGTGGTAAAATGAGGGATATACGCCATCGTATGTGTACACTTCTTGTGAGAAGTTTAAACTTCATAAACTGTATCCCATTCAACATTTCTTAAGTACTTAATGCGATTATTGGGAAAATAGATTAAATGTTATTTGACCCAAACAACAGCCTTCATACGCCTGTTTAAAAATGCATAAATAGATCACCGGAATAAGGGTGTGTGTGTGTGTGATTTGGAATTTTAGCGTAGCTTTAACAATTGCAGTCAGATCGCTACGTTGTCTGCATTGTGGCAGTTTGTGATGATGTCTAGCCTGGGGCATCATGCCCCGTCCAGTCACATTATCGTGACACCTGGGCCGACCAGTCCTAATACTAACCTCTTAATGCTGAGCTCCATGCTAGGCGGCTGCTAGTACCATTTTTATAAGTCTTTGGTATGACTCGGCTGGGTTCGAACCCACGAGGTCTCGCATCTTAGGCGGACACTCTAACCACTGAGGCCACAGGAGTGGTTCCTGATAAAAACTTGTTACGGACATGAAAGATGATTGATTCAGATATAATTCGGTTTTTTAATAGCTAGAATATGAGAGCAGTCTGAGTGGCATTGAGAACAAAGAGGTCTATCTTGCAAACGAGATCAACCAGTAACTAAAATGGCTAGTAGTGTAAAGCTAGACTTTTGATATATATCTAGCATAATATGCACATATCCTGTTGGCAGGTAAACTTTTGGAAGTACTGCAGAAGAAGGGGTATGAGGGCTTCCGACATTTTATGGATTACCTGGAGTGGGAGTATGCTCAAGTCTATGAAGAAATCACGAAGAAAAAGGCCAGGGACCCTCCACCAGGTCGGTTTTAGTTTTCACTATACAAGTGTTGTTATTGATCAATACAAATAGTGCTTAGAATGATCGATCTTTGAGGGTAAGAAAACCCGGGAAACTCAGTGACAAGATGTGGATCGCAGGGGCTACAAAAATGTCAGGTCTGGTCCACTGCGTGTTGAATTCAAGTAACTGCTTTATTATATTAATTATTCCGCATAGTTCAAACTACATACATGTAACGATAAAATTGCTTCAGAAAAAAGAATAGTCGTTGTTCATTTGTATATGTATCAAGGATAAAAAGGAAAGTCTTCCAGCTAATAACTTCATATTAAAATGTCTTTTCAAGGCATTTGAATATAAGCTGATCTTGGATTGTTTGTGTATCTGGCAACACGCTTGGCTACCTGGTCACTTTCAAAGTTGCTGTTTTTATTTATAGCATTTCCTTAAAATGCATTACAATAACTTTAAGATAATTATTCAGCAAGAAATGCAGATGATTACCATATCCTTTTATAATAGTCATTTCAAACTTCATTCAAGTCTTCATTAGGAATTTGTCACATTGTGTCCAGTACTGATGAAGTAACTGATACATTGATTGCAACGCATCAGAAATATAGCTTTATGGCATTATCATTGGTTCAAATTTTCAGTCACATTTTATTTCTGATAGGATGTCCAATGATAGGTTTTCCATGCATAGCTTACTTGTTTTCTGAACGATAACTGTATCATTGATCATAAATGCTGACATGGTTCCTGTATTTATACGTTTCATAAAATATTTCATTATGTCATTGTCCTCGGATACATTCAGTACTCTCATATAAAGGTAGCAGGATGAGAAATTATTATTTGAATGACATGTACAAAATATTTGTTATCATATAGATCTAAACATTATTTGTTTCTGCCACCTCGTGCAGGCTCTACACAATCTGTTTACCATCATGTAAATGATGCCGACACGCTTGAATAAGCATCTGGAATGGGACATTTTGCATAGCGAATTAAACTTCTCTCTTTCACCTCGGAGTAATTTAAGCTTTTAAAGAATTAACACTAAAACAGAAACGCAGCCCTTCCATATTCTTTCAATATACTCCATACAGCGTTATTCTCAAAACAAACGGGAGACAAACATTTTTAGCACTTGGTATTCTAAATCTATTGGAGGGCCATTTAGTTTAGAAATACGTTTGATTACATCATCCCTGGAAGTAGAGTAGCTACTTTTTCAGAATGGCTTATCAGCGTAAATGAAACAAGTTTGTTCTCGCTTTCATTGTTTGTCCTAAATTAATTAACAATACCGTTTGACTTTTGATAAAACTTCTTTCATCGTTTTATGGTGACTGGGACACTTTACAAGATATACTATCGAAAGGCATAATACACCGGTGAAATCGTTATTTGGGGATTATCTGAAACGCGGTATCCAGTATAACGATTTATATAAATGGCTCCCAGATGTATTTTCCATATATCTGGAAGAGACTTGATCCAGAAAAGGAGTTATTATTTCAAGTAACCTGTATCCTATGTTTTCTATTTCACAAAGGTCCTTTATCCATGGACCTATATATTGTACATGAACAGCTATTTAAACCTTTCAGCTGTTCAGCCCATCAGTTTTCATTTTAAATTGTCACACGTGACAGTTTCTAGACAACTCACCCCATTGCAAACTCAACCCCAACCCGCCCCCACTGCACACCAGCTAGCCCCCACTTTGGCGTCAACTTCCCACTTCCATTCAACTTGCCCCATGAAAACAATGCGCCTTTATGCCAACTCGCCCCCACTATGGAGTCAGCTGGCCCACACTTCAAGTCAACTCGCCCCATAAAAATAATGCAGCTTATTATTGCTGCTTCTCCAGTTTTCATTCTATTTGATATTGATTTAATCATGTAAACTTTCAAATTTATCGTGAAAACCGTACTGACACGATACTATGAGAAAGAAGCAAGCATATACCACATTTAAAAGATAAGCTTCCCCATAAATATCAATATTTTGTTTTGTTGCTTGTCTTTGCATTCATCCTGTAATAAAAGTAATTATAGCCGGCAATTTATAACAGAAAGGAGCAAGGCAATAAAATCGATCATGCATCATATTTATCAGATGTCAACAAAGAGCACATTAATCCACAGCTAGTTTAAAACAAGCAAATTTTCTTCTCTGATAAACGTTCAAGTCATACATGTCTAAGCTGTTACAGGTGATAAAGGTCAGTGGATAAACTAGGTACATAATTGCATCATTAATTAAACAATTATGTTCTTAGGGTTTAGAGAACTGGTGATTGTAACAACATGCAAAGAAACCGTTTTTGTTAGCAACACTACTACTCAAAGGAACGGAAATAGATTAAAGACGTTTTGTGCTTGTAGAATAGACTTAACTTGTATCAGTTCACAATTTGTTTCAATAATGATTATTACCGGTAGTGAGAAAATAATGTGGCTTGGTACCGGCACATTATTTCTTCTTTTCTTTGCATACATACGGTAATAAAAATAATTATAACCGAGAATTTTCATCAAAAAGGAGCAAGGCATTACAATCGATCTTATATCATATTTATGAAATGCCGACAAAGAACGCTTTGATCCACATACATGTAAAAAGTGTATAGTCTTCTCAAATGGTTTTTAACAATAAAAGATACAGAATCTTTTACTTTTGATAATTCATATTTTAGAACAGAAAAAAGAAACACTAGAAATAGCAGCGATTAAATTACGTTTTCTAATGTTTTAATATCGTATTGTCTACATCTCATAAACACAAAATTATGTCATTATATTCGTTTATGTATATTTCAGAGTATCAATTTTTATTTTTCATTTTAAAAGAACTTTATATGCAAATGTACGTCTTAGGATTTTTTCGATTTCTTTGGTATCTTCTGTACAAGAAATTGCTGACTGCTACTATTTCATCATTAGATAATCTGTAATTGAACAAGTATATGTCTATGTCGGGCGGAATTGTCTTAGATGAATTGTTCCTGTCCCATTAAAGGGTACTGAGCGAAGAATTAAACTTGCAAATCGTAATTGCATTATACGTTTTTATATTATTGTTAAAGTTATTATTTATGGCGGAGGCGATTTGACTCTCAAGCTCTCAAGTCGGGAGAGTTGACGTCAAAAAAAAAAATGGGGAGAGGGGGCGAGTGGAAAGGAGGGGGGGGGGGCGAGTTTGCATTAGGGTGTGTTTGGTTTCACTTCTTTTGCTATGCTGGCTAATTAACGGTACTGAATGATTTTAGTCCATATGACACAGTATTAACTTTGATTGAGCAAATGAAACCATCACAAAATGAATAGAAAATATGCCGTCAAAACAACACGATGAATGACTTATATATCTTCACATCTAACGAAAATTCCGTTGCTGATCGCCATATTGTCACAGGTTAGGTCACGCGACGCAAGATGTGCGAAAGCAATCCTAACCGGAATTCAATCTCAAACAAAAGTAGTGATACTTTCAGTCAGAAATACGTGAATTCACCGTTTTAATTAACGTTCTTAACAAAACATAAATCAGGTCATGAAAAGAATAAGGATGATTAGAAAGTAAACGGAATTCAAAGCTTTTTGCACAGATGAGCTCAATCAATTACATCACAAGCAGGGCTTCCCAAGCAACAAAGCGGAATTTTCAACTGGCTTTAAGAACTGATTTTGAAACGTTTGATTCATTTCTACCAAAATGAACTTAAGTTCTTCGTTACAATCAGTCATTTTGCTGTGTATATGGGTTAATTACGACCATAACTATGCGGTGGGTCGTGTGGATGGGTAATGTGAAAAAATAAACATAAAAAGTAAGGGTATTGTAACATTATCTGTACTTGTTAAATAGAGCAGTTTCATCGCCTATAATACCTTTCAGATCGGCTTCTGGTCTTTTAACAACACGTTATAATAATCCCAAGATGATTTCATTCCACAGTGACATATGATTGATATGAAGTAAAAAGAAGAATAAAAAATAGTCCCTAAGAAATAAAAACATTATGACTTTCAACAACAACAACAACAACAACATCAACAACAACAACAACAACAATAATAATAAGTATAATGATAATAATAATAATAATAAATAGTAGTAGTAGTGTTATTATTATTATTATTATTCTCTAAAAATACACAACTTTTCTAGCGCCTTGTAAAGAAACCAAGTATTGGTATGCAAAGCAGTATCACGTCTGCATCTTAGTATGAATATATTTCAGTATTATTTAATTTTTCCAGTTCTGTTGACCAGATACAGGAAAATGATAACATTCAACTAATTCATGAGACGTTAGACAGAACAATTACTGAAGAGATACGCCAAGCATTAAGTAAACTGAAACATGACAAAGCTGGGGTGATGAATGCTTTATCCAGCAACATCTTTATATGCACGGGCAATGTAATAGTACCAATATTAACAATATTATTCAATAAACTATTCGATGTTGGGTATAATCCAGAATATTGGTCAACGTTTGTCACCATATCAATTTTGAAGAAAGGGATGCAAATGAACCCTCCAATTACAGAGGCCTTAGTGTAATACCCGTATTAAGCAAAGTGTTTATATTGATTTTAAACAAAATGATAAATGAATGGGTGGAAGAAAACGAATTACTAGGTAAAGAGCAAGCAGGATCTAGAGCGGGGTATTCTACATCAGATAATATATTCATATTATGTACATTAATTTGTAAATATTTAAGAAGACGGAGGGGTATATTCTATGCAGTATTTTTTGACTATGAAAAAGCCTTTGATAGGATAGAGCAGGGGTGACCAACCTATTTTACATAGCGTGCCACTTTTTTCCAGATTTATTACAAAATGAACGAGCGCGTGCCACCAGTAAGAGAGTAACACTGTTAAACTCGAGTCTTTTGGCTGCCCTTCGCTTGCCACACAAAACCTGTTGACGTGCCACCAATTGGCACGCGTGCCATAGGTTCCCGACAGCTGGGAGAGAGAAACATATACTGTACCAAAAGCTAGTTAAGGAAAATATCAGTGGAAAAATGTTAAGAATCATTAGGGCAATTTATAATGATGTAAAATCATGTCTTAAGTCTACTAATCAATACTCTTATAATCGATGTGTATTAATCGCCTTTTGGGCGTACGCCAAGGTTATGTTTTTCGCCTTTACTCTTTTCTTTATTTTTGAACGATTTGAAACCATTTTTAGCTGAAGGGAACAGGAGGGTGTCGGTAGAAACCTTAGAACTATTTTTACTATTGTCTGCAGACGATTTAATTGTCTTTGCTGGCACTGATCACCAGTTGCAAAATATGCACAATAGGCTGCATACAAATTACCTAAAGTGGAGATTAAAGTAATTTGGAATATAAACAAGAGTGGTTGTATTTCGCAGAGGTGGCTATCTCAGAAGTTACGAAAAGTGGTACTATGGCCATACAGAGGTAAAGATTGAATAATATTACAAGTATTTAGGATGCACGTTTTCTTTAAGAAAAGCTCTTCGTATATGTGCCAGAAAATTATATTATTGCAGGTGCTGAAGGCTGTGCATATTTTGAAGCAAAGTCTTTCAAAATTTGACAGATTACCCGTAACTGGATTACTTCGTCTGTTGACGCGAAGATAGCTCTCATCCTTAACTATGTGGCTGAAGTTTGGGGGTTTTATGATGCCAAAAAGCTAATTTGTCATTTTGTAAATATATTCTTGGAGCATCTAAGTCTACTCCAAATGCACTCGAATATAACGAATTAGGAAAAATTAGTATGCAGTGTTCAAGTTTTAAATGTATTTTGAAATATTGGCTAAGAATACTAAAAATGCCGGAAGACAGATATCCTAAACAGTGCTACAATTTACAGTTAAGATGGGGGAAAAATTGTGATTGCTGGGCTAACAATGTTAAAAAGTTTCTTTTTAGGTGTACTTGATGAAAATACATTTCTTTGATTGTTCAGCCAGAGATATGAAGATATTTTAGGCAAAAGTTGCAGGATGAGATTAAGTCGATGGAAAGACTGCGTTTCTATAGGTCATTGGAAGTATAATTCACTTGTCAAAGATACCTATAATTGTTGGGAGATAGCGATTTTGTTATATAATAACTATGCTTAGAGTGGGAAACTTGCTAACAAGAAGTAACACGGAAAGATATAAAAGTATTTGCTACGAGGAAAGATTGTGTCAGATTTGTAACCTAAACATTGCAAATGAATTCCATTTTATTGCTGATTGTATGCTATACGGAGAAATACGAAGAAAATATTTACACACCTTTGTATATAAAAATCCAACTTAGAAAAATTTAGGTCTTTAAAACAAAATGATACAGGTAAAATTCGGATGACTAATTTTAGCATGGTTTACTATAAAAGCCTTAAAGATTAGAGAAACCGTTTTATCAATGACTCCTGCTACATAAGACTCTGGATCAATATAAAAAAAACTTGCTCCATGCAGGTTCTATGGTTCCACTTAAATTAGTTTGTGTGATTGCTGTGTACTTGTATCTCACCCAGTTCTGAAAATGCAAAATGATCACTTTCATGTATATCACATCCAACAGGTACAATGCTCTTTTGTTACGTACTAAAACATCGTATTGTACCGCATGATGTATGGATATGCATCATGGGCCAGTAGCCTGCATTACAAATAAGCACATTAATTATTATTATTATTATTATTATTATTATTATTATTATGTTATCATTATTATTATTTTATTATTATTATTATTATTATTATTATTATTATTATTATTATTTTATTATTATTATCATTATATTATTATTATTATTATTATTATTATTATTTTAACATTATTTTATTATTATTATTGTTGTTGTTGTTGTTATTATTATAATTATTATTATTATTATTATTCTGAGCAGATTATCACCCACAACCATTGGAGCAAAGGAGGAGGATCAAGGACCTGATGTTGATGGACGCCCTTACCATCATGATGGCCGATTTACTTCATAAGAGCTTCCAGCAAAGCCATGACCTTTGGACATTGGACGAAATTACCAGGGTGGTCAAAATTAACCAAGAGGATAAGAAAGACCTGGAAGTATGTTACATTTGGTATAATTAATCACACACACACACATATACACACACACACACACACATATGCGCGCGCGCTACAATTAAGTTTATCAGTGCCATGCTGTTATGTTTTACTTGATTATGACATCATTACAATTAAGAACGTTTTCATAAGTTCTTTCAGAATAATGCTTATTTATGGTTTCCTTAATACCAAATTATCGTTCAATTATTATCACATATTCTTATTTAGTATAGGATTTTTTTACAGTACAGCTATCTTACATTATATAGTATAAGAACGTCTTCATTATAGATATCTTATAGTTTAAATGACCGTAACTGCATATCCATTAACTGTGTTTCTTTTTAAAGTGCTGCACAGTTGTTAACAAAATGAAATCTTTATTTTTTCCATTTAAGTTTTTTGTTGACAATTTTTTTGTTCGGGATAATAAGCAGTGAGATTATTTCATTTTATTTGTTTTTTACGCCTGCTTGACTGAATTATCACTTGTTAATGGCATCGGATGTTGAGCGAAAATACCTGTTATTATTAATTTACATTCAGTCGATTTCTGCGATATTTAAATTCATAGTATTTGCATTTATACCAGACAATCAATCCTTATCACCTTCAATAACTTAAGTATTAAGAAGGCTATCTACAGTTTTGTATTTTGCTTAGGGTGATATTTTTTAGAAAAAGAATTTCAGTAGGTTTCCTCACTGGTTATACTGGCTGTTAAAAAAGACATTGTATGTCTTCGGTCTTGCTAAAATAAAGTTAATTTCCTTTATGTTGATTTATGGTTGATGGGTGTAATATCGGTAATAAGTATAGGCCTACAGCTTGGCCTTACTTCAGATGTGCACCTATCAAAAAATGCTAGCTCCGCTTGGTCATTTTACGTTCCGGGGCTTCAGAAGTAAATTTAAAATATAAAAAAGAGCCGATAATTGCTTTTTTACCATTTATATATTTGGCAATTCATTCATTGCACTTTCAGAAGCTGGTATTGTCTAGTCTGGCCAAATTCCTTGTCCCTATTTTAATAACTTTTACAGATAGTGTACTTTAGACTAATTCAGGCTGAATTTTGAGCACATTGGAGTAGTAATTCTGGTTAGCTGCGTGTTTAGATCATGTACAGTTTCCACAAGTACAATATCTAAAGGAATTTCAGCCACAATACATGAAAGTAACATAGGTGTATGCCAGCATTCCCTCCACTGTGCGTGTTGCAAATGAAAACAACTTCACCTTACACCACCTGTCACTCTTTCAGAAGTTCATAATATTTGTAAAGCGGTTCCATTAATTGTAAACACGTGTAGTATTCCTTAACATTGTACGGTTCGCTCGCTTAAGCTCAATCAAAGCAGAACATAATCTTGATTTTTGAGAAGCTTGCAGCATCACCAAATGGTCAAACTATTCTTTGTCGACTTGACTAACAGACGGGACACACCAAATAATATAGATAATAATTTTTTGTGACTTTTAGGAAGCGTTGTTGATGTTCATGTGCGATATTTCATGTTACTGTAGGAAAAAGCTTAAGGGCACATCATGCAGAAAACAAGACATACATTTTATTTTTCATCTAGCTTATAAGTGCATAGGTTTTGTATACCTGTGTACATACTGTGCTACCTGTAATCATGAAATTTATTGAGGTTATGCAGCTCAATGAGTACTACACCTTCATCATATAGGTGTGGCAAATGTTTCACGCTTAACTTTGTTAATTGTGATGTATCTCTACTTGTTTGTAACTCGTCGTACATGATTGTGTCTATATTATGTGTAGTTTTCATTCATGACTAAATTGTATTGGTCACCTATAGTCAAGATAGATAGTTCATTTTTGTACACGGGTATACATTTTGTATTGTAAGATATTACTAATGTAGATTGCGTGGGATCTATAAATGGTTGTTGACATACGTGTTTACGACCATTAATAACAATATTAATAATAGGACTTGTTTGCTAGCTGGGGTTATTTCATAATGGTGGGTTTAGATCATGTGAGTTATTAGAACAATTAAGTTATTTACCATTGGATAGATTTGATCACATGACTAGGTATTTTGAAAATATTTGATTGAGTAGTAAGATCTGTCACGTGGGATATATTGTGACATAGTCGTACTAGACACTTGAACGTGTATATAAGGAGAAAATTGAGCAATGAGATTAATTCCTATTTTGGATTCATCGTATTTCGGATTCTTATTTCATACGTTGAAATCAGCCTGCAAATGTGTTTAATGATTTGTTTAGATAATTTGAGAGGAAAGATTTGTTTGGATCATTCAGTGGAAATAGAAAGTGTTCATCGAACTAAAGTATTATATTGTGACTATTGTGAGTTATTCAAAGGAGTTCTGGACAACGCCATTTTGACAAATCAGGACTGTTGGGCGGACCAGTACATTCGAGGATCTGAAATTTATACGGAACATTTGATTCTTTTGGACTTTAACATAACTTGTTTTTGATTATTTTGGATTCAATTTATAATACTGTAACTTCCTCTTAAATTTTCATGTTATAGCTTTGATGAGTAAACTATTTAAGTTTTACAAAACTTGTTGTTTTTGCTTCTTTCTGTTTTATAGTTTATGACCATCGAATCGTATTAATTATGTAGTGTATTTTTCGAACTCTGCAGTTGGACGTGCAGGTAATATGGTCTGTCTTCATACAGGAATGTGGCATCCAGATGGACAGCCTCCCTAGTAACTGCCTTTCTGTATGAACGCTTACATTGTGTGATGGCTTTTCGTGATCGATTAAATTTAGACCAAGCAGTAAAATAGGTACTAAATTTAGGTGGTCATTTTAAAGCCAGCGACAAGCACATGAGCAAACTTTAACCATACGTGACTTAAGGAACGATAAATGATTGAATTGTAAAACCATGTCAACAGATATTCCGACCTGAAAGGCGGGATAATATATTTAGGCTCCTACCAATATTTGACCAAGGCTTCAGTTTACAAACATACACTATTATTGGTTTTGCTTGGGGATTTTTGCAAAGTGGGAGGAACAACGATAGTTACCCCATATTTACCGCAATTCATTTTATTTGGGACAATTCTTTCATAGCGTACAATAAACGACCACATGTGTTTCTTGTAACAAACATTCTATTAATGTTGCTATTTCGCTTCATTCGTGATGTGTATTGCAAATCACAATCTTTTCCTATAATACTCACTTCTGGGTGCCTATAAACGGCTAACTGAGTCGCTGAAATTTAGAGTCCATGTGATCTTAAATCCAACTTGCAAATGGCGTACAAGATTTAAAAATTAAACAACCATAAAATTGAGGGTACAGTATTGTAAAGTGTCGAATTTTGAATTGTTTTGAACCTTAAAGTTGAATGCATTAAGCAATAAAATTTTATCATATTTAAGCCTGAAAAGCCTTTGTGAAGGGTCACTTCGCCCTTTCTTCTTTGCTCCCTCCGTGTCAGTGTTAATGCTTGAAAGGACTAGCATATATGACTCAGTGAGATTTGACCAGGGCTTTGCAACGCTGTCTTAAGAAAGTAATCATTTGAGCTTCCAACGATAACCGCTTGATAGGAACCCATGTCAACTTATCATTTTCAAAGGGAAATTGAGATGCACCGTAGTTCAGAGATTCTACGCCGTCTAAATCTGACGAAAGAATGATTATCTTGGCCAGAGTAAATTTAGGCGTACACTTTAGAAGTAATGTGAATTTAAAGTGATGACCTTGGTCGAAATTCTATAGCCTTAAATTTCCTGAAAGGAATAATGGATCCAAGGAAGCCTAAAAGAATAGTGCTTTCCTCGTTAAACAAGAAAAATGGACCAGATGGCTGTCTTGTAAGAAAAGACAGGGTTTAGTGCTAGGACGCACAATTTCTGAAGGAGAACAGCAGTAAGGTACGCAATTTTAATGTTTCATCTAATCTTGTATTTTTGATCGTTTGTTTTTTGCAAATGTGTTTGATATGACTAGGATCCATATTATTGATCGTTTATTCAATTTCACGAAAATCTGTTGATGTTAGAGTTGTTATGCAATTTATCTCTTTACCTTTACAGTTACTAGTTTTCGGATAGAATTGACGATTGCATGCTATCCAAATTTTCATATGTGTACGAGTACGTAGGGTTATATGAAGAAATAAATTATTTGTATGTTATGATGATACTGATTATCATGAGTTAACGATAACCGCATATTTATATATGATTTTGTAATGTTTAAATAATCTTGTAAGTTAGTGATTGCTGTGAGCTAGAATTGTGTGAATTTTATGCAATAGTAATCGAGCATGTGGTAGCATAGATAAAGAGATAAGATAATGCTAGATATACCGTTCACGTGTTAATTTATGGTCAGTCGCTATGAAGAGGGAGTGATGATCTATCGGATTAAGTCAGAATTTATGCAGTGTGCATAGATAGTATGCTTCTGAGTAACGTAAGTGAGGGAATTTTATGTACGTATAGAAAGTGGTACATATAGAGATTTAGGGGTAATTTTGTCCTTTAAGGAACAACGTTCTGGAGAGAGACGGGACAGTCCGAAGACCTAAGTCGGAAAAAAGAAGTGACGAGTTCAGAAAAAAGGAGTAGGAACTCCAGGAAGGGGAGAATCGTAGAGAATAGGAAGGCTTGAGGAAATTTGAAGACGTTGATACACGGTCAAGGGAGGAAGGATGTACGATCAGTGTGGACACCATTTGTTATTATGATGAAATAAATCCAAATTAGCCACTGCTATTAAATTCTGTTGACATAACTTAGGTTGAATTCGAATAGCCGCTAGGAATTTGCTTTGATTAAATTTGCTTTTTTCTTGTCTAAGGGGGCTCGAATTGCATTATTTCTACCCAGTAGTCTTGCTCAGTTCTCTGGTGATATTCTATCTATTCACTCCCCCCGGGCTATAAAAATCGAGGGTGTCATTTCCTAGATAACGCCAGCCAAATCCAATTAGCCACCCCTCTTACTAAGAGGGCGACGTTACAAGTAGCATAGACACCAAAAGGCGATGTATAACAGTTGATAACAGACATCGCATAAGTCGTATAGACATGGTATATAAAGACCACAGTCTAACAGAGTGATATGATAAAAATATTAAAATTGATAAGTGGAGCGCTTTTCATTATAAATGGTGGTCGTGACTCACGAAAGGGCCTGAATTTTTATGCGAATCTTAATGCATCTCAATGAAGACAGCGCATTTTATTGCCCCTTCATTGTGTCTTCGGTATGCGCCTTGTGTGTCACGGTGCGAATTTTAGCTTTCATCTGATGGTATTATTGAACCATATCCATGCTTTGCCGAAACACGTACTTGGAAATGTGTTCTTTTTTAAGACGCTAGACAAAGTCTGAGACGATTTCAGTTTGGCCTATGCTAGCACGAGAACCTCAAGATTTGTACCTTTCACCTGGAAGCGCCGGGTAATAAACTTGCCTGTTATCTCAGCCAGCCAGCAGGCTATTGCGGCTGCTTCAAGCCCCACATCGATGGACGCGGAAAGAGAGGTAAAGACTAGGTCTACATCGCAGGCTCCCGTGCCAAGTTCGGCTGTAATACTTTAGTCGTCATCATCGTCTAAGCATTTACATCCCGCGATAACTTTTATGGATGGCTGCCCTTGCCTCTTGCTGTTGTTCAGGCAAGTGTTTGAGTTGGCTGATCAGTTGCAGCCGTTAGTTTCTTTTTTTGGTCCTATCAGTAGTCAACTCTGAATAAATATCCCACTTTGGAGAGGTACAATCTAACCCATTCATTTTTTTAAATCGTAGTGATGGATCTAAAAAGATATTGGGCTAGCTTTACGCTATTATATATTCGGGAAATCTGATTTTCTTGAATTTGCAAAGACAGCTTTACACCAAATTACTCTTTGTCTTGTAATTGTTTAGTCGTGAGGTAGACAATGCTTACTTCATTAGCGCTGATAATAAATGCGCATACAAAAATTCTCGTTGTGACCCATGCTGATAAACAGAATTCCATGATTGTGTTCAAAAAATATTTCCCCATTTAGTATTAAATTGTATCTCCTTTAGCTAAAATTCATTAAAAAAGATAGTGTAGTCTTTCTGGTTTCATTATATAGACCGCTATCCCCTTCCATCTCAATGAGAAATGCTGTTAATTGATCTGTAGTGGCTGATCAAGTTAATTATTGATCTGTAGTGGCTATACTATATAATAGCTAGTGCTTGAACTTAAGATAATGTTGTTCTTTATTGTTGTATGTATCTGATGCTCTATCACATGGGCCAACATTTATATAGGTCGCTTTAGTCTGAATTTTGTTTCTGCACAATGATTAATGTTAAAAATGGCTGCTGAAGAATACTAAGAGTTATGTAATTGTTGGTTACATACCAGTTTACAAATGTTGAAATACGACATAATGAGATTGTTATTACAAAAAACAATCAATATAAAAAAACTCGGTTAAAAAACTTCTTTTCGAATTCCACTGACAAGTATTTGACCAAATACGATACAAGGCATTCTGGCATGAAAGACCATCAAATGTATACAAATTACGTCGATTCATCATCAGATATGGCTGTTAGAAAACAATTCAAATGTTCTAAAACACTGTTGGACTGAATTTGGCCAAATATTTAGCAGAAATCATCCTTGAATGATATCTAAGGCCTTTGGTGTTATTAAAGATAACACCGATCCGTCATCAAATAGCGCCGTCTTGACTATATGACTTATCCAAAACTCCATATGGAATTTGACCAAATTTTACAGAAAGCATTCTGACATGAAGACCTTTCGCACGTTAAAACAGATGTCCATCCATCATTAAATATGGCCACCAATACTGAAGTAATAGAAGAATGATAAAATATTTATTTCTACTGGAAAAACTCTGAACCAAATTTAACTATTTTTTTTGCAAAAAAGTATATCATGGTTTTAGAGGTAGGTCGTTCCAGATTGGCAAAATATGGCTGCCATGGTAAAATCAAACCTTAAGTGACCTTTTCCACAAACAGCAAAACAGTATCCTGGCATGCACGCCTTTCAATTTTGTAAAACAAATTGTCAATCTTCTGTCAGCTCTGGCCATCGTCTCTGAAATAGAAAGATTTTTAAAACAAGTATTCTCACAAACTGCTAAACATTATATTGCTTAATTTGACAGAGCACAATAAGGCCTTTCAATTTTGCACAAATTATGCTGTGCTGATCTACTAAAACTGGTAAATATAATTTTACAAAATTGAACAGGAAGCTTCCAGGATAAAAACTTTCAAAGTTTACACATATGATACAGTTCAATATGGTTGTTTAGTGTTCCATCCAGGTCTTTATAGGTCGCTTGGCCAGACATACTTAAAATAAAAGTTTATGTAACTTTTGAGAAAAAGTTATGAAAGATAATCAAAAGTACTCTCTGCATTTATTTTAAATAGACAAGGCATGCACTCTCAAGAAGTTTACAAGCATTTCGATAGTGGCCTATATTATTATAAAAACGTATCCTTTGGCAATGGACGTGGGAACAAATTCATATGAAAGAAGATGACGTAAAAATAGGTAGTTGAAATTAAAACCTTTAAAACAACATTGATTATTTTCTTTTTCTGTTTAATGATTAATTCCTTTTTAATGTTCTTGTTGATTGTAATTAGAAAATAAAACTTGAAGAATACTCAAGACGTGGGCTTATAGCAATTTGGTTGTTCGTTTGTGGGTATGCCTGCGGGCAGGTTTGGTTAAATATTTCTTTGTCACCTATAGCTCAGTAACCCCGCATCAAATTCACTTCGGGGTCAAGAATTATTAAGGGACGTGTTTGTTTTAGAGTTTTTGTTTCTTGTAGTTCCATATAAGCTTACCCTATTCATTTGATATTTTAAATAGTATATCATTACAGACTTTCATTCTCTCAGAATAATTCTGTTAATGGGTTCTGACCATGAGTGTAGCGTTGGGATGGACAAAGGGGACAAATTGTAGTTTTTAGTCAGACTTTTCGCAAGTCTTGTACTTGAAGAGTCTTGAAGTAACCGCTTGCTATTCAGTTTATGTTTGGAATATAATATCAAGAAGCTCGCCTTCTGTCAGTAACACTCCAGCCCGTGGTTGGGGCCATGCCGGCGAACACTCCAGCCCGTGGTTGGGGTCATGCCGGCGAACTATATCTGGATCACATATTAAATAAAGTTTGGTTCCATCGTTTATTTTTCTATAACTCGTACCTCAATTTACTTCATATTTGGAATATAATATTGTCACATACTCCCCTTCTCTCGGTACTACCGCAATGCACTGGGTTATGCCTCTGGCTGAGGGACGTTAGGTCAACAATGACACAGGGGGCACATTTTTGAGTGTTTGATTACAGGTTTCTCTTTCTTTTGTTTTCTTCTTGTGCTTTTGCAGCCCTATTCGCTTCTCTTTTGAATATCGTGCCATCAAATGCTCCCCATCCCTGATCAACAATCGTGAGCCTGGGTTCTGCCTTTGGGTACGGTCACGGGAAAATATTTATGTTGGGGACACATTTTTGTTACAGCTTTTTCTTCAGTTTTATCTCTATCATTCCTTAACCCAGACAGTTTATGTTCAGGATACAGAATCATCCTGCCACTAAGTTCTAACATTTTGACATTTTGACCTTTTATCTTGTTGGGATAGTTTTTTGGGGGTTTATTTTGAAGAAATTATTTACCCAAAGGTTTTGCATTTACTGCTGAAGTACAGTTTATCATCCATCCATCCATAGATAGATAGATAGACAGACAGATAGAGAGATACATACATACATACATACATACATACATACATACATACATACATACATACTGTACCAGGGTAAAGCACAATCGGTCAAGAGGTCGAACACTATTTGATTAATTCTCTTCATCGATTTTTATTTCAATAAAGTCACACCAGTTCATTTCATAAAGTGACATCATTAGATACGTCACACTGTGAAACACCTACTCAATTTGGACTACTTTACTTAAGGGTATCATTAAGTCTATAGTTTATCAACTGTTCTCTTAACAATGTACATTGTAGCTGGATAAAAACAAAGCTTGATAAATTCCCCGACTCACATTAGCATTCATGACATTAAATTTATTCCCTGGGTCGAGGGGTCAATGGGGTCATGTGGTTGCTTTCTTTGATATAATGGCAGTTAGTTAGAAGTGTGGTGGTGGTGGGTTACTACCTTATCTCTTAATGCATTTCTATCGTTTGCTTGTTTTTAAAGAAAATATGATATTAATATAAATTTGGTTTCAAGTAAAGACTTGTAAAAGAAAAGGTGTTTGAAGAGAACGAGTCCAAATACCGATTATATTTATAATTATATTATAATTATATAAAGTTTGGCTTTATACGACAGGCATTTACAAAATAGAAGAAAAAAACATTTAAATTACAGAAATAATCATACTAACCTAGAATTATGGGCCAGCTGTCTTGCATTTGGCACACTGAGGAAATACATGAGTGACGGGTCCGGATGGTCATTTGTTGTCTTTGAAGTGCGTGTCATCTGTACGTCGAAGTAGTGCCATGTTTTCTGCCAGAACTACATTACAATAACCTGGCACAAACCACCAAGCTCGACTATTAACGTGGAGAACAATGACAACTGCTGCTTTGAGTGTGTCATTAATGGCATTGCATTTCCAGTGAATGTTGGTGGCAATATCAAACATTAAGCTCCTCAGCAATATTATCGATGTTATTGTCTTCTGACAGAAACAATTATGTCCTTTACCCGTTGCGCATCAGTGAGCTGCATAGTGCAAAGCGAGAAGAGCCACTTTGTGGGGAAAAAATAACCTCGGCCGACTGATATACAAACATAACAACCACAATGAAAAGAGCATTTCCGCCCCCAGTGTCTGCACGTCTTCAACCATTTCCAACGATTCGAAGCGGTATAAACCCCGCGTGTGTCCTTACCTGACGCATGGGAAGCTAAAGTGAAAGTTCGTGCAGTTAATCCAGATAAAAACAACGCACAAAATATAGTTGAACAAGTCCCCTGCAGCTTTGACGCTGTAGTCCGCTGTTACTGTATTTCTAAGGAACCAGGGTTACATCGTGGCAAGGTTGCAATTGCCACATTTGTCCGTTTGCTTGAGCAAATTAATCAGAAGCTTCTTCATCTGAATGAGGTTCTCATAGATGGAGAGGACCGCAACACCTCTCAGGAAACCGCAGTCGGCTACATCTGTGGCATGGTGCTTACTAATGTAGAAGAATACACAATGTATAAAGGTACGAGAATATTACTATACTACTGGCAGGTATCACAGCGGCCCCGCCCACAAAGAATGTGACCTCAAGTTGTGGATCTTTCATGAGAAAATTAAGGTACCAGTTGTTATTCACAACCAGCGCGTCTAGGCATCGTTTTTTAAAGCTAGCGGGTATAGAAAGCAAGTCATCCAGACAAAGTCTTAAGGGTTGACCAGAAATACATCCTTTTCTTCCCGATATCTGTCGTATGCATATTCAAGGGCATAGCATATTACATGATGACGATAAAAGTCCAGGTAGCCCACGAATGTCGATATAAGCAGTTCACAGACAAACATGCCCTCACCGAACCCTGGGCAGCCGACGATCACGGCACGGTGTGGCTGTAAGTGATCAGAGATCACCGTGTTAGCAATACACCAGCGTTTGTGTCGAGTGACGTTTCGAATGTCGAGTGGTTGATCGACACGAATTGACCGTGTTCTATGTAGATGCACATGTTTATCATACCTGCCGCCTGGTTTATCTTTTCAATTTGCAGTCTTACTCTTTTGATGCGTCTTCCTAATCCATATATCGTGTACTGGTTATGGAAATGGCACCAAAATCAATTGACAACAACCTCCTGTAATTAATACACTGCCTCGCCTTTGTTTGAAGGCCTCTTCATATTGCTGGTATATCGACTGCCAGTGGGCATGGATCTGGTTTGGAATCAGATTATCACCTACACCTTATTAATGACGTGGTTGTAGAAATTCTCTGTATCACGCCGCATCATTAAAAAACCACCTACACTGTATTTGGTGTCGCAGTTAAAGCGAAGTGATTGTGGCAATACCATCGATCCTACACGTACCATGGTTTTGACAATGAATGTTATATTGGCTGATCATACAGCTGAGGCGGTGGCAGTAAAATAGGCGATCTTCACCAGTGCAAAAGTAAATTTGGTTCAGCCCAGAATTGTACCACGTTTCGGCTGAGTTTGGCAGCAACAAATTTGTTGCAAATTCGACATGAATCAGCACGAAATAGCCGTCACCATTCTCAATGGGGTATTTACGACACAGACGCTATCGTAAAGACATGCAAGCTTCAATTCCTCTATGACTGAGGACTGGGGACTTCGACGCAGCGACCTGGTGGGTCAGCATCATGCTCACTGATCCAATTTATCAGCTCAGTCACAACTAGCGCACATTCATCTTTAGATTCAAATGACAGAGCTAACACACCCTATCAGATGCCCCAGCGTTGATGAACGTTCCGCGATTTTAAGTACACCTAGAACATATGATCACAACTGGAAAACGTTCTGATTAGGAAATGCAAGCCCCCCTGCGACAAGTTATTCTTGTGAGTGGTGAATCCTGTGGGGATTAGTGTAATGTCTCCAAAGCTTGGCACATAGGAGCCTTCGATATTCATCTTTGACGAAAGGCATTCACCGGCAAATATACTGGAGTGCACTATCTTTCATGATATTAAAATAGTGCTTGACATTCTGAACGTATTTGGTCTAGGCATTTTGCAGAAAACGATCTGCAAGCACTTTTGGGCCATCATACCTATTTAATGCCGACCCAGAAGATCCCACAGATGCTGAAACTCTCTGCTACGAGGTGAGCCAGGCAGCGCAATAGCAGGTAGTGTAGCAGGTAAATCATGTTGGTCGGAGGGGTTAAATCAATAGATACTTGTGGTGTATGTCGTTGGGATTCAATGCAAGACTTTCGGTCTATTGGTGGTTTTACCCTAAGCAACAACGACGATACTATCACCGTCCAGGCACCTGATCTTGAATCGTAGGCAGCACTTTCTATCCATATAAACATTATCGGCTACTGTGACCATCGCCGGCTTACTTAGAACCGATTTTGTACTAGTTAAGCAAAACCATGGCTATGCGTTATCTCCGCTCCCGAAACTGACTACGCTGGCCTTCAATCCCGAAGTCCACTACTGAGATAAGAGCCGCACTTCAGTACTACTGTTGGTATGATTTTAATCTACGAATAATTCTTGTGAGCATATTTATCATATATTCTACATATAGGATCACAGATTGGGTAGGGTAGACTTGGCGCACTAAAAAAAACAACCCAGTATATATGCTTAGATTACGCAACAAATTGGTCTTCGTCACTAAGCTGTTTACTAAGTTGTAAAAGGCATTTCTAACGTCTTCGTGATTAAGACTCAGTCTTGTACTGTATGACTGTCTTGTGGTGATCACAGAACATCCAATACGATTTACAAAAACAATTCTTTCCAAATCAAGAAGGAAAGTACCGAAATTATTAAATATCTTATCTAGAATTACGCAACATACATATTCCTACTCAATCACTGTGGGAAAGGAATATGCAGTTTGGTCTCGATGATCCAATGCAATTTATGGCCATTAAAAAGTTTATTGTCGAATAAACGGAGGTAATCTGAGTGACTCTGAATAAATTATTATTGAGATATAAAAAAAAACAGTAGTGAATATCAAGAAAATATTTATACACTTCACCAAAATTCCGCATGCAGATGGTATTGAAGCGTGTAAATATTTTCTTGATAACTATCCTAATAATAGCACACTATCTACTGAAGATATTTGTAAAAAGAAAAAACTTATCTTGGAAAATAATTATTTTAAATTTAATGACACGAACTATATCCAAAAAATTGGTTCGGCAATGGGTAGTCCTATGGCTCCCTTATACGCTTCCCTTTTCATTGATAAATTAGAAAACTATTTGTTCAAAACGAAATGTTAAATCCATCTGTTTGGTTCAGATTTTTAGATGTCATATTTATGATCTGGAACCATTCAACTGAAGAACTGAAATAATTCATTGATCGCCTAAATCATTTTCACCCGACGATTAAATTTACTTATACTGCATCAAGTACGCGCGTTTCATTTTTAGATGTAAATGTAATAAAAAATATTGATAACGTTATCTCATCACATATTCATATCAAGGAAACAAATATCCACCAATATGTGGAATATTCTTCATGTCATCCCATGGCATGTAAAAACGGTATACCATATAGCCAGGCCAAAAGATACCGACGCATTATTTCAGATGATTGTCAATTACAAAATTCGTTGAATAAATTACAAACATATTTCCACGATAGAAATTATCCTATACATATTATTGATTATGTACTGAACAAAGCCCGTAATCTTACTCAACATGAGGCTTTAAACACAGCAGAATGTACAGTAGAGAGAGATGTAATTCATTTCACAATACAATATAATCCTTCATTATCTAATATAGGCCGTATAATTAATAAATACTGGAGTCTCCTAAATTTATGGAAAAAACAGCGTAAAATCATTTTACAAAAATAAACAAATTCTCGCTTATAGAAGACCCAAGAATTTGCAAGATTTTCTAATTAGAAGTAAACAGTCAGAAAATAAAAAAGACTATTCGTCATTTAAATGTAACAGACACAGGTGCTCTCGATGCCCAAACATAAGAGATAGTACTTCTTTCAGTAGTGTTAATACAAAAGAGGTATTTTCTCTACGTTATAACACTAACTGCATATCAACTGATGTGATTTTTTTGATAATCTGTACAAAATATAGCATGCAATATGTGGGACAAGCACTTCAACAAGTTTCTAAGAGAATGAATAGTCATCGCTTTCATAGAAAAATTCTACAGATCCTCAGTGTTCCTCTAATATTTCAACACACTTTAACACCAGTAATCATTCTCAATTCGATTTTTCTTTCATGACAATAGATAGTGTGCATATTGACATGAATAGACTCGTAAAAGAAACTTACTGGATTCATAAGTTAGATACTTTGTATCCTAATGGCGTTAATACCAATGCACTATATAAAATTGTATAAATTGTTTTTAAATTGATATATTGTATAACCTTTATAACAATATAATTATATGTATGACTGTCTCTATTTTATTTTATTATGTTACTGAATAAATGATTGCAATTATTGATCACATATAAAATGATAGTTAAATGAATGGAAGTATGATACACGAGATTAGCAGCGTTCTAATAAAAAAATGCCTATTAAAAAATAATACATAACAGAATCATTGTTATTACTTAGTCATTTAGTTCCCTTCTAATTTTTAATATCATGATCGTCTTTTTAATCAAAACTTAACATAAATACAAGACTAGTCTAATTTTGACGATTGTGAGTTCTGAGAAAAAGTGGTTGCTATGGAAACCTTTCATTTGTCTCCATAGTCTACGTAAGTTAAATAAATTTGAGTGTACCTCACGGCAACTTTGACCATACACAGTTACACGTTTTTTTACTCATTTCAGAAAGGAATGGAAGACTTGCGGAACAAGTTAGAAAGACTTGAAAGACAACATGCAGATAAATGCGAAGAACTGAGTAACCGCATGAAGGACATCGATCAACTCAAAAATGATAAAAGTAATAATCACCGGGATGGTACCGTTAAACTGTATACACACACACACACACACACACATATATATATATATATATATATATATATATATATATATATATATATATATATATATATATATATATATATATATATATATATATATATATATATATATATATATATATATATATATATATATATATATATATATATATATATATTATGGTTGACTGTTGCAATTATGAAAGTATTGTAAGATGGTTTACAGTTCGTATATACAAAATTTACATAAAACCAGGGAATCATAAAATGATTATGGTTGTCATATTCCACATAACTATGTCTAACACCCGGCTGAAAATGAGCAAGAGTAAATAAGACTAAATGACACTTATAATTTTATCCCAAGTCATCTCTGCCTAGATAGGAGCTTAGTTGTTTAAGCCACATGAAGCAGTTTTTCATACTGAGTGAGATACATTGAAAATGAGACTAAATATGAAACGGCTGATCTTAATGAAACAATAAAGTAGTTACATAAACCACATAGGTCCAATGGCTAAATAGACTGAATAAGCTGTCCTTATGTTTGTATTAAAACTCATAAATCTGTTTTCTTTAAAGTTTTCTATAACATACATTCTATTTTATTTCCAGTTGAAGCACCGAAACAAGAACATATTGAAAATTAATGAAAATGATTGGCAATGTGTTGCTTATTTATTGACTTCATTATTGCTATCATTGAGTTCTTCATATCAGTCACAGTCAGTAGAATTAAAATTATTCAAGCCGAGCGCAATGGTTGGCAAATTCATATGGTAGGAACGATTCTCAATTTGATAGACTAGTGAATTGTATGAACCTTGTCTCTTTTCTTCCACTGTTCTCTTAAATTAAATCTGAGAAAGAATTTTTTTGTTGTTTCAATTTGTTAAGTTTACGTTTGGAGAACTTAGCTTTCAATCGACATTATATAGTCAGTATTGTGATGACTTGCCGTTAGGGACAATATACATCATTACCTAACTGCCTTCATATCTACCTGCACATCTTCCTACTTACCTACCTACCTACCTACCTATCCACCACCCATTTTACATGCTATTCAACAACCAGCTTTATAATTTATTCATCACCCAGTTTTACATGCTATCAAAAGCAGAGTTTTATGCAGTATCAATCACCCTGTTTTATATACTTTCCAAAGCCCAGCTTTATATTGCATTCCAATAAATCAGTCATTTTCTATCCAATACCCATTTTATATACTACCAAACACCTGGCGTTATATG
The DNA here is from genome assembly GCA_028554795.2 of Sinohyriopsis cumingii. Taxonomy (NCBI): domain Eukaryota; kingdom Metazoa; phylum Mollusca; class Bivalvia; order Unionida; family Unionidae; genus Sinohyriopsis; species Sinohyriopsis cumingii. The sequence continues at coordinate 119,725,792 of CM068826.1, read as the reverse complement.
CTGGTCAGTGACAGTGAGGTTCTGGATTATTACGAAATGTGTGTTGTATTATATAATAATAGTGTATTGGATGACATATACTATTGGGGTTGGGTAGAGTATGATCTTGGTGTTGGAAAGTAAATTAAACTGGATGTTGAAAAGTATATACTATGATTGTTGATGTTGGCTTGTATGTGAACCTGGGTGTCAGATAGCATATGAAAATGAGTGTTTCTTTGTAAAATAAAAATGGGTGTTGGATAGGATATAAATGTGTTATACTCTCTCTCTCTCTCTTAATATGACTTTTTATAAAACTTGAATGAAAAAGTGATGCAACCTTACAAGAAAAGTAATTGGTCTTCTTACATCTCATATGATGAATAAAACTGTATGTTTGTCTTCGATTTTCGATTTTACTAATTCACTGGCAGAAGGTTTTGTTACAAAGGAGGACATGTATATATATATATATATATATATATATATATATATATATATATATATATATATATATATATATATATATATATATATATATATATATATATATATATATGGACAAATGCAACACGTAAATATTAGCATGACTTTGTACTTGAAAATTATATATATATATATATATATATATATATATATATATATATATATATATATATATAATTTTTAAGTACAATGGCATGCTAATATTTACATGTTGCATTTGTCCATTACGCTTTCCTTTACATTATATTTAGACCCATTTAAAATGAAGAGATGACACTTGTTATAACTATATATTGCACTAAATGGTGTGTCACGTATCACGCTTGAAGTCTGACCTTCAAGGTAAAGGTCACGAGGCAAAATATTATGTTTCAGTCGCATTTATCCTTCTGCTTCCCAAGTTAATAGTCTTACATCAATAGATGTCGTTTGGTACACTTATGCGAAGTCATGAAAAGATATTTCGCATTGTATGTTTGTAGTCATGGCTGAGGTCACAGGTCAATATTCTGATGGTATTATTCTGACTTATAACACCTGTTTGTGGTCTAAGGTTGACATTGCCCGGGGTGGGAGTGGGAGACAAGCGCCCCAATCCTCCAAAATGCCCCATACGGCCTGCTTCTCTTACTGCCTCTGTCAGCTAAAATCCAGCTCCTGGCCTTCGCGAGTGGCTTAGATTTGAAGCCCGGCAGACCATGTTTTCTACTAACAGGAGAAGGGGTGAAGGCGGCCCACTGGCGCCTTAAAACCAGTTGCTTCGGGTAGATGGGACTCGTAAACCTTGGATGGTAGCTCATCTAGGAGAAGGAAAACTCCGATTCCAAACCTCTGCTGCCTTGTGGCTATACCCACTCATGGGAAAGGCTAAGGGAGTAAACCCCGACAGAAAATCCGGAGATGGAGTCCCTAAGGCGGTATGACATTGACTTCAACGTCATTCCGGCAACTCCTGCGACGCCGTTGGTGCCAAGCTGTATCGGCATTCGTCGTTCCCTTGGGCACACCAGCTGCGTGGAGAGGGGGGATCTGCTGCATGGGCAACAGCTGATTCTCCATACCACCCTGCCCAGGCTTCATAGCTCCACTGGAGAGGACACTCCAGCGTCGTCGTACGGAGTCGGCACAACACGAGAAGTAGCAGTTTACCGGTTCTAAGTCAAAGCTCGATTGGCGTAGAGCTTGGCGCCAGGGGTTACTTCTGACGGTGGGAGAGATCATCAGGTCTCACTGGACAGCTACCGCCCGCCTCAAGCTGGGCAGCCCCCAGTCAGTAAGGTGCTGCCCGCCATGGCCTGCCTGCTTCACTGGGTGCGTGGAGCTTAGAGAACCATCTCGACAAGTGGGCCACAAAACTCTGCACCAGGAAAGACTAAAAGAAGAAATAAAAAGACTCCAACTCTTCGTTTTCCAACCTGGAACATCAGGACCATGTGTCCTGGATTGACCATTGACCTACAGCAGATCGACGATGTACGGAAGACTGCCGTCATTGACAGAGAACTCTCCCGACTGAACATCGACATTGCCTGCCTCCAGGAGACCCGACTGGCTGACAGAGGCACCATCAGGGAAGCCAATTACACATTCTTTTGGCAGGGGAAGCCCTTGGATGAACCTAGGCAGCATGGTGTAGGCTTTGCCGTCAAGAACACGCTAATCGCCTTCATTGAACCTCCATCATCAGGTACTGAGAGAATCCTTGCCCTCCGGCTGTCAACATCCTTAGGCCCGGTCAACATCTTCAGTGTGTACGCCCCAACCCTCTACTCCACCTACGAGAAGAAAGACAAGTTTTATGAGGCTCTGGATCAGGCAATATCCAGTATCCCCAACAATGAAAGCCTTTACTTACTAGGAGACTTCAATGCTAGAGTGGGAGCTGACCATGAGGCCTGGTCCACCTGTCTCGGCTTTTACGGAAGGGGCAAGATCAACGAGAATGGTCAGCGACTGCTGGAGATGTGCTGCTCCCACAGCCTATGTGTGACAAACACTTTCTTCAAATGCAAGGAGATCCACCAGGTGTCGTGGAGACACCCACGTTCACGCCACTGGCACCAGTTAGACCTCGTCATCACCAGGCGTGCAGAACTGGCCAATGTCCTCCTTACCCGCAGCTACCACAGTGCCGATTGTGACACGGACCATTCCCTCGTGGCCAGCAAGGTGCGAATATTACCCAAGAAGCTGCACCACGCCAAGAAGAAGGGTCACCCAAGTATCAACACCTACTGTGCAAGCAACCCAGAGAAAACACAGCAGTTCATCAGCAAACTGAAGGAAGCCCTCACCAAAGTGACACCTGATGACACCATTGATTCCAAGTGGTCCCATATCCGTGACTCTGTGTACAATTCAGCCATCACAGCTTACGGGAAGAGGGAGCGAAAGAATGTCGACTGGTATGAGGCAAACTGGGAGGAGATGGAGCCCGTGACTGAGGCAAAGAGGAAAGCCCTCCTGGCATACAAGGCTGCACCTAGCCCCAGAACACTACAAGCCCTCAGGATTGCAAGGAATAACGCCCAGAAGACCGCCCGCCGCTGTGCCAACACCTACTGGCTGAACCTTTGCAACAGTATACAGACAGCTGCTGACACCGGGGATACAAGAGGAATGTATGAGGGTATCAAAAAAGCGACAGGCCCCCCCAGCTACAAGACCGCCCCCCTCAAGTCCAAGACGGGCGAAGTCATCACAGACCAGGGGAAACAACTGCAGCGATGGGTTGAGCACTATCTCGAGCTATATGCAACCCAAAACAATGTCACTGGAACTGCCCTGGACGCCATTCCAGACCTGCCTGTCATGGAGGAGCTAGACACACAGCCCACCCTGGAAGAGCTCGGAAAAGCCATCGATTGCCTTGCCTGTGGGAAGGCTCCTGGAAGTGACGTCATTCCGCCTGAAGTCCTCAAGAGCGGAAAACCAGCACTGCTCCAGCCCCTACACACACTCCTCTGCCTTTGCTGGGAACAGGGATACATCCCACAGGACATGCGTGATGCCAACATCGTCACTTTGTACAAAAACAAAGGAGACCGTAGCGACTGCAACAACTATCGGGGCATCTCCCTCCTCAGCATCGTCGGAAAGGCCTTCGCCCGTGTTGCCTTGGCACGCTTGCAGATCCTAGCCTCCCGCGTCTACCCAGAATCACAGTGTGGATTTCGAGCCGGCAGGTCAACTGTAGACATGATCTTCTCACTACGTCAGCTGCAGGAGAAGTGTCGCGAGCAGCGGATGCCCCTCTACATTGCCTTCATAGACCTGACGAAGGCGTTTGACATGGTTAGTCGGAGTGGACTCTTCAGACTCCTGCAGAAGATCGGCTGCCCCCCACGTCTGCTTGCTGTCATTATGTCATTCCACGAGAACATGCACAGCACAGTGTGCTTCAATGGCGCAACATCTGAAGCATTCCCAGTCGTTAGCGGAGTCAAACAAGGCTGTGTCCTTGCACCGACGCTCTTTGCCATCTTCTTCTCCATGCTTCTCCAGTACGCATTCAAGGACTGCAGCGAGGGAGTGTACATCCATACCAGGGCTGACGGCAAGCTGTTCAACATCTCCCGTCTCCGTGCTAAGACTAAAGTCACAGAGGTACTCATCCGTGAATTGCTCTTTGCCGACGATGCAGCCTTGACATCACACACGGAAGATGGACTTCAGCAGCTGGTATGCTGCCTCTCCCATGCATGTAAGGAATTTGGACTGACCATCAGTTTGAAGAAAACAAATGTCATGGCACAGGACACAGACTCCCCTCCCTCTGTCTCCATCGATGGGTACAATTTGGAAGTTGTCGAGAACTTCACATACCTCGGGTCTAACATCTCCAGCTCACTCTCCATTGATTCTGAGGTGGGCGGCAGGATTGCCAAGGCAACAGCAGTGATGGCCAGACTTAACCAGAGGGTCTGGAACAACCCCAACCTCACAGAGAAGACCAAACTGCGTGTCTACCAAGCGTGCGTGCTCAGCTCACTTCTCTACAGCAGCGAAACATGGACCACCTATGCAAGACACGAGAGGAAACTCAACAGCTTCCACCTGAGATGTCTGCGGCGCATTCTGCACATCCAGTGGCAGGACAAAGTACCCAACACAGAGGTTCTAGAACGCGCCAACATGAACAGCATGTTCTCCATACTCAGCGAGAGGCGCCTTCGCTGGCTCGGCCATGTCAAGAGAATGGACCCAGGTCGCATTCCCAAGGACCTGTTATATGGGGAGTTAGCAGAAGGTGCACGACCAACTGGACGACCACATCTGCGCTACAAAGATGTTTGCAAGAAGGATATGAAGACAGCAAACATCAATGTCAACGACTGGGAGAGCTGTGCAAACAACCGTTCCAGCTGGCGTCTAGCTGTCAGGCAGGGAGTTCAAAACGCAGAGGAAAAGAGAAGAATAAAGCAAGCTGAAAAAAGAGCTGAAAAAAAGGATAAGCAAAAGCGTACTTTGGAGCTATGCCATCATCTCTCGTAGACGGACGGATGCCAAGAAATAACACCTGTTTGAGACACAGGATTGAACTTGGCACAATTGCTTTCAGTTTGATGCATCTCAAGTGTCCCAGTCAATGTGTTATCTTGAAGGGTAAGGTCACCGATACATTTTTCTTTGCATATTTCCTCTAATACCGTTTGAAAAAGGGCAATACACTTTGGTTAATTTCCAGGTCTGACCAGTAACTTTACAGCTCAACCTTAAAGGTCAGAATCCGATTTCGTTTTTATGAATATTTATGTGCTCACCATAGTCGGCAGAAGACAAATTTTCTTTGGATTTTATTGTTTTAAACATGCACTCTGATCAAATAATGTACCTCCAAAAACATGAAACGAGTTCGACACGGATAGATTGCTGATTTTTGGGCAAATAAAGCGACTAACCTGTTCTTAAAATATAAGTTGAGGATATCTTAAGTCGAGATTGAGTTTATTTAAAGCACGTTTGTGATATGTACACGAACATAAATTATATTATATATGCATCAATGGTAGCTCGCTGATGCTGCTGATCTTCCTATCACACAATCAGCTTCATTTTTGACGCGCATCTGATACGAAATCACACCAACCAGCTGTCATACATGATGTCACTAGGTAACGAGAATTGGCTTGCAAAAGTCAAATAATGTAACCACTCCAATAGGATGTCTTTGTCTTGATACAAACCCCAACATATATTCTATTAATATTGCCATTTCAGTGGTTCTGTATGAAGACAAAATTCAACTTATGTCAGAATGTCAAAAGTACCGAGAAATATTGACAAAGGTGCAAGTAGAGAAAGATGACTTGGCCAAGCAGCTTCAAGACACAAATGAGATGTTAGCTGATACAGAAGGTATATTCAAGAAGCATTTGTGTGTCAGTGTTGGACAAATATTTTGGTAGTCAACTTTCTCCATGCAAGTTAGCTTCACCTAAAATCACATTGCTTGCAAACATTTTACGGTCGTCCCATCGGAAAAGTAAAACACATCTTAATTATTACTGTTACACATGTACATAATGATTGTATCTCCTTATATCTTTAAAAAATATTATCAATATCAAATAATATTTTCTTTGATATCCTTCTTTTCCTCCTACTTTTCCTCACCAGTGCCCTATATTTATTACTTGTTTAGTTGTAGTAATATTAGTAGCATTGTTAATTAATTATTCAGTAATAATAATAATAATAATAATAATAAATGTATTATTATTATTATTATTATTATCATTATTATTATTATTATTATTAATGAGTTTGTTCTAAAATATCCCTAGATAACAATATTTTCAATTGAATATTGTCCTGAATATGCTGTGATATTGTTAATACAACTATTGCTTTTCATTTAAATATACGTTCATGACTGGCAGTGTCAAGACAATATTTAAGCATACGGTCATGGTGTCCAGTACTGGATAGTTAGTCCAGCTATTGTGTTATCCTTGTGCACTTTATTGCATATTGCAGATACATTTTTTTCTCTAACAAATAAACGAACCGCTAAATATATAATTGCTATGTTGAACACTTGGCGTCTGCTGATGACGTGCGTGAGATGACATTTTGCAGTAGTTCACCATACGACAGTAGGCGCCAATATCAAAATCCAGCCCCTCTCCATCTTTTTTCCAATTGTTGGTCGTATTGTTGATTAAATTGTTAGATTGTTTCTTATATCGATTCTATTTCCATGAAACAATATCAACATTTGTTGGATACACAAAAATAGCTCCAGTTATCGTCTCTAGGAGATACATCCTACTGGCAAGTCAAGCCCGGCCGACATTCTGAAAGATTGAAACAATTCATAATATTGAAACAAATAAAATGTACAGTACCCTGTTTATTTGGTTCTTGCTTCGGTCATGGTGGAACAAGAACACCTGTTAAAACTGAAGAAAAACAAAACAACTCCACAAATTAGACAGACATACATTTTTGTGACAAAAAAGGCAATATTCCCAACAGTGTTGTAGACATCTGCTGCAGCTTCAGTTTTTTAGCATCTCATGTATGAATTTATACGGGACTGTCAGATTTGGTTACCGTGACGTTAATTATGACCAGAGATACAATATGTGTGCGCTACACATACAAATCGGTTATAATTTGAGGAAATCCTATTCTATGGTAGCAGAACTGGATGCCCTAATGATGTTTACCTGCTCGTTATGCTACAGAGTCTTGAATTAGAGGAGAATTTATTGAAAAATACAAGTAATGTAATGCCAGTTGTTTGTATAATAATAATACTTGACAGCGCGTAAATTTTATTGTTATCTTTGATCGGTTCAGTTAAAAAGTGTTTGATGCACACAAACTCGGTCTGATTGCCATGAGACAATCTAAGTACTTACAGACAAAATGTTGACAGCAGGTACTGGCCATGAGACAATCTAAGTACTTACAGACAATGTTGACAGCAGGTACTGAACTGAGCTGCTAATTTGGGTAGAAGAAAGCCAGAGACCCTAGGGAAATGAATAACCTTGAATGTGTTACTATTTACCCTTGTATACCAAGGATCTAGGAATCAGACTGCTGACCGTATATGGGGGCACCAAACAAATTCGTTAATGCAGTGCTTCGATGGGAGATTGTATAAACACTATGTCAATCTGGTGACACGTCAGGGGGTTTCATGAATCAAAAATGCCGCTGACAATTGCCATTGAAGGACAACATTTTACTGTTTACTTCGAGCAATTGCAGATACAAATCATGTTCTGCCATACCAGGAGGAGAAAAGGGGGAAGGGGAGAGCAGTGAGACATACCATAAAATATTGCCCTAACTTTTTGTCTTGTCTGTTAACGGCAAACATGTGATAATCGATTTAGAGTATGATCATGCAAACAACTTATTAATTTGTACACAGCTTATTAATTTGTAAACAACTTCTTCATTCGTACAACTTATTAATTCATAAATATATTATTTCCTTAGGAAGAACAGCAAGCTGCTCGAAGGCGGCAGCAAGTGCGTGTCCACTGCCACCAAAGATAATATCAACAAAATCAAAGGTAAATGATGCTCCTAAAGGTTTAAACTTCGGTAAATTCTTGTCAGCTTTTTGGTATTTTTTTTTTAGCTGAAAAAGGGAATCGATAGTTATGGAAGACACTTAGAGTTACTGTATAACTATTTGTGTAAAACAATTTCTTGTCTGAATCACTGCTGTCTTCCTGGGGCCATACACATTTACCATTTTAACTCAATGACTGAAACGTTAGTTCCATTTTTGATGAGCACTCGGTTGTAATTAGCTGACAGGAAAATAAAGGAAAATAGTCGATTTATTGGTTTGTAGAGATAGCTGTAATCATCTGGATACTCAAGGTTGTCTGCGGTTGTCTTGTTTCCTTAAATTGCTCGTGTCCAAGAGTTTTGATAAAAGATAGCATGAAATTATAGATGTCACTTTTTGTGGCAGTAGCAGCAACATCCATGATGCCAATATCGTATGTTGAATTACTGTGTTCAGATTTGCGTAACCAAGTTCCATTATTATTAAATGGGCTATTTCACACATGATGCCAAAGATTACTTCAGCTAAAAATTTAAAAGTAATTAAATAAATCTCAGTTTTGCTGGTGGACAATGAAAATCAAACGCGATCTGCGTCTTCTTAATGTGGCCTTCCTTTCTTTATTTGACTTCTGTCCATGAAACCCTTCAAAGGTTATTGAACGGAAACTGAAGTGCACGGTGTTAGGGTCAAACATAAATAATAAATCTCTAGTATGTACTCACCAGCAAGGCACGAGCCCCACCCACCCACCACTCACCACTTACTGACCCTGGGCAGCCTATAGGACAATCGTAAAAATGATCTGGAACATCTGAAAGGTGCATACCACCACCACAAAAAAACACAAACAGGCTGCACATGATCAGGAGTATATTGAGGAGTTACCTCCCCTTTTCCAGTTAAACTAGTATACTACACCTTTGAGAAAAATCAAACAATAGAGATATTTGGTTTGAAAGCTAAGCATTTATCTACCCCTCCTCGCCATGTATTTTGCCTGATGCAAAGTATGCCCCTGTGCTCTTTTCAACATAAGGTCATCAACATATCTTCTTCCATCTGTATGGATGGGGTTGGGTGGGTGAGAAAATGTTACATAAAACGAGAATGTTGGTCATCGTAAGCAGAACAAAGCTAAATGAATCTAAATTTGAACCTTGTAGGAAGGAAAGCAACACAGTACCTTCACATGAAATTACAATGACAAAACATGGATTTAGCCTAATAATGGGCATATGGGGATGAAGGTTTGTTGATTTCATCTTGATTCGATCTAAAACATAATTATTTGATTGCCCGTCTTATTTGCATATTTCTCAGACCTTTATTCATAATATGCATCAATACCTGCTAATGTATTTATAATCGCAATGGCGTTTGCACAGTAAGATTGTCTACATAAGAAAATTGTTATTACTGACCATTTTTTTGGCAAAACAACTTTTTATTTTCCCCATAAATTGCATGCTATTGGCGGGGACATTTGTGTCATATGAACACATTTCTAGCTTCTCCATAATGTTAAGTGAATCAATTTTGAAAAAATAAATAAATTAGTAAATAGTGTTAAAATTTTTTGCTTTCTTTGGAAAAATGTTTATACAATGCGTTTATGTATGCACTTTTCTCATCAAGATTCACTTTTTTAAATCATATGTATTTATTCTTATATGGGGTACAAATAATGACAGCGATTTCCTTTTTGGGGCTGATTTAAAAGATCTAAATCGAATTGGTGCAAGAATTAGTAATCAAATATTTAAATTATCGTCAATTGATATAAAATTTGTAATTGAATACCTAGAACATGAATCTGTTATATATTTATATTTTTGTTCCTCTATTCCCCAAAATTCAGAAGTCTTACAGGATAGCACATGTCTGTCATTCACTTCTTATGTCTGTCCATTTGTCTGTTGCATTTTAGGGTTGCGTGTATGTCATGCACTCGTTCAGTTTTAAATAATGTTGCTTAACTGTTGTAGAAATATCGGAGAACGTATGCGTTTTACTTTATGAGGCTATGAACTTTAAATGAGTTTGATTTGAGGCATTCCACAACATTATTATTATGAATTATGTCCCCTAACTGTCAATCCTCTTGTTTTGGTATCCACAGATTTACTTTCGCAAGGGTTGTTCGATTTTAGACTAATCCAACAGGCGACTTTGTATTTCAAAGAATTTCATTTCAAGCATTTTATGACATCATATACTGACGTTTAACATCATATCGTTTGATTTCAGATCTTCCTGATTTTGATTTATAGGTACCAGTGTAGGTCTGAGGTTTGTGCTTTGTGTCCCTGGGAAACCATTTTCTTCTTTGAAAATCGATTGCCAATAATAACGTTCCAAATGAACCAATTACATTTATGCATATGTCTGTTCATACATGGGTATATGGTTGCGTCAGTTTTTTCTTATTCTTTTTGTATTTATTACACGCACAGAAAATTGTTCTAATACTGATACATTTCTAGTTTAGTTAGGTTCAAATAAGACTAAAATGCTGCGAGATTCCGATTTTTAAAAGAAAAATCTGCATGTTGTGTTCGTGCAACCATTACCTACTACCAAGGAAGCTCTTTGGGCATGCTTGATTTGAAACTACAGAATGTAAATAACTGAAATTTGGCAGCCATTATGTTACACTTATGTAGATGACATTAAATTATTGTTTCCAAATTCTTTTGTCGAGGCCACGTTAATTGGAAATTGACATTTTGTTTGCCGCTCATCACAACAGTTTGTTAAGTTTTTTTCTTGAAAGTTTTATTATTTGCTTACATTCCCAAACTCCTTCATAATTGTTTTAGATACGTGGCATGAGTAATTATGAAACTAAAATAGTTCCTTCTGCGATATTCTCGATTACCCATTGACCACGGTATTAGTATTGAGATTACTATCGAACAAAAGCGTGTTCATTTTTCACATTTCCTTAACCCTTCGATGGATTCAGTTCATAATGTAGCTTAACGTTGGGTCACAATGTCAGTCAAAATCATTTTGCATTAAAATTCGTTAGGGTACTTTTTTTATTGTGTTACATTTCCTAAATTGCTTCATAGATTTTGTTCATAAATCGAATAAATCATTATAAAGCTAGGACAATAATTGATGTGACAGTCTCACTTACCCCCTCTTTGACCTTCAGATCAATGCGACAGGCATAAACACATTTTGTTAATATTTGGATTTGCATTTATTATTTGCTTATGTTTCCTAAATCCATTGCTGGACATTATTTATACTTGGGGTGAATTATTAAGAAACTGTGATAATTCATTCCGTGACATTCTCACATGCCAGTTTGACCTATGTGTCAGATTCTCAGTCATAGAAAATTTGTGTTAAGTTGTATTTTTGTGCTCAGAATTTTCTCATTTGTTTATTTACCAAAATTCCTCGATGGGTTTTGTGCATTCTAAAGATGACTCATTATGTGACCATGACTATGTAGCGTGCGACATAAACTCTCGCCTCTTTGATCGTAGAGTCACTGACTAGATTTCACAGGCATGAACACGTTTTGCTTGAAGTTATTAATTTGCTTATATTTCCTAATGGATTTTGTTAATACTTTGAACAAATCATCATGAAACTATGTTAATTCATTCACGCTCCCTCTCCCCTTTGATCTTTTTTGTCAAGGTGACAGTCACATAATATTTTTGTTGCAGTTTGTGTTAAAGACTTTAAATTTGGGTGTGGTTTCTAAACCCGTTGTTGAGAAGACTCTTAGACAATGTATTCTGCAACATGTTCGCTCAACTTATTTGACCTTGGAGTCAAGGTCAAATGAATATAATAGTGCGTTAGTAATTTGATTCTGAATGTTTTCATTGCTTATATTTCCTAAACCCATCAATAAACGTTATTCATACATGGGTCGATTCATTAAAGTGCTGAGACAATTCATTTTGTTGACACTTTTGCTCGTGTAAGGACCCTTTGATCAAGGACACTGTGATAGAAAATTTGCATCAAAGATTTAGGTGTTGCTTCTACATTGATATTTGATACATACAATAATAGAATTTGATAATACTAAGAATGAATTAATGTGAAGACAGCGCAGTCTGCCACAAGCGTGTCCAAGCTTTTGACCTTGTGGTAATGGTCACGCAGATTCCAGCAATGATCAGATGGTTGACTCAACTATGATAGTCCTGGCCTTTGTTGTGATGAAATTTTTTTAAAAATGTGTTACCTTGGACGTTTTGTTTGAAGAGTTTCGTTTCATGTCTTACAGCCAAAGTTTCATCTGCAAGGTCAAGGTCACTGATGTATGTCGTTTCCCCTTTTCAACACTTTTCCTCCAAAGGTCTTGAAATTTGGCAACGAAACTTTACAATATCATGACTTCCTATCAGCTTTAAGGACTCGTGTCATTAATTCAGTGTCAACCTATGCAAACACCATGGCTTTAAAAATTTAATAACTTTAAATTTCTTTGTGCTCATGATCAAACCTATATTTATCAGTATAGACGAAACCTGGATGTCAGCTTGTGTGTAGAGAAAAGGATATGATCCGCGGCATTTTCTGGACCTACATGTGCTTGAAACGTGTGCTTTGAATTCTGCACCAACGAGTCAGGTGCTAATTTCAGTGATGAGTGTTCCAAACTCAAGAATGTTAAAAAACTGCAATTCCATCATAAAGCAATATCTCTATTTTTTCAGTTACTACTAGGATAAGCTCTCAAAGATTCTTTTTCCTAAAAGTAACTTACATTATTAACCAATCCTGGCCATCTAAACCCATATATACTCTATTTTATGGTCACCCTTTCCCAGACTGGTTCCCATTTATACATACATTTAGTACCGTGTGTCATCAAAGCTCTGTCTCAAAGGTCGTGAGAAGATTTCAGTATCGTGAACTTTGCAATGTTTGTCAAGCGGGAGATTTGTTTGTTTATTTTTTATTTTTTGTGTAAAAGATTTAACTTCTTCAAGTTTTTGCATTTTTAACGTTTATGCTTTTAGAACTATACTTTTAATCGCCACTTTACAGTCCGGATTCTGACGAAGTGCAGTCAAACCACATACATACATACATACATACATACATACATACATACATACATACATACATACATACATACATACATATCATGACCAAATGCCACGATGATTATCTTCTTACTCCACTTTTGTTGTCAGCATGCTATCTCCAACATAGGAAAAAAAAATTTCTTACTTATTGAGGTTCGGGTGTGGTGATGAGCATGTGTGTGTGTGTGTGTGTGTGTGTGTGTGTGAGAGAGAGAGAGAGAGAGAGAGAGAGATTAGCTTCTTGTTGATTCATTCAAATTTTGTAGGCCATTTGAACATTAATCTATATGAGAGACTGTTGATAAGTTTTAACCTTTAGAAAAGAAAGTATTAATGTTAAATGGCAATAGTTCATAATCTGTTAATGTTAGATTTGATATATATATCACTGGCATATGCATCATATCCACAAAGTTATTTTTCCTCTAAATATTATGCACTGATTAAACTAGAACAGATGTTTTAAATCAAATATAAAATATATTAGATTTGCCATATGATGTTTCGATCTGAAACTATAAGGGTTCTACTGTCTCAGGTCGGTGGGAGGCCCATTCAGGAAGTAAAGCCACAGGGAATATCTAAACATTCTAGTAAGATCAAGCAGAGCTCTCAGGCCAAACACAAAACTCTGGAACCTGTTGCAAGAACTCAGACTGAGAAGTTGATGGAAGAACTTCATTGCACCAATACTGATTTGAAGGAAAGAGAGATGGAAGTCAGTCAGGTAAACAGGATGAATCTTGACAGATATCAACCTACTTCCCTTTGTTTATTTGCAATGTAATTTTTGTCTGTCGTCAGTTCCCTAATGAACCTAATAAGTCACAGATAGTGATTTGTGATTTGGATTTTTTAACGTAGCTTTAACAATGTTTCAGTCATATCGCTACGATGTCTGCAGTGTGACAGTTTATAGTAATGTCTAGCACTGGGGCATCATGCCTGAGACATGTAGCATGATGTCCCACCCAGTCACATTATCCTGACACCAGGCCGACCAGTCCTAACACTAACCTCTTAATGCTGAGCGCCAAGCGAGGTAGCTGTTAGTACCATTTTTGTAAGTCTTTGGTATGGCTCGGCCGGGGATCGAACCCACGACCTCCCGTATCCGAGGCGGACACTCTAACCACTAGGCCACCGGAGCGGTACATGTCACAGACAGATTAAACTCAGACACATAGACAGGATAAACCTTTACTGATTTTAAATTACTTCCCCTTGGTTTCCATTCCCTAATAAATCAATATTTAATTTTCATTTTTAAGAGTTTCCTTTACTGGTTTTAAATTACTTCCCTTTGGTTTCCATTCCCTAATCAGTCAATATTGAATTGTCATTTTTCAGGGTTTAATAAATTTTCATACATGCACCTTAGTCACTTTTATCTGAAAGATATAATTGTCATTGTTAAGTCTCATCATCATTTTACATTCCAAAGATTCCATGTTGCTCTTCTGTTTAGGTAAAAACAGAAATTCGTTGCAATGACCACCGACTTGAAAATCTGCACAAAAGTCTTAATGATGCAAGAACTCGGATAAAGATAGACTACCAGAATATTTCACATATGGGGAAGAAAAGATGAAACTTTGTACTTCTACTTCTCTTCTCAGAATATCTTTTTATTTATATCATGTGTGAATATTTAATCCTTAAAGGTCTCCAGATCACCAGAGAAATTAATTTAATTTTATTGATTTTTATTTCTTTATGAGCTAATATCGATCCATGAACATATATGTGTTACGATGTTTGGATATAGTTCATATGTGAATAAGTGTAATATTACGAAATCAGCGTTATGTACTGTTGTGTTACTGTTGCATTGTTACCGTTGGGAGTGTGAATACACTTTTTATACATAGGGGTCTATTTCTCAGGTTGGTAGGAGGCCCATTCAGGAAGTAAAGCCACAAGGAATCTCTAAACAGTCTAGTAGCATCAAGTATCAGGCCAAACACAAAACTCTGGAGCCTGGTGCAAGAACTCAGACTGAGAAGATGGAAGAACTATCTAGCACCAATAGTGATTTGGAGGAAAGAGAGATGAAAGTCAGACAGGTAGACAGGATGAATCTTAACAGATATCAGCTTACTTTCCTTTGTAATTTTTGTCAGCCTTTAATCCCTAATAAACTTAATAAATCAATATTGAAGTTTCGTTTTTAAAAGTTCAAAAAAATTTCAACATACATTGTTATGTATATTTAATTTGTATTATGTGTTGATTTTTGTCCATGTTTATATGTTTTATATGTTATGTATATTTAATTTGTATTGTGTGGTTGACCTTTATCCATAATTGAGGGGAGGAGTTGGGTCTACATGACGAATATCATTTTCCTGTATATAAAAAAAAAACAACAACAACATATTACACAGCTAATTCGTGTGTATAATTTTAGATTATAAATTATGATCATTACTACTTGGAGGTAATATGTTTATGTGGCATTTTGACATTGGATGTTTCTAGACAAGATAGTGTTTATTAATTTAATGGGGAAAATGACCCTCATTCTGGTTTTGTTATTGTATCTTAGTGTGTTATATAAGTAAATATATATTCATTATTCCAAATCTTAACGCCAGTCTTAGTGGAATAAGTTTCAGTTATTTATTTAAATTATTAATTGGAATTAATGTTACTGTTGGAGTGTTACCGTTCCGAGTATGAATACACTTTTTGAACTTAGTGTTATAATAAAGGCGAGATAAAAGACGCTAATTTCGAGTCTAAAATGTTTAATCTAATATTACAGAGAAAAAATGCTTACTTATAATAAGAATGAATTGTGCAGTGAACATTTATAAGCACACAGAAGACACTTAAAAAATATTAAATTGAGAAACTTAAAATCATAAGATATGCACTCGTGTCTTAGAGTTGAAAGCATGCAGCGTCCATAGATACAGTGCAACTGTAGTAAGAAGTAGAGAACCTTAAAGAGAGAAGCAAACTTAGAAGCATTAACTGTATACGTTGTTCATAGATGAGCACATACGAACTAATATAATGCGACGAAAGGCAAGGGATACACCTGTTATGTGATAAAAGAATAAAGAATTAACATGCTGAAAGACAAAAGTTAAAGCTGTGAAATAGCACATTGGACATGCGGTAGATCATGGAAAACTATGGTAACGAAAACAAAACTAGAGATATATTCTTGCATCACAAAGAACAATAAATAACCAAAGTAAAAGCACAGCTGCAAAACGTTTATTTATAATGTGAATATTGAGCAGCTGCATGCGTCAAATCCAGACCAAGAATTTTTTTAAAAATGATTTAAATTTTATGAAAATGTTTGTGGTGGGGCAAATTTCATTTGAAAGTAAAGTTCCAAATTTTGCTGCTGCATACCTGAAAGACATTATTCATTTATTTTGTTGTTTTTACCCTTGCTTTGCATTTCCTGTGTGTATTTTTACCGAGTACGTAACTAAATAGCAAAGAATTTTTACAAGAAAAAAATATTGCATAATAACTTACGTACTACTACTGTACATAACTACAGCAAACTTCCCAAGTACCATGGTTGTCTTTCTTGAACTCGAATGATTTTAGGATTAATGACACAAGGCTACAATGACCTCTAAGAAGACATCATGTAGACATCATTTATTATTATTATTATTATTATTATTATTATTATTATTCAGCTTGAGGTTTCACGCCCGAATTAATGCAAAAAATATAGCAACGGGCTAGAGACATATACGGAAGGAATTTCAAAGACCAAATTAAACCACCAGCTTAAGGCTGAACTAGACGAACTGCAAGAGAAATATTCCAGAACTGAACACGCATTGAGATCATTGGTAAGAAACAGTAGATAGAATCCTGACTTACATATGCTTTTACAAAACATCTCCTTCGAGTTTGTACTGATATCTAAGTATAGGCAAGAAATATATTGTCTACTGCAATCAATTCCTTCATGGAACAAATTTGAGAAATAGGAAATGATAATTCCTTATGACACTATTCTTAACAATTATCTTTCAAGATTTAATCAGGTACGCATTGGCAACAAATACTGAAAAATATGATGTAAGGGAACAAATGGTCTAGAAACTGATTTTATCTTTTGCAACTTTCGAGTACTAATTTCTTTGATAAAATAAATATTGTGATTTTATAGTGTAAGGAACTTCTATAAATCATGGAATTTTAATGTTTCATACATTTTCACATAAACATTGACAATTTGATTAAAATTTAGACTTAATCGAATGCTTTTTTTTACACTATAGTGCTTTGAAGCTTGGGAGACATTTGAGAATTCAAGAATATTTTCTTCTCAGAGAGATTCAGACGAGTGGACACAAAATTATCAATCAAATCCAGGCTAAAATTGCTGGTTGACTTGTGTAGAACCTTACAGTTTGCCATTAATACTGCGAATGGGAGATTTAGGTGTTTCATACTTCTAGATGAAAAGAAAATATGTCGCACCCAGAAGGGGGCTTTTTCACAAAAAAACTTTCCGAATTTTAAAAGTAGTTTAAAACATTATATTCCTCCATGTTCTAATAATTTGTAACTTGTAGACTTAGTCCTTTATGCTCTTAAAAACTTCTATTTTACATGCAAAACAGAAGAAGAAAAAAACAGAATTACTTGACCTTCATCGTTCACTGTACATTTCACATACTTGTTCATTCACGGCTCAGTGAACTTATAGTTGGCGAGCAGATCTTGCATATTTCATGCCTCATCCATCCAAACTATTTCAGCTCCTAAGAAACCGCTGGACCAATATCCGTCAACATGTCAGGGAGCATTATCTGGCATAAAACAGTCCAAGTGGACACGAATGTTGCCCATCCACCATAAAATATGGCCATTATGAGTAAAAACAGAAAAGCCTTTAAAACGCATATCTAAAAAGCTGCAGAAAAGGATTTAACAGAAAGCATCCCTGCTTGAACTTCTTAAATGACTCTTTCTCCATAAAAGAAAACGGAAGAAAACATATAAAATGACTACGTCTGAAAAACAGCACAACATAATTTGACCACATTTGAAAGATATCATCCTGGCTTAGAGGCATCTAAAAAGTTTTACAAAACGCTGCCTACTGAATTAAAGATAAAGCCACCGTTTCTACAAAGAAGAAGAAAAATAAACTTTAAATGATTGCTCTCAAACATGTTCAACATAATTTGTCATACTGCATTTTGGCATAAGGTTCTTCTGAATTTTACAAATTATACCAACACACCTTAAAGCATGGTCATCGTTAAATCTCTTCTGCTGAAAAAAGGACACTTCACAGATGGTCTACATAATGGTGCTTACATGTACATGGACACATGTAAGATTGCATTGTGCTGAGGCTATTGGTGTCAAGTATCTTGTCAAAAGACACCCTGTGGCTGCTAAGCAATTCTGGTCTATACAATCAACAGAATATGTCCAACTTTTAACAGAAAGAATTCTGGCTTAAAGACCATTCAAGTTTGTTCAAATGTTGTTGATTAAATGTACCATATGGCCGCCAGAACTAAAAATAGTAAACCTTACAATTACACCTTCTTTACCAAATGATCGACATATGTTGACTCAAACTCCTTAAAGCTTTGCACAAATGATCTAAAATCGAAAACTTACGAACTGTAGGATCTCCGTAACTAACATTAGAAAACATTATATCTTCTTCACAATTGCTGAGCAAAATGTGGTCAAATATTCAGGGGTATCTTAGTGTGACGGTATTTAAAATGTGTACATATCATTTAAACAACAGCGAAACCTTTAAATGACGTCTCGACAACCACTCAGCATACTTCTGATCAATTCAACAGGAAGCATCCTGATTTGAAGGCCTTTGATTTGCATACAAATGATGCTGATATGCCATCAAATATGTCCAAACATATTCAAACGCCCCCTTTTGTAAGAAATACATTCAACGAAATCAGAGCCTTCAATCGTAGTTTTATGCTACTGTATAGAGGCCAAGTAGCAGCTGCCATTACTCAGTCTCGAACTGGGTACCAGAAAGAAACCACTTCCACTGCAGAAATTACAGCCAAACTCATCTCTTTGAATTATGTTGAAAACTAAACCAAACGTTATCATCAATTCGAATTCCCTTTCACTTTGAAAGCCTTGCGAAAACCTAAGCTTTGACAACCTGTTTAAAAGCTCAAGACTTACAGAGACATGCTTTTGAAAAAGGAATAATATTATGTATTATTGGTTGCCTAGTCACATTGGCATTAAGGGTGACAAAAGACCAGATAAAGGAGCTGAAGCTGCCCCCAGTCTACCACTTCTCAATAGAACATTTCACACAGTGACTTTAAAAATTCTATGAATTGGCTTATTGTGTTTATCAAATTATACAGAATTAAATATCTACAAGTTAGCATCGGAACATCAAACTTGCCATTGGAGAGTGGCATCTCTCATATCGAACACATCCCAGAGATGAGATGGTATTATGCCGCTCGCATTTTGGACACGTGATTTGTGAGTATCTCTTCAAATATGAACCTTAACAAAGATGCATACGTTGCCAGTGGAAAACAGATGTTAGAACGCAGTCTTGCTGACTGTAACAACTTATACCATGTGAGACAGAAGATTTTCGTTTTGAACTTTTTGATGAGATGTCAACAGATGAAAGCTTGGAGTTCCTGAAAGAATATGATTTATATAACAAGTGTTGACATTACATGGAATGAAAACCCCACAAACAAGCTGAGAACAACACATCCGTAATTGTGTTAAGAACAAACTGCAGAGATGATGTGGATGGTGAAACTCGACCAGAGTGCATACGCTTCCAGCGTCCACTGAAAGATGAAAACTTATTTGTCGAACGCATTGAGACATTTTTTTTATATGTAAACTAAATTTCGCGACTTTATGATGATGCGCTATTAAATCCAGTCTTGGACTTTTTGAGGTGATGCGGTTTAAAATGTGACCGAATATGTTACACATATTTTTTATGTATCTTAAATTTATCTTTGGTTTATATGCCTATTATAAACTTTCGAACATCTTTACCTTTTAACTTTTGTCTTGAATTACTAAATGTTTGTGTTTACTTGAAAGGCTGTATCTTCCTAAAGCGTTTTGTTTTTGACAATTATATATCTTACAATTTTTAGAATCTACCTATTAATCACTGCCACATAGCGAGTATTTAGCTACGATGTCGTAGCCTTAATTTGATTTTGTTGTGGTTGAGGCTACGAACTGATCCCATATCATGTAATGGAGCAAAAAAAATCATCACTAAAGTCAGAAAAACAAACAATGTACAATTCAACTACATAAGTATAATCATGTTGTGAAAGAATTTTGGCTTATTTTGAATTTATTAAGCCCTTACACGATAAAATAAATTGGCATGGTTATTCTAACCTTACGCTGTCCGCCATGACAGATAACGCGAGACTCTCGCCGTGACCCCTTTTCTACGTAAAGCTTGCCAGACCATATTTTTGATATTCTACGCTATATTATTATCAATCAAGTGCGAATAATCGCTTCTTGGTGGAATTTCAAAGTTGCCGATAAACCGTATTTACTTTCAATGCACAGAATTTCTGACCCAAATGGCGCCAAAATTATTTTACTACGATTTGTTTACATTTCCAAATAAGGCGTCAATGTCCTTATATGGCACACAAACAAACGAGGCTGAGAACGGAAGTAATCATTATTTGAAATAACATGGCGGATTATCTAAACGAAAATATCGACTATAAAAGGTAAACGAGATTTTACAACTATTTCTACAAAGACTTTCGATACTTCCGGTATTAAATAAGAGGACTACTCATTTTATTGGATTATATGCAAGGAATATGTTTAAAGTGTTATTATTAGGCTAAAAGAGCGCCGGGTGTGAATCACACCCGGCTTGCTCCATTAACGCGTATATGCTCATGTTAGTACCCTGTCCACGAGGTACGAGTAAGGGAACTAATATTAGTACTAAGCGTGTATTGTGTTCCCGTGCTGTTGAAATCAATGCATATATATTTAATGATCTTATCATCATCTATGTTTTTACATTATAAATAATTTAAACTATTTTTGCTCCTTTATTTTGTCTTGTAGGAGTAAAATGTTTATGTTTATTTGGAAATATTTTAAAAGAGTTTGGTAACTTTGTGCCTTATATTTGGGGGTGGGGGCTTATCTTTGTTGTTTTTACTATATAACTAGTATCGTGCTCAGACCATCGACCCATCTGTCAGTTCTCCCATAAATACATTAACTTGTCTTCTCGTGAATGATGTAAGCGTAACAACCTGACAGATAATTACTTCTATGGGTTAATAGATGTTTTCTGTTCTTTTATATCATTTGTTTTGACTGAAAAAATTCTCAGATAGTAAATGTCACTTTTGCAGTCCATTCTCAGCCCTTCATTGATGTTATACGAAAGTCAGCTTCAGTGATGTGTTATATGTTACATTCCATGACTGCGTTCTGCACACATGTACTGGTTTGTATTGTGTAATGGAAATATATATCAAGATTTCTACATTCTGTTTGACTCATACATTTTACAAATCTTAAATAGTAATAAATATTATCATATTCTGCATTTATTGTATGGTGTTCCGTATTCGTAAATTTATAATGATTGGTAACTTTAAAAAAAGAAATTAAAATTTAAAAAGAAAATACTTTCTTTCCCGAGTTGTACATACTGGATATCATAAAAATGAAGATGACAAATATAATCTTAATTTTTATTGAGTAGGCCTGATGACAATCTTTGTACATTATATGAGTACTTGACTTCTTATTGTTCATTATATTAATAAGGTATTTATTTGGCTATTATATAATAGTAACAATGACTGAATGTAATCTCTTTCAAAGAGGACATAAAGAATGTTATTCAATCACACATACATACATACATACATACATACATACATACATACACACACATATACACACACACATACATAAATACATACATACATACATACATACATACATACATACATACATGGACCGCTCCGGTGACCTAGTCGTAAGAGCGTCAGCCTCGGATGCGGGAGGTCGTGGGTTTGATTCCCGGCCGAGTCATACCAAAGACTTACAAAAATGGTACTAACAGCTGCCTCGCTTGGCGCTCAGCATTAAGAGGTTAGTATTAGGACTGGTTGGCCTGGTGTCAGGATAATGTGATTGGGTGGGACATCATACTACATGTCTGCGGCATGATGCCCCAGTGCTACACATCACTACAAACTGCCACACTGCAGACATCGTAGCGATATGACTGAAAAATTGTTAAAGCTACGTTAAAAATCCTAATCACACACACACACACACACACACACACACACACACACATACATACATACATACATACATACATACATACATACATACATACATACATACATACATACATACATATGGATATATGGGTTAAAATCGTCAAGATCTCTGTGAAGCACAATTATGAGTAAGAATCACATATATTTAGGTAGCGCTCTACAGTTTCGCAATTTGCATAGGGTTAGAATTTTAAAGAAAACGAATTTCTCCGTCTTTCCTCACTGGTTATACTGGCTACTTAAAAAAGACCTTGTATATCTTAGGTATAATTTAAAGAACCTTTAATTCCCTTTATTTTGGTGTATGATTGATGGGTGTAATATGGGGTATAAAGTATGCAGATTGGCCTTACTCCAGATGTTCACCTTGAAAAAGAGTGCTAGCTCCACTTAGTCATTTTCACTTTCTGAACTTCAGAGGCAAATTGTATAAAAAAGAGCCGATAACTTATTTTACATTTTATATATTTGGTAATTCATTCATTGCAGTTTCAGAAGCTGGTATTGTCTAGTCTGGCAAAAGTTATTTTCCCTATTTTCATAGCTGCTATGGAAAGTGTAGTTTAGACTAATTCAGGCTGATTTTTAAGCACAAAGGAGCAGTCATTTTAGTTAGATCATGTGCTTAGATCATGTACAGTTTCCAAAAGTACATTATCCAAAGAAATATCATCCACATTACATGAATGTAGCATAGAGGTATGCCAACATTCTCTGCATTGTGCATGTTTAAATGCAAACAACTTACCTTACATACGTCACTCTTTCAACAGTGCATAATAACTGGTGAGCGCCCCCTTATGAAGCCATCTTCCGTCTGGTTGGTTAAGGTTATCAGTTATTTAACAATATAATCATGTCATCAATATATCCTATAATATTTTTTATGAGCGAAAATAAGGGCATATTAATTTTGCAGTCATGTGTCTGATTTGCTGAGCGTCTTACCATTCCGAAAGATGGTATTCCTTGCCCTTTTTTCAAGAGTTTGGTAAATATGCTAATATCACGAAGATTGTAGATGTTCACCTCTGTGTTATATCAACTTCTTCAAGTGGATTTCACTAGTCTAACTGGTCTAATTATTCTGATAAGTTGTTACGTAAAGTAGCAGAACCAAGCTGATATATAATCTCATCCCCCCGTATTATATCTGGTCTAAGATAGACTCCATAATCTCTAATGATTATAAGTTACTGCATTTGTATGCGAAAATATGAACGAATTTTCGGATGGAATACTGCACGAACTTTTGAGTGCAGTATATCCTTCCGACAGAACGAGTTCATATTTTCCCATACAAATGCAGTAACCTTTTTATTATATGCTCATTTTTTATTCTACCTAAGGTTTAATTATCTAAACAAAATACACAACAAGAAACAACGTAAATGAACGAATGCCGTATTCCAAACTAAATACACAAGCGCAGATTTGACATTACAAAATGACATCATTATAAATGCGCACATAGCTCCGCCCAGATAAATTTGAACTTAGTCGCGCGGTCGACATAACTTTCGAAAGAAAATGGCGTGTCTAGTTAAAATTGAAATTTGCAGTCATATTGTGAATGAATGCGCATTGCAACGACTTTTCCACTTGATCTGGAGTGAATATATTTTGGTATTTCGTTTCGATTCGACGAAAGTTTGTGATTTTGGACTGGATTCATCTGTGCAAATTATACATGAAATACATCGGATTGAAGTGGCGCGGAAGAAGCGTGTTTACGTCTGCAAATGTGTTTCTGTTTCTGTCATTGAATGTTTGAAATCATAACGTGGGAAAAATATGAAGTCTTTCAATTGCAATTTTCAAAAAGATGCTATGGAATTTAATGTGTATTTCATTTTGAGTGCAGTAAGGAGGATGCAGTTGCGCTACTCATCGAAATTACAGCACACTTTCGAAATGTGTAATCCAGATTGAAAACCTATGACATGGCTCATGTAATTCGGATTTGCAGAATTAAGAAAAAACATTTTGAGGAAATTCAGGATGTAAAACTGTAAGTATATTTTATTTTGCCATTCTTATCACCAGATAAAGAAGACAGTATATGCCTTTTCACTTGTATGTTATTTGTAAGGACATACTCGTCCGTCTTTTATATAATGTAGCTAGCCTAAATCCGTAACATTGTATCAACGCGGAATGTGCCAAAACAGCTGTTTGTTTTTTTTTTTTGCAGTGCACGAAACATGTTTTAGTTCATTCAGAAACAAATTTAAATAACCACAACGTAAAGAGCCTCTTACGCGAGTGTATATGATTTGTTTACAAATCAAAAGTGCTGGTGTCTGCGTCATTATTTGTTTACAATAGAAAGTAGTTCCTTTATTCACGTGAATGCTATATGTGTATTGTCGCGCGCGTTCAGTATCGGGGAACATTGAACGATTCTGACAATGTAAAGTTAACGGGGAAAAAAATGAGCATTTAATAAAATCAGATATTTCACAGGCTTTTTATCATTCAGCCTGTCTATACGCTTGTCAGCTCTATGTGCTAGTTTGATTATTTCAAAGCACATAAAGGTTACAAAGGATAGAGAAGAGGTGATATAATGACTCTTCTACTGTCTATAATATATTTTCAGTCAAACTGCAAACATCAAATATCCTCATCTGTCACAGCATGATAGGCCTGCAAACCAGGGTATATATTGTTTGTTATACTGATTACACCCAACAAACTGCACCGACCCAGATCTGGCTTGACTTGTAAGAGAATATCTACGGTATAATAAATGTGTCCCAGCTGCCACGCGATAAATTCACTAGTATCGATATCAACTATAATTCTAATCGATATCGCATTCATTTACTGCTTTGTTAAATCTGTGCAGCAATGGACGACCTCTAAATGTAAAGACGATCTTAAATCTCCTCAATAATACAGTTGGCGAGTTTGAATTTGTCAGCCTTCTTTTCATGGCCTCAGATTTTACTCTCATAGGACCAACTTGTATACTTTGAATTCTTATGTTTCTTATCACTAGCGTCGATATTTCTTACTTTGGTCTAGTGAAAGCGTTTTCTTTGTTGCCCAGGACTGGAGAAATCCAGTGATGCGAATGGTGCGAAGTACCGATATCTAATCTTGTAGCATTACCATGTATTCGGTTTTGTGAACAATTCTTCTCCCCTCTGTTTGTATGTCTGTCTGTCTCTCCACACACACACGCACACACACTGTTTAATATATTTTCTTATACAAGGTCTGCAACATAAACTACTTTTACAAACTCAATGACGTCTTTAACAATTTCACATTTTGGACACCGTCTCGTATCCATTTACAAAACCTATCGAATTTCAATACAAGTCTACGTTAATATATTTCAAAGTAGTTAAAGTTACCTAAGGTATGTCATAGTCTTTCGCTTTCTCTCTATCATAATTTTGCGAAGTAAATGAAAGGTGAGAAGGAGAAAGTTTGAAACGAAGGTTTGAGAAGGTAGCGTCACCGAAGAGGGAGACCCACTTAGAACCGAACTTGGTTGGCTTAACATGATAAGCTTTCAGTGGAACACAAGAAGGCTAAAGGCTAAACCACAATAGACAGAGACTGTCGAAGTGGAGAGACACAAGATACCAAGCAGATCAAGATATAATACGTGTAATACTGGTTGGTATGTGGAGTAATTTTTGGTTGCCATTGTGGTATATTAAACATGCGAAAGAAACATATACATGCTCATACGTCTAACCTCTTACAAGAGATGTTGTAAATGGGCGAGACAAGCAATAAAATAAGTGTTACCTTCATGCGTGTAGTTGGTTACAGTACACTCTTGAACAAAGTACTGAACTGAATTTCATTGTTGACCCACCAAGCAAGGTGTCAATTGAAGGCGTTGTCATGACAATGGTACCTGTATCCTTGAGTGTTCAACCACTAATGTAATCTATCAGATACTGACATCTCAAAACAATGAGATGTGAATACACATGAAAGGTCTGCTAGAAAGATACTAACGATAGTTGGTGAAATAGTGTCTCGAAGGGTCGAATAAATGTCTTGCGCGCTAACCTGAAAGATTTATGAAAAGTTATTTGAAGATTTATTAACTAATCTGTAGAAAATTGTCAAAATATATTTAGAAATTGTATCCAATCTCTTAAGTGAAAACGTTAAAAAGTATAAGATCGCCTAACCTATTAATCCCGAAATACACTTAGTCATTGATCAAAGCACTACAGCAGCAGCAACAACAACAACGAGAACTACAATTACTACGTTTGATATTAGTGAACCTATGACTATTTAACCCAGAACTTGTGATCCTAAAATTAGTGAACCGCGAGTAGTGAACCAAGAACTAGTGATAGTACTAATAGCAGAGATACCAGTAAACCTAAAAGCGGTGAGCCTACTAAATAACCTGGGATTGGTGAACCTAAAAGTAGTGAACCTATTAGTAAACTTGGGGCTAGTCAACCTAAAAGTAGTGAACCTACTAGTAAATCTATGACTAGTTATCCTACTAGTAAACCTGGGACTAGTGAACCTACAAGTAAACCTGGGACTAGTGGCCCTAAAAGCAGTGAACCTACTAGTAAACCTGGGACTAGTGAACCTAAATGTAGTGAACCTACTAGTAAACCTGGGACTAGTCAACCTAAATGCAGTGAACATACTAGTAAGCCTGGGACTAGTGAACCTACTAGTAAATATAGAACTAGTGAACCTAAAAGCAGTGAACCTAGTAGTAAACCTGGGACTAGTGAACTTGAATGCAGTGAACCTAGTAGGAAACATGGGACTAATGAACCTAAATGCAGTGAACTTACTAGTAAGCCTGGGACTAGTAAACCTAAAAGTAGTGAACTTACTAGTAAGCCTGGGACTAGTGCACCTAAATGCAGTGAATTTACTAGTAAGCCTGGGACTAGTAAATCTAAAAGCAGTGAAGGTAGTAGTAAACCTGGGACTAGTGAGCCTAAAAGCAGTGAATTTACTAGTAAGCCAGGGACTAGTGAACCTAAAAGCAGTTAACCTGGTAGTAAACCTGGGACTAGTGAAACTGAAAATGTAAGTACAAGAAGGTTAAAATGTTCAAATGAGAATGAGATACTATCAACTGATTCATCCATTCACAAAAAATGAGATGTAAACCTATTATATCTAGTAAACCTTGTGAAACTACCAGAACTAGTGAACGCATTGAAGATGATGTTGATGATAATCCTAATAGCCTAAGTCATCGGCTGTATTTGAAAAAGGGTGGTGGCAGTGATTAAAGTAGTGACAAAATACATGCAACTTATGGTAATGTGTATTATGAGAGACGTGTAAATCCGTGTCATATCTGCAATATTCGAGTTTTTACACGTAAAAGGTAATAGGAGTACACGGATACAGCGAACATGCTAACCGGGCATGTCTCTTTCATATATAATGGTACACGTCTACATTTAGCTGGCTATGATGTTAGAATTGTTAAGGTGTTTGCGGCAAACATATATTTTGACTAACATAGTTGTAATAAGAGATTGCCCGTATACATGTATGATGATGACATAGACATAACATTTTGTCCATGCTAATGAGATGGTATAAATGTGTGAAAGCAGTAACTTGAAATTATTGGCCTTCCTTTCAGAGTTCACATCCAACACCACTTTCTCAATCTTTTAAAGTTCAAAAACGCAAAAACGTTTAAGATATATATGCTATCTAGGGTTACATTGTCTTTAAAACGAAGCATGAACCATTAAAAAAAGATTTGAATTTAAATGATCCGTTAGAAAATGTAATCTCTGTTATGTGGAGATACTTTGGAAATGTAAATCATCTCTACCAGGCTCTAAGTTACCTAAGCGCTGTGCTTTAATGGCAGCGCCTTTTTAGCCAAAGCACTTTTAACTGACCGAGGCAAGTCATGACAATACAAAAAGTAATAGGACGAAGCGTTCGTTACTCTTCTGCTGTTCTCACCTTTGCGCTGGTTGGCGTAGAGATAATATACACACATTGGATAATTTTGTAAACTTTGTTAATATGCCTTATTTTTTAAATAACTTTCTTACTATTCTCAATTGGTAAACTTTGTTGAGGTGCCTATTTTATAAACTTTGTTACTATTCCTAATGTTGTAAACTTTGTTACATTGCCTAGTTGTTGCCATCCGTTCTATGCTTGGTATTCTATGACTGATGTAGCTTTACATATCATCAACACAATAAACCGGCATAGAATACCAGTATAACTGAGCAAGTACCAGTCTACAAATTTGCAAGTAAAGGATTCTAAACTAGGATGCACCCATAAAATTGACCGCTCCGGTGGCCTAGTGGTTAGAGCGTCCGCCTCGGAGGTCCCCGGCCTAGTCATACCAAAGACTTACAAAAATGGTACAAACAGCTGCCTCGCTTAGCGCTCAGCATTTAGAGGTTAATGTTAGGACTGGTCGGCCCGGTGTCAGGATAATGTGACTGGGTGGGACATCATGCCACATGTCTGTGGCATGACGTCCCAGTACTAGACATCACTAAAAATTGCCACACTGCAGACATCGTAGCGATATGATTGAAAACTTGTTAAAAGCTACGTTAAAAATCCAAATCACACACACACACACGCACACACACACACACACACTTTCGGGTACATCTTTTATTATTCGGGGAAAATTATTCTGAATAATGCAACAAAAATGTAAAAAGGGGCGTACCATTTTAATCTTGAAATATGAAGATCTCATGGACACTGAAGAACTAAGCAAGCTGGGTTCTCACACGAGAAAGAGAGAGAGAGAGAGAGAGAGAGAGGTGCTACAATGTTTACAAAGTAAAAAAAATAAATAAACTCAGTTCAATGAATTTATTTTGAAAGCATACATGCTTATAAATTGTATGGCATTATGAGTACATGTATTTAATGGCACATCAAATGTACAATTCATAATTTTTATTTATTTCTGTTGAAAACTTATAAACAACAAAACTAAATAAGCATAAAATACGAAAAGCGCAACAAGTCTGCAAACTAGGCCAGTGACGACAGAATGACAG
Organism: Sinohyriopsis cumingii; assembly: GCA_028554795.2. Taxonomy (NCBI): domain Eukaryota; kingdom Metazoa; phylum Mollusca; class Bivalvia; order Unionida; family Unionidae; genus Sinohyriopsis; species Sinohyriopsis cumingii. The sequence continues at coordinate 119,696,355 of CM068826.1, read as the reverse complement.
CCACGACTGATCGTGAACAATCAAGTATGAATTGTCACTTTAGCTTCAGGAAAGATAAATTATACACATACCATGTAACCCTTTCAACACATTATATATCCAATCTTATTACCAGGTATGAAATTTGAATTACAGCTATAACACACAAAGCAACAATAAATACGCTTAAGTACTGGCCTTAGATAATCCATCTTTCGCCCGCCTTATAAAACTTGCAAACAAAACAAAAACATGATGTTTACTCACAACGTAGGACACTTTCCCAAGTCACGCTATGCGCATAAACAAACACCATGCCATTTGGAAAAACCTGGATGTGATGACGCACTGAGGAAAATCCCATTGATGCATAGTTTGTCTCAAAAGAATCCCCCCCCCCCTCTCTCTCTCTCTCTCTCACACACACACACACACACACACACCAAAAAACTGGATGGAATCTTGATATTATTTAAGAATAAACCCCGTTGATGGTTCGTTTCCATTTCAGTGCAAAGACTGACGTATATGATATCTAAAATAAGAGCTCAAGTTCAACCTGTCAAATATGTAGACATACTTGTGAGGTGACTATGGCGTCAGTTCGTGCTGCTTTCGGCACGCAAAACATGTAATTTACTTATCCGGAATCATTATGAATGTATGCAGCATGAAACATCTACTGACGAAATCAAATTAAACTCTGGACTGTAAAACTGAATTTTTTTCCGTTATAACTGAGCTCCTCTGGATTTCCGTACAGTTTACGTGAGTATTTTATATATAAAAAATTGTGTGTTTCTATGGGATCTGACTTGCCATCATACGGTATATTGAGCACAGGGTGACAAACACTCTGAAACGTTTTAAAACTTCAACTGAGCAACATACTACTCCAGGGGCCCCGAGTGGCCGAGTTACGGATCACTGCCGTCTCACCGCTGGCTGCATGGGTTCGAGTCTCGGGCTCAGCCAATGTGGGTACGTGAGAAAGCTTGCCATTTGCTTCTCGTGGGTCGGTGGTTCTTTCCGGGGTTCTCCCGGGTTCTTCCTCCGCCATTGATACTGGCCGCCATGTATAGCTTACATTGTGCTGAAAAATGGCGTTAAACTCTACAACAACAACAACAACAACAACACGCTACTCCATTTTATCGTCATTGAGATTCCGCTGAAACTAGCGATACCTTATAACTTTCATGGTATTTAAACCTCTTACAAGGCTACCTGTATCGCCTCTCCAAGAGTAATAAAGCGACTGTCAAGCAATCATATTTTGTAATTATTTATCCGATTTTCTCGAGTCAAGTTCTCTACAGCAGTGTTTTCGTTCCGGAATATGACCCTCGGACGATGATACAAACAAAGATGAATCACACAGATCTCCTCGCACGGGTAATGTAGGGTTAGACGAGCATTCTGATTCATGGGACGCAGACCTGCTACACTGACGCTGAATCGGTCCTAATGTTTTAGACTTAGTACATTTTTGATGTTCTTTCAATGTTTCCTTGGACTCCTTTGTGGATTCTGTAGAAAAAATTAATATAATTTTAGAAAAGTAACATGAAGACTCCGATTCCATCAAACTGTAAAATTAACAACTGAAATAGCTTGGAGATAATTTGTACTACTTGAATATCTTTTATTTTACATGGTTCTGCCCGTTGATACTGACCCTTTTAGAATCTTAGAAAAATTAGCCATGGTTTGCAAAAAAGGATACTTTCTTCAAATCTAAAGTTTCTTAATTTTACAAGAAGTGACAAATAATTGTTTTGAGCAGGGCTAATATTTTAAAATTTTATATTAATATTTGAGTTCAAGTGGTATTTTATGGATAAATTCATAAACGACATAAACAATATATCTGATCTCCTGTTTCAAGAACTAGAGTTTGATTAACTTCTACGTTAACTTTTTTTTTCTTTTCCTTTCTTTACTGTACATCAGAACAGACAATTTAAAATCTAAAAAGAAGTTTACTTCCTGGAAATGATAGGTCGTGTTTGTAAACTGTAGAGTCACACTCTGGTACTATCACCTGTTGAAATAATCGTTTCCTTTATTTATGTATTAACTTCTTTTAGATATAGAAATCGGTGGGAGTACCGTGTGCTAATTAGTCACGTGAATACGCGCAATAACACATTAAGGTCACCTTGACGACGATTTGTATTTAAAATTTCGTGGCAAAATTTGTAACGGTGCATAATTATTTGCCTTTATTTCAGTGCCACACCAGCCTATCTAATGGCACAACACACCACTGAAACTGAATTCTTTCATCTAGCAGATAATATCGATGCAAATGTGTACGTTATATTCTGTTATTTAAGAGATAACGAAAAGCGTCATAACGTATTCTTTTACCATTTGCATAAGGGGGCGGGCCTGATGAAGCAGCGTGGTTCCCATGTAACGAGTCTTCTGGTTGGCTAATAGGGCCCGAGCAAGAAGTGCTGCTTAGACTATTTTTAGTCAGATCACTACAGTCTGACGCAGAGTCCGGTTCGTTCATCAACGGTTTCATCAACAGTTTCATTTCCTTGTTCTCTCCCTGTTCCATTCGTTCATCAATGAGTAATTTTGATTTTTTACGTCGAGATATAATGACAACTATGATGCTCAATGAAAGTGCTACAAGAGCTATTGTCAAGAACAATATGATGCTCCAGATGTAAAATGCTGAAATAATAATAATAATAATAATAATAATAATAAAACACTGCTACTACTACTACTACCACCAATAATAATAATAATAATAACGATAGCACGCCATCACTAAACACGTGTTTTCCCCTTAAACTTTAGACGCAGGAAATCTCCAATTGCCTTTGACATCTTTTTGTGACATTATTTCTTACCAAAACACAAACAGATGGAATAAAAATTTCAGTTTCTTTTTACCCATTCTTTCTGAACCCAAGCCATATCGGGAAAAATAATGTCCTGACCAATGGGATTTTATATACACCTGACGTTTTTTTCTCTAAAATATGATGGCTCCAATAGACGATTTGTTTAGAAAGATGGGGTCAAGGAAATCTTTTCTATCAAAATAATAATTCTTTCAACGAAAAATACATTATTTTTTTTAAAACAGCCTTGGTCGTGGATGCCTTTTCATAAATAATCGTGAAGCTAACAAACCGACGTAATTGTGCAATTTACAAGTAATTTTACCAGTTTTGTAAGGCATGATAGCAAGAAATTAAAAGTATGGTGGTAACATTATGGCAGAGTGTCAAACACCGCTTAATAAGCTAGGAATGGTGATGCACCCATGCCTAAAATACTGGGGAAAGCCATGTTTATAAGCATATTATTCTTACAAATATAAAATAATGCAATTGATTTGTAATTATTTTTAAACCTTTTCCACTGCCTGTGGCATGAGGGAGGTATTGAACCTTTCTTTTTTCGATTCGTTACTACATTATCAAGTCTGATTTGATTTTGCCCTAAGGTTTGGTAGAAAAATAATGACAAACAGACTTACAGAGTAATGGACACGAAAATCGAGAAAGATTAATAATAATCGATATCGTGCTCGTTGCTGTAATAATCGATATAGTGGTCGTTGCAGTACGAATCGTCGTCGTCATAGGCACATGATTAAAGACCATCTACATAATAAGGGACATAACTGTACTTACGAATATCAGGGGTTACGTCTGGACAGCTACTTGAAGGTGCCATAGACGTAGCAATAAGTGATGGCGTTGTAGTCGTTGGCGTTTTCGTTGATTTTAGACCTAGAATGAAATGTTATCATATGGTGAAAGTCAGTGCATATACTGCTGCGCTTACTTACATTTTGTATGTAACGCAAACTTTACAGCTTTTCCAGCTTTTTATCGTTAGCTATTTTATAGCAGAAAATACATAATGGCTTTTTTTGCTATTAATAACCTGTCAAAATAACGTTTTTTAAAAAACTTACATAGAAACGAGTACGAAAAATTATTTCCTGTATATGTATATACTATCTGTATTACTAAACATGTACACAACTGGATTGACGCATAAGCCATTGAAAGAATGAAGGAAGCAAGAAAAAAACGAAGATATATTGACTATTATTATTGATACAACTACTCACAATTTCAATGGATTATCTTGCAATGAACAACAGTTCATATATTGGTTATATTGTATTGTACTCTCCTATTTCTTGGCATTACATAACCTTTCATTTTGATGAACCAATATTTTTTCCCAATCAGTCATTAAAAAGAACATAATATCCTTATGACTGTGAGAAAGTGATACTTTTATATTGGTATAATGCACCGTACATCTGCTCTCTGCAGCTAATATCAGTTTGATAGCACATGCTCTGATTCTACATTCGTCCAAGACGACGGGCAGGGGTTTATATTACTTCATGTATTTATCCTCAATATCTGCTGTCTTTCTTCCTTTCTTTGTAGTTTATATTCTTTTAATACTTGCGTTGGTCTTTCTAAAGTGCGGAGCACCATAAAGAATGACGCTCCAATGACAGACCTAGTCCAGTTTCCTTTCACACTTTTGAATTTGTTGTCCCTATGCTGCCTAGGTCACCTAGCCATTTCACATTAGGCCCAATTTTATTCAGTGTGGTTCACGCACATACATCTGATTAAATCGGATCTCCACAGACCTAGGTGGAGATCCAACAGATGCAGTATATGTTCATGTTTTGTTGACATTTGGAATTTCCAGTCCACCTATATTTTAGTAGTCTGTTTATCGTTATTGGCGGTATGCTCCAAATGACGTATGTTTCTCAGAGAAATTTGTAAGTTGTGATTGAACTGGTGAACTCCGAGGTCTACATAACTGACCTGTTATTGATCTCCTTTAATTATCTACATCTGTAAGTGGAGATCTGGTTTTAATCTGATTGGATATAAATACCAATAGTAGCATTCATTCACGGAGCATGTGCATTAGTTCATTTCAACTTCAGCTAACTGATCCAGGACTCTTTGCGAGTTGTTAGGGGTCGACCCTAGAAAGACCTAGAACCCAGGCCTCGTCGACAAGGCGGAGGTCCTAGTGGGATGACCTAAATTGCTGATGCGATAAGAGTGGAACAGTATACAGTAGCAGAATACACCATTTTTTTATGGGGTGTGGGATCCAGCATCGCTAGCATTTCTATATCGTGTGCTCTGAGAGAAAGGGAAATGTAAACACCCATGTAAGGAACTTCTCTGTGAGTGCAAAAAAGTAATGTATCCTTTCCGATTTAATCGCGCGGCTAAAGTTTACACTTGAGCCAAGTCGTTGCTCAAATCGATGGATTCTTAAAAAGTACATGACTAGACTGTATCGCTATCCTACCTACATCCCTGTACTTGTGTGCGAACCTACCTTCACACATATTTACATACATGTATTGTACACATACATTACGGACGGAATAAAATGAATAATGAAAGATAAATCATCAAAGGGGCAGATAGGTAGACAAGCAGAGGTAGGCAGATAGGACAATAGACAGAGACACACAAACATACTGACAAATAAAAATGAGTTACTATTCCAGTCCTTGACTAGAATGACCAAGCATTGCGACCATCGAGCATTAATCCCAGTACCACCGCTTGATATATAATCTTGAATTCCACACCGGGTTCACGTGCCAGAGCAGTCAAAAGCCATATCACATTACGTCCATGACTATTGAGGGTGAGTACTAGCCCGTAACCTGTACACGTATTATGAAAAGGACAAAGCACATCTTACACTGAGTATAAATCCCGGTATTTAGGTTTCACATTCTTATTCTATCGAAAAATCTACCACTCGATTATATTCATCAGGTCCTTCGACCACCCGTGAGTGAGTCACGTATTTGGATATAAATTCTGCCGTATTTACTTCACCTTCACCTCAACACGTAACCGTGGTGTTAAAAAAACAACCAGAAACAAGAACAGCGTGAATTCAATGTGTGTGTGTGTGTGTGTGTGTGTGTGTGTGTGTGTGTGTGTAAACGATATCACTGGTGTGTGTAACAGATGGGTGAAATCTTAATGATTCAAGCTTTTGCCGGCAATGTGATTAATTTCTGTATATACGGTTATACAGTCATGGAATTTTATTGATAACGCGACTGTATCGGATACTTCAGTTTGGTTTGCACTAACATGATATTAGATGTGAATAAGTCATGTGGTTTTGCAGATCACAGCAAATATCTGATGGGTCATATTCAAGACCATTTGATGCAATGCAGAACACCCATGTCTTTCTCTACGTAAATCATTCAAGACACGCACCCCAGACAAAACACTACCTATATGTAGGCGTGGGATTAAAACTTGAATATGTCTTTAATCTCTTGTGGTAATGGGCGTATATCCTACGGGAGCGGTGATGTAACAAAATGATCATGATACAATGATTTTAGGATTGGCTTGGGTGCAGCCTTCCCAACTGCTCCCCCCACCCCTTCGAACCTATTACAAAACAGTTTACAATATTTAGCTTTTCTCATTGAAGCCAACTGCAGCGAGTGAATGAATTTTACATATGTATTTTTTAATTTACTTAAAAATCGATTTAAAACTTTAATCATTATTATTTCGATGGCTCATCACTGTAAATCCTCATACTAATTTGAAAATAACACCCGATTTTAAATGAACACCTCCCTCAATCCCAATCCTTTCTGCCGTGAGGGGTAATAATGACCCAGGGTTTCGAACCCCCAAATCCATCATATTCAATTCGTGTCATTCCTGCCATGGCAGCCTATATGAAATTCGGTTTTAGAACGATAGCAAATATTACTGTCCTTGAATTGTTATTATTTCTTTTACCCATTTACCCTATCCAGTATCCAGGGACCATAAGGGAGAAAGCAAAATACCCTACACCTCTTAGACACGGTTTCAGTACCACTAGTCTCTTACGATAAATTTCTATCAAGAATGTTTGAAACTGGCTGTTAATGTATCATACATACATACATGTATGCTAACAAACAGACAAATAGATACACGGATTCCACACAGACGTACACAGACACACATACATACATGCATGCATGCATACATACATACATACATACATACATACATACATACATACATACATACGTATGTATGTGTGTGTGCGCGTGAGCGCGCGCGCTTCTATTTGACCTGGTAGATGAGATGCCTTTCATAACACGAGAGAGAGAGAGAGAGAGAGAGAGAGACAGAGACAGAGAGAGAGAGAGACTTACTTTTGCAATAATACTTGCAGGGATCTGGAATGAAATCCGACGTGCATATTGGGACTGTACAATAATTACATCTGCGTTCATCAGCGTCAGAATTACAGTACTGATACGGAAAAGTACATATATCCACAAAACAGGGAAATCGGAATTCGTCTATTGCATTCATGATGACTGTTATACTCAACTCAAACCACAAGGAAAAGAGAATAAGCTGACTGACTGACTCTTTGAATTACAGTCGTTTTCGTCCTTCCGGAGAATGAGAATGGAAACCCCGCTTTGGTTTTATGTAACTCTCGCCGGAAAATCCCAGTCTATAAATAGATCATACGTAATGATTAGACTTGGAATATCGCAGGACAATCCCCTAATGACGTCAGATCTCTGTCACTACTACTACTAATAATAATAATAACAACAATAATAATAAAAATAATACGGCGCCTAATCTCTAGAAGCTCTAAGCTCTTTAAAATATTAGCTAACACAAAATATATATATATATAACGACAAGATTACAAAAACAACCACCAAGTTACAAAGCAAAAACATGCTGACGATAGTTAAGGAAGTAAACATTATAAAGTCTTTAAGTCTGTTATTGTAGTCGAAATAGACGAGTTTTAAGAACACTCTTGAACGCGATCATAGTGTCCTTGTGTCCAAGATCTCTGGACAATTCGAGCCACGTAACTGGACCCTTGTACACAAAAGAACGTTTTCGGTATGACTTCGTTTCAACAGTGGGAACAATGAGAATGCGAGAGTCGGAAGAAGAGCATTAAGTTTCTAGATGCGGTTGACCCACGTGTGAGGTCAGAGAGGTACATTGGACTGGCACAATTCAACGAAATGTTGCATACTGAACAGATTTTGTGTTTGGATATGGCTCGAACGGGAAGTCAGTGAAGGTTACAAAGCGTGTGTGTGTATTTGTTTGTGCGTGTGTGTGCTCAGTTTTTCGTACTCTAATGATATCCGAGCAGCCGTGCTTTTAACTTGTTGAAGCTTGTGTAATAATAATAATAATAGCAACAACAACAACACTGATGATAATAATAATAATAATAATAATAACAACAACAACACTGATAATAATAATGATAATACGCATTAACAAATGAAGCGCGTATTCGTTATACATGTATATAAAGGTTAAATGGCATTGAAAATTATAAGAGACTGCTAGACCCGTATAAACTCAAAACAGGATGGATTAGATTTGTCCTCTTTATATATATTTGGTTGGTTATTATTATGGATATTTCTGGCATAATGATATTTTCTGCAGGCGTTTTAACGTTTAGTTTAAAACCATCATTTGTTATTATTATTGCAAACTGGATTGCTAATATTTATTACAAAATATTCTGATGCAGTGTTATTACATAATGATGAGATTGATGACTATATTCTGTCAATGTCATGATGAATACATACTGTTAATGTCTGTTTGAAATGTGGATTACATACTATTATGCGAATCTTCCTTACCATCTCGTCTAATTTATCGGTATAAATATTTTTAATAAAATCAGACTTTCTATTTTCTTGTCATCTCGGGTTTTTTTAATAATATAATATAGTATTGCCAACAAGTAAACTTTGCTTAGTTTTGTCGTAAAAATCTTGTAATTAACAAGGAATGACCAACTATAAAAAGTTGGTCAAGTTCATCCAGAAAGTATTATCATGTTTCAGAGCGTTGCTATAACAACAGAATAGCCAATAACGGATGTATTTCGTAAAGTTGTTGAACCAACACTCGCATTGTCACCAGATCTTCCATTTAATATACTTAGATTATTATTTATATATATGTCTATCAGTATTTTCCCCAGTGGCATTAATTTCCTAATTTAGTGTTACTGGTTTCTCAGGTAATTTATACTCATCAAGAATTTACACGGCATCATTGAAAAACTTGACTTTACCAAGTTCGAAGTGCTTGAGAAAGAACTCGTCTTTTCCAAAATAACCATTCATGTCATGAGTTCTAGCATTAAAATCTCCCATTAAAGACGCATATTTATTTGGAGTACATATTTTAGTAACTAAGAGTGTAAACGTATCGATTTCATCTTTAGTAGAAAACCTTGAATCTCATAGAGGAACATAGGCGACGTCCAAATAAATGTGATCGTCAGTTTCCGACCCAGTTGTATCGACTTCAAACCAAAGTATGCAGTCTGAGTCAGATTGAATGATAGTTACAAAAGAAGAGATATAATCGTTTCGACGACATAGCAGTTAGTCATCAAATATTTGGTACGGCTACGATTTTTCTGCCAACCAGGTCTGGACCCACCCACCCACCCCCAAGTCCAATGAAGTCATTACGATGATCACTATAAACGGGTCTTTTATTAATACTCCGTAGGTTCGTGTACGTAATTTAATCACGAAGGGAACCATTTCAAATTAAGTGGACCGCTCCGGTGGCCTTGTGGTAAGAGCGTCTGCTCCGGATGCGGGAGGTCGTGGGTTCGAACCACGGCCGAGTCATACCAAAGAGTTTTAAAAATGTTACTATAACAGCTGCCTCGCTAGGCACTCGGCATTAAGACGTTAGTGTTAGGACTGGTCGGCCTGGTGTCAGGATAATGTGACTGGGTGGGACATCATTCTACATGTCTGCGGCATGATGCCCCAGTGCTAGACATCACTATAAACTGCCACACTGCAGACATCGTAGCGATATGACAGAAAAATTGTTAAAGCTACGTTAAAAATCTAAATCACACACACACACACACACACACACACACACACACAATTAAGTAATACATCAATGTTAGATTTCAATTTCGATTCAACATCTTGTGAAATAGTTAGGAAATGTTGTACACTACTACCAGAATGTCAAGAGAAATGGTAACTTAAAAAAGCAACAGATCATAGGTTTTATACGAGATATTAGTACAAATATTAATTTCTAATAAAGTTAACACGCAATTAAAATGTACATATGTCATATGCATTGATATGCCTTAAAACTCATGGACATAAGTGTAGGCCTACAACTAGTGTATTCCCGACTTCCTGGATAGCAAGCAACGTACGCTGTACTTAGAATACTGAGAGATTAATTTACGCTACCTTGCGAGATCGTTCAATTCAAAGTTGTTATGCTCATATATCTTATTTTCTTGCGTTACAGATGACATCGACATAGGACAATGCAACATATATTTGCAGGTTTAGCCCTTCCGAGTTTGATATAAAAAAAGTAATTTCACAAAAAGTAATATTAAACATAAAATTATTTGTAAGAAAATGTTTACAATCGATCAGCAAAGGTTATATACAAAAGAGATGATACAATTACAGTTAGCAAATTTGATTTTGTCTTAAACCGTTGAATAATAATAATAATTGTTGTTGTTGTTGTTGTAGGGTTTAACGCCATTTTACAGCACACGATAGGCTATACATGGCGGCCAGTATTAATAGTAGAGGAAGAAAACCCCGGAAAGAACCACCGACCCTCGAAAAGCTACTGGCAAGCTTTCTCACATACCCACATTGGCCGAATCTGAGACTCAATAATAATAATAATAATAATAACAACAACAACAACAGAAACAACAACAACAACAACAACAACAACAATTACACTCAAGAAATGACATGAAAAGTCTTCCCGGGAAGATCGGGGGAAAAGACTTGCTAAGCGTTGTTCAATATCTGTGTCAATACAGAAACGAGGAGTCAGAGAAATTGTCAGAGATAATAATGAAAAATCCAAAGCTCTAATTTAGAAAGAATGCCTTTTTAAAGAGTATGAACAGAAGACGAATTGCCAGCAGAGGAAGCATCTAAAAAGAACACGTGGATGGGGGGAGATGGCAATGCATGGATAGTTGTAAGGAAAACAAAATAACAGGATTTTGATGGCAAATGAGGAAGGACTGATAGGACCATGTGCTCAAGGTAAAAAAATGAAACTATGTGTATAAAATTAAAATGTCTCAGAATTGTAGAGGATGTGCATTAGTGTGGATAAGCCAGTCAATCACCATCAATTAGTGTAGCAAGATAGGTATATACTAATATTGGTACCCCTACTTAGTGGACGAGGTATTAAAACGTTCATATATATATATATATATATATATATATATATATATATATATATATATATATATATATATATATATATATATATATATATATATATATATGGAACAAAGTTTAAAGATAGTACATACATGTCCCTAAACAGATTAAGTTCTCTTCTTATTGAAAACCAGTATTGCCGCATTTCACTCTGGAAACACGAGTAAAATAGCGTTTATAGTCTTCATTGGAAATTTTACTTTGTACCATATTAGTTCATCTATGAACTACTTCAGTTTTGTGCCTCATTTTTCGGTGTGCCATATAAGGACATTCCATTTTTTTTTGGGGGGGGAAGGGGAATATAAACAGATCGTAGTAATAAAAATGGTGCGCACTGAGTTAAGTAACGTCGAATATCCAAATACGGCATAACAAGCCTTATTTTGAAAGCGAATAATTACCGCGTGGACCTCGTGTTATCTGGCATGGTGTTCAAAGTAAGGTTAGTGAAAACATACTAATGCATTCTACCTTATATAGGTATACTAATGTTAACATTAGCCAAACTTCCTGTAAAACATAGCTCTATTTAGGTAGTTGATTTTACTCTAGAAATTTACTTTTGTCTTTGACAATATTTTTTGATGTTCCATTGCAATGTATAGGATCACTTCGTAGCCTAGATCATGTCGAAGTTACGACATCGTAAGTACAAGATAGCCCAATCTAATTAAAATAGAGACCGACTTAAATAAGCATGTTATCTCGAATATGTAGATTTTTATTACGATAGCAAGATACCCCAAAATTATTCTAAAAGTCGGCTTGACTAACTAGTCCTTGCAATCCACTGACTCAGTAGTTCTCAACCCATGGGTCGCGAACCAAAACTGGGTCGCCATGCTGTTTTGATTGGGCCGCGATAAAACCTTAATAATCTGAATTTTCCTACTCAAGTGGTTTTGTTTTTAGCATTTGACGGTTGGAAGGTGATGGGTCGCGAGACTAACACCACTAACCTAACCTAACCTAATCTGCGTCGCCGCAAAGAAAGGTTAAGAACCGTTTCGCTAGCTGCGAAGAAGTATGGGCTTGAATGCACACACCAATGGTACGATCACACGAGAGAGGAAACGCAAAGTCAAAATCCTGTGAGAATTCAACGTCCAGACCAATCGTCGCACATGCCCTTTTGGGCGCACGCGACGTAAATCCAAGTAATCAATCAATCAATCCAGACCGACTACAGGATACATCACAAAAACCAAGGCATAATACTGGTTGACAAGGAGAGGAACGTAACATATAGACCAAGCGGAGCATGAAATCTCCCGCAACCGCAAACAACAAGAAATAAAGAACAAAGTAGGGTAATCTGGTGGGAGAAGTGAGAAAGGTCTGGCAAATCCTTAGATCTGGGAGCACTTGGCGTAATAAATATTGAGTTATGAAACGATAGTAATAGCCATTAACCAGATCTACACAATAAAACAGCAGTCTCCTCCGGTCAGGAAGAATACTTGTTGAGAGTCCTCGAGATCTAAGACAATAAAATCGTCTGCATGCAACAGTAAACATAGTTCATTTGTTTCTACCGACACTCCCCTGTTTTCTTCAGCAAAATGGGTTTCAAATCGTTGAAAAAAGAGTAAAGTCGACAAAACACAACCTTGGTGTACGCCTAAAGGGCAATTAAACATATTGGTAATACGATCATTGGGCTTAACACATGCTTTTACATCATTATAAATATCAATAAATATCACATGGATTCTACCTCTACGTTTTCTTAAATATTTGCAACTTACTGTATATAATATAAATATTTTATCTGCTGTGGAATACCCAGCTTTAAATCCTGCTTGCTCTTCTCCATGTAATTCGTTTTTCTCCACCCATACATGTATCCTATTATTTAAAATCGATGCAAACATTGTTCTTATTACTGGCAGTAGACTAATGCTTCTGTAACTGTATCCAATTTCTTAAACATTAGTATGATGATAGCCGTTGACAAAGATATTCTGGATAATTTCCAACATCGAATATTTTATTAAATAATTTTGTTAATATTGTTGCTATTATGTTACCCGTACATATAAAGAACACTGAAGAGGAACTTAATTTTTGGTTTTGTCTATATGTCACCTGAAGACTCCTCTGTTCATTCCGAATAAAATGTATATACAGGGGTAGAGAATGAGTTAGTTCACCTATCAATGAAATATGCTAACTATAAAATGATCATTGCAGGTAATTATAATGTCTATACTTTATTATTGACCTACTTCAAGAATTTAATTATGCAAAAGACGGAGAAATGTATGAACAGGATAAGCAAGACGTTTGGGAGATCAATCACTATGGAGAAAAGCTTCTACAGCTATGCCAAATGATTGGATTGAGAATCGCCAATGGTAGATGTGGATCAGATAAAAGGATAGGGAAATTTACATTTTACCATGGCAGCTCGGCCTAAACAATAGACTATGTTTCAGCCGGCATATGTGTTTTAAAAAATATATCATCCTTTGACATAGATGATTGAATGGAATCAATATATATGCCCCTTGTCTTTTCCCTTGTCAACATGGGTAAACTAGAGCAAAAATCTTTAAGTGTCTCTGGGGGTAACGAAATAAGTAAAAATATATGGAACAAAGAAGAAGGTCTATCTTTTATCCAAAATTGCAAATATCTATTATTTCAAAATATGGATAAGATTTTAAAAGATAGAAATAATAACAAAATTTAATGAGTGTGTCTAAACAATTGCTGATATTTACCTTGATGCAGAAAGCACAATAAAGACAATAAATGGAAAGCAAAACCTATTCTTCTTCTTCTTCTTCTTCTTCTTCTTCTTATTATTATTATTATTATTATTATTATTAAGTTTATCATGTAACGTAGGGTGAAGCCTGTCCACTTCTACATATTTACGAATGGCGAGCTTTTGTCAAACTTGACCTTTCCTAAACAAAATGACCACGGCCGCTGTATCTAATGTAAAAATAATGGCCGATGTGCGGATTATTTCAAAACTTATAAGCACTGACATAAATGAAATAAATTTATTGAAGAAAATATTAAATGAAACTTTAGATCTATTGTTGCACCGTTTTATATTTTAATGGTTTTATCGAGGGATCGTGTTAAAAAGGACACGCAGCTCTTGAACAATTGATTAAAAACATTGGATTCGAGATAATAAAAATCGGTATTGGTATATTTTTCTACTGACAATAGCTTGTTCACGAATTTAAAGTGCTACATTTCAGCTATTCTCTATTGTAACACCCACCATGTTTTATCTAACAGTAGTTTTATTTTGTTTGATGCATACACTCCCCACCCCAATCTGTAAACAATGAACACAGACGCTGTTTTTTTTTTTTTTACAAAGGGACGTGTATAACGTTTACAATCATGTGGACACATATAGATCAAGGGTAAAAATGAATGCTTTGCACATTTGTTTTGGGATATGTACATAGCGGCTTATGTTCCAAATTTGCCTTAATGCAGTTCATTTAAAGAATGATATGGAAGTAAAAATGTCAGTATCGCTTTTGCCAGCTTTAACTGTGACATGTATACCCAATGTGTTAATGTACTACTTTATGTGAACAAAATTATAAAGTCACCGTGAAGTCCCATACACAAGAAAGTGCAAAAGAAAATAAGTTTGATTTTGCCTGTAGAGGACATCAACATAAGCATGTCAGTACGTATCATCTATATATTACAAGTATGAATTCAGAATTCCATTTGTAATCCTCAAGTTATTTTAGCTTCATCTTCCTTAAAAGGTTTATGGCAAACAGCTACAAGTCTCAAATGTTTACAAATGTCTGATAGATGAAAATTTACAAAAGGTATATATATATATATATATATATATATATATATATATATATATATATATATATATATATATATATATATATAGAGAGAGAGAGAGAGAGAGAGAGAGAGAGAGAGAGAGAGACAGAGAGAGAGACAGAGAGAGAGAGACAGAGAGAGAGAGAGAGAGAGAGAGAGAGAAAGTGATTTGGAATTTTGACGTAGCTTTATCAACTTTAGTCATATCGCTACGATGTCTGCAGTGTGACAGTTTATAATGATGCCTAGCACTGGGGCATCATGCTGTAGACATTTAGCATCGTTTCCCATCCAGTCACATTATCCTGACACCAGGCTGGCCAGTCCTAGAAATAACCTACTAGTACCATTTAATAATTATTTGGTATGACTCGACAGATGTTCGAAACCCGCGACCTCCCGCATCGAGGAGGACGCTCTAACCACTTATTCCACCGGAGCAGTCTGTTTTCATAAAAGAGGTTTCCATGGGACCAAAAATGTGAGGTACACGTTATAATTCGAAGTAAAAAAATGTACACTCCACCTATACAATGACACAAGAGGGCCCACTCTCCTTATATTTTTTTGTCTTACTGGTAAGTATAACTGCAATTAATATAATATACTTTTCATTGTCTAATTAAGCAATTAAAGAAGATTTTGTAACATTAAGGCTCTTTTATAGACCAAATGGTCTCCACAAGTGTTAACTGTAAACCTGATTTTTATTAATACAACTACTGTACAACTTAACTGATATTAAGTGAAATTATGTGCTTTTTGAGGAACGAAGCATTATTTTTAAAAGTATGTATACAATTCCTCAACAGTTTATAAAAATGTGAAAAAAAGAGTTTTCTTCCTTCAATTACAATTGCCTACCACAAGTATGTAGCATAAATCCTGGAAAGGTAGGGCAGGAGGTGATGGTAAATGAGGTTATATTAAATGAACTTCTTTGTTTTAATTGGAGGAAGTGGTGAAGGATTTGATTAGAGATGGTAATGAAATTGTATTCCGAAGATGCTATCTTGAACTCTAAGGTATTTTAAGAACAGTATTGGCTAGAGATGGGCGAGGGAGTTTCTTTTAAATGTGTTTTTCTTTGCTAACATTAGTAGAAATTTAGTACCATACAGTAAATAAAATAATGACAGACAGATCCTTAAACTGTCCTCACTGAGGCAACATTGGATTGAATACTGGACCACAAAAAGATGGATTTAAATTGGGATATTAAGATGTTATAAACCCAATGAAGGTACTGCCCAGGACTTGGCAATATCTAATGAAGACGCTGCCCAGGACTTGGCAATACCTAATGATGGTGCTGCACAGGACTTGGCAATACTTAATAAAGCTGCTGCCCAGGGCTTGGCAATATCTAATAACGGTGCTGCCCAGGACTTGGCAATACCCAGTGAAGGTGCTGCCCAGAAATTGGCAATATCTAATGAAGGTGCTGCCCAGGACTTGGCAATACATAATAAAGGTGCTGCCCAGGACTGGGCAATACCTAAAAAGGTGCTGGCCAGGACTTGGCTTTACCTAATAAAGGTGCTGCCCAGGACTTGGCAATACCTAATAAAGGTGCTGCCCAGGACTTGGCAATACCTAATAAAGGTGCTGCCCACACACAAACTGATCTTGGCATATAAATGTAGAATGACAAATTGCTGTAGGTTTACTGGGTTGGACATGACCGGACTGAATACAATATGACGATGTCAACTGAGTGATCATAAAACATTTCTTTTCAATAAACGTGATGTCAACGTACAAACTTTAAATAAAGGCTAATGGCATAGGTATGAAAATAACAGCCAATAAGTGTGCTTTATTTATAAGCGATTGGACATGAATGTGTTGAACACGTGTAACTGGAAAATATGGGTTGAATGTGAATTCAATTCACTGGAGAGTTCAGGTAGGTGGGGTAATCTGCCCATTTGTGGGCACTGACTAAAACTTATCAATCTGCACAGGAAAACACAAAAAAATAAAATGAATATACTTTAAGTGTGTTCATTGGACAAGACTGGATGGCTTCTCTGGGACAAATATATAAGGAATTTAAAGTACAATTTTTGTAAGGGGTGTGAAAAGGCACCATTTAGAAACATATCTTGATCTATTTTAATTATTAGAACATAATCATGGTTTGAAGATATTGCCATAGTTGCTCTCAGCCTAGCCATAAATTGCTAAAAGCATTTAATACACGTAAAAGTGTCCAAAGAAAGCAAATCCGAAACTGTTGAAAAATGAACCAAAGTTGCCACAAGATGCTGCCCACTTTACATCATTGGGTTAATACGTGAATTCTGTGTATGACATTATTGCGCAGATTTTGGAATTCCTAATCTGAAAAATAGGCAATCAAAATGTAATTAATTTTTGAGTCGGTGAACTTTCTTGCCCTCAAAACGTCTTTCAAAGTAAAAGACATCCATATTGTACCGGTTCTCTTGCTTGCATATTCAAATTTCAGGATAGTGAATAAAATACGTAAACCAGACTTCCACTATTCTGAAATGACATATCTGCTCGTTTGGGATCCACGTGGGCCTAGTTCACAATTATTTTTCCCATATAGTCTCCACATTTGTTTCTCAGTGCTGAATCAAATCCTACTAAATCATACGTTAATCTGAAGTGCCTTCAAACATGAACTCACGGAAGAATTCTTGTCGTATGTTATCCGACATATTCCGAGAGGGTGGACTATAAATAAAGCAACATGAAAGAGTCACAGATTTCACTTCCAGAACAGCATAAGTGCATCATTATTAACCTTGCAATGTCGCTAAAATACACGCAGACAACCACAACATAATGCTCATATTCGAAGGAATAAACACCAACTTTAAAACAATACCAAGAATGCCTAAATCTAACTCTAGTATCACCACCAAAATGAGAGAGGAAATAAATGCCTCATAACTACATGCGTGAGTACTGAACCGGAAGTAATAATTGTAACCCGAGTCCACCTATGGGCAGTAGTTACGCAGGGGACGGGAACCAGGACAGGGCAAAATGCTGAAGACAGTGGCAAGTCTGTATTTGGAGCAAGTAAACCATGCTGTAATTAATAAGGCAAAGTGCTGAAAACATCGCATGTCTGTGTTTTCGACAAATAAACCACACCCCGAAGTATTATCTGAAATAGTGTCTTGAAATCGAAGGGTATGTAGACAAGGCAGGCAAATGTAATAGTTTCTTATGAGAAATTATGTTGTTCATTTAAAATATAAAACATTAATATATCGAACGAACAAGGCAAAACTTCCAGCATTTTATTTTAAAACTACTTTCATATACTTTATGAATTAAAAGTACATTCGTATATGTTTGTATCTTAAAGATAGATTCATATACATTTATATTTTAAACGTATATTTGTATATGTTTATATTTTAAAGTATATTCGTATACGGTTAAATTTGTAAAGAATATGCATATACGTTTATATTTTAAAGTTTATTTGTATGCGATATATTTTAAACATATATTCGTATGCGTTATATTTTAAAAGTATGTTCGTATACGTTTTATATTTTAAAGTATATTCATATACGTTATATTTTAAACGTATTCTCAGATATATTTATAATGACCTTGAAACAGTATCATTAAAATGGTCCTCTCATCACAATAGAAAATCAAAATATACGGTAAAACACAATCACTTCGTAAAGCCTCCACTTGTTAATTCCTTCAGAGTAAGAACACTCTATGAAATAGATGTTGAAGTTTGATGAGTAACTGTACATTGGATTCTGAGTCTTCCATTAATTTGGTAAAGCCCCACTTGGAGGGTGGACTGGGAGTGTATAGGGTGGGTGGACTGGGAGTGTCTAGATGCAATCAACCAGTTTTTACTGTATTTACGTTTCCCTCCACAATTAAGCGAGGGTTCAAAATATAGGTGCAATCAAAGTACTCAATAACCAGACCAGTCATATACGTGCAGATGAGTCAGCCTGTAGAGTAGATAGTAATCAAATGAGTGTTTATATTAACAGGACGATCGCAAGTTTGCTCTAGACGAAACGGCTTTTGGTGTCCACACACGGGATAGAACACAAAAACTCCACGAAATGTCGTCCACTCCCCCACCCCGTCTTGACATCACAGGCTCTCGCCCGTGTCGTCCGCCCCATGCTACGACCCTGCCCTTTAACATACTTGTTATGTATATTTAATTTAATTATATCTGATTTAATATATATTTATTTAAAATTAATTGTTTGCCAGTTTTAATTTTTTTATTTTTCATTACATGATATTGTAATGTAATTTTTTTCACTAGAGATGATACCTTTTCAGAAAATAATTTGACCTTGACTGTTATTTATAAACACCAGGTGTTGATCTAAATCCTGACCTTGTTTCAAAATTTGTAGCAACCATGTAAACAAGTTCTATCTTTATTTTAAAATGATTGGTTGTTGTCGAGGTCATGAGGTGACTTCGTGTTTAAGATGTAAACAATTTTTTGTAATGTTTTATTTCTTAGAGTAAAATGATTGGTTTTCGTCAAGGTCACAATGGGTGTACGTGACGTTTGGCAAGTACCTAGTTTCTCTGAGCTTTGAGAACATGATCAGGTTTACGTTTAGAAGACATTATAACCTATGTTTTAGAGAATTGCTCTCAGTAGAAGCTGGGCTGTTACACTGGAAGGTGTACTTGTTTTACGATGAGATTTTCCGCCAGCTTTTACGATACGATTTGTTTCGTAAACTCTAAGTCAATCTGTTCCAAAACCCGACGGAAAGAGAGAGAGAAAAGAAAGGAGGTTCAATCCTCTTGAAAGAGGTGTCACTTGATGATGTTGTAAATACAGCTACATGTTGGGGAATCTTGGCATGCGAGAGTACTGGGATCGAGCTGTAAAGACAAAAGTCTGTTTGAGCTTCTGGCCAGCAAAACTTTATTGAAATACTCAACATATAAACTTACATTTCAATATCAAACTACAACAAGCTCAATTTTCGGATATAAGAAATACATATAAAACTATACGATATTCTTTCACTTACCAACATCATACTTGTATAATATCTGTCGTTTAAAATGTAATACAGATAATTAAATGTAGAATAAATTCACAATAGCAAAAGAATCTAAAATTCAATATTTCAGACCAATACCCAATTGAAATATATTTTACTGAATTTATTCTAAAAAGTCAACATATTAAACTCTATTATTCAAAGAGTATTTTATTTCTAAATTAACTATTACTGAGAATGAAGTTGGTAGCGAACGTTGCTTTTACTATAACCAATAATATAATTATAAGCAATTATAAGTTCTTCAAACAATTAACTTTCCGATACACTATATTAAAGAATAGCAAAGAAATATTAAAATAATCTAATGTTTAAACATACTGATGTTAGGTTAACATCTTAACACTAACAATTCTTATACTACGCAAAATTGTACATAGATCATAATCCTACCTGTAAAGACAAAAGTTGTTGTTGTGGGGTTTAACGCCATTTTTCAGCACAAGATAGGCTATACATGGCGGCCAGTATTAATGGTGGAGGAAGAACCCGGGAAAACCCCAGAAAGAACCACCGACCCACGAGAAGCTACTGGCAAGCTTTCTCACATACCCACATTGGCTGAATCCGAGACTCGAACCCACGCAGACAGAGGTGAGATGGCAGTGATCCGTAACGGAGAGCGCTTTAGACCACTCGGCCACTCGGGGCCCCAAAGACAAAAGTCTGTTTGAGCTTCTGGCCAGCAAAACTGGTGTCAGCCCGTGGCTGGGGCTTTATATACCAGTTTCTTAAGACAAAGCCAAATATGGCGCGCGCCTAACTCTTTGCGATGGCCAGAATCTCAAAGTGAGGCTTCGTAGTCTCTTACAGATTATTGTCTAGGTCTATGTACATTATTACGTAGTTACTTCTGCAAGATCAGCACATTTGCCCTCTATAGGAATCTTTGGAATCTGTCTAGTTCATCTATTTACGTAACCTAATTAATGTACTTTTTTTTGCTGAGTCTGAGATACAAGCAATGTGTGTATAAGACGGTTCGTACTTGATCATAATAGCGTAATCATTGTTGAATAGTAGTATATAATTGTAACAACGAATAAATGGATTCCATCTCAATATATTTTAATAGAAAATACTTTCAATATAATTTAATCAAAACTTACTCTTAATACAATTTAGAGAAGATTTCAATCTTGTTACTTGTACTAAAAATTCTGTCCTAATAGTTGTGCTGTTTTGAGTTATTTCAAATTACTTGGATAAGAATTATTTCAAATTACGTGGATTAAAAAAGGATTAATTCAGTTATATTTCTGGAAAATACGTGTGCTCATGTAAAATTGTTGAACAAGGGCAGATTTTTTTATATATAAAAATTCATTTCGCTGTCAGAAACCGGAGTGATAATTCTTGTTTCTACAAGGAACTGTAGACTTCAGTACTACATAATTCAGAATACGTCATCGTCTTCCATCTTGGATTCTTCGTCGAGATTCGAACTTGAAATCAGTAGACCATTTTGTTATTAGGACTTCAAATATTTTATTCTTGGATTATTCTTTGATTATTTTTGGATTTGATACGACAAAACCGTAAGTTCATATTTTTTTGTTTAATTTTTACAGAATTTTTCCAGGGTGTTTTTTCAAAGCTTGTTGTTTTCACTTTTTCTTGTGTTACTGTTTATTCGAGCCTAAACACGTGACATAAGATACTGTTTAAGTAGCAGAATGTTTCCTGATTAGTATTTAGCTCAATATCACCGAACCTTTTTTTTAACGCGAACTGACAGAGTGCCAAATATCACACATTTTTCGTTGATGACTTAGACAGAAATTTTCAGACACACACACACACACACACACACACACACACACACACATATATATATATATATATATATATATATATATATATATATATATATATATATATATATATATATATATATATATATATATATATAGCGTAAATGGCACACAGGTAACGATGATAACCCAAATGGCCAGAATACCAGATAACCCAAAGGGACAACTAAGGAGTCTGGTTGAGCCTTGTGAGCTTCCCCCCAGAGTGGCCCGGGGCGGATCCTTGGCGGACAACGATTGTCCTGCAATTTAATGCCATCTTAGTCTTTTCCTGGCATTTACATTATGTCATTCACACAAGACAATCAAACAATATAAAAACTAAAACTTATTTTTTCATCAAAACAGAACTCCCGAATTTCGCTGGTTTAACAACAAACTAAAATATAAAGCATATTGTTCGGCAATAGTAACTGTACAAAGATGTGAAGAATTTTCGCTGAATCAAAGCAATCTTTCACAGCGCACCCAGTAGTCATTTTTTTGTTATAAATAAAACACAAAGGCTAAATCAAGAAACACAATCCTTCAGCAACATTCGCTGTAACGTTTTGAAGTTTGAAATCGTCGATCACAACCGAACGCAATACACATTGGACAATATACACACGATTCAAACCAAATTACAACTGACAAAAATTAAAATGTCGATATCGGCGTTACTTGAAATTACCGATATCAAAGGAGTTTACAAAAATACACCCACCCCTTCCCATAAATCTAACTACTTGTGGTTGTCTGATTCGAATAAATGTCTGTTTGAATTGATTTGTGCCCAGGCGATAGTACTGACAGATGCCTGGAGTTTTGCAATTATTGTTATGCGGATGCCTTATGTAATTTGGTGAAAAGCCGGGATTCGAGAGTAACACATTTACAAACACACAATTCTGGTCATTTAAAAAGTATCAGTTGCTCAGGCGTCAGACGACCAAGAACATAGGTATGTATTGAACTGGCCAGTCTAGGATGAGTTGGAGACGTGTAGGGCTGAAGATAAGGCTTGAAAGCTCGCCAGATCCCTGAGAGAGAGAGAGAGAGAGAGAGAGCTATACAACATCTATTACACAAGTTGAACAAGAGCGCTACATTACACCGATTACACATCATAAAAGACTCAAACGTAACCTACATAACTATATCTTGTTCAAAAAGCTTTCCGAAAATCCCCCTAATTTTCCCATATATCGTACGTTACAATGATTCAACCTCAGATCGTCTTGTTTTTGTTTACGTCAAGTGCTGCCATGTTACCTTTATATGAACTGAATGTGATCCCTCTGACGTAATTTCGGCACGTGTGCCTATCACGTTTCAAGATTCTTTCATTGGTAATCTAGGCAGGGGCGTCATTTCAAATCTTTTTGGGTGTGTGTGTGGCAAATCTTAATAAAGGGGCTCAAAACTTGATTGGGGTGGGGGGCAAAACTTAACGGGCTTGTTAATTTTCGTATATAGGCTACAGCAAGTTTACAGCACATGCAAAAAAAAATTGGGGGGGGGGGGCATCGCCCCGCCCCCCTACCCCATGACGTTCATGAATCTAGACCTCAATATGAAGAACGACGCAATCTATCAATTGAAGCAAACATAAATGTTTTGTGTTAATATCAAAATATTGTTTGTATTTTCTTGTCGTTGGCAAATAATAGATAAAATACATTTTATCACAGACAGTGCTTTCAACAATGGAGACAATTGGTATTTGTATGGTTTGCTATTTGCTTTTATTCTTCACTGAAATACTGAAGTACGAATTGTTTGTATTTTCACTGGAGATACAGTATCATTATTCACTCTGTCCACTAGCTATGATATCGTAGCCTCGACCAAATGGACTCGTATTGTTGCTGATAATTTACATACAAAATCATACATTTACTATAAAATACTACAACAGATGACACTTCTCTCCCTTCTCGAGTGACCCATTTAAGAACAACTGCTATTTCTTACTACACTTCTCAGAGGGGTAGTGAATTTGGTAACCATGTTATGCGTTCGACCTTAAATGCCCACGCAACGTTTGACATACCATTTATCCCCACGCTACCTTTCGGTATTGTTATATTATCGCACCCGCTTGCTATTCAACGACGTACTGAATGGAATACTTTTCTCTTATTAGTCAGCTAAGATTAGGTTACCAGTACGTGCAGTACGTCATGCACCCATGAAAAAACTAACACATTATGAATATGCTGTATCAAAAACTTACTTAAAATCAAGTATATTTATTTATCTCTTCTGGTAATGGGCGTACATCATACTGGTGCGGAGATATTACAAAATAATTACGATTTTAGGATTGGATTGGGTCCAGCTTTCATAACCGGCCCCACCTTTAGAAACCTGCTACAAAGTTGTTTACAATATTTTAGCCTTTCTCATTCAAGTCTTTCATAGTGAGTGAATTAATTTACGTTAAAAAAATCTACATAAAAATCAATTAAAAACTTTAACCATCGATATTTCGATGGCTCAACATCGCAAATACTGGTGCTGTTTTTAAAATATTGCCTGGTTTGATTTTATATGAAAAACATCCCCATCCCCCCCCCCCATTTTGCAGGGAAGGAATAATGACGACCCCAGGATGTCGAACCCCCAAAGCCATTATATTCAATACGTGTCCTCCTGACATGGCTGCCTATATGAAATTTTGCTGTAAAAAGATAGCAATTATCACTGTCCTTGAATAGCTATTTCTTTGACCTCTTTACCCCTTCCAGGGCCCCTATGGGAGACGGCAAGAAACACAACACCTCTAAGACACGGCTACCATCTGAACAAGTAAAATAGGTTTGGTGTATTTTCCAGAGGTTTGGGAATGGGTCAAACGGGGAAGAAAATAAAAAGGATGGACAAGACACACGGACTGAGTAAGAATATCAAAACAGCCTCAATAATTTCAAGCATGGGAACGAATACATAAACGCTACAGCAGCAGTAGACAGATGTATGTTGCATTCCATTGTGTAAAACGTATATTCAAGTTCGATACAACCTTGAAATTCTGAAGTACAAACTGATAGCAAGAATGTTTGAAAGTGGCTAGCTAGTACATTCAGCTGATTCTGTATCAGATAGACATATTACAGACAAATAGATGCATGGATTACACACACACACACACACACACACACACACAACGGTCTAAAACTAAGTAGTATAAAAGACAAGTTTTGTAAAATTCAACAAATAATTTATTTTCCTAGATTATAAAGTTAAAATTTAAAAAGAACTTATAGTAATGCGAATTAAATCCCTAATAAACCAAAAGCTTTATCACCAGCCCTAATGAATAAAGTTTTAATGAAATTGCAGCGGTATTCCAAAATAAGTTCCAAAGTTGAAGGTGTTGATGTGCTTGTAGTCTCGAATGAACTAATGTAACAATGGCCTGATGTGATGATGTGCCAGCATTCTTTTGTTGAATCACAATAACATAATCCAATATATCCTTGTTTGAATTCACTATCTTTCCTAAATAATGTTTCTGTCCAAAAAATAATATTGAGCACTTTGTCATTTCAGAGAATACTAATTTGACCGAATAATTCCATCCCAAATGAAATACTGAACACAATAAGACTGATTTATACTTTAGATATTATTGTTGAAATCCCCCCCCCCCCCACCAGTAAACAAGATAATAAAACCCTCTACTTGATCTAGGTCGCAATTAGAATTAAAAAAGTAACAAACAATGCAAATTATATATACATACCAATATATGGAGAGAGGGGCGTACATACTTTGACAATGTTACTAGCAGAGATCTGGAATGATACCCGAAGAACATGTTTTGACTGTACAAGCTCTGTGTGTGTGTGTGTGTGTGTGTGTGGGCAGTGACTCTGGACCTGGGCCTCAGCGTAACCGTAACTTCAGTGTGTCACTGTGCCTTAACATGATCCCAAAAACCAAATTGAAAAAGCATAGCTTTGAACAAAATACATGCAGTTTGCATTAAGCCAACCCATATAATACGAATTATTCATAATGACACGTCATGCGATATCCAGTGCAAACGGTTAATCTATTGTGTTACAACTCTTCAACCGGATAATGAAGTCAGGAAGTAACTCGGTCAGTAAGTCAACCAGTCGCTAATTAGGTTAGCCATTTAGTTAGTAGTTAGTAATTCCTAATTCTAATAAGTGTTGAATTGAAAACCATTTTACAATATTCTGAGTTAAACAAGTTCTCGGGCAAAAACTAATGAAGGAATAAATAGGCGAAGCAATGTATTTTTGCACATAACGTTCTAATACTTAAAACATCAAGCAATTATACGACATAGTTTATCCATGTGTTGTGCACTACACCACACACAGATCGATCGATCGATATATAGGTAGTTAAGGAGTATACCTATAGGTGGTCAAGACCAATTATTTGCCTGTGGTCAAGACCAATTGATTGCCTGTCACCATGACCAATTGTGTCCATGTGGTCAAGACCAACTGTGGTCAATATCAATTGTTTACGTGTGTTTTATGTTCTTGTCTAGAGACAGGAGACTGTTATTAATTAAAATTGAAAAACACTAGACCAACACTACTTGATAGCATTTGATAATATATTGAAAATCATTAAAAATAACAAGACCTGTCAGTCTGAAGTACTAGTAAATAAAGGGTAGTTTGTTATGAGTTTTCTTTTGGCCTCTCGCCATACTAGATGCGAGGAAATCATAGCCAATCAGCATGAATGGCATATTAATTGCATATGGCTGCAACAAGGCATTTTTTTATATATGCATTTACAACTATGGTCTGAACCATTAGTAAGACTTTAAAATTGATGTACGTTAATGCAGTTGTATATGGAATACAAAATAATTATGAATTTTGTGATGTAAATAGTTTAAATAGACTAATGTCTGAACCATTCGAAAGACTGAAATTACCGTATATTCTGACGTATCTGCTGAAAAAATACTATTTCATTACTTGCTAATGTTTCTTTGGACTATTCATTGCATGCTGCACATAGTCAAAATTAAGAAAAAAATCTTGCGGTAATTGATTTGAAATCTTACAAAATTAAGTAAATGCAATAATTGTAGTTTAAAAGAAATCAAATCCACAGATTGTAATGTTTACGACATATGAGGTATATTAGAAATAGAACACGGATATAGCGTGTGATGTTATAGTAGAAAGAGAACACGGATATAGCGTGTGATGTTATATTAGAAAGAGAACACGGATATAGCGTGTGATGTCATTACATAATGCTTAATAGGTATTACAAGATTCGCAAAACACAATCTAAAGACCTGCAAACATTTTTAAGATTCGTACGTTATCTGTATTCCTTAACTGATTATATTTATAAACGTTAGTTCTTGAAGTGTAAAACTGTGGTATACATTTTTGTCTTTCATCGTGAAAATAAGAACACAATAGAAGATGATGATGTTCAGCCCTATTTCTGGTTTTTGACAAAGTGTGCAATATCTTTCGTTATAGGGAACATTAACCCACCTACCAGTTTCAGTTGGAATCCTATGATTTCCAGTTGTAAACTTAATTAAATTTTTAAGATATATTTCTGGTAATGAGAAACAGATCTTTCTTAATCCAAACTAGTTTTAAATAGCCTGTAGTTATGATCTTTAGATGACGCATGGATCTTAGCTGCACAAGTTTGTATGTATTGATCTTTTTGCTCTACCGAGTTTGTTAACCATTTAACTGACACAAACATCGATTTCTCCAGATCATCTAACATTGATTTCTCCAGATCATCTAACATTGATTTCTCCAGATTATCTAACATCGATTTCTCCAGATCATCTAACATTGATTTCTCCAGATCATCTAACATTGATTTCTCCAGATCATTTAACATTGATTTCTCCAGATCATCTAACATTGATTTCTCCAGATTATCTAACATTGATTTCTCCAGATCATTTAACATTGATTTCTCCAGATTATCTAACATCGATTTCTCCAGATCATTTAATATTGATTTCTCCAGATCATCTAATATTGATTTCTCCAGATCATCTAACATTGATTTCTCCAGATCATTTAACATTGATTTGTCCAGATTATCTAACATCGATTTCTCCAGATCATTTAATATTGATTTCTCCAGATCATCTAACATTGATTTCTCCAGATCATTTAACATTGATTTCTCCAGATCATCTAACATTGATTTCTCCAGATCATTTAACATTGATTTCTCCAGATCATCTAACATTGATTTCTCCAGATCATTTAACATTGATTTCTCCAGATCATCTAACATTGATTTCTCCAGATTATCTAACATTGATTTCTCCAGATCATCTAACATTGATTTCTCCAGATCATTTAACATTGATTTCTCCAGATCATCTAACATTGATTTCTCCAGATCATCTAACATTGATTTCTCCAGATCATTTAACATTGATTTCTCCAGATCATCTAACATTGATTTCTCCAGATCATTTAAGATTAATTTCTCCAGATCATCTAACATTGATTTCTCCAGATCATTTAACATTGATTTCTCCAGATCATTTAATATTAATTTCTCCAGATTATCTAACATTGATTTCTCGAGATCATTTAACATTGATTTCTACAGATCATCTAACATTGATTTCTCCAGATCATCTAACATTGATTTCTCCAGATCATTTAATATTAATTTCTTCAGATTATCTAACATTGATTTCTCCAGATCATTTAATATTAATTTCTCCAGATTATCTGACATTGATTTCTCCAGATCATTTAACATTGATTTCTCCAGATCATCTAACATTGATTTCTCCAGATCATCTAACATTGATTTCTCCAGATCATTTAATATTAATTTCTCCAGATTATCTAACATTGATTTCTCCAGATCATCTAACATTGATTTCTGCAGATCATTTAAGATTAATTTCTCCAGATCATCTAACATTGATTTCTCCAGATCATTTAACATTGATTTCTCCAGATCATTTAATATTAATTTCTCCAGATTATCTAACATTGATTTCTCGAGATCATTTAACATTGATTTCTACAGATCATCTAACATTGATTTCTCCAGATCATCTAACATTGATTTCTCCAGATCATTTAATATTAATTTCTTCAGATTATCTAACATTGATTTCTCCAGATCATTTAATATTAATTTCTCCAGATTATCTGACATTGATTTCTCCAGATCATTTAACATTGATTTCTCCAGATCATCTAACATTGATTTCTCCAGATCATCTAACATTGATTTCTCCAGATCATCTAACATTGATTTCTCCAGATCATTTAATATTAATTTCTCCAGATTATCTAACATTGATTTCTCCAGATCATCTAACATTGATTTCTCCAGATCATTTAAGTAAAAGAGAGAATACATGCCATATTTATTTCTTGATAACCACTAACCAATCTAGTCCAATAGTTTATAATGCGACTTTTAACGTTGATAACTAAGGGAAAACGACCAAGTTGCCTAAGGCTTATACCATATAAAGAGGGGGTACATTTTTTTTTTACATGCAGTCTGCTTCCGAGGAAAGTAAGATGAGTCTTTTTCAAATTATCAGCTTCACAAATCCTCAAATTTCACAAGTATTTATTCAAATCGATACAGTGGTTTGATCGAACAGTTTTAGTTGCCAATCAATAATCAAATCTAAAGTGTGCATAGGCTGTTAAGTTTATGCATAATTTTATTAGCTATAGATACTAGATTATTCAGACCGTTGGAAAACGTCCCATTCTTGTGAAAAATAAGACCTAAGAATTTATATTCATCTACAACACCAATATAGGCAATGTTTATCATATATTTAAATGTATACTTCTTTTTTAAAACCAAATACGATAATTTTGTTTTCTCTATATTGATTGTAAGTTTCTGGTTATTGCAATATCTGCTAACGATATCAAGAGTATATTGAATGTGAGTAAGTTATCTACGACAAGTATAGTGTCATCAGCGTATAACAGCAACATCACATTCAACATATTTCTAAAGTCAATATGTTTGGAAGGCACAGCGCATCCTTTACAACCATTTACTAGTAAAAAATATTCTAGATCATTTTGGAATAAGGAGAATAATAATGCTGATCAATTTTCCCCTTGTCTCAGACCTATTTCACACCAGAAGTAAAGAAAAAAAACCCCAGAAAATTCATTATTTATACAGACACATGATTTAATATCATTATAAATATTTAATATAATATTAAAGCATTTCCCTCTGATGCCTACTGCTTGCAATTTATGCCAGAATTCAACTCTCCATACATTATGAGAGGCATTTTTAAAATCAACAAACTTGCAAAAAGATTATTTTTGCATTGTCTAAAAAATGAAATAAGCTATACAAAATAAAGATATTGTCGTTTGTGGAATAGCCATTCCCGAACCCAGATTGAGTCTCAGATAGTAATTTATTATCATCTAGGAATTTAGGCAGTCTTAAATTATGTAAGTATTCACCCCCCCCCCCCAAAAAAAAAAAAACCTTTACCAAAGCGGCTTACAAAAGTAACAGGTCTGTAACTTGACATATCGGATTTGTCACCTTTACATTTGTAAGTTGTCAAGATAACATTGTTAGTCAAACTATCTAGCACATAGTCAGTATTCAGGATTATATTAAAAAGTGTTACATATACATTTAATATTGCAGTAGTTGAGCTTTTAATATATTCATTTAATATGTTATCAATTGTGCTGGCTATATTAATTTTTAGTTTGTTAACGACTGTTAATATTTCTTTAGCTTTCTTTGGGTTATTCAAACAAGAGTTATCGAGAACATCCGCCGCTTGCACCGTTTTAGGGAGTACTCGACCGTCACCATGTGTTAATAATAATAATAATAATAATAATAATAAACTTTCTTTAACGAGGATAGCACATTTGGTCATGACTGACCCATCTGCCATGTGGTCCTCAATATTTATAATTGGCTATGTTAAAAATATACAAGATCATACACATTTCTTTAAATTATTCTAAACATTTTTGCATTGTAATACTTTGAACCGGTTTTTTTTTGCCAACATTATTTATCATATCCTAGTATCTCCTTGGATCGTTTGGTTGTAAAGTGCGCAATTTCCTTTTGCAGCGGTCTTTTAAAACGAGAGTAATATTTTGAGTTTTTATGCTGTATACTAGCAGTTAGCATATTAGATTTACTTGCAGCATTTAAGTTCTTAGATTTTCCTAGACAAGTCGTAATGTTTTCTCACTTTCATAGAAAAATACAGGTTTGTTTTCAAAATCAAAGTATTATTTAACCTGCTTTAATTATAATCTGTTTTAAATAAACTACAAAAATCCCCCCCCCCCCTTGCGGTCGCAGTGTGATCGCACACTTCACACCTCGGTAAGGCCGCTACTGGTCTGTCCGATGACAAAGGTTACCGGTATGAACCTGAGAAATCAGCACACCAATTGCAAACATCATTCAAAAAATAAATACTGTACCCATTGTAATGGAAGGGATCATAATATAGATAACTGCAATACAGGCAGTCTGTAAGTTTTATATTGTTCTTCCTCACCTATGCGACAGAGAACTTTAGCTGTCTTGCTAATATTGCTTTTCTTACCTCCGTTTAGTTATCTCAGTCCGGTGATCTCTGTCATGGAGTCCACGCGTTAGGAACTACTTTTAAAAAAAAGAAACCCCTGTCTTCTGTTATGCCTGACGGAGTTGTTATTTTTATGTCACTTGTTTAGGCTCAAATAAACAGTAACACAAGAAAAAGTGAAAACAACAAGCTTTTAACAAATACAATAATTTATTTCCCTGGAAAAATTCTGTAAAAATGAAAAAAATATGAACTTACGGTTTTATAGAATCAAATCCAAAAATGATCCAAAAATAATCCGAGAATAAATTTTTATTAGTCCTAATAACAAAATGTTCTACTGATTTCACGTTCGAATCCCGACGAAGAATCCAATATGGAAGACGATGACTGATGCTATAATCTGTATTGTTGAAGTCTACTGTTCCTTTTAGAAACAAGAATTATCATTCCGGTTTCTGATAGCTGAATACATTTTTATAAAAAAAACTGTCCTTGTTCCACAATATTACATGAGGACACGTATTTTCCAGAAAAATAACAAAATGAATCCTTTTGAATCCAAGTAATTTGAAATAACTCCAAACCAAGTAATTTGAAATAACTCCAAACAGCACAACATACAACAAACAATTTAACAGCCCAACTTCTACTGATTAATTCTCCAAAGCATGGGTTATATGGGCTTTCTAAAAGGTAAACAAATGTCACGCGATCATCTTCTAGAAGTTTATAGAAGCAAGTACGTGTTACAGCTCACGTTTACCCAGTGTGACCCTGACGAAAACCAATCATTTTTAGTTCTTTGAAATAATACAATAATTGTTTATATCTTAAATACAAGGTCCCATCATGACCTTGGAAACAACAAATCATTTTAAAATAAAATATAACTTGTTTACGAAAGTTGCTGCAAATTCTGAAACAAGGTCAGGATTTAGATCAACAACTGTTGTTTATAAACTAACAGTCAAGGTCAAACTATTTTCTAAAAGAAATATCATCTCTAGTGAATAAATTTACATTACAATATCATGTAATGAAATTTTTTTAAAAACTGACAAACAATTAAATTGAAATAAATATATATTAAATCAGATATAATTAAATCAAATATGCATAACATTATAAAATCCAACAACTAAAGACATTCACTCAAAGCAACTTAAGGTCTCGCCAACTTTGATAACACACCATACAACATATGTTCGCACACACACACACACACACACGCGCGCGCGCGTCAAGCTATTTGATAAAGCTCCGGACATATAGGCAATACACATCACTGGCTACACAAATCCGAACTCTCTCAAGAGCTACTGCAAAGCCTGAAATAAAAAGAAATGTGCTACGTCAAACTCCTTTTCTTCTAACTGTGTCAAAAATCCACAGTTCGCCCCAGTTGAATCAAATATAATAATGCGACTGCAAATGAAAACTCCTGCACTTACCAACCAGAGTGGTTCATTCATCAGTTCACATGCTATTCCACAAGATTTCCATAACATCATTGCGCTAGTGATAACAACAACTGCTATATTTCCAGGACAGAACATATACATTTCCAAATAATTGATGAATGAGAAATGTCCTGTCACTACACAGTTCGTAAGAACTGTGACCAGCGGATCTATTGTACTGCACAGTATAATACCATTGCCTACCATAAAACGTTTACCAACTTGGAATTGATGAAAGTTAAAATGTAACTTTATAAAATATATTAATTACTTGTTGTAATATGCCATCCATCGATTAAATGTGATAATACAGTAATTATATCAAATGGTTGTATGATTATATTTTCTCTTGCGTAGAGTTTTTGTACTTAGGACCGACAAGTTATTCCATTGCCCTCGTTAACATATTCGTATTAATGGGCGGTACTTATGTAAATAATAGCAGATTGCTCCAAGCCGCGCCTTGTGCAATACTTTCAACACATACCAATTACAACTGTTTTCTTGATTTTTTCTTTCTACGAGCGGCATATATAGCTAGATTCTAGCTAGATAATTATTGAGATTTTCATAAAAGAGTACAAAACCTGATGACCTTTATATAAAGTGAGAGACAGTAATAGCTCATTAGTATTATAAATACTAACTGTATGAAAAAAATTGGGTGAGAAAAATAATCTTTGTCTGTGTTTTTACCGGAAATCCCAGTCACGGGGTCACATTATTTGTCTCCCCACTTGGCATATCCTCGTGAGGAGACAAATAATATAACCCCATGACTGGAATTTTAATATCATGGTCAAAACCCCACGCCACGTCACGTCATGTCACGTTAGTTAGGTTATGTCATGTTATATTCATATTATGTTAAGTTATGTTATCGCCTCTTCACAGAAGTACACTGTGAAATGGTTGCTGTGAAATAGTTTTTCTGTTTTGTACGTAATATGTAGATTACTTATGATTAAAGCCTTTCTTTAACCTTGCAGCACAGTGATACACAATTACGTTGCTATCTTGGAGAAATATACGTCAGTAAGGAGGTTCATCTTTGTCTGTCATATAATTGAATTTGTCAGCTAACGCTATTCTCAAGTATACAACAATACCATCTTACGTAGTCATTTTTTTTTAACGTTTATAAGCAGTCAACACAACAGTACCTGCTCCGTAGTCATTTTTTTTTACGTGTATAAGCAACAAACACAGAAGTACCTGCTCCGTAGTCTTTTTTACGTTTATAAGCAGCAAACACAACGGTACCTGCTTCGTAGTCATTTTTTACGTTTGTAAGCAGCAAAAACAACATTACCTGCTCCGTAGTCTTTTTTACGTTTATTAGCAGCAAACACAACGGTACCTGCTCCGTAGTCATTTTTTAAACTTTTATAAGCAGCAAACACAACAGTACCTGCTCCGTAGTCATTTTTTTACGTTTATAAGCAGCAAACACAACGGTACCTGCTCGTAGTCATTTTGTACGTTTATAAGCAGCAAACACAACAGTACCTGCTCCGTAGTAATTTTTTACGTTTATAAGCAGCAAACACAACAGCAGGCGTCGGCTCCCTGTAGCCTTGATTTATAAGTTTGGGTTTTTCATGCCCACTATCGATCAAATATTTATTGTTGTGGTAAAATGTTAAATTATAGCATGTTAGATTTATTTGCTTCATGTCAATGGTAATATTTTTTATATAAAAAATCATTATCAACTGTGAGTGCGTTGCTATATGTCGGATATAATTATCTCCAACCTGTTTTCTCGGCTTGTTTCATTTTACTATCACCCAGACCTTAAATAATAGACATTCCAAGTCACCAACATATTGGTATCTAGTAAAAATAATGTTTTTCGTTCATCCGAGAAGTCAAATCTCTTTGTGCAACAAAAAAGATGACAGTGTGTCTTTATCCTAATTATATATCCAATCACGACGAGGAGAATTTTATTATTGTTACAAACTATGTTAAAATGTTTAAGTCAATATCACTGGTGTTGTTGTTAAAATATTCTCACCATATAATATAATAGGGGGATTCTGACAGCTGCTTCAATATTTGGAGGCAAATACGAAATATGTCATCACATTAATAAGCTCGGTAATATTTTTATCTATCAAATGGTGATATGGTATACCAAAGCCAGCTGTCGCAAACCACACTGCGCATTTTTCTTGATCCAGGCAGAATTGTATGTAACATGATAATCCACTTCTATGCATCAATATCTATCAAAATGTACATGTAGTTCTCGCGAGGCTATTCATGGTTTGTATGTAAAACAACGAGTTTTAGTATAGCGAATGTTTATCTAGTTAAATATACGTGCAATACCAATGTTATTTTAAGGACACTGAGCAATAAACAAGGAAGGTGCCGTGCATGTAACTTTTTTAATTTAAAGTCCGTTATTTAGATCACCCCCAAAAGAACGTTTGCCTTGGCATAATTATACTCGTTTTAAATGTGATATTAGCATTTCTTGTGCAAACACATTTATTACTTTCTTCATCCATGTGTAATTTGTTTCTGATTTATGTCTTTAAACTATTAATTTCCTATAATGTAGTACCAGTTGAATACTGTTACTTTCACACACCATTTGCATCTCTTGTACTGTGTGCTTCGTTTCCTCCATCAATTGATATATGTTGCCTTTGTAACATTTTACAGCTAGCAGTGTCTCCGATACACGTTGCTTTGACCAAGATATGCAATGCTGATTGTACTATTTATTTCTGAAGTTTGATTTCAATTTCTACTAGATGTTAAATTAGATCTTCAAAATCTGCATACTTCACCCTTACACGTGTACTGTGTTGTAGCTGTAGCAATGTGGAGTAACCCCCTCCAACTGGTTTTATTTAATTTTGCGGCAATCCTTTGTGATTTAATGTTTTACATGTGTGCTAAAGTTGTGCATATTAATATGTTCTTTATGAAAACTGTTTAATGGACCATCTCGTTGGTACAATTCCACCATCTTCTTTGGACGAAATTCGAGAAAAGTTTCAATACCTCCTTGCCTGCATCAACATGTATGTGCTTTTCATTATGATTCTTTTGGGTTCAAAATCTCAGACTAGTTTGCATTGTGTTTGTTTTTCAGACTTTTTTTTAGATCTAGTTAGGATCAGCTATATATTTTTAAAAGTTATATCATTTTATTTCTTCCGTAATGGCATTTATTACTCTGCTTAGAGATTGTGTATACATTAGTTGCTTCATCCCGTTCGTCACTTGTAGTATTTTCTGAATACTAGTGATATTTTTTATATACTTTCTTCTTTCACTCTGGTATTTCACATATCATACATGTTTTGATTTCTTTATCTTCCATTACACCGTCTTATCTCGAATCTGTCACACCTGAGAAACTCATTATCTGCCATAACTGGAAGTTTGTTTGACCCATGAAAATATTATTAATGAACTGGTCTTCTTCTGTCATTTATTTTAATGGCAAAATCTTTTCGGTTGATTTGCAGATGTTACATGAATTATTATGTCCTTTCCATTTTACACTCAAACTTGAGGTTGCTTATTTCGATGTTATCGTCATAAATGTGTAATATGCAAATCAGCATCTTTTGCAAAATGAATTGTAGCACATCTTTTTGATCCTTGAAACAATGAAGACTTGTATTCTTTTGTGCATTATTTGATAACAGAACTAGCTTTAACCACACTTTTATCTCATAAAACCTTGTAAACAAATACACGTTATGTCTTGACAGTGTTACCTTCCTGTTAAACTGAAACAAATACAAATTATCTCTTGACAGTGTTACCTTCATGTTAAACTGAAACAAATGCACATTGTCTCGTGATAGTGTTACCTTCATGTTAAACTGAAACAAATACACATTATCTCTTGATAGTGTTACCTTCATGTTAAACTCAAATACACATTATCTCTTGATAGTGTTACCTTCATGCTCAACGCGTGAAATAATTATATAACATCACTGCTTATTGTTAACAGGAAAAAATCCCACTGAGCCAGCATCAACTCTAGAGTTCAACACAGCTATTCTACGAACTGCCCTCAACGACCCTTATCAAAGCGTTTCAGTTAACAACAGAACATATCAATCAAGATGTCTCGGAAGGAAGTTCAACAGTCTCTTTCTAAATGAAAACAATGGGACAAGATCCGAAGTGACGATGATATGTTATCACTAGAAAAAATCGTATAATAAACACAACATGACTCAAATGGTGCATCATTTTCCTGTTTTTATTATTATTTATGTTTCCTCAACAAGTTATATATTTTACAAAAAATGGTGGTCTTGAATCACAGAATATTAATATCGGTTAAGTGCAAACTTCGGCACACCAGGAATCAGACATCCCGATTCATTTCGATTGTAATCAGTATCAACGTTTCGTGTGAATACTCTCATACACAAAAGAATAATCCGAACGTAAAAAACGAAAAGAAAAATATAAGAAACAAATTAAGATCTTTCTCTGAGAAAAATTGGATGACCCCTGTATATGCATTTTCAAGGTTATTAAGAAACAATGAAAGTAAATCTTACACGTATAGACAATAACAAGAAAACTGATTGTTCTTCTGCATACAGTACATATGATTTTATTCTTTATTAGATTGTTTTCTTTACATATGGCATTTGTGGCTGTTTTTATTTCTTGAGATAAACGAATGCTTCATTGTTGGACTGACTTTCCATAAATAAAAAAATGCAAAATAGCAATATAGTCTACCCGTCATGCACGATGAAATTGGACTGGTAGTGTAATACCTAACTCAGTACACCAAAATGTTATTAAAAACTACATTCCTTCTTCCGTTCCTGAACGCATGCCACCCACCCACCATTGTTTAGACCGCCATCTGCATCTCTTATAAATGTGTACTCTATGTTTTATACTAAATGTGAGTATAAAACCTTGCTATTATCCTCGGAATGTCACGCTGTTGTCATGAGTATTAATGAATTCATCAAGAAATTCACTTAAGGACATCAACAGTTCTACAAGCCCTGTGATATCAACATTAAGTGGAAAGAAGTTCGCATAATAGCAGTCATTGTGCCATATTCATTTTCATGTTGGACCATGTGTGTGTCGTGCTGGAATTTCACATAAATGGTTTAGGAAATTAATTATCTTACCTTCCATGATTTTCGGAATATCAAAGCCAGAAATATGATGCTAGTCCATAAATTAGAGACTTCAACCATCCGGAGGAGTTTCATTGCCGAAACAGCGGACATGCAGGATAGTGATGGAATCAATGTGCCCAGCCACATTTGTCAGACTTTTGTTGAACAATACGTTAGAACTAATGTTACTGTTCATTATTGTAAGTTCTTGGTTTGTAGAATTTGTTATTCTACTTTAATGTGCGAAATAGTATGCATTTGATAGGGACTATTTCTAACCGTATTACGAATCATTGCATCAGCAGTACGTTGTACTCTCGCTCGATTCGCATCGAAATTCGCTTGTCCGTTTCGTTCAGTTCTACTTAATCATAGGTATGAATATATAAATAAGATTAAAAGTAAAAACGCACACCACGGACATTGAGAGGTCAACTTACCTCTGTCTAAATTTTGTGTGCAGAGGGATTTTTCCATGCAGTTTGAACAGTTGACTCGGTTACCGCCATGGCTAACCCTGAGAAGGACAAACATTGATTGGCTAACTAAAGTCATGTGACGTAAATAGCATTCTATAAATACGAGTGCAGACAATGCACTGGCATATAGCTGTCAGAGCGGCAAAGTATGAACATCCAAGTAGAAAAGAATTTCGGCAAACCATCACTTATATATATTTTTACACAACCGATATTAACTTTGGCACTTTGAAATCCCAGAACTGAATCAAATTGTTATGAGAAGTTTTAAATAGATTTGTTACATGATTGCCATTGAATTTAAATGCTTTAGAATTACTATGTAATTCTTTATAAAGCAACTACTATCTCCCACCACAGTGCTCAAGTACACTAGTACCTAAATTATAGTTTTTATTGAGATCACGCTACCATGTCAGAATGTATCACAGTCAATCCAATATTTAGCTGTTAAAATACACAGGAATTTAATAATATAATTAATTTTACCATAATATGGTGTATTAATTTCTTTTAGCATTTAGACAATTAAGTCTGATTTATATTATCAAAAGCCGATAGTGTTGTGACGAACACTGTGTTTATGTAACGGCACTATGCCATATTGAGAAGCATGTTCTATATCACCTTTATTATTTATAAAAAGCATTTTTAGTCTTGAACTCTGGTCTTTTCGATATATAACACACGGGGTGTTACAGTATGTATTGCGATATTGGACTGTCCTTCCCCTAATCAGACCATCGTGAAATTTACTTCGGATGTAATATGTCGCCATTGAAAACAATATTCTGAACTACCTTCTTTGGAATGGTAAAATATGGCACAATGGCATAACTGGAACAATCTGGAACTCTACTTACGGAACGCCAGAGCTGTCTTGACAATTGTAATTATATGATTTTCAAACCTCTTTATATGATGTACTTTTGTCATTAGATTATGTAAAAACATTTTTCTTTTATGCGGCGCTAATGTCCTCAAATAATGTGCAAACGTCGTTATATGCGGTTCTTATGTCTTTAAATTATGTACAAATTTCTGTACATGTGGTGCTATTATCCTTATATCATGAGTAAAACATAAAGCTATATTCAGTCAAAACATTTCTATAGTGGGTGCAAACTTCTTCATCACGAGAAGCAAAGACGAACTTTCGCAG
Organism: Sinohyriopsis cumingii; assembly: GCA_028554795.2. Taxonomy (NCBI): domain Eukaryota; kingdom Metazoa; phylum Mollusca; class Bivalvia; order Unionida; family Unionidae; genus Sinohyriopsis; species Sinohyriopsis cumingii. Next base: position 119,656,520 of record CM068826.1, on the reverse strand, counting down.
GAGGGCGAAGGGGCCTAAAGGGGTTTTGTCTCACTACACATGTACACCACTCGCTGTAGCAAGACATAATGCCTGAAATTATGAGACAAAATCAGGACGATCTTTCATTAAATTCTTTAGAATAGAATCGTGTAAGAATTTTTCTTACATAGAGTTTATAATACTCGGATTTAGTACTTTGGAAAAAGAGTACGCTTCAAATAGAAGATAAAACCTGCAGATAAGTTCAAGTAAAATTAACTAAAAGGCTATATTACGGTGTTCCGAGCAATACGATACTAACGTCGATGCCGTTTGCATGACAATTTTTGAGAGGTTTGCATGGTTACTACTAACAGAGAGAGAGAGAGAGAGGGGGGGGGAGGGTGTGTGTGTGTGTGTGTGTGATTTAGATTTTTAACGTAGCTTTACCAATTTATCAGTCACATCGTACGATATCTGCAGTATGGCAATTTAGAGTGATGTCTATCACTAGGGCATCATGCCGCAGACATGTAGCATCATGTCCCACCCAGTCACGTTATCCTGACACCAGGCCGACTAGTCCTAACACTAACCTCTTAATGTTGAGCGCCAAGCGAGGCAGCTGTTAGCACCATTTGTATAAGTCTTTCGTATGACTCGGCCTGGGTTTGAATCCTCGACCTCCGTATCCGATCCATCTAATTTATTCTATTTCTTAGAAGTTTGTGCGACTTTTCTGGTATTATTTTTATGAAATCAGTAATGTAGGAAACCACGTGTTGGTGAAAATAAGACAATTCTGTCACACAGACTGACATTAAATACAACAAAGTCCTCCAGTTTCCAATAGTATGAATATGAGCCTAATTTTGTATCTCTACCTGCAGATGTTGGACTAGTCTTCCAGCAAGTATAACCATTTAGTTACGATTTAGTGGAGGGAGTTGATGCATTAATTTTTCATATCCTTTGTCACTAAACTTGCTGCGCGCAGAAAATATACTCGTTGTATCGATTTTAATCTTATATGATTTCGCTTGCTATTAAAATTGAAACACAAACATTTCGTGGTTACATTATCGTTATTGTATAACTATATACATTCCAAATTTAAATAATAGGGGGCTGTAAGGAATGTTTTTGACGTTGGCGATGTGACTCAGAGCTCATTTTGTGTTGCTCAGACAGTTTAATGACATCGGTGCCAGGTGGCGATCCACAGGTCCAGATGGTGATAATGCCCTACGCTTGAGGTAACATTCAACAAGTATATGCTTAAAACAAACAACCCTTGACACGCAGTTTTCATCCATTTTCAAAATGACTGGCACATCAAACATCAGGCCCAATTGGCGCTCCGCCCACGCCCAAAAAAACAAAACATGATTAATACTGCACAGGAGTACCTTGCCATACAAAAGAAAAACCCCAAAACAAAACAAAAAAAAAAATAAAAAAATAGCCCGATTGCAACGCGGATGTGGAAGGTACTGAGACGAGTCAGTGCAAACCTAATCATGCATTTAACAATGTTACATCAGAGTAATAATGCTAACTCCTGTTCTGTCCCTTTCCTCCGTTAAAAGAAGGGAAACCATAATAAATGCTCTGAGAGCTACTGCGTGAAAGAATGTTTATATTTTTTAATTTTACTGTTTGTCCTTTCTTTCTTAATAAAATGGAAATATGCCAAGGTCCGTTGCGCCAGTGGCACCAATACAGATGCGGTTTTATACGCTGTAACCTAATTACAAACACATTTAAACAACTGGTAATATAGTTTGTTTTTCATTTTAGGGTGGGTATTATGGGTTTATTGTCATTTTTCAGCATATTATGTACATGGCCGACAGTATATTTGGTAGAGGAAGAACCCGGGAGGAACGACAGACTCGCGAGAAGCTATTGGCAAGGTTTTTAGCATATCCACGTTGGCCGAGCATGAGAATGGAACCCACACGGACAGAGGTTATATGATGCCAGGAACCAGGAATGGCGAGGGTTTGATCACTTGACCCTCCAACTCCTCTTTCCATTTTGGTTTTAGTTTTGCTAGTTAAACAATACGACACAAAAGTTGGAGTTACCCAGATCCAGTGTGCACAGGGTGATCTTTTTCATTGTCATGTCAGAACAATGGCATTCGCCATTGCTTGTAATTTGCAATTGTATTTAAGTAACTGGTTTGGAACGATGCTAGTTAGGTTAGGAGGGATGTATAATTTGGTTCGCACCTTATTTCACTTTATTTGCCACTCACCATGACTTGAGAAAATAGACTGAAATATATGTGCTTGACATATTATATTTGATAAATGAGGTCAAGTGGGTCGTTTTTCAAAGTTCTCCTAAGTCGTATGCTACTCATATGTACTGAAGATGGGACGCCTGGGTCTGTGGCATTGCATTGTAAGATTACTACTAACAAGCAAACAAATGAAATCTTACATAAGTTAGTTTCGCTTTTGGAGCTTGCTCGGGCATACATGACGACATTACAGGAGAGTCACGCGTCTGTCCTCGACTGGACTTAGCATACGGCAATATTTTAAGTAGATTTTTGTTGTATCCTCAAAGAATTCCAATACTGTCAAACCGACTTCCTCTCTATGGTACTGAATACTGAAAGAATATCATAGGCTGCAAAAGCATGGCAGAAAGGAAGTTCGTTATCCTCTGGTTCTAAGGCCTCGGTCAAGACCTAGATTGGAATCCACCTGAAATCTTTCCATCCGTCAAATGTTATCCAACGCATTCCCACACCAACATGCGTCAAGTGCAGACCTGATACCGGGCCAAAGTCGTTTAAAATCTGCATTGTTGTCTCTAAGGAAAGAGGAGAATCGTCTAATAATATAAATGCGTCGTCAGCGTATTACCATATTTGGACTCCATTTCATCATAGAAAATTCGTGTAATGTTTCTATTCTTTTTTTTAGTTCTATTACAAGAAGTTCTATTCTTATTATAAATATGTAGGGTGCTAAAGGATCTCCCTTGTGACAACCTCTCTCCAAAGGTATGGATAAATGACCATTATTAATAACACAATATTTTGATTTATCGCTGAATATTCTAAGCCACTGACAAATAGATTCTTCAAAGTTAAAAGTTCTGAAATTCTAAAAATGTTGCATACCATAGCCAGCAATTAGAGTCCCTATAGAGAAAGTCGCCTAATTCTTTGCAAAAGACTTTATATAATTCAACAGCAAATCCATTGGAACCAGCGCTAGGTTTCATTTTTCTTATTTTTCAGTGATAAACTACATTCCTCAAAAGTGAACTCCTCTTCACACGAGCATCTTTCATAATCTTAAAGTTTTGTTTTTATCTAAGGTAAACGTTCTTCTCTTATAGAATATGCAACCCCTAAGTGGGCCTAAAAATTACCGCAATATATCTTGAAATTCTAACCCACGTCTTTGGGCGAGAGAGTTCTTTTCAGGAGAATTGTGGTCATGTGTTCCTCTCGCTCCAACGAGATGTAAATTGTTCACGAACGCAGTTCTTGGGCTGAGAACTCACATCACCTCTGAATCGGGAGTGAACGAGAACAACGATATCGGAACGTGCCATATTTGTTGTTCTGAGATTATATGGTTGTTATAGAGTTCCAAACGCGCATCTCAAAACATGTACTAGGTCGCTGGGAGAAAGGGACAAAACATATCGCCCAAAGACGACCAGAGAGACTGGCGAGTCACGTGGTACGTGATCTTATGCGGGTGGAGCTATCAAGCAACGAAAAGCTACACATATGGTCCGTAGTTTGAATGATAGTTGAGTTAAGCGCAAACGCTGTGTTCTCCTTAAATGGGCGGACCGACCGATACATATAATTAAGCCAATTAAAAGTTAGAATTTGAGGAAAGTTGATTTGCTATAGTACAGTTGTTCGGCAAAGTCTTCCTTAAAAGGATGCAGATTTTTGAACACAAATGACTGCTATCTGTAGACGGATTAGGATGAAATAAATGGAATTTAATAGGTCCAAATCAATATGTTGTCATAATCTTACTAATTCATTAACGAAGCAAAAATATATAGCAACGGTGACAGAGTTCACCCAAAACGGATATTGGCTATTAGTTTAGTATTTATAAAGACAAAACAGGAGAAGATCGTTCTATTAACAAAGTTTAAACAAACTTAAAATTTCAATTCCTAAATCTAAAAGGCTTGTAGATTAAAAACTGGTTGATCAGTTATTGTTCAGCTTACTAAAGCTATAACATATTTATGTTACTATTATTTGATTGTAAATTGACAGCAGAATCTCTGTCCCATAAAATAAATGAAATTTTTTCTTCTTTGCAGGTAACAAACAATAATACTTTGTGACATAAATCGCCCCTGAAGAGCTCTCTCTCTCTCTCTCTCTCTCTCTCTGTGTAGACAATGGTAGGCAATCATCATATGTACAAAGCTTTAACGAATAACACTGAATAGTATTTAACTTAATCTTGTATGATGTTCTTTTTGAACTGATTAATCATGAACTCAGCAACATCAGACGTATCACGTTTCTCTAAGTTAGTAAACGGACTTATACGCATGCGTCAACCGTTTTAAAGAATGTTTATCTTGGCAGAATTTGCTATACACAGGCCTCTTTCGCAGAAACGAGTGACCACACGCAAGCAACCAGTTGTTTTGAACATCAGAATTTCATACCCTTGGCTATAAGCTTGAAAACACCAGATTCCACAGCAGACCGACGTGTCCATATCAGTCCGCATGTGTAAATTCTTGTTTATTGCCGTAGCTAACAAGCCTAGTGTAAACAGTTTGTAGTCCTGAGCAACTGAAGTAGACCCATTTCCAAGAAATGTATACAGCTCATTAAAAATAAACTATTTACAGACATGACTAACGTTGACATTTTTGAAAAATAATCGAACACAGGGATTCTTTTCAAAGAAAATGACATGATAATTGTGCTTGTGTCATCAGTAAATATACTCCTGATGTAATAATATCATACTTACCGTGATGAAATAATGTATCGTCATCTATAATACTACCTTCTCGCAAGAAATAATGCATCATAAAGACTCATTCTGACATTTTTAAATTCCGCACAAACAAAAAGGTATTGCGTATATACCTTCACCGTAATATACACCAAAATTGCAGTAAAACCTTTCAAATTTACTAACCTTTAAAATGCTCTCTCTCTCTCTCTCTCTCTCTCTCTCTCTCTCGTCATGGATCCTTTTATGGTGTCTGAAACGTACAGTACATAAACATACGTGACTTCGTATAATTTAATATACTCGAAGGCATTCGATGGAAGATAGTCTCGATTAAATATGAATCCGTTTTGATTGGTTCATCCGTTCCGCTAGGTTTCCGACTCGGCAAGTTTCCGGAACTTTAAGTAATATGATTTTGAAAAGTTTCACCCGATAAGAAAAAATAATGACAAGTAATATTTATATTGACTCCAAATCCGCATACCTAACACTAATGTACAAAAGATATAACTATGATCTGTGCACTTTAAAATGCCGAAAATATTCCAGATAAACAGAATATTACGTAGGCCCATCAAGAAGAAATGAAGATATTATACGTTTGTACGTAGCTTGTTGCAAGTAAGATGACTTTTATTGAAATAATTAAGGTAAAGACTTTAAATACACTATGTATTTAGTTACGGTAGTTAGTTAGTGTGTGTGTGTGTGTGTGTGTGTGTGTGTGTGAGAGAGAGAGAGAGAGAGAGAGAGAGGATATACCATAGATTGTGCATTCATCTTAGATTTGGTCATGCCAGGATGTTACATCATTCTATTGCATACGAACCTTGCTGTTTAGACTTGATTCTTTCGAATTATATCATCAGAGCCTCTAGAAAAAACAAGAGACCCAAATGAGCTCAAGATCGCCCACTTAAAAGCCAGATGTGAGTGTAATCCACCACTTAATCTTGGTTTTAAAAAAAAATATGTTTCTCATTTAAGTCTTTGACAATGTATCTCAATATCATAACGCTGGAACCTTGTTGGAACAGGTCTGAAGCTACAGTTTGTACAAATTTAAAAAGAAACATAATATGAAAATCTGCCAGTTTTGGCAAACTTTCAGAGTCGAAAGTAAACAATAATTTAATGTAATATAATTCTGAATACTAATGCTATTTTATGTTAATAGTTGGTTTTCAGGAGATAGATTTGTAATTTCATTTTGTATTTGTTTGTTTCAAATGTTAGTAATGACTGTTAAATTATATTATGATGATGATGATGATGATGATGATGATGATGATTATACAACACACGTACAGAAATATATGCACGTTTTGTACCGAGTCGGTGAGGAAAATGAACGAGTTTGATATAGTCGAGATGCATTCATACGCGACATCAAACGAGTCGGAATAAAACTTGAACGTTGTTTTGTATTTATTAATTTATTTTATACTTCCGTTTTTACGATTTCCTAATATCCTTAGCTATACATTGTCAACATGATGCGAATTTATGAAAGTTCGATCCGGCGCATCGAATAATGTCCAAGCGCGTACGTAACTGAAAACACCTAATAGTTCTAGTTTGGGTGTTTGGGTGTGCAATAGCGATCTATGGATCGAACAGCGGTGTCGAACACCTACTCAACCATTTAAAGTTAAATGAGTATGTCATACAAAACTAAAAATCGTTGATATCGTATACTCGCCTTAAAAACGGTCTAATTTAATCTAACTGCGTTTCAGACGGAGTTGAAAATAGCATGCAGCTGTGTTATTGAATGCAGATTCAAGTCCATTACGGGGGCCCCGAGTAGCCGAGTGGTCTAAAGCGCTCACCGTTACGGATCACTGCCATCTCACCTCTGCGTGGGTTCGAGTCTCGGAGTGGGTCAATGTGGGTATGTGAAAAAGCTTGATAGTAGCTTATCGTGGGTTGGTGGTTCTTTCCGGGGTCTTTCCGGGTTATTCCTCCACCATTTATACTGGACGCCATGTATAGCCTATCTTGTACTAAACAACTGCGTTAAACCCTACAACAACAACAAGTCCATTACCACTTGAACACAAAGTGATTAGTTTTTTGCTTCTTGTTTTACTTTTTGCAAACTACAGCTGTGTAAAATTCATATATTGCAGCGCACCTGACGGTTGGCACATTCTTCACTTTATGAACCCTCTGGCCGTCCGCCAGAAATATGGTCTGATAATGTCAGCATCACTTTGGGTCTAAATAATAAAATAAAATAAAAAGTTTCCACTGCACTATCCAGGTCTCTGAATATCCTACTAATAACATATAATTCACGTAAGAACCAGATCTGTGTTTATAGATTATGGATGCCTCGCCACAGGACCTGAAACTGACATAAATGCAAGACTTAACCAAGTTGGGAAGGTGGGACGGACGGACGGATTTACGGACTAGCAATATACTACACGCCCGCTAATACTGTCGTGATGCTGCAGGCACTTGTATGAGTGTGGGACGCGCGCGCGTGCACGTGTGTGTGTGTGTGCTTAGAAGTGATTTTGTAAGTAGTAAATGGGAAGGAGGATGCAACTTTAAGCTCTCATCAAGTTCATCTTAATGATGACGATTTGATAACCAAGCATAATGAAAACTAAACAGGTAACGATTTTTTGCTCAAAACAACAACATCAAAAGAACAGGAACATAACAATAACACCAACAAGACAATAACACTAATAATTATTAAAGACTATGACTAATAAAACAATAACACTAGTAATAATAACGATAATAAATAATAATAACACTAATACTCATAACAGCACTAATAATAGTTCTACTACTACTATCAATTATTATTATTATTATTATTATTATTATTATTATTATAACTACGTTGTTCTCTTACATGACATGCAAATCATAAGTGAGCCTAACTGATTTACCGCAATTTGCCTTGAATCTTGTACCCATCATTTATCTCTGGGCGAGAGAGTTCTTTTCAAGCAAACGGTGGTTACGTGGTTTTTCTCACTGAATCACGTCTGAATCGGGAGTGAATACGAACAACGATGGGGGAACGTGCCATGCTTGATATTATGAGATTAACTCGTGGTTACGGCGTTTCCAAACGTGCATCTCAAAACTGGTACTTGGTCGTTCGGAGAAATGGTCAAAACATATCGTCCAAAGACGGCCAAGGAGACTGGCGAGTCACGTGGTACATGATTTACACTGCTGGAACGGTCAGGCAACGAAAAGCGACCCCAAAATAATGGTCCGTAATTTGAATGATAGTTGTGTTAAGAGCAAACGTTGTAAACGTATGTGTTCTTAAATGGGCGGACCGAACGATAAAAGTAATTAAGCCAATTAAAATATATATTTTGATTCAAGTTGATTTGCCACAGAGCAGTTGTTTGACAAAGTCTTACTAAAAAAGGATGCCGTCTTTGAACACAACTGACTCTGCTATTTGCAGATGAATTTGGATGAAATAAACGGATTGAAAGGCCCAAATTAGTATAAGAGAACCATTTTAGGAAATTTGGTTTTCCTGTGTCCACAGAAGCACAGCCAGTTGAAGGAAAAGCTCGTGTATCATAATATGTTGACAAAATCTTTAATAATTGATTAACGAAGCAAAGCAAACTATCTAAAAACTGTGACACAGATCACCAGAAAAAGCCTTTGTCTATTAGAATCGCATTTGTTTACAAGAAGAAAAAAAAAACAGTTCAAGACTCTTCTATTAACAAAGTAAAATAAACTTTAAATTTCAATTCCTAAATTTTAAAAGCGTGTAGATTAAAACCTGATTGATCAGTTATTGTAAGGCCTACTAAAGTTATAACATCCCTATGTGACTATTATTTGACTGTAATCGATAGCAGAATCTGTCCTATAAAATGAATGAATAAACAGTACTATGTCACGTAAATCCCTCCTTAAGAACTCTGTGTGTGTGTGTGTGTGTGTGTGTGTGTGTGTGTGTGTGTGTGTGAACAATCGTAAGCTAACATTATTTATACAAAGTTTTAACGAATAATATTGGATAGTATTTAACTCGTTTTGTTATGATGTTTGTTTGTTTTTTCTTTAATTGATAAATCACGAACTCAAGAACATCAGACATATCACGTTTCTGTAAGTTAGTAAACTGACTTATACGTATGCATCAACCATTTACAGAATGTTTATCCTGGCAGAATTTACTATAAACTAGAATTTTTCGCAGAAACCAGTTGTTACGAACATCAGAATTTGATTCATTGGCAATGAACCTGAAAACACCAAATTCCACGGCAGGCCGTAGCTAACAAGCCTGGTATAAGCAGTTTGTAGTCTTGAGAAACTGAAGTAGACAAATTTCCAAGAAAGATATATAACTCAGAAATAAACTATTTACAGACATGATTAACGTCGATATTTTCGAAAACAAAAATCGAACACATGGCTTCTTTTCAAAGAAATGACATGATAAGTGTGCTTATGTACTCAGTAATTATACTTCCGATGCAATAATGTATCATACTTACGGCGATGAAATAGGCCCAATGTATCGTCATCAGTAATACTACTTTCTCGCAAGAAATAATGTATCATAAAGACTCATTCTGACATTGTTTAGCTCCGCACAAACACAAATTACTTTTTATGCTCATAAGGTATTGCGTGTATATCGTACCATAATGTACCCCAAAATAGCAGCAATCCTTTCAAACTGATTAACTTTTAATATGCTTTTGTTCTCTCTCTCTCTCTCTCTCCCTCTCTCTCTCTCTCTCTCTCTCTCTCTCTCTCTCTCTCTCCATGCCTGCTTGTCAGTAATCTCAGCAAATAATCGTTGAAGACAAGATTTATTAGCTCAGATTGACTTCAGATCAACACTACCGTAATGTAAAACCTTGAAAGCAGTAAATGATTTTTACGCTGTATCCACGTTGAAGGCATATCAATGATTTGTTAAACTAAATCGAAGTAACACTACCATAGCCGAAAACCTTCAAGGAACGTCAATGATTTTTAAGCTATATATCCACTACAGTAGCTTTATCTATAGAGAAAAAATAAGGGTACGAAACAATGTGCCGGCGTAGGGAATCTAACCCCTGAACGCAGAAGCGTAAGGTGAATAGTTTGTCACTGTATTAACCAGCCCGAAAAATAGTTATTATTCCTAATCAAAACCTATAGTTGTAACGTGCTTACTGAAAATCGACTGCATGATGCTTTTATATACCGAATTGACTTTTAAACGGTTTTGGTTAGTTGCCGTGTTGCATCCTTTTTACTTAACTGATAAAGAGTTTATCAAGACCTAGTCCACAACACAAGATTTTAGATTTGGATTTTTTTTTTTAAAACGTAGCTTGAACAATTTTTTCAGTCATATCGCTACGATGTCTGCAGTGTGGCAGTTTAAAGTGATGTCTAGACTGGGGCATCGTGCCGCACACATGTAGCATGATGTACCACCCAGTCACATTATCCTGACACCTGGCCGACCAGCCTTAACATCAGCTTCTTACTGCTCAGAGCCTAACGAGGCACCTGTTTTGTACCATTTTTATGTCTTTGGTATGACTCAGCCGGGAATCAAACCCGCGGTCTCCCGCGTAAGAGGCGAACGCTCTACCCACTAGGCCACCGGAGCGGTCAAGCGATTTTGACAAACAATACAATTTAAGCAATGATAAGAATAGGTGCACACAGGAAAATAGTTGTATTATTAAGTTTTCAGATGGAATTTTGATTGTTTACATAGATACATATATACGTACGTACGTACGTACACACACACACACACACACAATATATATATATATATATATATATATATATATATATATATATATATATATATATATATATATATATATATATATATATATATATATATATATATATATAAGAAAGACAGAGGGAAGGGAGGAATCGCCATTACAATTTCGTTTTCACTTTCTAAGGGCCGTGGGTGGCCAAGTTGTCAAAGGCGCTCGCCTTACCAGATCACTGATATCTCATCTCTGTTCGACCACTCCGGTGGTCTAGTGGTTAGAGCGTCCGCCTCGGAAGCGGGAGGTCGTGGGTTCGAACCCCGGCCGAGTCATACCAAAGACTTACAAAAATGGTACTAACAGCCGCCTCGCTAGACGCTCAGCATTAAGAGGTTAGTGTTAGGACTGGTCGGCCTGGTGTCAGAATAATGTGACTGGGTGGGACAGCATACTACATGTCTGCAGCATGATGCCCCAGTGCTAGACATCTCTATAAAACTGCCACATTGCAGACATCGTAGCAATATGACTGAAAAATTGTCAAAGCTACGTTAAAATTCCTAATCACACACACACACACACACACACACACACACACACACATCTCTGTTCGAGTGGATTTGAGACTCCTCTCATTCTACATGGGCACGTGAGAATACTCGCCAGTAGCTTCCCGTGGGTCGGTGGTAATTTCCGGGTTTTCCCCGGGTTCTTCCTAACACATTAGCCGCCATAAGCCTATCATGTGCTGAACAAAACCCACAAAGACAAAACCAGTCCACTTCAACAGTAGCCACTGTACGGATATTTATAAAGCTATTTAAGTTATCGGCTTTACTATGAATCCGCTGATCGATATCGGTTGTCACGTAATCTTAGGTCTACTTCCTTATAACAGTTTTATGACGAATGAATGATCACATATGTTAGAAGAACACGACTTGATGTTTACAAATGATAAAACGTGAACAAAATCTCTTTGAGTATAAACTCGGTCACGGAACAGTTTGTCGAATCACCTGATTAATGGCACACCCATTGAATAGACATTACGTTTATATTTGGGGAATTCCCATTCCAATTCCCCCTACAACTATTTGCATATGTTGGTATGATTAATTGATAGTATTGGTGACCACTTAGTATTTGAACATCCTGACACCTGGCCGACCAGTCTTAACATCAGCTTCTTACTGCACATCAGAATTTAAGAAAAGAATAGCAGGTACAATGCTCTACGTAATATAATGTGTGTGCCTGTGTTTAAAACACAATTTACAGACATCTCACTCTCATTCCGTAAGATATAATTTCGAAACTGATATTTTCTTTATTTCTTTCCTTCCTTCCTGCCTTTCAGCCTTTCTTCCTTCCTTCCTTCCTTCCTTCCTTCCTTTCTTTCTTTCTTTCTTTCTTTCTTTCTTTCTTTCTTTCTTTCTTTCTTTCAACTTCACGATAACAAATACCCTGATCTATAAACATATACTTCTTATTGGGGTACCTGTAATAAGAACACAAGGCACCAGAAAAATCGTGTTTGTGAGAATCTGCAAACAATTTTAAATCAGATAGTTAAAATTCAAGGTTGATTTTGTGGCCAATGAGGAAGTAACTATATTTCATAAGACGTAAGTGCACCAATTCTATTTATTTACTTTTTTTAATAACGATTCATGACTTCCTTAAACCTTATCTTAACTTTACACTTCCTGAAATGCATTTTTAAGTTTGAAACTTTTTTATGCTAGAAATCATTCTAAGGGCATGGGCTAGGGTTAGGAATATATCATGACAGTTGTGGTAAGAAATAACAAGTAAGATTGCTTTCTTTTCCTTATGGGATGTTTTTCATTATATATTTATTTAATAAATAATTATTCACACTAAATCACACTTTGAACAAGAATCTCTTTTCATTCCTGATATCCCACTGCCCTTGTATCGATTTTATTTCTGAACTCACTGACTGTTTCCTTTACAATTATCTGAAGATAAAAAAAGATCAAATGCATTATAGCATTACTCTGTTTATTTCATTTACGCAATGGTGTGTATTGATTAAACATTAGAATCGGTAAGCTCAATGACATACTGAACTTACCTTTTATAGACTCACGTAGACCGTTGTTCAATGTTACATTGATAATTACCTGCGCTCGTAAATGGGAAGGAACGCGAGTTCTAAATATATACAACGTCGAATTATATATGGAATGCTTCTATATCTTTCCTTTACCTATCACGGTGCACAATGCAGCTACTTAGAGCAAAGGAATATATCTGTTGGGTGTGGTATAGAAAACCATAATTTGAAAATACGGGTTACATTCGGCCAGAACCGCAAATCTTTTCTTTTCTCAAACCTTTCATACCTTTGCTTGATGTCAAATAGCAATATTGGCCCCGAGAGACCGAGTAAACTAAAACATTTGCTCGATCTCAAATAGTAATATTGGCCTCGAGAGACCGAGTAGACTAAGACATTTGCTCGATGTCAAATAGTAATATTGGCCCCGAGAGACCGAGTAGACTAAGACATTTGCTCGATGTCAAATAGTAATATTGGCCCCGAGAGACCGAGTAGACTAAGACATTTGCTCGATGTCAAATAGTAATATTGGCCCCGAGAGACCGAGTAGACTAAGACATTTGCTCGATGTCAAATAGTAATATTGGTCCCGAGAGACCGAGTAGACTAAGACATTTGCTCGATGTCAAATAGTAATATTGGCCCCGAGAGACCGAGTAGACTAAGACATTTGCTCGATGTCATATGGTAATATTGGCCCCGAGAGACCGAGTAGACTAAGACATTTGCTCGATGTCAAATAGTAATATTGGCCCCGAGAGACCGAGTAGACTAAGACATTTGCTCGATGTCAAATAGTAATATTGGCCCCGAGAGACCGAGTAGACTAAGACATTTGCTCGATGTCAAATAGTAATATTGGCCCCGAGAGACCGAGTAGACTAAGACATTTGCTCGATGTCAAATAGTAATATTGGCCCCGAGAGACCGAGTAGACTAAGACATTTGCTCGATGTCATATGGTAATATTGGCCCCGAGAGACCGAGTAGACTAAGACATTTGCTCGATGTCAAATAGTAATATTGGCCCCGAGAGACCGAGTAGACTAAGACATTTGCTCGATGTCAAATAGTAATATTGGCCCCGAGAGACCGAGTAGACTAAGACATTTGCTCGATGTCAAATAGTAATATTGGCCCCGAGAGACCGAGTAGACTAAGACATTTGCTCGATGTCAAATAGTAATATTGGTCCCGAGAGACCGAGTAGACTAAGACATTTGCTCGATGTCAAATAGTAATATTGGCCCCGAGAGACAGAGTAGACTAAGACATTTGCTCGATCTCAAATAGTAATATTGGCCCCGAGAGACCGAGCAGACTAAGACATTTGCTCGATGTCATATGGTAATATTGGCCCCGAGAGACAGAGTAGTCTAAGACCTTTGCCTTTACTGATCACTCATTTCTTGCCTTAGTTCGCGTGTGTTCGAGTCTCGGCTCGACCAACGTGGGTATGTGAGAAAGCTTGCCAGTAGCATCGTGTGCGTTTTTGTTCGTCCATGGTTTATCCTCCGACAGATATACTGACCACCCTGTATGGCCTATCATGAACTAAAACACTGCGATAAAGCTTACAAAACCAATGGCAATATTGCTCATAACTGGAGCATTTATTTCCGTATCGATTGAAATGAAATAGAGTTGATTGAACGTATAAACCGAAGTCACTTCAAGACATTCTTTCTGCATTTAATTGTCACAGTTACCTTCCTCTTATACGTATATAATACAATGCAATGACACGGATAAATATCCCCAGATTAGGATTTTTTTAAATTAAAAAATAGCCCAATGATACAAATTAAAGGCGTAAGATCCAATCCGGTGCGTTTCTTGCAACGAACTCTTTACCGCGAAGAACTTTCTAATAAATTGCTTCGATCACCTACCTACTCGTGATCGTTAATACAATATTCAACACATTGGCACAGTAAATGTGAACTTGTATTTTAAATTTCTTGAAGGAAGTTGACATTTATTCTAAGAAAACGCTTGTGCAACCTAGTTTCTTTGAGCATTTGTAGCCAACACGTGTATTAAATTAAATTAAATTAAATTAAATTCTCACTAAATTCTCTTTTATGGTCAAATTACCTTTATAGACATCATTTACACTCCCCATTGCTAGGGTACCCTGCTATAGTTTCCTCACAATCTTCTCGCTTTGTTTTTGTCCTTTAATCGCTCGTTGATAATCAATCACTTTTCATCCATAAATCATTTATCATATAACCTTTTTTTGTGCCACTATTATGTCTTACTTAGAATTATTGTTTGGGAAAAATTATGGACCGCTGCCTGCGATTGGGCATAATAAATTAAGGCGTACACTTTAGAGCAATCAGACTTGAAAGTGACGACCTTAGTCGAAATTCTTTAGTCTGAAAATTTTCTAGAAGAGGAACCTTAGTCTTCACTCCCGGGAGGCATAAAGAGATTAGTGCTTTCCTCGTGAAACAAGTAAGGGACCAGGTGGTCGTCTTGTAAAAAGAAAGACACGTTTAGTGCTAGGACGCACAAGTTCTGAAAAAGAACAGCTAAGGTACGCAATTTTAATTTCACGTAATATTCTATTATTCGATTGTTTGTTTATGCAAATGTGTTTGCTATGACAAGTTTTCTTAATATACATCGTTTGATCAATTCATGGAAATGTGTTGATGCTAGAGTTGTTATGCAATTTATTTTATTCAATTTCATGGAATTTGTTGATGCTAGAATTATTATGCAATTTATTTTATTCAATTTCATGGAAAGTGTTGATGCTAGAATTGCTATGCAATTTACTTTTTAATTATACAGTTATTAGTTCATTGGTAGAATTGATTGCATGAGATCCAAATGTTCATATGTGTAGGATTTCATAGGGTTATATGAAATAACTTTCTTTGTTTGTTAGGATTATACAGATATAATGAGTTAACGATACTTACCTAATTATATCTGATTTTGTAATGTTTGGAAAATCTTGTATTTTAATGATTGCCGTGAGTTACATTTTGAATTTCATGCAATAGTAATCGAACATGTAGTAGCGTATGTAAAATAATACGGAAATAATTGGTAGACGTTCACGTGGTAATTTAAGAATTGCCACTGGTAGCGAGGTCAATGTCCTACCGTACTAAGTTAGAATTTACGCAGTGTGTGGATAGCAACATGCTCTGAATAACGTAAGTGAATTGTATGTACCTCTAGAGATTAGGTTATACGGAATTATGCGGTAACTTTGTCCTTTAAGGAACAGCTTTCTGAAAGAAAGACGAGACAGTCTGAAGTCAGAAGTCCAAGAAGAAGGACGAGATCAGAATAAAAGGACCAGGAAGTTTATGAAGGGGCAAAGCATAAAGCTTAGGAAGAACGAACTAGGAGACGTTGATGTACGGTCAGACAGGAAGGTGATACAAATCGGCCGTGGACATTGCGCTCTTTTCACCTCTCGTAATGATGATGAAATAAATCCAAATTAGATACACCTGCGGAATTATATTAATATAATCTTTCTTGAAATGGAATTGCCGTTATTAATTTGTTCTGATTAAATTTGTTTATTTTCTTGTCAAAAGGGAGCTCGTATTGTTTTATTTCTTCCCAGTATTCTCGCTCAGTTCCATTCTTCTTTCACTCCTCTAGATAACGCCAGCCAAATCCAATTAACCACCCCTCTTACTAAGAGGGCGACGTTACATGCATAACTCAAAACTCATAAAGTCCAAAAGAAAAAGGGTAAAATCCATACACTACATAATCAGTATGCATATGTATATATAAAGTCTAAAACCTTTACGTCCGGAACATGGCCAGACGACAAAAAGCTTAATGAAAGAAAGGTTTCCGCCCTTAGTCGCCTCGTATGACATGCATAATGGCGAAAAGAGCCCACTCAGACTCAAGTATGTGGAATGGGTCTGAAGCACTCTCTCGTATTCCATAAGAGTCGACAATTAGAGACAGATGCTCTATGGAGCAGTGGTTAGCTCTCCGAACTCGAGATCGAAAGGGTGCAAGTTTGGATTCTACAATCGGATCAGCCCGGGTTTGCTACTGTGGTGTATCCGTGGGCAAGTTGACTCATTGCCTCAACACGATATAATCTACTTGTGTGGGTCACCATGTTCGGCCATATTCTAAATGAATGCATGAAATATGAGTGATGCGTGGAACTGGGTTAGTTCCAAGCTACTGAAACAGAATAAATACAAGTGTGCAACTAAAAAAAAGACCCCCAAACAAATCTTCTACAGAATGAGTATTCAAGTGACATCCATTATTAGTCTGCACACAACATCGACCTACATTGAGGGAGATAGTCTCATATCGACTTTGGGGTAGAAAAAAAACCCAGAGTCAATAGAAAACAGGGAGATTGAAACCTAAATTGTGAACACACCGCTTTTTTTCAAAACTTCAGCTTTAGTAATGTCTATGTAACTGTCGAATTTATCAAATTATGTAAAAACAGAAGTTGTCATTCGCTATTGCACAACTTTATTTTCACAAAAAACTTCTACTATCAAGGAAGTGTCTATTTCGGGGAAACCATTTTTAAAATATGAAGCATAAAACTCAAATTGCTGAAAATCTTGTATCTTTGTGACAAGCTGTACGTTTACTGTTGTGATCATAATATCATTCATCATTTCTAATTTGCTAAGACTGTTACTGCATTTCTTTGGTTAACGGTAATCTCATATTTTTATATTTTATGATAATGTTGAGCATAAGAGTTCTACATAATTCAACACTCTATCCATATTCAAATTTGAGACCTGTATCTGTAATGGTAATCAAGCTGTTCCAATTTGACATCACCCCACTTCCCGACTTCGTAGTTTTCCAAACAACGCCGACATTTCTTTTAAAAATGGCAGTACAACCAACAATACCACCTTCTGAAAGTGCAATGAATGAGTTACCAAATATATAAAATGTCAAAATAAACTTATCGGCTCTTTTTTTTAAAAGTCCAGTTACACTTTATTTATTTTATGTTGGATGCGAGCAAGTTCTCACAACTAATACTAAACTTTCAACGATTCAGATTGTTAAAATTCAAGATTGACTTTGTGGCAAATGAGGAAGTAACTATATTTCATATGATATTAGTGCACCGATTCAATTTATTAATTTTTTTAAAACGTCTGATGACTTCCTGAAACCTTATCTTAACTTTACACTTCCTGAAATGCATTTTTAAAGTTGAAACATTTTAATGGTAGAAATTATCATCAATTAAAGTGAGGTACCTTAACTTTCATAATGTACTTCGTACGTGTATTTAACGTATGCTTATGTTCTCAGAGGTCTCAAAAGAATAGAAAATCGGCTTATGTAGATATCTAAAAACTTGCTGCCTTTAAGCTCTGTCCGTTACAGGAAGCTATAATGGTTTTCGTTGTGTTCGCATACACTAGTTACACTTTATTTATGGTGGATGCTAGCAAGTTCTCACAGCTAATACTAAGCTTTCAACGATTCAGATCTTGGCGTGGCAGGAAGTTTTTTATTTGTAGTAGTGAAAACCGGAGAAAACCACCAGCTTTATTATCGCACAATGTTGGAGCCGGTGATCGAACCCGGAATCATAAAGTTGTAACGCGAGTATGTGTTAACACCACACTATCAAGACCTACTGGGTATTATATTTTTTCTACATATTCAACTTTCCAGCATAACTGCATGCACGGTTTGTCCTTACTTTATGACATTTTCGACATAGCTGGATTTACGGACGGTTAAAGTGATGATTTGTTTTCATTATTAAACTTAACATTGTTAAACTGACAATTTCTTTCCAAATTCAGCATCTACGGGATGAGAATCTTCTCAAAATGTAGCAGTTATTTGAAAATATGGTAAACTGGAAAGATGAATATAGAATGATACCACTGAAACGATAGATAACTTCTTTTTCCGGCTACTTTTAACGATTTTGTAATTATTTCCGCAAAATTTGGATTATTAGTTACCACCTGATTGAAAACATTATGGAAAGGAGGGTTAGAAAATGTTTAAATTCAAGTTGACTTTACCCTCTATTGTATGGTCACTCTGTAATGGCTCTTTCGCTCCTAAAATAAGTATTGGTTCTCTCTCTCTCTCTCTCTCTCTCACACACACACACACACACACACACACTTTTTCTCTCTTTCTCAAACACACACATACATACGTACATACATTCGTGAGAAGCCATTTTGTATTCAAGAGATTTAATTCAAATAATTTCCACCTCAGTAGGCGTTGAATGCTGATACATATTTCATATATATTTTGTACGACTCTGTTGTCTTAAACAAAGTATCAGAAAAGAGTGAAAACCAAAACATTTTGCAAAATTCAACAAATAATTATTTTCTCTATACTACAAATGAAAATGTAAGAAAAAGGAACTTACGGTATTGCGAATTACATCCCCCAAAACCATATAATTACTAGCACAAATCACAAAGAATAAAGTTCTGTAATAACTTTAGTGGTATTCCAGAATATATACTCATACTAAAGACTTATAAAATTGGTTCTAAAAGCTCCCTCGCTAGGCTCTCAGCATTAAGAGTTTAGTGTTAGGGCTGTTCGGCCTGGTGTCAGGATACTATGACTTGGTGGGACATCAAGATACATGTCTGCGGCATGATGCCATAGTGCTAGACATTACTATAACCTATCACCACAAAACTGTTAAAGCTACGTTTAAAAAATTCCAATCCAAAATAAATCCAATGCTGAAAGGGTTGATGTGCCTGCGATGGCCTGATTAGTAATGATCTGCTAACAGTCTTTTGTTGAATCACAATAATACTATCTAGGAATATATCCTTTTTTGACTTTCACTCTAAGTCCACGTTTCTATTTCCAAGAATATTATTTTACATGAGTTCTGTGTATTTCCAGTGAATAAATAATTTGAATAAATTCCAGCCCAAAGAAAATACTGGGCACAACAATACGATTGATTTCTGCTTCAGATGTTATTGCAGGAATACATAATGTTTCCAGTAAACAAGATTTTGTATTCCTCTATCTGACCTAGGTCACAATCAGCATTTAAAAAAATCTATTACCTAATGGCAAATGTAAATTTAGAAGTTTCAAATGTTTATAAGATGAAATCTTAGCTATTATTATAAGGTCTGTAAATAAAATTATAATAAAGAACATGGTAAACACAATGTCTTTGATTCAGTCTAATATAATAATCTCAGTATCTATCCTTCATTCAGAAAAAGATAAACAATGTCGCTGATTTTGGACAAGGTCAACTACAAAAATACAGTTGTAGATAACCCACAGAATATCATGAAATGAAAAACAATACAAAAAGTAATTAATAAAAAATGCAAATTAAATATACATAACATATCATAATAACTACGGTTCGATTGGCTTTGGCATAATAGGGTTCTCTCACGTCGTGACGCACATTGTTACACGTTCAGAAGGAGATCTGGCTTTGTATAAATAACTATGCGTATTTTCTATAGAATTGTGCTCAATGTTTTCTTTCATTATTTCTAGTGTGTAATGTAACGTGACGAAACCAAACTATATTATATTAGCACTCACGAAGTCAAAATATATCATATTATCACTCTCGTGGCAAACTACATGAAATTAGCACTCACGAAGTCAAGCTATATTATATTAGCACTCACGAAGTCAAAATATATCATATTAGGACTAACATGGCAAAACAATATGATATTAGCACTCACGAAGTCAAACTATATTATATTAGCATTCACGAAGTCAAAGTATATGGTATTAGAGCTCACGTGGTAAAACTATATGATATTAGCATTTACGTGATAAAACTATATGATATTAACATTCACGTGGTAAAACTTTATCAAATTAGCATTCACGTGGTAAAACTATATGATATTAGCACTCACGAGGCCAAACTATATGATATTAGCATTCACGAGGTAAAACTACATGATATTAGCACTCACGAGGTAAAACTACATGATATTAGCACTCACGAGGTAAAACTATATGATATTAGCACTCACGAAGTCAAGCTATATGATATTAGCATTCACGAGGTAAAACTACATGATATTAGCACTCACGAGGTAAAACTATATGGCATTAGCACTCACGAGGTAAAACCATACGGTATTAGCACTCACGAAGTCAAACTATATATTAACATTCACGTGGTAAAACTGTATCATATTAGCATTCATGAGGTCACATTATATGATATTAGCATTCACGTGGTAAAACTATAGGATATTATCATTCACGTGGTAAAACTATATTATATTAGCACTCACGAGGTCAAACTATATGATATTAGCATTCACGTGGTAAAAGCATGTGATATTATCATTCACGTGGTAAAACTATAGGATATTATCATTCACGTGGTAAAACTATATGATATTAGCATTCATGAGGTCAAACTTGATAATATGAGCACTCACGAGGTCAAACTATATCATATTTACATTCATATGCTAAAACTATATGTTATTATCATTGACAAAGTCAATATATATGATACTCGCACTCGCGAAGTCAAACTATATGATATTAACACTCACGAAGTCAAGCTATATGATATTAGCACTCACGAAGTCAAACTATATGATATTAGCACTCACGAAGTCAAACTATATGATATTAGCAAGCACGAAGTCAAGCTATATGATATTAGCACTCACGAAGTCAAACTATATGATATTAGCAAGCACGAAGTCAAACTATATGATATTAGCACTCACGAAGTCAAACTATATGATATTAGCGGTCACGAAGTCAAACTATATGATATTAGCACTAACGAAGTCAAGCTATATATATGATATTAGCAAGCACGAAGTCAAACTATATGATATTAGCACTCACGAAGTCAAACTATATGATATTAGCAAGCACGAAGTCAAACAATCTCGTATCAGCACTCATGATGTCAGACGTTTCATTCTTGCATTACCATCGGTTTAATCCTCGTTCCTCAGAATCTGAAATACAAGAGCAACGCCATGTCCGAACTAGAATGAAATTTATGTGATCTGACATTATTTGAGAAATAGAGAGCGGTTCCTCTATTCTGAAATATTTTATACCTTTGCTCGATGTCATATGGTAATATTGGCCCCGAGTGACAGAGTAGACTAAGACCTTTGCCTTTACTGATCACTCATTTCTCGCCTTAGTTCGCGCGGGTTAGAGTCTCGGCTCGACCAACGAGGTTATGTGCCAAAGCTTGCCAGTAACATCCTGTGCGTTTTTGTTCTTCCCTGGTTTATCATCCGGCAGATATACTTACCACCCTGTATGGCTTATCATGAACTGAAAACTACGATAAAGCTTACAAAACTAATGGCAATATTGCTGATAACTGAAGCATTTATTTCCGCATCGATTAAAATTACATTGTTCGCTGTATCGCAACGTGTGACGGGTATATTCACACATACTGTGAAAGAGTTGCTTATTAGTATAAAGCGAAGTAACTTCAAAATATTCTTCTCGCTGCTATTGTCACAGTTATTTCCCTTGCAAATACCTGGCTATGACGTAGAGTAATAGCTCACCGAACTCGAGATCGAAAGGGCGCAAGTCCGGTTTCTGCAATCGGATCAGCCCTGGTTAGCTACCGCGGTGTTTCCATGGGCGAGGCAGTTTACTCTAATTGCCTTTACAAGATACAGCCTACTTGTGTGTTGTTCCCTGTTCAGCCATAATCTAAATGAAGGCATCAATTAGGAGTGATATTTGGAGCTGAGTTAGTTACAAGCTATTGAAACAGAATGAATACAACCAACAACACCCCACCCCCCACCCCCACCATCAACAAATCATCTGCAGAAGGAATGACTCATATCGGCATTAGGTAGAAACAAAAAATAGAGTTCGCTGTAAACAGGGAGATTGAAACCTACAATGTGGACACGGCTGTTTTCAATACTTCAGTTTTAGTAATGTCAATGTAGCTGTCGAATTTATCAAATTATGTAAAAACGGAAGTTGTCTTTCGCTATTGCACACCTTTATGTTCACAAAGTCTTCACATTTCAAAGTTTGATTTGTCTATTTCTATCATCAAGATGTATTTATTTCGAGGAAACCATTTTTAAAATATGAAGCATTAAACTCAAATTGCTGAAAATCTTGTATCTCTGTGTCAAGCTGTATGTTTACTTTTGTGAACATAGGATCATTCATCATTTCTAATTTGCTAAGACTGTTACTGCATTTCTTTGGTTAACGGTGATCTCATATTTTTATATTTTATGATAATGTTGAGCATAAGAGTTGTACATAATTCAATACTCTATCCATATTCAAATTTGAGACTTGTATCTGTAAGGGTATTCAAGCTGTTCCAATTTGAAATCACCCCACCCCCACAACTTCGTAGTTTTCCAAAGAAAGAACTCCGACATTTCTTTGATATTAGGGGTCGTCCATTAAATATGTCAACAAAAGGGGGGGGGGCAGGGGGTTTGAAGAAGTTTGACAATTGTTGACATGGGGGAGGGGGAGTTCAAGATAAATTGACGTCAACAATGTTATTTTTTTATAATAAATTAAATAAATCAAAAAATAGGAAATTAGTCGGTGCGTTGGTATGGCACACACTCGCTCGCCCGTCAACAGCCCACCAGTTTAATCCTAAACCGGTTGAGCTCTTGCCAAGGAAGTCATAGTCTTGCATCACCATATTTTGTTTTTATTCAATGTAGATTTTAGACTGTAGACAGATTTTTAAGGGAAGCTGTTACTAAATCCAAAGACTGCACTGAGCCAAAGAAATCTAAATAAATTATGTAGCCTACACAAGCATACAACTTCTTCAACCAGATGCAGTAACCTTAATGCCTTACAAATATTGTACACTTTGATGACAGACTCTTGTTCATTTCAGGCAAATCCCCCCCCCCCCCAATTTGCATGTGCTGTAAAATTGCTGTAGGGGGGTCAGTGAAAGTTTGACAGTTGTTGACAAGGGGGGAAGGGGGTAAAAAATTGCCTAAAAATTGTTGACATAATTAATGGACGTCCCCTTAAGAATCTTTATGATTAAAAATGTCAGTACAACCAAATGTACTAAACTAGTGACTTCCTATAGTCAGAGACTAAGCTTACCGACGAAAAGTGTGCCCAATAGTAAACTGACATACAGCTTTCTCCTAGTAAATACAACCCTTTGTGTCAATACAATGGCCGAATTTCAGCTCAAAAATTGGATATAAGACGTCAAGAAAACTGGGATAATGCGCACAAGAGTGTCATATATTTCAATTCTGTTTTTAATATTTCAAATATGATTCTTAACGACGAAACGGTACGAAATACTAAAATGACGTATAATTTTTCTTCAGTAAAGGTGAACCCTTTGAGTAACACACTGATTAAATTCCAGGTCAATACTCGGATATAATAAGTCAGTAAACGTGGACATTTGACAACAGGAATTCTTATTTTGCAACATGCACGATGAAGAGAATCTTGGCATACCACTTCGTTACGTACATGTAATGTGGTAGACATATTTTGGAATAACGTCCTCTTGGAAATTGTACATGATCTAAGCACACAGATAACCAACATGACTGCGCCCATGTGCTTGAAAGTTCAGCCTAACTAGTCTAAGGTTCACTATCTTTAGCAGTTTTTAGACTATGCAAAATGAATTTTGCCAGACTTGACAACACCAGCTTCTGAAAGTGCAATGAATGAGTTCCCAAATATATAAAATGCAAAAATAAAGTTATCGGCTGTTTTAAAATAAAAATTTACCTCAGAAGTCCAGGAATGACCAAGCGGAGATAGGAGTTTGATTGGTGCACATCTAAAGTAAGGCCAAGCTGTATACTCTATGACCCATTCTACACCAATCAATCATAAACCCAAATAAAGAGAATTAAAAGTTCTTTTAAAAATACTTAAGATATACAATGTAGAATACGGACTAAAAGTGTGTACATTTTTTAGGTGCGATACAGAATCACCGATTGTGCATCTGTATCGAATGCCAGTTCAGCCGTGTAAAATGAAATGGGTATGTTATAAAGAAATATCACGGATTGAAACAGTAAACACAGTACTGTAATTCTTATACGGTTAACTTGTCCGTTAGACAGACAAGTTATCATATATGATTATTGTATTGACATTAATCTAATATGTTAACTTGTCTGTCAAGAATCAACGGAAAATTGACTGTTACGAATATTTCAAATATGGCTGACCCCCACGTCAAACGGTCTCTGCAGGCCTCGACTTTGTGTACCAATGTTACCTTTGTAGCTGTTTGGATAAAATATAATAAAATGAGGAAATTAATTATGATTTAAATGCTCGAACATTATTTTAAGTAACGAAAGAAAGTTTAAAAAAATGAACAATATAATTCCTAGCATAACTATTTAAATTTACAAAATAACATTAAAACATTTTGTCTGGTCCATTAAACGAAGCTGTAAAAGTGCTATTGATATAAACATATTAGGTAACTCCATAAGTACTGAGGGTTTAAACATGTGCAGGGTGTAACCATGGGATATTTAATTAATAAAACCATATACTTGTTCCGAGTGGTGAATAAGAACGAGCTTGATATTGCCTACGAACACATCGTATGGAAAACATTTTAGACTCTTTTTGTCCAGTACGAATGAGCTGATTTAAACCAAATTTGGTTGGCTTATTGCACATGATCTACATACGAGAATTGTATCTGGTTTGATGCTCTGAGGATCGGCGTAGCTTCCTTTGCAACTAACAGAAAGCGTATTTTAGGCTTCGTCTCTAGAACAATTTACAGACTTATATTCAGTTTTCCAAAGAACTCTGACATTACTATACTAATAAGAATCTTAATCATAAAAAAGTAAAAATGGCGTAATAACTATGCGATTGAGTGTAGTTACCCTTTGATCCACCATAGCAGCGAATACGGACTAAAATTGTGTAAAACTTAGATGGCCTATTACAAATTGTCTTAAGTTAGCTCACTATTTTGCTCAATTTTCCATCTTTCCTATGCTATTTTATGTTTAAGCTATAATCATTGTTTTTCTGTGCAGACTTACAAATAATTTCGTATCGCGCACAAACGGCTGAAACTATTAACTTTCATTAAGGATTGAGGAACGTGAAATTACCAGGCAGGTGGCGCTCTAGCTTCTCACGAAACATCACTGCCACTAGAATTTTATTTTAAATGTCATTTTGTTACCAATGGAATTCTCGACTTGCAATGTCAGATATATAGACAAAACTATATATGCTTTTTTCCGACTTGGCAAAGAATAAAAAAACTAGTTTGAAACGGTGTAGGAATGTCGAGGCCGTCAGGCCGAGACGTATGTTCCTACGCCGTGTCAAACTCGTTCTTTCCGCTAACATAGAACAACACACAATCAAGTATTTTATTTATTACATATCTTCTTTTATTCATACATTCTTTAAAATTTTTAATGTATACATTTAGAATAATGAATCAGGTATCTGGAGCTTTAATGAAAGATACTGTACGATCTTCTTTAAACTCCCTATCGGGGATAGAAAATCCGTACGCACGTAATCGGGGATAGACAATCCCTATGCACGTAATCGGGGATAGACATATTACGGTACAGTTCCGTCATTGGTCTGTCTTCATTGCTGACATGGATTTATTCTTTACTTTGAATTTTAAACTGCTTACTTCTCAAACAGAATAAAGTGTTTGAACCCGCAACTGACCCTTTTACATAAGCATTACTTACAAGTCAATTTGTGGGCAAATTTTACAGACACAGTAATTAAATACATTCAGTTTTAGACATGAAACTGATTCGTGTTCAGTGCTTTTAAAATTTCTATTTTTATGTTTTCATTTCATAACAGAAATTATTGATTCACTCAACTTAAAGGTGATAATATAAGCATATACATTTTTAAGAAAACGAAGATTAGATCTTTATCTAATATGCGGTCTAGAATTTTTAATATTCATTCGGATATTTTTTACAACCAAATTCTACACATAATCATTCTGTTTTTATCTTTTCTTCTTTACTTGAACAGCTGCATGCATTTAAAACGTAATAAAATATACACTTCGCTAGGTGTTACCTCAGTGATGAATAAATTCTCTGTAACATCATAACAAGATTTCTTTCTTTTAAATCTGCATAAGTCAAAAACAGCAGCTCGTCTCTGTGATACGTCTACCTCTATGTTGCAAATGTGGGTCGGTCTTTATCAGCATGTTTATTAGACAAAAATGAAAAGGCTTTTCTATGAATAATGTAAAACAAACTTTAAATTTCAATTCCTAAATTTACAAGACATGTAGATTAAAAACTGATTGATCAGTTATTGTTAAACCTGATTAAGCTATAACATCTTTGACTATTATTTGACTGTAATCGATAGCAGAATCTCTGTCCCATAAATTAAATTAAATTGCTTCGTCTTTACAGTTAACAAACAATATTACTTTGTCAGGTAAATCACCTCTCTAGAGCTGAGTGTCTGAGATGATGATATTCTTTTATTCCTCCATTTTCAGAAGATTTTAAGACAAAAAAGAAATGCATTTAAATACATAGAATCACAAAAATAGTGGATTCGTTACTTATTGAATTATTTCCAATAGCAAACGAATAAATAAATTAAAATCATTACGAAACTAGATAGAGATATATATACGATAGAACATTTGAAAATGTATCCTCACAACAAAAATAGTTAGTTTCCTAATCGCTTTGCAATCCAGTACAAGTATTTCTTTCTTTATATTCTGAGTGAGTTCTCCATTGAATCGAATATATAATATCCTTTATCTTAATGAAATACTTGGTAGATAGTCTGATCATATTTATTATATTATATGTGCAAAGTTTTGATGAGTAACGAGGGATAGTATTATTGTGTTCTCTTATGAACTTGTTGTTTCAGTGATAAATCACGAACTCAACAACATCATACGTATAAAGTTTATGTAAGCTAGGAAACTGACTCATACGCATGCGTCAACCATTTTAAAGAATGTTTATCCTGGCAGAATTTACTGTAAACATGCCTCTTTCGCAGAAACTAGTAACCCCACGCAAGCAACCAGTTGTTTTGAACGTCAGAATTTCATACCTTGGTAATGAACCTGAAAGCACCCAATTCCACAGCAGGCCGTCGTGTATATATAAGTTCGCACGTGTAAACCTCGCATTCACTGACGTAGCTACCAAGCCTGTTATAAGCAGTTTGTAGTCTTGGGCAATTGAAGTAGACAAATTTTCAAGAAAGATATACAACTCAAAAATAAACTATATACAGACATGACTAACTTCGACATTTTCGAAAAAGGATCGAACACAGGGCTTCTTTTGAAAGAAAATGACATGATAATTGCGCTTGTGTCATCAGTAATTATACTTCTGATGCAATACTGAATCATATTTACTGTGATGAAATCATGTATCGTCATCAATAATACTACTTTCTCGCAAGAAATAATGTATGATAAAGACTCATTCAGACATTTTTAAATGCTAAAAAAAAATCATATTATTTTTCATGCTTATAAGGTATTTCGTGTATATCTCACCATAATGTACCACTAAATAGCAGTAATCCTTTCAAATTGATTAACTTTTAATATGCTAGTGTTCTCTCTCTCTCTCTCTCTCTCTCTCTCTGTACATGCGTGTCAATAATCATCTCAGCGATAATCGTTGAATTATTGGTCCAGATTTACTAAGAGTAATATTACCGCAGTGTAAACCCTTGAAAGCCTGTCTGTGATTTTTACGCTATATTCACGTTACACTCTGCCGTAGTATAAAGTCTTGAATGCATGTCGGTGAATTTTGCGCTATATCCACGTTACATTCTACCGTATATAAACCTGTGAAGGCATGTCAGTGATTTTTACGCTAAACAGACGTTACACACTACCGTACTGTAAAACCTTGAAGGCACCTCAATGATTTGTTAATCTAAATCCAAGCAACACTACCGTACTGACAAACCTTGAAGGCATGTCAATGAAATTTAAGCTATATCCAATACAGTGGATTTTTCTATGGTGAAAAAATTAAAGGTACGAAACAATCGTTCATTTATTTTCAACTGTCTTTTTCTGTTACTTGTCGGCGTAGGGAATCAAAACCCTGAATCTTTAAGCGAGTAGTTTGTCACTGTATTAACCAGCCCGACTGACTGAAAATAGTGTGTGTGTGTGTGTGTGTATGAGAGAGAGAGAGAGAGAGAGAGACAGAGAGAGACAGAGAAAGAGAGCGATTTGGTTTTTTTAGGGTAGCTTTTACAAAAAATCAGTCATATCGCTACAATGTCTGCAGTGTGGCAGTTTATAGTGATGTCTAGCACTGAGGCATCATGCCGCAGACATGTAACATGATGTCCCACCCATTCATATTATCCTGTCACCACTCCGACCAGTCCTAACACTGACCTCTTGATGCCGAGAACCTAGCGAGGCAGCTGTTAGTACCATTGTTTTAAGTCTTTGGTATGACTCAACCTGGGTTCGAAACCACAACCTCCCGTATCCGAGGCAGACGCTCTAAGCAATAGGCCACAGGCAGCGGTCGACTGAAAAGACATATTATTCCTATTCAAAACCTATAGTTGTAACGTGCTTACTGAAAATGGACATCTTGATGCGTTTTCCTTATCCAGTTGACTCTTACACGGTTTTGGGTAGTTGCCGTTTAGCGACCTTTCTTGCTTAATTGATAAAGCGTTGCTCAGGACTTCGTTCGTCAACACGAGCTTCTGATAAAAAAAAATACAATGTAAGCAATGATAACGAATGCATGCATTCAAGAAAATAGGTGTATGACTAAGGTTTCAGATGGAACTTATATGAGAGGGAGGGGGACCGCCATAACTATTTCATTTTCAGTTTCATTGGGGCCGTGGGTGGCCAAGTGATTAAATCGCTCGCCTTTACAGAACACTGACATCTCATCTCTGTTCGCGTGGACTTGAGTCTCCTGTCATTCGACATGTGCATGTGAGAACATTTGCCAGTAGCCTCCCGTGTGTCGGTGGTTATTCCCTGGGTTTTCCCGGGTTCTTCCTAATATATTAGCCGCCATGTAAGCCTGTCATGTGCTGAACAAGCCCACAAAGACACACCTAATCTGCTTTCACCACGTTAGTAGTCACTGTATAGTTATTGATGCATCTATTTTCGTTCTCAACTTTACTATTAATCCACTGATCGAAATCGGTTGTCACGTAATCTTTAGGTCTACTTCCTTATAATAACTGCATGACGAATGAGTAATTATACATGCTAAAATAACACGACGTGCGCAACGATAAAAATAAACAAAAACTCATTGAGTGAAACCTGGGCCATGGAACAGTGTGTCACTAAACAACTGGTTAGTGGCATACCCAATGAATTGTAATATAGACATTACGTTTACCTTTTGGGGATCCTCCCCTCATTTACACAAGTTGTTTAAATATGTGTTATATATAAACACATCAGAATTAAAGAAAAGACGAGCAGACGAAACGTTTTATGTAATATAATATGTGGGCGTGCCCCTGTGTTTAAAACACATTTTACAGAACTCTCACTCTCTTTCCGTAAGACGTCATTCTATAACTGATATTTTCTTTCTTTCTTTCTTCTGAGTGGGGTTAACTGTGATATGAACGTAAAGCACTAGAAAAATCGTGCTTGTGAGACTCTACTGTTATGTATATTTGCTTTAATTATATCTGATTTAATACATATTTATTTCAATTAAATTGTTTGTCAGTTTTAGATTTTTTTTATTTTTCATTACATGATATTGCAATGTAAATTTATTCACTTGAGATATTTTTTTTTTTGAAAATTGTTTGACCCTGACTGTTAGTTTATAAACACCAGGTGTTGATCTAAATCCTGACCTTGCTTCAGAATTTGTAGCAACCTTCGTAAACAAGTTCTAATTTTTTTATAGAATGATTGGTTGTTTCCAAGGTCATGATGGGACCTTGTCTTTAAGATATAAACAAAAAAAAAAATTCTAAGAGTAAAAATGATTGGTTTTCTTCAGGGTCACACTGGGTAAATGTGAGCTGTAACAAGTATTTGCTTCTAGAAGATGATCATGTGACCTTTGTTTACCTTTTAGAAAGCCTATATAACTCATGTTTTGGATAATTAATCAGTAGAAGTTAGGCTGTTAAACTGTTGTATGTTGTGCTGTTTGGAGTTATTTCAAATTACTTGGATTCAAAAAGAATTAAATCTGTTATATTTCTAGAAAATACATGTGCTCATGTAATATTGTGGAACAAGGACAGTCTTAATAAAAATTTTTTATTCAGCTATCAGAAACTGGAGTGATAATTTTTTATTTCTACAAGAAACTGTAGACTTCAACACTACAGATTACTGCACACATCATCGTCTTCCATCTTGGATTCTTCGTCGGGATTCGAACGTGAAATCAGTAGAACATTTTGTTATTAGAGCTACTAAAATTTTATTCTCGGATTATTTTTGGATTTGATTCTATAAAACCGTAAGTTCATATATTTTTAATTTTTACAGAATTTTTCCAGGGAAATAAATTATTGTATATTTTTAAAAGCTTGTTGTTTTCACTATTTCTTGTGTTACTGTTTATTCCAGCCTAAACAAGTGACATAAGATTACAAACAACTTTAAATCAAATAGTTAAAATTCAAGATTGATTTTGTGGCAAATGAGGAAGTAATTATATTTCATATGATAGTAGTTCACCAATTCAATTTATTATTTTTTTAAAACGTTTGATGACCTCCTGAAACCTTATCTTAACTTTACACTTCCTGAAATGCATTTTTAAAGTTGAATCTTTTTAATAGTAGAAATTATCATCGATTAAAGTGAGGTGCATTAACTTTCATAATGTACTTCGTACGTGTATTTAACGTATGCTTATGTTCTCAGAGGTCTCAAAAGAATAGAAAATCGGCTTATGTAGATATCTAAAAACTTGCTGCCTTTAAGCTCTCTCCGTTGCAAGAAGCTATAATGATTTTCGTTGTGTTCGCATACACTAGTTACACTTTATTTATGTTGAATGCTAGCAAGTTCTCACAGCTAATACTAAGCTTTCAACGATTCAGATCTTGGCGTGGCAGGAAGTTTTTTTTATTTGTCGTAGTGAAAACCGGAGAAAACCACCAGCTTTATTATCGCACAATATCGGAGCCGGTGATCGAACCCGGAATCATAATGGTGTCACGCGAATATGTGTTAACACCACACTATCAAGACCTACTGGGTATTATATTTGTTTCAAATATTCAACTTTTCAGCATAACTGCATGCACGGTTTGGTCCGTATTTTATGAAATGTTCGACATAGCTGTATTTACGGACGGTTAAAGTGAGGATGTGTTTTCATTATTAAAATTAATATTGTTGAACGGACAATTTCTTTCCAAATTCAGCATCTACGGGATGAGAATCTTCTCAAAATGTATCACTTATTTGAAAATATGATAAACTGGAAACGTTTAACGATTTTGTAATGATTTCCGCAAAATGCGGATTACTTATTAGCACCTGATTGAAGAAATTATGGGGAGAAAGGCTAGAAAATGTTTAAATTCAAGCTGACTTGCCTTCTATTGTATGGTCCCTCTGTAATGGCTTTTTCGCTGCTAAAATAAGTGTTGGTTTTCTCTCTCTCTCTCTCTCTCTCTCTCTCTCTCACACACACACACACACACACAAACAGACACATACGCTTTTATCTCTTCTTCTCAAACACACACAAACATACGCACATACCTTCGTGAGATGCCATTTTTTGATTCTAGATATTTAATTCAAATAATTTCCACCTCCGTAGGCTTTGAATGCTGATACATATTTCATATATATTTGTTACAACTCTGTGGTCTTAAATAAAGTAACAGAAAAGAGCGAAAACCAAAACGTTTTGTAAATTTCAGCAAAGAATTTATTTCCCTGCAATAAAAATGAAAATGTAAGAAAAAGGAACTTAGGGTATTGCGAATTAAATCCCCCTCCCCCAAACCGTAGAATTACTAAAACAAATCCTAAAGAATGAAGTTCTGCAATAACTTTAGTGGTATTCCAGAATAAATCCTCATACCAAAGACTTAAAAAATTGGTACTAACAGCTCCCTCGCTAGGCTCTCAGCATTAAGAGTTTAGTGTTAGGGATGTTCGGCCTGGTGTCAGGATAATTTGACTGGGTGAGATATCATGATACATGTCTGCGACATGATGCCATAGTGCTAGACATTACTATAAACTGTCACTACAAAACTGATAAAGCTATATTAAAAAATCCACATCCAAAAAAAATCCAATGCTGAAAGGGTTGATGTGCTTGTGATGACCTGATCAGTAATAATGTGCCAACAGTACTTTGTTGAATCACAATAATACTATCTAGGAATATATCCTTTTTTGACTGTAACTCTAAATCCAAGTCTGTCTTTCCGAGAATAATATTTTTATATGAGTACTGTGAATTACCAGTAAATATAATTTTTTGTATAAATTCCAGCCAAAATGAAATACTTTACACAACAATAAGATTGATTTCTGCTTCCTTTTTTGACTTTCACTCTAAGTCCACGTTTCTATTTCCAAGAATATTATTTTACATGAGTACTGTGTATTTCCAGTGAATAAATAATTTGAATAAATTCCAGCCCAAATAAAATACTGGACACAACAATACGATTGATTTATACTTCAGATGTTATTGCAGGAATAAATAATTTTTCCAATAAACAAGATTTTGTACTCCTCTACCTGACCTAGGTCACAAGCAACATTTTTGAAAAAAAAACTATTACCTAATGAAAAATTTAATTATAGAAGGTTCCAAATGTTTACAAGGTACAATCTTAGCTGTATTTAGAAGGTCTGTAAATAAAATTATAATAAAGAACATGATAAACGCAATGTCCTTGACTCAGTCTAAGATAATTATCTCAGTATTTATCCTTCATTCAGAAAAAGGCAAACAATGTCGTTTACAAAAATATAGTTGATTTTGGACAAGGCCAGCTACAAAAATACAACTGTAGATAACCCACAGCATAAAATTAAAAAAATAAATAAATAAAATAATTAATAAAGAATGCAAATTAAATATACATAACATATTATAATAACTACGGTTCGATGGGCTTTGGCATAATAGGTTTCTCTCACGTCGTGACGCACATTGTTGTACGTTCAGAAGGAGATCTGGCTTTGTATGAGATAACTATGCGTGTTTTCTACAGAACTGTGCTCATTGTTTTTCTTTCTTTATTTCGAGTGTGAAATCTAGGGTGAATAAACCAAACGACTTTATTCAGGGCTACGTCAAAATACATATACCTTTTAATGACTAAAATTCATAGTTTTCCCAATCGCAGGACTGAACATGAATATATTTACCATATTCGTCTTGCATAGACACCCTCACTGCCCGAAAAACAACAACTACTAGTATAACCCAACCCAAAATAAAATAAAATAAAATAAAAATTAAATCAAATAAAAGCAAGCCCCCTCCCCCCCCCGAAAACCACTTATCAAAGTATTGCTACATTTGAAACATTGTATAACATTAGCAACCGGTGTGCACGAATGTTATCCGTCGCTGCAAAAGTGTACACTACTAGCTATGATTGGTTTTGGTGTGTTTGGATAGTTAAGGCACATCAACACATGTAGGTTATTTAGTGCCGAAACAATAGGTGAGTAAGTGTAAATTGCCTTATCCAGGGACTCACCACAGTAGCAGATCTGGGCTGAGCTGAAGGTAGGATTCAAATCTCCATCCTACCGCTTGCAAGTCCCACCGCAGTTCCATGCTAGAATGGGTTCTTTTAACTTCTATCTTGGAATACGTTTCATGGTGGTTTTTTTATTTTTTTTATTTTTGATATATATCTTGAAATCTTTGATTCCCACCTGCATGTGTATTGGTAGTAAGCGATGGAGGGGTGTTAATACACGGGTTACATTCTGTCTTAATGTAGCTTTCTTGTTTGAATCACTTTAAGCTGAGGACATACAAATGGAAAGAAATATTGAATGGGACGTTGGTGCATCAAAGCTTAATCTTATTCGTCTTGGAATTTGTGCGGATACATTTCAACTCCGGTGACATTTTGTGCAAGGGCTATTGGGGATCAATTCAACGATGGTGCCTCCATTTGGGCTTTTGGTATTTTTGTCCCCGCTTTTATGAAATTAGGTCCTGAGACAATTAACAATGTATATAACATATGCAATGTTCTATTGACAGTTGTTGGATGATAGTATAATATTGTTTCTATCATTTGTGAAGAAAATAAATAGATATTTTGTCTTCCTGTCCTTGCACACGCTAGTTTGTGAATACCATTTGGTTTACTTATCCTATACCATGGTAAAATAAAGACGTCATGTTTTGAGAGACGAGAGATAGGTCATAGCAGTATAAGATTCTGTTTCAATTTTTATCTTTCTAAGGACAAGGCCTAGGATTGGAAGTGTATCACGACGGTGGAGGTAAGAAATAAAAAGTAAGATTGTTTTCTTTTACTTATGGTATGTTTTATATTAGATATTTATGTGAAATGTGTCATGACGGTGGAGGTGAGAAATAACAAGTAAGATTGCTTTCTTTTTCTTATGGTATGTTGTATATTAGAATTTTATGTTACATGTGTCATGATGATGGAATTATGAAATAACAAGTAAGATTGTTTTCTTTTACTTATGGTATGTTTTGTATTAGATATATATGTGAAATGTGTCATGACGGTGGAGGTAAGAAATAGCAAGTAAGATTGCTTTCTTTTACTAATGGTATGTTTCATATTAGATATTCATTTTAAATGTGTCTTGATGATGGAATTAAGAAATAAGAAGTAAGATTGTTTTCTTTTACTTATGGTATGTTTCATATTAGATATTTATGTGAAATGTTTCATGTCAGTGGAGATAGAAATAATAACTAAGATTGTGTTTTTTTTTTACTAATGATATGCATAATATTAGATATTTATGTTAAATGTGTCATGATAATGGAATTATGGAATAACAAGTAAGATTGTTTTCTTTTTCTTATGGTATGTTTTATGTTAGATATTTATGTGCCATGACGGTGGAGGTAAGAAAAAAACTAGTAAGATTGTTTTCTTTTACTTATAGTATGTTTGGTATTAGATATTTATTTAATTAATGATTTTTCACACTAAAATACACTTTGCACATGAATCTATTTTCAGTCCTGATACAATACTGCTTTTGTATCGATTTTCTTTCTGAACCCACTGACTTTTTCCTATACAATTATCTGACGATAAAAAACATAAAATGCATTCTGCCATTACTCAGATTGCTTGATTTACACAGTAGTGTTAAATATTTAAATATTGGAATCGGGAAGGCAATGACGTAAGAAAGTTACCTTTTAAAGAATCACTTAGCACGTGGTTCACCGTTACACTGGTAACTTACGGAGAGTTATATCTGGAATGCTTCTATATCTTTCCTTGACCTATCACGGTGTACAATGCAACTACTTAACGCAAAGGAACAATCCGGATATATCTATTAGGCATGGTATCCAAAACCATAGTTTTATAATACGGGTTACATTTTGCCAGAACTACAAATGGTCGAGATAAACTCTATTATATTGGCACTTATGAAGTCAGACTATTATTTTAGCACTCTTTAAATCAAACTATACGATATTAGAACGCACAAACTATATCATATTAGCACTCACAGAGTCAAGCCAAATGATATGAGCACTCAGGAACAGAAACTATATTAATAATAGCATTCACGAGGTAAAACTATATGATATTAGCACTCACGATGTAAACTATATTATATTAGCATTCACGTGGTAAAACTATGTCAAATTAGCACTCACGAGGTCAAACTATATCATATTAGCACTCACGAGGTCAAATTATATCATAGTAGAATCACGAGGTCAATCTATCTGATATTACCATTCAAGTGACAAAACTATATGATATTAGCATTGACGTGGTAAAACTATATGATATTAACACTCACGTGGTAAAACTACATGATATTAGCACGAGGTCAAACTATATCATATTATCATTCACGTGGTAAACTATATCATATTAGCATTCACGAATTCAAGCTATATGATATTAGCATTCATGGGGTAAACCTATATGATATTAGTACTCACGAGGTCAAGTTATCTGATATTAGTACTCCTCACTTGGTAAAACTAAATCATATTAGAATTCACGGAGTAAACTATATTATATTAGCATTCACGAGGTCAAACTATATGATTTTAACATTCACGAGGTAAACCTATATGATATCAGCACTCACGAGGAAAAAATATATGATATTAGCACTCACGAGGTAAAACTATATGATATTAACACTCACGAGGACAAACTATATCATACTAGGATTCACGTGGTAGAAGTTTATGATATTAGCATTCACGAGGTAAACCTATCTGATATTAGCATTCACGAGATCAAACGATATCATATTAGCATTCACGTGGTAAAACTATATGACATTATCATTGTAGAGGTCAAGCTATATGATATTAGCACTCACAAGGTCAAACTATATGGTGTTAGCACTTAGGAGGTCAGACTAGATGATGTTAGCATTCACGTGGCACAACTATATGATATTAGCGATCGCGTGGTAAAACTATATGATATTAGCGTTCACGTGGTAAAACTATGTCATGTTAACATTCATATGGTAAAACTGTATGATATTAGCACTCACCAGGATAAACTACATGATGTTAGCATTCACGTGGCACAACTATATGATATTAGCATTCACGTGGCACAACTATATGATATTAACGTTCACGTGATTGATACAACTATATGATATTAGCGTTCACGTGGTAAAACTATATCATGTTAACATTCATGTGGTAAAACTATATGATATTAGCACTCACGAGGACAAACTACATGATGTTAGCATTCACGTGGCACAACTAGATGATATTAGCATTCACGTGGCACAACTATATGATATTAGCACTCACGTGGTAAAACTATATCATATTAACATTCACGTGGTAAAACGTTTTTGATATTAGCACTCACGAGGACAAACTATACGATATTAGCAATCACGTGGTAAAACTATATTATATATTAGCATTAACGTGGTAAAACTACATAATATTATCACTCACGAAGTCAAACTATGTGATATTAGCATTCACGACGTCAAACTATCGGATATTAGCATTCAGGAGATCAAACTTTATGGTAATAGCCTTCCCGAGCTCAAACTATATGATATATTAGCATTCATGAGGTCAAACTTGATAATATGAACACTCACGAGGTCAAGCTATATCATATTTACATTCACGTGGTAAAACTATATGTTATTATCGTTGACGGAGTCAAAGGATACGATATTTACACTCACCAAGTCAAACTATATCATATTAGCACTCACGAAGTCAAACGCTCACATATCAGCACTCATGATGTCAGACTTTTCATTCTTGCACTACCATCGTATTAATCCTCGCTCCTCAGAATCCGAAATATAAGAACATTGGGTTCTGATATTAAAGGAGAAATAAAGAGCGGTTCTTCTATTCTGAAACATTTTATATCTTTGCTCGATGTCATATGGTAATATTGGCCCCGAGTGACAGAGTAGTCTAAGACCTTTGCTTTTACTGATTACTATTTCTCGCCTTAGTTCGCGTTGGTTTAAGTCGTGGCTCGACCAACGTGGGTGTGTGAGAAAGCTTTGGCAGTATCATACTGTGCGGTTTTGTTCTTCCCTGGTTTCTCCTCCGACAGATATACTGACCACCTTGTATGGTTTATCATGAACTGAAAACTGCGAGAAAGCTAACAAAACCTATGGCAATATTTCTGATATCTGGAACATTTATTTACGCACCGATTAAAATTGCATTGCTCACTGTATCGCATCTTTTCACGGGTATATTTGCACATACCGTAAAAGAGTTGCCTTTTTGTATAAAGCGAACGAACTTCAAAACTTTCTTCCCGTTGATATTGTCACAGTTACCTCCCTTGCAAATGCCTGCCGATGACGTAGAGTAATAGCCCCACATTACTTTGTACAAAAAAGCATAACGTTTCATACAAATATAGGACAGATGCTCAGATTAAATAAACTGCGTTTCTATAAACATATGCTCAAATCAATAAATTTAATTTTGTAAAATAATTGCCGCAATTCTTGTAACTAATACTGGATATTTTCGTTGTTTAGTAGATAAGTCATTATTGTCGAACTGATTGTATTTCAACGTTTGAACCTTATCAATATTGATACGGGTATATCCTAAATTTCTCAAAGCATGATGTATTTTCACGTGCAGTTAAACCTATGTTGGAGGAGACATCCATTTAATAGATTGTTTCGATCGCTAACCTACAAGCGACCGTTAATATAATGTTCTACACATTGGTACAGTAAATATAAACTTCTATCTGAAATTTCTTGAAGGAAGTTGACATTTTAGCTTTTGTGCAACCTAATATTACTCTGAGCATTTTCAGGCAAAACGTGTATTATCAATGATACTAAATTATTGTTTACTGTCCAATTACCTTAATACGCACCATTTACACTCCCCGTTGCTAGGGAACCCTGATACTTTATCCTCTAAATCTCCTCTCTTTGTTTTTATCCTTTTATCGCTCGTTGATAAAGAACCACCTTTAAAACATAAATATTTATCATATAACCTTTTTTTTGGCGCTATTGAGTCTTACAGTGCTGGTTTGTCGTAATATCAATCAATCAATCAGTCAATCAATCAATCAATCAATCAATCAGAGAAGCATTTTACTCAGCAGTTCAGCACCAATTCAATGATATGAGATATTAATCGTCCGAAGAAATAGAGGTAGCTAGGATTATTGACTAAGCTTGCATCCATTTTTCAGGTCATTAGAGTCTGCCATAGCTCAGACTGTAGGAATATAGTGCAATGAAACTACTCCCTTACTGTGAGATAAATATAACGTATGTACGTATGTAACGGCGCAACAGCACATTCCGGTGCATTTATTACTGAGTGTATGTCCTTAAACAAACTTAAAGACCTAATAATGTTTCCTACCTTAAATATTCTCAGCATGTTTTTTTTTAAATGTTTTTTAATTTCATGGTGTTTGTTTTTGTAATCATATTATATATTTTTTTATCTTATAGGTGTTGTCTAATGTTGTAAAGCGCTTAGAGCTTCTAAAGATTAGGCGCTATACAAAGTCCTCATTATTATTATTATTATATATATATATATATATATATATATATATATATATATATATATATATATATATATATATATACCCAAAACTCAGAAGGGCCGATAAAACGGGCAAAATCAAAATGTTACATAATTACTTATGCATATGTATATATAAGGTCTAAAATCTGAACATCCAGGACGAAGCCACAGGACGAAGCCAACTGCCAGGAAAGGTTGCCGTCCTTAGTCGCCTCGTATGACATGCATAACGGCGCATTTAGCTCACTCGGGCTCGGGAATGTGAAAAGAAAGGGTCGACAAGTAGAGACAGAAGTTGATGTGGAGCAGTGGTCAGCTGTCCGAACTCGAGATCGAAAGGGTGCAAGCCCAGATTCTGCAATCGGATCAGCCCTGGTTAGCTACCGCGGTGTTTCCATGGGCGAGGCAGTTTACTCTAATTGCCTTTACATGACACAAACTACTTGTGTGTTGTTCCCTGTTCAGCCATAATCTAAATGAAGGCATGAATTAGGAGTGATATTTGGAGCTGAGTTAGTTACAAGCTATTGAAACAGAATGAATAGAACCAACAACACCCCTCCCCCATTCAACAAATCATCTGCAGAAGGAATGTGTGTTGTGATGTGATTTGGATTTTTAACGTAGCTTTAACTATTTTTCAGTCATATCGCTACGATGTCTGCAATGTGGCAGTTTATAGTGATGTCTAGCACCGAGGCATCATGCCGCAGACATGTAGCATGATGTCCTACCCAGTCACATTATCCTGACACCAGGCCGACCAGTCCTAACACTAACCTCTTAATACTGAGCGCAAAGAGGGGGAGCTGTAAGTACCATTTTTGTAATTCTTTGGTATGACTCGGCCGGGGATCGAACCCACGACCTCCCGCATCCGAGGCGGACGCTCTAACCACTAGGCCACCGGAGCGGTCAAAAGGAATGTCTCATATCGGCATTAGGGTAGAAACAAAAAACAGAGTTCGCTGTAAACACGGTTGTTTTCAATGCTTCAGTTTTAGTAATGTCAATGTAGCTGTCGAATTTATCAAATTATGTAAAAACGGAAGTTGTCTTTCGCTATTGCACACCTTTATGTCCACAAAATCTTCACATTTCAAAGTTTGATTTGTCTATTTCTATCATCAAGATGTGTTTATTTCGAGGAAACCATTTTTAAAATATGAAGCATTAAACTTAAATTGCTGAAAATCTTGTATCTCTGTGTCAAGCTGTATGTTTACTTTTGTGAACATAGGATCATTCATCATTTCTAATTTGCTAAGACTGTTACTGCATTTCTTTGGTTAACGGTGATCTCAGATTTTTATATTTTATGATACCGTTGAGCTTAAGAGTTGTACATAATTCAATACTCTATCCATATTCAAATTTGAGACCTGTATCTGTAAGGGTATTCAAGCTGTTCCAAATTGAAATCACCCCACCCCCCACAACGTCGTAGTTTTCCAAAGAACTCCGATATTTCTTTGATATTAAGAATCTTTATCATTAAAAATATCGGTACAACCAAATGTACTAAACTAGTGACTTCCTATAGTCAGGGACTAAGCTTACCGACGAACAGTGTGCAAAATGGTAAACTGACAAACAGCTTTCTCCTAGTAAATACAACCCTTTGGGTCAATACAATGGCCGAATTTCAGCTAAACAATTGGATATAAAACATCGACAAAACTGGAATAACTGAGTACAAGAGTGTCATATATTTCAATTCTGATTTTAATATTTCAAATACGATGCTTAGCGACGAAGCTATACGAAATGCTAAAATGACACTTAACTTTCCTTCAGTAAAGGTGAACCCTTTGAGTAACACATTGATTAAATTCCAGGTCAACACTCGGATATAATAAGTCAGCAAAAGTGGACAGTTTACAACTTGAATTTTTATTTTGCAACATACGCAATAAAAAGAATCTTGGCATACCACTATGCTACTTAAATGTAATGTGGCAGAAAGTTTTCTGGAATATCGTACTCTTGGAAATTGTTCATGATCTAAGCATACAGATAACCATCATGACTGATTCCATGTGCTTGAAAGTTCAGCCTGAACTAGTCTAAGGTTCACTATCTTTAGCAGCTTTTAGACTAGGGAAAATGAATTTTGCCAGACTTGACAATACCAGCCTCTGAATGTGCAATGAACGAGTTACTAAATATACAAAATACAAAAGTAAAGTTATCGGCTGTTTTAACAAAAAATACCTCAGAAGTCCAGGAATGACCAAGCGGAGGTAGAAGTTTGTTTGATTGGTGCAAATCAAAAGTAAGGACAAGCTGTATACTCTATGACCAATTCTATTAGACACCAATCAGTCATAAACCCAATCAATACTTAAGATATACAATGTAGAATACGGACTAAAAGTGTGTACATTTTTTAGGTGCGATACATAATCACCGATTGTGCATTTGTATCGAACGCCAGTTCAGCCATGTAAAATAAAATGGGTATGTAATAAAGAAATAACACGGCTTGAAACAGTAAACACAGTACTGTAATTCTTACACGGTTAACTTGTCCGTTAGACAGACAATTTAACATATTAGCTTACTATAATGACATTAATCTAATCTGTTAACTTGTCCGTCGAGTTTCAACGGAAAATTGACTGTAAAGAATATTTCAAATATGGCTGACCCCCACGTCAAACGGTCTGTGCAGGCCTCGACGTTGTGTACCAATACTAACTTTGTAGCTGTTTTGTATAAAAGACAATAACATGAGGAAATTAATTATGATTTAATTGCTCGAACATTATTTTAAGTAACATAAGAAAGTTTTAAAAAAAATACAAATTTAAAATATAATTCCTAGTATAGCAATTTTACTTTACAAAATAACATTAAAACATTTTGTCTGGTCCATTAAACGAAGCTGTAAAAGTGCTATTGATAAAAACATATTAGGTAACTCCATAAGTACTGAGGGTTTAAACATGTGCAGGGTGTAACAATGGGATATTTAATTAATAAAACCATATACTTGTTCCGAGTGGTGGATAAGAACGAGCTTGATATTGC
The DNA here is from genome assembly GCA_028554795.2 of Sinohyriopsis cumingii. NCBI lineage: Eukaryota > Metazoa > Mollusca > Bivalvia > Unionida > Unionidae > Sinohyriopsis > Sinohyriopsis cumingii. The sequence goes on along the minus strand of CM068826.1, from coordinate 119,613,442 downwards.
CTACGAACACATCGTACGGAAAACATTTTAGACTCTTTTTGTCCAGTACGAATGAGCTGATTTAAACCAAATTTGGTTGGCTTATTGCACATGATCTACATACGAGAATTGTATCTGGTTTGATGCTCTGAGGATCGGCGTAGCTTCCTCTGCAACAAACAGAATGCGTATTTTAGGCTTCGTCTCTAGAACAACTGACAAACTTGTATTCAAAAATGCTGGAAATGTTTAGAAGGACATATTATTATCAAAACTGTGTCCGATACGGTTTACCTACGACTGCGTGACTTTCACATCAACCATATTTGGACCTTTCTTGAACTTCATCTCAGGAAAAATTGAATTCATTTTAGGAATGTTTATTAGGTGCTCCATCAGGCGTGTGCATGGGATGGTTCTCTGAATAACGGTGTGCCTTCTTTTACATCCAGTCGAAAGTCTTATTTTAAAATGTTTTTTTTGGAAACGATGAGCCGATATTTTTAAAGTAAAAACCCTCAAGAGATTCTTACGAATATTCTGCATAGTTTTAATGTCGGCTTCGCGATCAACAATGTGTTGTCCCTGTCAACCAGGTACAAAAATAAAATTTCTTCTCCAGGACAGCTCAGAAAGATAGAGCAAACATTTTAGGAATGTTCTTGATGATTCTTTTTTATCAGAGCTCTGCAAGGTGGCTTCCATTGGAATGACGTGATTTTCTTACGAATCAGATGATAAATTTACTGTAGACGTTTCAAAAATGATGAGCCAATTTTGCTGGAACCGTTCTTATGTCAATAGTGTCACTTCATTAGCAACTCTGCGGATCACATTTTCCTCAGCTTCTTTAGAACGGCTTGGCCATTTAAGATAAAATGAGTATGTACTATCATAATTATGTACTATCATAATTATGATCCCTCCCGTATCCCTACTCCTCCCCCACCCGATAAACGTCAGCTATTTCACTGAAAAATTTAAATATAGATTTTCACATGATATGTAAAACCTAATATAATTTCTAGACATATAAACGTAAAAAGAAGGAAGTTTCAGTTTCACATATTTGATGGAAAATATAAATAATTTATTGGTTTGACCTTAGGGATCCTAAAGTAACCACTGCTCTCCTAAGGAAGCTGTACCGAACACAATTCTGAAACAATGTATCATAAGAAAAATATCTAGGAAATCTAAATGAGATTGGCTGAACCCTGACGGAGATTAAGTTCGAACGGATTCTCCATTTAGTTTCTATTGTTTCTTTGAATGCCAAAAAACAACAACAACAACAAAACAAAAACAAAAGAAGAACATGTTTTAAGCATCATTAAGTCAAGTTTAATACAGAAAAATGGTTCAGCAGTTCTGCAGAATAAAACAGAAAATATATTTTTTCAGACAGTTAATACGGAAACCGTAACGTTAGTAGGGAAGCCATCACGAACATAATTCTGGTAAACCATTTCCTATATGGTTATTCCTATTAAATAATTGATCTAACCATTCAAAAGAATTTGTAAATAAGCTCCACACATAGTTGCTTGTTGAGCTATACCATTTCTAGGGAAGTCGACATTGACATAAATCTAATAACAAGTAATCCAGTAAAGTTCAAACGAAACTGGCATCGCATTTATACACCATTTTAAAATAGCAATTTTTTCCACCTAATTTGCTAAAAAAAATCACGCCTTTTTCAAGGGAAGTAAACCGACATTGAGATCTGATAAAACAAAACCGGTGAAGCATTCCCATAATGTTTACTGAAATTGTCCTGGAAAATATTTAAGGGCATTTTGAAAGCAACAGTTACTGCTCTTGAATTGCTATACCTAATGGATTAAGTTTAGTTTTTCTTACCACATCTACACTGACTAACGTTTTGTTCTAAGCAGAGTTTGAACATCATTTGTTGATGTTAAATCTTTGTATCGTTACCTTTTCTCGTTTTATAAGAATCATAATTTGTCATCAGACTTCCTTGTCCTAAGTAATTTTATAGCGTCTGAATATTAATCGACTGCTGTTGTCCTGAAGATTTAGCAGCAGTATCACTAATGTTAAAAATCAATGATAATAATGGGATGCAGACTTTATGTCACGAAGCAATTTTGCAATTATCACAGCGGTATCAGCGAGTATTAGCGGTTGTGTTTTCTTCGTTTGTTTTACTCTCACGCCATGAATTTGCCTTATGTTGGACTGTTTCGTGTAAATTACCAGGGACCGGAAGCAGTGATGACATTCTAACTTTTCATGCATACATTGGTTATTAATTTACTTCTGAAAGCAAAGTTGTATATTTATATAGTCATTTTCTTGTTTCATTTCGACAAGTTAAAAGCTGATGGCATGGATACGGTTCTTGAGCATAGCCCACGTCATAATTTGTTCCAAGCCAGGAGAAAGAGTTTCAGATGGGATTCTGGTACTTCTCCTCCGTCTCGACACATTCTTAAGCCGTACGAAACTCGTTCTTATCCACGATTCAGGACAAGTATAGGATTTTGAATACGTTACTTACCACACTTTTACACGCTGCATATATTCACAGTTTTTAGTGACTTATGTTATTTGACTATCTAAGTGCGGACGTGAACGATAGCGCTTCTGCAGCTTAATTTTAAAATAAAAACTAATACCCTTTTGATGTGTTTATTTTCAAATGTTTATATTAGTTCTTTATTTGTTCTCATTTTCTTTATTACCTAAAATGGTTTTAGGATACCTAAATAATAATGTTTAGACATTTGAGTCCAAACTACTATCCAGATGACGTTAGTAACATCATTGTCTGTATAGACCGTTTCATACCAGCGTTAGCCATGTTTGAAATTATTAATTCTGAGTTTCATCTTCACAGAAAAATTGAGAATTTAAAATGAAATTGCTAGATCCACTGCTTTCAGCATTGATATGTTCATATTGTTTTCTAGTTTGTTTTCTTTTTGGTGAGATTTTGCGAATTCCGTTGAAAATGAGGTAACATGAACGCATGTTTCTGCATGCTTAAATCAAATTATGGTGTTTAGTGAGAAATTTGAACATAACCTGGGGGTCGGGGCAGAGTGATTTTCTTAAACCATGATTAATTGCATCCTGGAGATTGGGACTGGGAGACAAGTAATGCGGAATTGAATGATTCACTGTAGTAATTAACGTGCTGCCAACGTAAGCCATTGTAACACTTTTTTGAAACTGACTTCTGACAAATTCGAAGGTACTTGTGCATATTTTTCCACGCCTCATTCCATACAGCGTGCTAATACTTTTGGAAAAAGAATGAGATTGAAGGGAAGTCAGAGAGAAAGGAAGTGAATGCTTTTTTATACCTGTTTAGACAGACATAAATGAAGAAGGTGACGTGTAAATCACTAGACCTCTTTGACCCGTGCGATGATAGTTCGTGGGTAAAAAAAGCTCGTTAGAGCAAGTACGAAAAGCATAGTTTAGTCTATCACAATCCCCTCCCCCAACCGTGTTGTTTTGTTTCTAACTATAATTCAGGTCAAGTCCAAGTCCAGTCTTGATTCTTTAATTGCTAGCTTAAATGCCTCGAATCTGACAGTCGTTCGACATATTCATGGAAGTTACCTGCTGGCAGGTTAGCTAACAAAAAACATAAGGTGTTGTAGTGTGACTTTTACTAATGACTCCCTCCCCCCTCCCTCGTACTGCTTTGATTAGTTTTCAAAATACTATTACTGTTTGCAAATTCATTTAACGACAAGTACAAAATGTACATCTGAGGCAAACTGAAAAGCCAACATATCTTCGTCGATAAATTGGTCAAGTTGCAGAACAATGCATACTGGTTTCTGTTTTGCAAATTAAACTCAGAAAATGTATCAACCATAAAGACACGAAGTCGTATTTTACCCCAGATTCTAACTTTGTTTGACTGTAAAGCAATGTCTTGATCTCTTTTCACCTTCTGCTCCCTTGATAAATCTACCAAACAGCAGAACACTATATGGTGTAAGAACCTTAAAGGATTAGGAAACCTTACCGTAGCCAAATATTCTGACATTGTTTGACAAAACAGAAAAGTCTAATTGTCTGTTCATCAGCAGTACATTACCAAATTGAATTAGAGTTGCTTGTGAAACTTGATCTGATATTTAATTTACCCGTGATTGTAACGGCAAAGACTATCCCTGTCGTTAAGTGTATTTGATTTTTTTCACATTCCTGTAGGGTGCCCATAGAAGGCTATAGTTCCCTTTAAAGTTTGATTTACATAGCAGGGCTGGTCGATAGATGTGGGAGCTGGTTAGTAGGTATGAATGTTGGTTATTAGACGGTTTTGGGCAAGGTGATGGTGAGAATAGATGGGTGTTGGTCAGGGGAGGTGGGTGCTGACCAGTCGGTGTAGGTACTGGTGAGTACGACGGTGTGCTAGTCAGTAAGGGTAGGTGTTTTTCAGTCAGAAAGTGTGCTGGTCAGCAGTTGCGGCTGTTAGTCAGTAGGACGGTATGTTGGTCAGTATACCTTGAGTGCCGGTCAGTAAGACGATCAATTTTTGTCAGTGTTATATTACATTACCCATCTTATTCTTCCCCAAACTAGTCCACTATATTCAGTATACGAACGCTTTTCACAAATCGACCCCGTTGTGACCATAATGGCCCATAACATTAAACCTATGGTCTAATGTTAACCTCCCGTTGTCAGCAATGGGTCAAACTTTCAAGATGGCCCCGTAATGTAAATTACCATTTAAGCTTGAGGGCGACATTCCCCTCTCCCCTAGTGTATAACCGATTATTACTGAGGGTGCAAGCGAAGTATCGTCTGTTATTAGCATCTGCCTAACAACTGGAGACCAACATGCAAAATAATCTCCAAGGATTCTTTTTACCAATAAGACCATTCAACAGAAACTGTAGAACTTTTAATCCAATTAAAGTTTAGGCATTAATGAAGCACCAACCTATTCTGAAAACTAAATTTAGTTTTAATACAATTCGCAGAGATCGTATTAAAAAGATATCATAACCTCGTAAACAATTGCATAAATAAATTCTATTATAAAAAAATTCACCAAGGAATATAATTTCGAATTAATAAAAATAATATAGGAACAGTTCAAGGTTTTATAAATTATATACGAAATTAATGATTTTTCTTACTGGTCTAATGTAAAACTTAGAAAATCGGAAATATACTGTGGAGCACTTGTAACTTGATGAATTTTCATGTTATATAGTAGAACACAACATTACAATGTATACTAATTTTACAGATTTCTCCAGTGTGTTTGTTAGGATGCGGATACCAGTCTTGTGTTGGAGCATTTGAGAGCGTTTATTGATGTTTTTTCCTATCGCAAATACTGATTTTGATGACATCAGTGAAGTTTTTCCGGTAAAACTATGCGATAGCAAAAGTGCCATTAATGTCCTCTAGTCCTCAAATAGAATGAAGTTATTCTCTAAATAACATTCAGTATGAGTTATTTCTTCAATGGACACCCAGTAATGGTGTACAGTCTATTTCAAAAGGGATGTAAAATCAGTTTTCTAACATGCTTGTCATACTGTTTGTTGACCGCATTTGCAAACGTGCATCGTATGTACTTGATTCTGACTGGAAAGTAATTACACACCAACAATGCACACTGAAATGATAATACCCTGCACACTAATAGGAAGTAATTACACACCATGCACGTTGAAATGATAATACCCTGCACACTGATTGAAGTTATTAAACAACATGTACGTTGAAATGATAATACCCTGCACACTGATTGGAAGTAGTTAAACAACATGCACGTTGAAATGATAATACCCTGCACACTGATTGGAAGTTATTAAACAACATGCACGTTGAAATGATAATACCCTGCACACTGATTGGAAGTAGTTAAACAACATGCACGTTGAAATGATAATACCCTGCACACTGATTGGAAGTTATTAAACAACATGCACGTTGAAATGATAATACCCTGCACACTAATAGGAAGTAATTACACACCATGCACATTTAAATGATAATACCCTGCACACTGATTGGAAGTTATTAAACAACATGCACGTTGAAATGATAATACCCTGCACACTGATTGGAAGTAGTTAAACAACATGCGCGTTGAAATGATAATACCCTGCACACTGATTGGAAGTTATTAAACAACATGCAGGTTGAAATGATAATACCCTGCACACTGATTGGAAGTTATTAAACAACATGCAGGTTGAAATGATAATACCCTGCACACTGATTGGAAGTTATTAAACAACATGCGCGTTGAAATGATAATACCCTGCACACTGATTGGAAGTTATTAAACAACATGCGCGTTGAAATGATAATACCCTGCACACTGATTGGAAGTTATTAAACAACATGCACGTTGAAATGATAATACCCTTCACACTGATTGGAAGTTATTAAACAACATGCAGGTTGAAATGATAATACCCTGCACACTGATTGGAAGTTATTAAACAACATGCGCGTTGAAATGATAATAGTAGTGAAGGGGGGCACTATACGTACAATGGGAATTAGCATTAAAAACACCCTTGGGGCACTATACGTACAATGGAAATTTAACATGGAGAAAAATCGTGGGGCACTATACGTACAATGGAAATTTAACATGGCGATAAATCGTGGGGCACTTTACGTACAAGGGGAATTTAACATGGGAATAGAGTTTGGGCTTGTTTAGGGACAAGGGGAATTTAACATGGGATTTTTTTTAAAAAAAATTTTTTTAAAAAGGGGTAGGCAATTCAAAAGACTATCTCTTTTCGAGAAATATGGCTGGCCCTGAAAAGGGCCTTTGGGTTTTCTTCTTCTAATTTCTTCTTTTCCTCCACCAACTTCTTATTTTATCTCCAACACTTTTTCTCTTCTTTTTTTTCTCCTTCTCTTCTTTCTTCTCTTCCTCCTCTTCTTCTTTCTTCCTCTTCTCATTTTCCTCTTCTTTTTCAATTTTTTCGTTCCATGTTCTTATTCTTATCTTTTCCTCTTCATCCTCCTTCTCCTCCTTGATCTCTTTCATGACACCACTAATCTTGTCCTTTGCTTTCCTTAAATTGTTAATTTCCATCTTTACACGATGGGGACTATAGGAATAATGGTCTTCAACCAGTCTTAATAGCATCTGTTCCATTATTCCTAAGTTATCTAAAACGTCTTGCAAGGTTTGTAATTTGTCCATTTGGTTTGACGCCATCTTCTTTGTATTCTTTGCAGAATGGTTTGAACGACGAATACTGTGGATTCTTATACGAAAAGCGCGAACGTGAAGGAAAACATCCCCTAAAACATAAAATGGATCTTACCTAGATGATGACCTAACATCGCGCGGACGTGAAGGAAAACATCCCACTTTTCTCATTTCATATAATATAACCCTAACTATACTCTCCACATTTGCTTAGAAACCCATAATCTACTATTCACACCAACATACCTGAGCTCTTACAAACACACAAACACATACACTTCCACTATTAATAAAGAGTTAGTGTTTATTTTCACACTACTCTACCTACATACATTGGCAAATTAATAGTTATTTCTTTTCTAGAGTATTGGGTAGCCCTGAAAAGGGCTGTTTTGTTTGGAACTTCATGGACACCTGGTTAATGGTGGCACCTTCCAGGCCTGGCGCCACATACACATCTTATCCCCCAGTTACTTTTTACCTTTTGGGGGGAGAGAGCAGAGGCAGGATATGTCGCTTCAGAATCCCAATTTTCACTCTCTGGGATTCTGAAATTTTTTCTTCTCTCCTTTTCCTCCTCCTCTTCTTTATATCTTCTCTCCTCCTCTTCTTTTTTTCTTCTTTCCTCCTCTCTTATCCTTCCCTCCTCGACAATGGCTTCAGCGGCCAGTTCATTTAATATGCGCCTGGCATATTCCAGATGCACATGAAGTTCCAACAGTTTCTCCAGTCTCGTGTTCATTTTTGGTGTTGATCAATCAACAAGGGTAGCTCGACTGCCCAACGAGTTTCAATTTATACTGAAAGCGCGAACGTGAAGGAAAACATCCCCCTAAAAAACATAAAATTCATCTTACCTAGATCATGACCAAGAAACAACAACAACGCGCGGACCTAAAAGAAACACTCACTCGCTTTTTATGCTACCCATCACTATTTTAAAATTTTTTATAAATCACTTCAATTGACTATCACATAAGCAAAGCAATCCAATCTAACCCAAAATATACACCTCAAACAGCCCAAAAAACAAACATCATTTTAATCTACTATCCACACCAACCTACTTTATCACTTACAAACACACAAACACACAATCCTATACACAAACACATACCCTCACATTTTTAAAAGCAAGAGTTAGTGTTTATTTTCACACTACTCTACCTACACACATTGGCAAATCGATCGTTATTTCTTTTCTAGAGTATTGGGTAGCCCTGAAAAGGGCTGTTTTTTTTGTTTTTTGCTATGGCATTCTTTTTTAGTTTCTAAGAATGCGATGTCCTCTAAGGATAGACTTTCTGGCGATTGGTCTGCTTCTTCGGAAAGAGAAGAAGAATTCTTTGGTGTCGATACGACAATCCACAAAGCCTCTGTCAGCTTCAGGTTGCTGCTGCTGTTGCTGTTGTTGCTGCTGCTGTTGCTGCTGTTGCTGCTGTCTCTGAAGTCTGTACTTCTCTGTCCATTCTTCTTTCTCCCTGTTCATTTCTTCTCTGAAGAGCTCTTCTATCAGGTCTTCAGTGATTTTTAACATTCTCACATTCTCTATTTCTTCTGGCTTCGGTATCAGACTGTGTCTGACCCTATGCAAATTCACGTAGGCTTCGTTGAGCTTAGCTAGTTTGGAGCACATCTTCTTAGGAGGACGAGTCGACAATGGATGGCTAGACTGGGAACAACCCGGTTCTTAAAGTGAAAGCGCGGACGTGAAGGAAAACATCCCCCACACGGTTTTCGAGCCGCAACGTTCATGAGAGGGATAGTAAGAAATGAAAGAGCATCAATCCAACATTCTTATAGCTAAACAAACGACAAAGGCATTTTTTTCTAAACACAACATTTTTTATTCAAAAAATCACTTAACACTAAACAACAACATTTTTAACAATAATCCAACACTATAACATCAAACAATTTTTTTCAAATCACAAACATTTTTTTCTTCAAATACAATCTACTTTAAACAGGGCTGACAACGTTGTGAATGAAATTGTGATTTCCACTGTTGGAAATCATTAGGCCATTGATGGACACTACGTTTCCTAGCTTGAGACAAAAGATAAGCATAATGGTCACAAAACCATCGATCTACTTTCACATCGTTTCTAGCAGAAGAACGAGGATCAAAATGAGTCACTAAATGTTCTAAGGAATAGCCCAGGCTGCGATGATGCAGAAAATACACACAATATTGTCCACACACCAAGGAATCTGTGCCTTGTAATTTCACGTTATTGAATCGGGTGGTTTGAGCATTTCTTCTCATAAAGTCGATGATATCGTCTTCCAAAGGGGGCAATCCGTACGAATCGAAATATTCCACACATCCTTCTTGAGGAAAGTAGACGGCTACCCAGTGGGTTCCTGGGAGATGACTGTCGTCCGTGTTGATCACGTAAGCTTGATGGTCTTTAGGTTTGCGATGAGGGAGTTCATCTTTAGCACAGACGACGGGATTCCAAGAAGACGTATACGAACTGTGGTTCAAAAGGTAATAAAGTTCCCAGGTATCCATTGTTTTTGTTTTTTTTTTCTTCTTCACAGGTAATAATAAGTCGTCAATTCGATCCTGACTTTTTGCTTGAAAATGTCTGACGAATAAACGGTTATTCGTTCTGTTTCTTCACTCTGATTCAGGAGAGCTTCGATACGATGGATCTCTTGAGTGGTTAATGGTGGACAAGAATGTTCACGCAAGTCTTTATACCACTGATGCAACACGTCTTTGTTCGAGATGAGACTCCAAGCTTCGTCCAGATACTCGTCCAATTTTTCTTCTTGACTCAACATCAGGCATTTATCGTGTTGAATTTGACTGGGATGATCGTTTTGACATCCATAGCAGTTTTTCTTGATCAGTTCTGTTATTTTGTCGACCAAGTGTTTGGCAAAACAGGAGACTAAATGGGCTTCTTGTTCTGGCCATCTCGACTTCATCATGATATCTTCTTCGTCTTTGTCTTGAGATTCTTTTTTTTCCACGGTCTCCTCACATTCCATCTCCGAAGTTTCTCCACTAGGTAAAGAGGGATAACAGTCTTCCATGGCTTTCTAATAATCTAGAATGACTTCTCTCAAACTGTTGATTTCTATGGTATTATCGAATTCTGCATACAGGATGACGTTCACTGTATGTGTCAGTGGCTTTTCAAACTGAAGTTCCACACGAATCTGGCCAGATTTTATAGGGTGGAAATGTCCCTCGTCGCTGCCTTGGTCTGGAGTGAAATCGAAAGCCCACAAAGCATAGCCTCCTGCATAATCCTCATACTCAATGCCGTGACTGGTGTTGGTTCCTAACTGACCGGTGGCTTCGTACAGGGACAAGTACGATCTCAAGTAATTCATTTTCGTGTCACTAAAGTCAGGTTCGAAAGGTCGGGTACACAAGGTCTTGCCATCACGACTGACTTCGATTTTCTTTACGTTGAAGTGATGAAAGGTGAAAGGATTTTGATCGAAGGCTCCGTTGAAGGCTGAATTCGTGACCATACCAAGGATCAAACGTTTGGGTAACTGTCCTTGGAACAGATGATCTTCGGTTATGGATTGAAGGTTAGTGGGAATGGTGAACGTTTTCACTTCCACACGTCGGATGGGATACTTGGCAGTCGTTCTGCTCAACGTTTGACTGATGTCGTTTGCCACTTTAGGTAACACTTCTACGCGTCGTACGTAGAGTTTGGCCTCTAAAATTGTGCTTTTAGGATTGCCAGCAGATTTATTAGCCTGCAAATGGAAAGCGGCACTGCTGCGATTCAGTCTCAAGCGGACATTGACTCCGATCAGCAAATATTTCTCTTGCAACCACATGTCCAAATGCAAACGATCCATCAGTTCTAAACTTTTCTTGTTTATGATTTTGTCTGCTCTTGCCTCAAAGCTGGAATTGGATGTATCTGTTTTTTCTAACTTGCCCGCTTCGTCAGCTACCCACAGCACACAGGCATTGAGATGACTATCCTTGGCATCTATTCCGTACGTCAAGAGATTTTCCAAGTAGGCACGGTAAGGGTATGTATCCATGCTGCTGCTGACTAGTTTGTTATTCAAGTACAAATCCACTGAGCTGAACAAGGAATGCATGAAATTGTTGACGGGACCTATTTCGTCATCGTCTTTTACTCCATTACCATCCTTATCTAGAACTTGGACTTTCAAGTACAAGTAACTGCTATTCAGATCGATGTAATCTTCGGGCTGTGCCTTGATTTCAAACTCGATGGGAGCGGAATCGGTCAGTGAGGAGACGGGATTAAATTCCACCCATTGGGATTCTTGCATGGTCATCATGGTGGGGGGCATGGCAAACAGATCCAGTTCCGTCTTGGAACAGGCGCAAGACTCTCGGTGCATCATTTTGTTTTGTGTTTCAATAATCGAAAACGTCTAAGTCTCGAACGGTTCTTCTTTTCTTGGCCTTTCTCGCTTGAAGTCTGGTGAAAGGGTGTTTTCTTCTTCGTCGTCTCTTTCTGCCTTGTCCTTGCTGAATGCCTGACTCAGTAGCGTGCAGGGCATTTATAGGTGTGTCTCGTTGGCCTAAAATGTCTTTACCCGTTTGCAGCAAGACATTTTTGCCAGCCCTCATGAAGGCTTCTTTAGGGTTCTGTTTGTCGATGATGACATTTTGGAGAAATTCTTTGCCTTGCGTCAGTGCCGCATCTTTCAAGGCGTGCAATCCGCGTGTCACCATCGGTTTCAACACTGGGGCCACCGAACGAAAGGCCGATTTTAACATGTCTCCTAAACCGTGTCCTCGCTGTCGAGCCACCCCTTGGTACACTGGATACATGACTTACTTACGAGTCGTGAGAGAACCGTTTTCGAAAATGGAGTTTCACCGTGACTTTTCCTTTGGTGAATGAAATATTTTGTCCCAGATCTCCTTTTATAGTAATGTTGACCGTGTCCAAATACGACTTGCTGACCGGCAAATAGTGAGGATGGACAAATTCGCGGTGGACGTGGTAAGTGTTTCCACCTTCCTCGTCAGCGTTCGTGGCAGAATCCACTTTGAAAGGAATGACACGCAGTAACGGTACGGAGGTGTGTCCCACCACGTTGTATTCCACCACATCGGAGTACACAAAGATCAAATTCAGTCCTTGGTTCAGTTCTACCGGGAAACGAAAATACTGGCCAAAAGTCACGTTGTCGTAAATGACTGGTAATTCGGGTGATGTTTTTTGTTCTAAGCTCTTCCTCAGCTCCATGTCACCGCCCAACATGTCAAACAATTCAGGACAAAATATAATGGAGACGATTTTACTTCGCTCAAATTTCATCAAGAAGCGACGAGCTACTTTGTGGTACTCCAGGGTGACACTTTTGTTCCTGAAAGTTTCCTTCTTAAAAACTTCCCCAAACACACCATTAAACTTGGAGGCTATGGCGCTGACCAAATGATGACCACTGAAATAATAGCCTGGGGGAATCACAAAGTTGTAGGTCCACGTTTTAGTTTTCTCATCATAGGTTTTATTGGTATATGTAATCTTATCCAACTCATCTTGCAATGGTTTGTCATGAACTTCCACCTTAAAAGTATTTTGATTGTTAAGGACATTGAGGACTTGGGTCGGGTGAATCATTTCTACTAAAGCCACTTCCCAATGGGCTTCGTGATCTAAGGGGATGGCTTGAGGTAATTTGGCCGTGTAACAGCACAACGCGTTGTTGAGAAACACCTCCATGGAACTGTCACTGGGTAAGGTTAAGTAAAATTGGTTTTGGTGACTCATAATTCCAGAGTTCTGTGGCTGTCCGAGGGGTTAGTGGATGTCAGAGGCGTGTCTCCGCCCAAAATGGGGTTCTGGTTGTGGTTGTTGGAGTGGTGACTGGCACTAACACTGGCACTGGACACAACGTTCCCGTTCGAGGAGAATTTCAGGGAGGGATTGGGAAGTAGGTAACCGATGCAACTGCTCAATAAAATGGTCCACAATTGTTTGTCTCCTTGTTGCAAACTCAAATTGGCGATGGCTGCCCCGATGACACAATACACCACGAAGATTTGGCAGAAAAAGACGATTTGCGTTTTAGGCACACGTTCTCCACACCACACCCACAAGGGTTGTTTTTGTAAATCTTGCACAGAAGAACTAGGGGAAGAAGGAGTGGTCGACGTAGCTGCGTCTGTTGTGTGAAAGGGCATGATGGTCACTTCTTCTTTTTATAGTCGATGACTTGCGAAACGTCGATCCAAGAATCGAAACTGGGTGGATATCCTTTCCAACGTACTTTGACTTCTTTGACACGTCGTTTGCCCACTTTACGGGTTCTGCGTTCGAGAATGCTTTCGATGTCGTACACGTCGTCTTCTTTTTTGGTGACACGTTGTAACTCGGGCAAATAAAACGTTCCTTTGAGTACTTCTCCGTTCATGTCTTCCAATTTATAGACGGCAGGATGACGGCCATGCACTCGTCCAGTGACGCGAAACAGTTCGGTCGTCCAGTTAGGTAAGTAACCTTTGTCGAAAGTGCGTTTGGTTTTGCCAATGCGCACCCAATCTCCTACGGTCAACTCTCCACTTTTCTTGGGGACAGCCCTCGTCGGGGACGTACCGAACAGACGCTCGAACACCAGCACTTCGTTGTCGGGAGTCACGTCTTGCGGGGCACGTCCGATGCTTCGATGGTAAGATTGGTTGTACGCTTGCACCAGGTGCGGTAAGATGTCGATGTACTTCAGAGTGTGGTGATGCGTAAAATATTTCCACATGCGTTCTTTCAAAGTGCGTTGAAAACGTTCCACGATGCTGGCTTTGGTTTCGGGATTTTCGGTGGTAAAAAAATGAATGTCACGTTTCTTTAATTCTTTTTGGAAAGCTTGGTTCAGAAATTCGGTGCCTTTGTCCGTTTGCCATCGAAGAGGGCGACGGCCGCTTTGTTTCAACACCCGTTGCAGGGCTCGCACTAACTCGCTGCTCGATTTGGAAGTCAAGGGCACGACCCAGGCAAATTTGGAAAAGACGTCGATGACACAAAACAAATATTTGTAGCCACGATTGTAGCTGGCCAAATGAGAGACATCGGCTAAATCGGCTTGCCATTGATGATCGATGCCTTCCACTCGGGTGCGACTTCTGGCAAACTTGCGTCGAATGGGTTTGTGCAAAGTGTAGGTAGCTTGTTCTTGTAACCATCGTTGCACTTGAGGTAAACGGAGACTTTTCAGTCGCGTTTTGGCAGCACGATACAATTTTTGAACTCCTGCGTAACCTGCAGGATGGGAGGGATCGTAGTAAATGCTGGCTAAGACTTTTTCCATTTTTTTGTGTGGATTGGTGTGTTAATAAGGCACCCACTCTTGGAAGAGGCTACTCTTTTTCTCTTGGGGTATTTTCTTGGATTGCAAGGCTTTGCGTGTGCGGCCAGCAATAGGTGTTGAAGAGGAGGAGGATGTCTGAGCGGGGGATATCGGTTCTTGTTTCACTTCTGTCTTCACTTCTGTCTTCACTTTCTTTTTCTCTTGTGAGGAAGAAGGGGTGGCCATCATCTTTTTAATCCATCCAATTCTGGAGGTAGGTGGTGTTGTTAACTTGCGTACTTTTTCTGGTGGAGTTTGAAACCCTTCTTCTTCTTCTTCTTTTCCTTTTTCTGTCTTGGTCACGGGTACTGGTGGTACTGGTACTGGTACTGGTGATGGTGCTGGACTTTTCATCAAGGTCTTAAAATCTTTCAAAGTGGGTAAAGCTGTTTCGTCTAAAGCTTTCTGGTGAAAGAGTTGCAGTCGTTGCAAGAGTTGACCGTACTTTTGCGATTTTTCTGTTTCGGACAAATCTTGGCGATCCAGCAAGGATTGCAATTCGTGTTGTAACTGGGACATCTCGCTCAAATTGGGATTGGGAGGTAAATGCGGGGTGCGTTGTTCTTGCCACCGATGGTATTCCATCCATCTTTTGTAAGGCACTAAAGCTAGTTTTCGTCCTTCCATGGGGTTGTCAGGGGTGAATTCTGAGATTTTGGGACTTCCGAAGGCCTTTTTATCTTGCTCCCACCAGTCCTCCCAACATGGTTCCCAAGACTCCTTTCAGTATGGGGCCTAACAAGAGAGGTAAAATACCTCCACGTTGGACCAACATCTTCTTTTTTTGACGAATGGGAATTTTCTTTTGAACCATTTTCCGAAGAACGTGACGATGTTTGCCAAAGCATTGTTTCTGGTGTTTGGACAAAGGGATCGTGCCTTTCAAGACGTTCAAACAACATTCGCACACGGTATCGATGACCTCTTTGGAAGCCGTTTGAATGAGTTTTTTTCGTAGGGGTGGAGAAGCTTTGGACAGGACAGATAACAGGTCCCCATGTTTGGCTAAACGTGGTGGCAGTCCTTTCCTTTTCTTTCCTTGGGGTTTTCTGGAGGGTGACATATTTGAGTCTTTAGCAGCACCTAAAAACACTGATACCCTACTCGGTCACAGGCCTTTTTTATACTGGAACGCGTCGCCACTGATTGTCTTTACGTTTTATCAGTTTGAGGACAGGCATGACACGTCGTGCAGGGGTACGTAACGGACTAAATCAAGCCAGTTCTTGTTTGGACAAATCCAGTAAACTTTGTAACATGCCCGATCTTTCTTGGACTTTGATTTTGGGAGAAGGTACTTTGTGAGCAGCAGCCACTGCCGCTAAATGGGAAGGTCCTGCCACTGGGGAAGTTCTTTTGGGGGTCATCAACGGAGAAGTTCTTGGTGTGATCAACGTCTCCAAGTACTCTTCAGTTCCTGGTGACATCAACGGAGAAGTGGACAAACGTGAGGCTGTCGGAGACGCAGTCACCGCTGTGGCAGGTCGTGGCTTGCGAGTGTAAGGTTGCGTCCTGGCCGAAGTGCCTCTCTTGCGACTAGTTTTCTTCTTCTTCTGTGGACTTTTCTTTTTCTGAGGACTTTTTCTCTGTTTCTTTTTCTGGGGGCTTCTTTTCTTTTTCCGGGGTGGTGTCTGGTAAGAGGAGGGTCCTGCCACTGGAGAAGTTATTCTTCTTGGGGACTTGGTCTTTTTCTTTTTCTTCTTGGGGCTTCGTTGAACTTTTGTCTTGGGGATAACTTTGGGGGCA
The DNA here is from genome assembly GCA_028554795.2 of Sinohyriopsis cumingii. Taxonomy (NCBI): domain Eukaryota; kingdom Metazoa; phylum Mollusca; class Bivalvia; order Unionida; family Unionidae; genus Sinohyriopsis; species Sinohyriopsis cumingii. The sequence continues at coordinate 119,597,211 of CM068826.1, read as the reverse complement.
TTAGGATCCCATCTTAAGAGTGAGCGAATGATGACCCCTCCTAGAGTACCGCTCCCTCCAGGTTTCAAAATGATTTGTTTTTTGGTTTGAGTGTCAATGCGGGGATCGGCCAGTTGGACCAAAGCGACTTTGTTTCGATCGAAAAAGCGTTGGGTTTGATGAGGAATCTGAATGATTCCTTGGAGTAATTGACGTGCCGTCACCGTGAACCATCGTAAGACTTCTTTGAGACTAGCTTCTAAGACACGGGCTCGTGTTTGTGGATCTTTTTCTCGGCTGATGCCATACAAGGCACGAATCAATTTGACGGGAAGATGTGACTGAAGGGACGTCATGTTCACACTGTGTGAGACAGACGAAAAAGGGTCTGAGGTTTTTATAGATTTTTTTCATGGGAGGAGTGAAATGAAGTCGAGGACGGAGACGTGTACAGGACAGGTCCTCCGTCTTGGCACCAGTGGTGAAACAAGTGGGTACGAAATCGCAAATCCTCGGGGGTCGTAGGTTTCAAATCGACGAGTAAATAGGCGTGTGGCGTTTGAGTGGCATCGTCGTACGCCTGAGTCAGCCAAGGCGTTCCTAACTGTTTGGCTAAGACTTGCACTTGCGATTTATCTCGAGGGCTTTTAAACAAGACTACGTAATGCGCATTGAGACTGATGGTGCGATGGGCTTTACTTTGTTGAAACAAATTTTGGGTGATGTAAACGACACTGGCATTACGGTGATGCCCTTTGCGCGTAAACCACAATTTAATTTCTTCTTCGTCTTCTCCTAACATGTCGTCGAAAATGACCAAATGGGTTAGACGGGAGTCAGAGACGATGCCATCGTCTTCTTTAGGAATGCCTTCCACAAACACGATGGAATCGCCTTGACTTTCTCGCAAGAGGCTGTACGCCGATTGTCACTCTTTGTAACACCACACGATCCGTTGAGGTGGCCGATCGATCAAATGATGTTTATGTTCGATCAAACGTTTGACGAATTCGGTTTTGCCTGAACCGCTAGGTCCAGCAATGAGCATGTTAAAGGGATGGCGAAGATACAAAGCCTCCCAACTGGCACGATCTAAGTGTTCGTCGATGACTTTGACAGTAGAGGAAGAGGGAGCAGAGACAGCAGAGGTAGCCATGGTATGAGAAATGTCACTTGTGACACGAAAAAACAAACAAGACAAGAGTTTATATACTTTTTCAGAACACGTTTATTGAATGTTTCAAATATGAACACGAAAGACAAAAATACATACAACCCAAATAGTGATGTACAGGAATATAAAACACAGCAAAGCGATCAAAGTGGAATATAAACAAGTGTCTGTACAACATGTTTTGGTTAACCAAGATGTCCTAGGGACAGTGTGTAATGTTCTTACAGTCTCTACATGAGGTATTGTCACACAAGTGTCCTCCCGGAATGACCTTTCAGGCATGTCCATGACAGTCCTGTCCTGAAGCGAGTGGTTGTTCTCGGTGACGGGTTCTTCTGGCACCGTCACTAACACGGGTTGAAAAGTAACTTTTTTCCTTGAACAACTCTTGTGCATACTGGGCCACTTCTTGGGTCCAAACCTCAAAACCCCCCTTTTTCCAATCACGAACATCTGTCCAATGAGGGTGTAAGTCACAAGCTACACACACATCGTCATACACGTCTTGGGTCGCTAAAAGTTGACGAATCTTTTTTTCCTGTTGAGGTCGAGAAGTATCCAGATGAAAACGCAAGGCTTTGAACAAAAGGAGTTTTTCGTGACCATTTAAGGCCATGGAGGTGGTAAGTACTGATCGTAAAGAGTCCACAAAGAATCGGCTGGTAAACGAAATCCCAGAAAACAAGTCACTAAGACACACACCACTTGTCGTCCCAAATTGAATGGATAAAGTTCTTGTAATAATCGATGGTAATGATCCACGGTTTGAATATGGTCATTGAGTTCCTTCCACGGAATCTGTTGGATGACACGTGACATAAGTCGTGGCATGGCAGCCTGTTTTTATAGTCTCTTTGTTTCGGAAACAATACACGTACTTTCTAGCCAGAGATCTTCGTTCTCCAGTAGGGAATCTAAATCTTGCATACTGTAACCGAAACTTCAGAGTTCGTTTAGAAGTTTCCTCTTCCTCTAAGTAGATTCCACGTAAAATATGTTGATAATCCTTTAACTTGTCTTCCTCAATGTATTGCTGTAGGTGAATCTCGAAGTAACCAAAATAATGAACATTTCGATCATTCACTAACTCAAAGTGTTGAACAAGGTCTGACCACTGAAACAATTTCTGACGAATCAGTTCTCTTATACCATTCAGGTACCAGTGGTTAAAGATCTGGTGACGTAACGGATGCAATTGTTCTTTACGTTTCACTTGTATTTTCACCAGCTCTCGGTAAATGCGTTCTCTCAACTCCACAGGCAAAGCACGAATGTTCTCTAGCAAAGTATCCATGAATAGGTCATACTAAATCCTCTTTGGTCTGACACAAGAAATGTACTCTTTGCACAAACATGGTTTTACTTCAGTGTCGAATTTAAATCGTTGAGTCACTAATCTACACATTACAATTCGTTCAGAAGTTTCCTCTTTCACCAAGTTGACATTGTGTTCAAGATGTTGGTAATTCGTTAACTCTTCCTCTGGAATTCGATGCAGTACGTTTACAATGTAGTAGATAGAATCGTCAATACCAAACCATTCCTTTTTATAACCAGGAGGTCGTTGATCAATGTCTGTCCAATGGAACACTTTCAACTCAATCAGTCCTTGTATAGCCTTCAGGTACCAGTGGTTCAAACACCGGTGACGTAACGGATGCAATTGTTCTTTACGTTTCACTTGTATTTTGACCAGCTCTCGGTAAATGCGTTCTCTCAACTCCACAGGCAAAGCACGAATGTTCTCTTGTAAAGTATCCATGAACAGATTATTATGGTAAGAAATTACTTCAATGTCTCGGTCCCACTAAAGGTAAGTAATGACAATTCGGTGACCATCGAGCATGTTCAACGTAGGCCGAATCTTGCGGTTCCCAGTGGTGAAGTGACACACCGCAACTGAAGCACTTGACTTTATCTCCTTCGCCCAAGTAGAAAAATCCGGCTCTGGCTAATTCTTCGGGGGTCGGTCCTCCCAGATACTTTGGCCATTTTCATTTGAACGATTGAAGACGATTTTCAAAGTCGCAGTATTCCGACAAACGCACAGGAAACGAATATTCGTTTTTCACAGGTTCGTTTCGATGAGGGTTGAGTGAAATGGGCAGGAGTTTGCTCAGGGCTGGATGACATCCGTAGGGAGGTAAACGTGAAGGTCGACATTCCCCTTTAAAACGAAACCCAGTAAAATGTCCAAGAGGACGAGCAGCATCGCTTTCGCATCCCTCAGGTTTGACACGCACAGCATCACTTTCCATGACAGGGGCAGTGAGAACAAAGTTCCCATGATGCTTTACGGCATCGCTCAGGTCACAACGTACAGCATCGGTCCCATCGCAAGGCTCACAATCGCACTCGTCTGCAAACTCCGTTACGCAATTACAATGGTAACCACATGGACAATCGCAGTTTCCTTCCGGACATTTTCCGTCGCAATGTCTGGGTCTTATCCATCCAGTATTAGTCACACTAGAGGAAGATACAACCTTTTTACAATCCCCAAACTGGAACGATGTCTTTTTCAAAGTATTCATCTTGTTCGCTCGGTCTTGGTAGTCACAATGAACTATCGGTCTTGCCTAGGGTTCCTTTTTTATATACAGACCAATACCGACGTGACCGTACGGTAAGGTGAAATGATTGGGAAGTCGAACTCGCTTCTGGTACACGATTTGATAGACTTTTTCCAAGGGCCGACTGACGATGTGGTGAGTGGGTAAACGTACAATCTTGTTCGGTTGGTAAGTGGTCACTTTAAAGTTTCCATCCTCTCCCGATTGCAAGGCTTCTTTCAATACCCCAAAGTTGACCACTCGACTGGTACGATAATTCAGAGTCAGTCCTTTCACTTTGCACGTCGTGTGCACTTCTCCTTGTTTGTCCCGGTATTCGTAGCCGTAATTTTTGGGACCGCCACTGACAAAACTTAGAATCTTGTCGTCGGGATGCTCGTCTGTCCAGGCTCCTAAACGGTCTCCTTCGATGTTAGGGTGATGTTGAATCGGGTGATGGATGTAAATGCAACTGTCCGTGTCAAAGTACAGGACGCGTTCTTCTAACAGTTCTAAAGCTTCGTACAATTTTAAGCGAGCATGGGCTGTCACGTAAGCCGCAATGATGACATTTCCAAAAGGGTCGTCTTGCACAAAGTCCAGATCTTCTTCGTAATTGACCAAGATCAAATTCTCTCGAACGACGTCCACGTGTTTCATGTATTTGGTTTTGTCGTGAATCATCTGGAAGTAGCGGGAAGGTTCTGTCAAATATTCCGTCTTGGGTAAACACGGTCGTTGTGCCATTTTACCCCACAAGCAATTTAACATCACTTTGGCAAACGATCGCCTGCCTTCGTTTTTCTCGATGTGGTCTAAAGTGATGCCTTCTTGTTCGTAGTATTTCTCTTTGAATTGGATTTGGTCTTCGGGAGTGTGACACCAGGAAGGATAGCCGCTGGCTTCTTGTTTCAGTTTCAAAAAGGCATCCACGTAGTCGGCGAAAATGCCTTTCTGACTGGGATCACCCTTGCAGTATTGTTGTGTCTTGGGAAAGTGGCAAATTTCGTACACTTCTAACAGTTGGTATCCCATGTCCAAAGCTTTGAACAATTCCACGCTGACCCAGGTTCCCGTCAAGGCCCATTCTTCCTGGGTGTGCTGACAAGCTTGGTCTTGGTTGCACGTTTCGGCACAAGTACGGCACAAGGGAAACATCAGTTTGCCTTGACAATGGTGAGGTAAGACGGGATGGTAGAGGTTCGTGGGAGGCAAAACTTTACACTTGATCAAGCCTTCGTATTGTCGAATATTTTTCAGGTCGATGTGTTCCGTCAGCAATTGTGGGTGCCCTACGGGAAAACGACAATATTTGCACACGTAGGGATACAGCGAACACACGTCCAAGTATTTGATTTCTTCTCCTTTCTCTTCGTCGGCTTGGTACAGCAAACAGGTGGCATTGGTCCTTCCTCCGTACGAACTATCCCTCGGGTTCAGCGGGTCCACGAACTGGTAACTTTCCACGAGGCGTTTAAACTCGGGATCGGTTTTCATACGGTGATCGTACTCGTGTTCCCACATTTCCACCACTTGGTATCCTTGCTGTTCCAACTTTAGGCGCCGCTGACAAGTGTCCTGGTACAAGTCTTCCATGGTTCGTTGCAAAAACTGATTTTTAGTGCCACGGTCAGGGTAACAGACGGGACATCCGTGAAATAAGCAACCGTTAAACTCGTACACGATCTTGGGGTTTTCTAAGTCCCAGCCATCGACCGAATACGTTCCGATGGTCTTTTCGCCCCCTCCGTTGCGGGCATGCTGAATCCACTTGTCTTCCTTGTCGCACAAGTAATGTAACCAACGTAGGGCTTTGACCGAGTATTGACGTTTGACAAAGTGGGTCGTTTGAGGACTGATGACAGCCACGGTCTTTTCAGGCATGAATCGTTGTCGATACACTAAGGAACACGCTTTGGCAATGGTGCAAGCTTCTTTCAAAGGATCGACCCCTCCGTGTTCCATGAACAGTTCTCGAAATTTTCCACAGCAACGTCGTAAAATGTCCACGTCGGAACGACAATACTTTAGCATTTCTTCCTGAAAGTCGAAAGGGTCCGAGGCGTGAGCCTGGTACCAAGCGTAGAAAGCTTTTCGTTGTTCGGTACGCATGTTGTCGGGGTCGTAATAGTGAGCCTCAGGTAAATGGGGTAGAACGGCGTGTTGATTGGCTTCCGTATTGAAAAAGTGTGGAAAGTACCCTTTAGCCATTTCTGTCATTCCAAACGTTTTAGGCATTCGACTCAAAGGCATGGCCAAATAGCTCATCGAATCTTTAAACTGCACTTGTCCCACTTGCATGAAAATGATTTTGGCTCCGTTCAAAGTCACTTTAGGACGTTCGGTGCCTTGTTCCGTATAGTACCTCAAAAGAAACTGTCCATCGTATCCGGAGAAATTGTGAGCCATCACCGTGGCATGACGATGACAATCTCCGTAACGTTCGATGTCCTCTTGGCTCCACGTCTTGTCGACGGGGTCTAAGACCCATTGGGCAAAATCGGCTAACGTGTTTGGTCCCCGAAAGATTTTTTCACGCCCTCCGGGAATCTTGCTGCAGTGAGGGCAATGACTGAAGATAGGTTCTTGAATGCACTTCTCGCACGCTCGATGAGCCACGCAGAAATTAGGAATGTGAATGCCGGTTTCTTGCATGCATTCGAAATCGAAAAAGATGAAATTGCCTTTCTTCTTGTGACCGTCCTCTTTCTCTGGTGGGGGTTGGTATTTTTGCACGTAACATTGGTGTTCCAAGTCCACGATGTGGTGACAAATGTGACATTTTTTCTTTCCTGAACATACGTGTGCCTTGGTATTATTGGTACGTATGACTTGTGCACACGTAGAGCACAATCTCAGCAGTTGACAAGCGCATTTCTTCTGTGAACCTTGCGTCTTCAGATGTTGTTGGTAACAGGTAGGGCTGACAAACGTGCGCAGACAAGTGGAACAAGGCACTGGTTCTTCGCTCAGACAGGGTGAAGAGGCCAAACATCCTGTGCATTTCGATCCACAATGCTTGTGTTGCTCTCGATTGTTATAACCATGGTCACATTTCTCACAGTGATAACTGTATTTAAGGAATCCGGTGATACTGGTAATGGTATCGAAATGTTCATCGTGATGATAAAGGTGAATGTATTTTCCGTCCTTAAAGTCTTGGCCTCGAAACAACAGAGGTCCGCGCACTTCTTGAGGGTGCACTTTCAAGGTGTATCGTGGAGCTAGGGCATCTTGCAATTTTTGCATCTCAGGAATACCACAGGGTGTGTCTTTGGACAGGCCGGCTTGTCGTAACAGGAGTTCTGCTTCGCTTCGTTGTTTGGCTCGATAGGAACGTTGAATAGTGTTCCAGGTTCTTTTCCATTCTACCGTGTCGTTCTTGTTGGCATAGGTTCGTCCCACCACGATGGCACGGGCTAAACACATCTGGTCATGAGGATTGTGAATTTGGACAAGGCTACGCTTAATGCTGCGAAGGTCGTTCACCAATAACATCTTTTTGCGTCCAGTCCCTTGAGGAGGAGAGACGTGGGTCATGTCCAATGTGGCTTTTCCATCGGTGATGTCAAACTGGTCATTAGATTGTTGCACGTGTTGAATCTTGTCCATGACTTTGGAAGCGGTCAATTCTGCAGGGGTGCTAAACTCGATCCAAACAGGGGATTTCAAACCGTCGTGTTGTATGGAAAGTCTCAAGCAATCGTCTTCTTTGGGTTGACATTGTTGCTTGAGTGCAGTGAGCAAAGAATCCCACACCTCAGTGATGAACACTTCTGCTTTCTCTAACGGCACTTCAGCCTTGAAATCTTTAAACTTCACCGTGTATTTGTAAGCCGTGGTTCTAAATTTTCTAGAGGAGCGCTTTTCCGTCTCTCGAATGGAATAGTATTTTTCAGGGTTGACTAAGGGTGGTGAACTTGTTTTAGAGGGTTCTGATTCTGGTTCACTCATGTCCTCTTCAAAATCACTGGCATGAATTTGTGCCAAGATTTCAGCTCTGGTACGAGGCGATAGATCACGTTTCTGCCTCTTACTTTCTTCTTCTTCTTCCTTCTCAAATGAATTAGATCGTTTCATCTTGAAAGCAAAAAGTCAAATGACTCAAGTTCAAACACCATAAACTACTTTATAGTCATAGCAGACCAGCGTATATAAAAGGGTGTGTGTCTTGTCCTTTCACTATTCATTTCACTCTCAAGCCGAGCACAACGATGGAAGAGACTGACCAGATGGAACGTTTCGTCAGAGCTTTGCGAGGGGTCATTAGAAAATTCTCTTCAGACCAGCCTACGGACTACTCTCCTTCCTTTAGAGATAAAAGTCAAGATACTTGCTATATCTGTCAGAAGAAAGGGCATTGGTCTTCAGAGTGTCCAGACCGTCAAAAAAGAACAAAAACAGGGACTAAAAAAGACAAAAGTCAAGATACCTGTTATTATTGTAAAGAAAAAGGACATTGGTCTCCAGATTGCCCAAAAAAGAAACAAGAGGAATCAGAAGAAAAGAGGGATTCTTCAGAAGAAGAGAGGGGTTCTTCAGAGGAAGAGAGGGATTCTTCGGAGGAAGAAAGCAGACAGGTGAAGAAAAAGAAACAGGAGAAGAAAAGAAGAAGGGAAGAAAGTGAGGAGGAAGAAGAGGAAAAGAGTGTGACAGTGAAGAAATTCAAAAAACAGAGAGACTAAACAAGGAGACAGAAGAAGTCAATGAACTTTTAATTAAAGTGTTGTGTTGAGAATTGTGAATTGGATTGTAACAATGGATAAAAGAATAAATGAATGATATAAGGTAAGTGTCTTTGAGTTTTGATTTTAAAATAAGAAGCTACACTCACGCACTCATACACAAAACACGTACTATAGGGGTAACATGGGTGGGGTTTTTTTTGAGTTATTGGCAAATTGAAATTGTATTTCTTTTCGAGAAATGTGGGTGGCCCTGAAAAGGGCCTTTTTTCTTTATGGTGCAGGGGTGAGTTTAAGCAATCAATTTTAACTGCCTTATGCCTTTGCCACGGCCAAGGCCTACTTCTGAACTGCGTAATGCTGATGATTGGGTTGAAATCATTAAGGGTGGTACGGTAGGCTTAGTCACAGGGTTGACGTGTTTAGCTCGGGAAGGTCGTATTCTCTTCGGTCGTGATAATGAAGTCTGATACATTTGTTTCAGACTTCTTAACTCCGCTAAAATGTCCAACAGTACCGTGACCGTTTGATTTTCACCCTCTTGTTTCTTTGCTGCTGCTACTACTTCTTCTTCTTGCTGTTGCTGCTGTTGTTTTTTTCTTACCTCTTCTTCTTGTTGCTGTTGCTGTAGGAGAAAAGCCTGTTCCGCTTCCTTTTGTCGTTGTATAAATTTCTCCAATTCTTCTTTTTGTCTCTGTCTAAAATTTTCCACTTGCGGTAATGAAGAAGGTAACGCAGGTTCCGGAACAAATTCTTGCGAGGAGAGAAAATCCACAAAATCCCAATTCACTTCTTCTGAAAGTAAGTCCGAGTTCCCTTGGGCAGTCTCTCCTGCTGGTGCACCCCAATGGATCGTTTTCTGAGTTTCCGTCATGTTGAATCACTGTCGCATAGATTGACTGCACACAAGCGCTAGCGAATCTATATAGACTAAGTGACGTCACAGACTGCACTCTTACGATTGGATGCGGGCTGACTGAATTCTGTAACGCGTGTTTGGATTGGTGAATGAACTCAATCCGTTTCAATCCTTTCTGTCCCTATAAATAAGCGCCGTTCACTGCATTGATTCACCTATTCTCGGAGCCTCAACATGTGGACCGACGTTGAATCTTCAACCCTTGTGTCAACAATGATGTTCAGGACGGACATGCTCATGTATGTCCGAGCCAAGTGGACCGTTGTCCACAGGACCAACAGCAGCCTGTGGATAAGAAGAGTCTATATAGAGAGACAAGGTTGCCTCAAGAGGACTCTGATGTATGGCCCTGCTGTAAGACGAAGTTTGAGGACAAGAAAATGTCGCAAATGCCCTCTATGTTAAGGGTATATTAACATAAACCAAAGGCCCTTTTCAGGGCCAGCCATATTTCTCGAAAAGAGATAGTCTTTTGAATTGCCTACCCCTTTTTAAAAAATTTTTTTAAAAAAAAATCCCATGTTAAATTCCCCTTGTCCCTAAACAAGCCCAAACTCTATTCCCATGTTAAATTCCCCTTGTACGTAAAGTGCCCCACGATTTATCGCCATGTTAAATTTCCATTGTACGTATAGTGCCCCACGATTTTTCTCCATGTTAAATTTCCATTGTACGTATAGTGCCCCAAGGGTGTTTTTAATGCTAATTCCCATTGTACGTATAGTGCCCCCCTTCACTACTGATAATACCCTGCACACTGATTGGAAGTTATTAAACAACATGCACGTTGAAATGATAATACCCTTCACTTTGATTGGAAGCTATTAAACAACATGCACGTTGAAATGATAATACCCTTCACACTGATTGGAAGTTATTAAACAACATGCGCGTTGAAATGATAATACCCTGCACACTGATTGGAAGTTATTAAACAACATGCACGTTGAAATGATAATACCCTGCACACTAATAGGAAGTAATTACACACCATGCACATTTAAATGATAATACCCTGCACACTGATTGAAGTTATTAAACAACATGCACGTTGAAATGATAATACCCTGCACACTGATTGGAAGTAGTTAAACAACATGCACGTTGAAATGATAATACCCTGCACACTGATTGGAAGTTATTAAACAACATGCACGTTGAAATGATAATACCCTGCACACTGATTGGAAGTTATTAAACAACATGCACGTTGAAATGATAATACCCTACACACTGATTGGAAGTTATTAAACAACATGCACGTTGAAATGATAATACCCTGCACACTAATAGGAAGTAATTACACACCATGCACGTTGAAATGATAATACCCTGCACACTGATTGGAAGTTATTAAACAACATGCACGTTGAAATGATAATACCCTGCATGCTGATTGGAAGTTATTAAACAACATGCACGTTGAAATGATAATACCCTGCACACTGATTGGAAGTTATTAAACAACATGCACGTTGAAATGATAATACCCTGCATGCTGATTGGAAGTTATTAAACAACATGCACGTTGAAATGATAATACCCTGCACACTGATTGGAAGTTATTAAACAACATGCACGTTGAAATGATAATACCCTGCACACTAATAGGAAGTAATTACACACCATGCACGTTGAAATGATAATACCCTGCACATTGATTGGAAGTTATTAAACAACATGCACGTTGAAATGATAATACCCTGCACACTGATTGGAAGCTATTAAACAACATGCACGTTGAAATGATAATACCCATGAACACTAATTGGAAGTATTTACTCACCATGCACATTGAAATGATAATATCATGCACACTGATCGAAAGTAATTACACATAATGCACATTTAAATGATAATACTCTGCACATTGATTGGAAGTAGTTACACACCATGCGCGTTGAAATGATAATACCTTGCAGACAAACAGGAAGTAATGAAACTAAGCACATTGAAATGGTAATACCCTGCACACTAATTGGAAGTAATTACACCAAGCACATTGAAATGGTAATACCCAGCACACTAATTGGAAGTAATTACACCAAACACATTGAAATGGTAATACCCTGCACACTAATTGGAAGTAGTTACACCAAGCACATTGAAATGGTAATACCCTGCACACTAATTGGAAGTAATTACACCAAGCACATTGACATGGTAATACCCTGCACACTAATTGGAAGTAGTTACACCAAACACATTGAAATGGTAATACCCTGCACACTAATTGGAAGTAGTTACACCAAGCACATTGAAATGGTAATACCCTGCACACTAATTGGAAGTAGTTACACCAAGCACATTGACATGGTAATACCCTGCAAACTAATTGGAAGTAATTACACCAAACACATTGAAATGGTAATATTCTGCACACTGATCGGAAGTAATTACACTAAGCACATTGAAATGATAATATCCTGTACACTTTCTTTATCTCATTTACCGTTACACTTTTAAATTTACACATGAAACTGAAAACAACTCCGTACTAGTCTCCCCTGTTAGTATCGGACAGTATCTTGCTGACATTGAATTGATACACTACCCAAGTCCCACAAGCTACTGTGTTTGCTGCCTCAACAGACAGATAGTAAGATAACACGGCAATGTTGTATCGGTTAATTGTTTTATAGTTACAGAAGAAAGATGTGTGAACATAGAACCAAATCTCAGGAAAATAAATATCAGCCTCCAAAGTTAAATTTAAATTAACTTCATGCTCTTGATGGATAAACTAATTGATCATGCCTTTAGATTTTTTTGTGAATAAACCTTAGAAAGAATTATTTCTAAACTATTAGATTTTTGCGTTAGAGAAATGTTGTGCACCTCTAAAATAGGTCTCTTTGATCCAAGCAAAACCACATTATTAGTACATACAGTTTGCATCTTTCAAACCAATCAATAACGCTTTCGCTCTTAAAACAAGTTGCTTTATATATATATATATATATATATATATATATATATATATATATATATATATATATATATATATATATATATATATATATATATATATATATATTAACAAACCATACATCAATTCAGTTACTTTAGCTTTCATCCTAACCTTGGGACATGTTTCCCTCTGGAAACAAATGTGTAATTTATAATCCGAGCAATTGCTAGAAAAATCATTGATTTAGTAGGAAAGTAAAAATTATGTCAGTCCAAAACGAGTTTTTCTTGATTTGGAGGAGTGATTAGGAAAATGTGATAAAACATTAAGTCTGAAAATTTTTCGCATAAACAAACATGTATAAAAAACTATACTGTATAACAATGGAATAATAATCCCCTCACAACACTGGTTCCACCACAATCATTTTCTGATGCAAGGATATTTGACCACTCTCCTATAGTTTCCTTTTAGATGAATACCATACCCATAAAAATATTACACTTTAGGAATTTAAAAATAATATGATTCGGAAATGATTGAGGCTGATATAATTACTGGTTTTTGGCGTAGAAATAATGCAAATAATATTTTCAATTAAAACATAAATCAGTTCAGTTTCTTGGCTTCCATCGCGACTGTGGATATGGTTCCCACTGTTTGGAAATGGTTTCTAATTTCAGTAATTGTTAGAAACATCGTTGATGTAGTAAGCAAGTTAAAAATTGTTATGTCAGTCTAAAACCAATTGTTCTTCATGTGGACGCGTGCAGCGGAAAATGTGATAAGAATTCATTATGAATAACTTTAATACTAATAAACTTGTATGAAAGTTAAACTATCTAATTATGGAAAAATAACCGCTTCACAACACTGGTTCCAATACCATTATTTTCTGATGTAGACGTGATTGGCCACCTTGTATAGTTCCATTTTAGATGAATAACATATTGATAAAAAAAATGCTCCCTTGCACGACATAAAAATAAAATGATTTTCAAATTGCGCATTATTTTTGCGCATTATTATTGTTGGTTTTAAAAATTGAATAGTTACTAATTTTGTTTCAAAGCTGTAAATTGACAGCTGTTGATATTATGGACATTAATTCTTAAAAATAAAGAAGAGAAAAAAAATAGGGAACTTTGGGAATTCGAACTTGGAGCGACATTTCGGTACAATAATACTATACCGTTTGACCTATTGAAAGTTGCTTTGTGTAATCCGTATATAATGCAGATGACACATTTCTTGCAAGCAGATTTATATAACTGCAGACGATCCTTTGCTGTTTTCCCCGTTAATGCTTTGGTTTTAAAGAATGAATATTGTTACTACATGAATAAAGACACAGTTAAGAAAATTTAATGAAAAGATACGCTGGTTGTAACTGTTATTTCCATTTGGAAATTGACAAAGTCATTAAAAGATTACATGTAAGGAATTGTAATAGTGAGTGAATTAAACGTCGCAAACGGTATCATGATGGAAATGAAGAAAAAACTATGTTATTTATGTATAAAGCAAATAATATATATGTACTTATCCTATTATTTACGGCATGCTTTTGCAAACAATTGGCAACGTAAAAATACAAGTCCAGTCAATGTTCACTCCACGTATTCTTTGTTTACATATAGTTCCAAATGCCCCCTTCAGCGCCTCTTAGACATATCGTGTTCCCAAGGCAAGTTAGAAAGAATGAAGAAAAGAAAGAGAGAAATTAATGGATAACATTGTTTTTAAAATATCTGAATCTTTGTTATTCACCGAATGTTTTAAATATAATAATGAAGAAAAAATATAGTACACTCTAGAAATGCGGGTCTAATTGCTCACGCGTAGCGATACGTAGACATCTACCGTGCAACAGGGAAAATAACGACAATGATGCATAGACAGCAAAATTCAAGATTTTTTAAAATTTTTAGTGATTAGCTCAAACGTGATCACATCAATTCATATGAGAACCCCAAAATTTTAGTAAAAATTAATCAATCAGTGTAAATACCTTGTCTGATCAAGACTGCGCTTAGATCGTATTTCTAGTTTCAAGTTGCTCAATTGTAGCATTTTCTCTTAAATTTCCCATACCAGCCCATGTTCAAAGGTCGTGTTTAGGTACGAAAAAGAAATTTATATGCATATTTAATGCAGAATAGGGTGATTTAAACATCGAATACTACAATGAGACACAAAGTTGTGATATTTACAAGAATTATTTTCCCTTTAAAACGGGTCAGAAAATGGCCCTTATTCAATATAGTCCTTTCATTAGGTTTAAGGAAAATAAATGTTGGCGAAATGGGAAGCGGTATGTCAGGTGATGTAAACGCACGCGGTATTTATCGTAGAAGGGACATCAAGTCTTAGCTTCAACGATTCTTTATTTCATTCTCACATCATGAAAAGGCTTCAAGTTCAACTGTCTCATGCAATTAGCAGGGACTGGAAGTGGTAATGACATTCTTGCTTTCTAGCAAACAATAGTTCCTAATTAATCTCAGAGATAAAACACAGACGTTCAGGTGTTTCAGGTTTCATTTCGACAAGCCAAACAATAAGGAGTACTAAGACTGCAAAAGAAAACGCATACGAAAGGATACGTCTCCGCTGTCTCCATGTATTTCTAGACCAAATCAAACTCGCCCCAGTCCCACGAGTTGGACCAAACAATGCGCCATTTAGAAATATACCTTCGGCCATTTGACATCATCTTAAGATGACGTCACGATAAAGCTGGATTGCATCACCTCGTTCTATTGCAAGCCTCTCTCAGGAAATAAAATGAAATATTTCGTAATAGGCTACATTTTAACTAATTGATCAAACACACCTGAGACCACTCCGGTGGCCTAGTGGTTAGAGCGTCCGCCTCATCTGCGGGAGGTCGCGGGTTCTAACCCAGGCCAAGTGATACCAAAGGCTTATAAAAATTGCACTAACAGCTGCCTCGCTAGGCGCTCAGCTTTAAGAGGTTAGTGTCAGGACTGGTCGGTCTGGTGTCAGGATAATGTGACTGGGTGGGGCATGATGTTACATGTCTGCGGC
The DNA here is from genome assembly GCA_028554795.2 of Sinohyriopsis cumingii. Classification (NCBI taxonomy): domain Eukaryota; kingdom Metazoa; phylum Mollusca; class Bivalvia; order Unionida; family Unionidae; genus Sinohyriopsis; species Sinohyriopsis cumingii. Next base: position 119,581,940 of record CM068826.1, on the reverse strand, counting down.
ATGATGCCCCAGTACTAGACATCACTTTTGATATTGACTTTTTGTCTCTTTCTGACGAAAAAGTTTAGACAAAATCAAACTATTATATCAGCAGTTGTAAATATTTGTGTACTCGTTATTTTGTATATGTAAATAATGCAGTTAAAAATGGTAGGTATCAGATTTTTGCGTGCGAAGATAGTGTCGATTTGATTGTAAAGTTACGAATATCTATGGACCCCAGAGCAACATATCTTCATGACACGGGGAGATTAAATGGAATGTTTAGCTTGTCTACTTGTTGTTCCTTCTTAATTGCTTCTTCTTTGCAGCTTTTTGTGCGAGGATCAATTATGGCATGTATTATAAAACCATTTTACCTCTCTATCTCCATCTGTCTGTACGAGTCTGCGTATCTGTGCATGCAATACACAATAATACCGCAATAATTGTGCGTATAGGAATAATAAACAGACAGACAAACAAACGATATAGACCCAAAGAAAGCTTGTTGAGAAATGTATTGGCTCCGCTTATTCTTATTTAGCCAAATGCACAATGACAGACAGGGACCATCATCAGCTGTGCCTTATGATTTCTTTTTTCCAACTAACAACCGAACATTTCCAGTAAAGCCCGTGTAGGAACAGCCATATCATCGATGTCCCTTTCTTTTTGTTTATAATTTCCGTGATATAAAATTTTCCTTCACGACGAATTGGTTCTACACATCTTTGAATACTTGCTCTGTATTTGTTTTCAACGGCATGAACTTTAAATAGCAAATAGGGAGACTGGTTGACCTGTTAAATCAAGATTTCGAATGACAGGAAATTATGAGACAATTTGAACATAGTTGACTTTAGGAAAATTACACAATCGACATTTAGTATGAGTAAATTAGTCTTCAGGAATGTTATGATTCTAAAACATTCCAAAATTGTAGTCCCAATCTATGTCACACGTTTGTTTTGTGACGACAATAACTTCTAGTCTAATGTACTTCACACCCAAGTCAGTGCATTAGTTTTAAAACAGGTTAATCTAGGTCAACGCAAACTACCAGTAGTCTATGAGGGCAACAATTCCAAAATTCATGAACATAACATCTAGGTACATATTACTAGATCCCTCAAGGTCACTATCAATGATAGATATTCCAAATCAATGACAGCCACAGGTGGGACCTATGAAGTCAGCAACACTTACAGCTCAGTCATTCGTTTAAAACATAAATCTCGTTTTGGCCTATTTAAAATTGAAAATTAGTCACATTGTGAATGACTGCGTATTGAAACAACGTATGTTGTTGGTCTGCAATGGAGTGGTTTTGTTTTTGTGTCGATCCAACTAAATTCTGCTTTTCTAGTTGTGATCGACACGATTTATCAGCAGGGTCAATTCCGTACGATGTACACGTGACTGTTGGGATTGGCCTGATGCAGCTGCACACGTGTTTCTGTTCTGTCATTGATTATTTGAAATCATAAAGTGGGAAAAATGTGAATTCTTTTATTTGAAAATCTAAAAAGACGCTTGATTAACTTATGTTTGTCAGAGAATATAACATTAATTTAGTTTTTGAGTGCAGTAAGGAGAATTACTTCTGTTGGAAATATAGTCGAAATAACAGTACAATTTCGAGTTGTGGATCAATTTCGGAACCCAGGTAATTCTCATTAGCAGAAATAACTATGAAAGTAAATTTTGAGGAAATTCATGACGCAAGAAAGGTAAGTATAGGTATCGCCATTGTTAATAGGATATATTGACGACATTTCTTTATGCTCTGTCACTTGCATGCTCGTTGTTGGATGGACTCCAGCTATTTTTACGTGACCTGTATGACTTGTATCGCTACTGTAAATCCAAACATTTGCTCAAAAACTTAAAACGGGGAAAATTGCAAAGCAGCTGTGTTGTGATACATCATTTCACCATTATAAATATGGCTTCTTCGTCGTCTTGTCTTATTGGCTATGAGGCTCTTGGTTTTTTACCATAGCCAGACTTCTTCGGTTGCATTTTTATTTTTTGAATTCATTGTTAGGACTGACTTGTAGAATGGGACGTTTCTGAGGGAGACGGGATAGCCCTTGTTCTTAATATGTTTGTATCAATTTTTATAGACCCTTATGCGCACGACTCAGTGTCTGAAACGTTCGATTTGCGAATAATTATGAAGTTGCGACTTAACAAATCATTTTAATAAAATATTGAAATAATAAAATAAAATAGAGACAAACAGTCATACATATAATTATATTGTTATAAAGGATATAAAATATATCAGTTTAAATTATACAGTTTTATATAGTGCATTGGCATTAAGTCCATTAGGATACAAAGTATCTAACTTATGAATCCAATAAGTTTGTTTTCTGAGTCTATTCATGTCACCATGCACAATATATTTTGGCACGAAAGAAAAATCGAGTAGAGAGTGTTAAAGCGTGTTGAAATATTAGAGGAAAACTGAGGATCTCTATAATTTTTATATGAAAGCGATGATTATTCATCCTCTTAGAAACTTATTGAAGTGTTTGTCCAACATATTGCATGCTACATTTTTTACAGGTTATCAAATAAATCACATCAGTTGATATGCAGTTAGTGTTATCACGTAGAGAAAATACCTTTTGTATTAGCACTACTGAAAGAAGTACTTTCTCTTATGTTTGCACAATTTGAGAGCACCGGTGTCTGTTCCATTTAGATGACGAAAAGTGTCTTTTTATTTTCTGTCTGTTTAGTTCTAATTAAAAAAATCTTGCAAATTATTGGGTCTTCTATAAGCGAAAATTGGATTCATTTTGTAAAGTGATTTTACGCTGGTTTTATTGGATAAATTTAGGAGACTATAATATTTATTAATTATACGACCTATATTAGGTAATGAAGGATTATATTGTATTGTGAAAGGAATTACATCTCTCTCTATTTTACATTCTGCTGTGTTTAAAGCCTCATGTTGAGTAAGATTACGGGCTTTGTTCAGCGCATAATCAATTATATGTGTAGGATAATTTCTATCGTGGAAATATGTTTGTAATTTATTCAACGAATTTTGTAATTGACAATCATCTGAAATAATGCGTCGGTATCTTTTGGACTGGCTATGTGGTATACTGTTTTTACATGCCATGGGATGACATGAAGAATATTCCACATATTGGTGGATATTAGTTTCCTTGATATGAATATTTGTAGAGATAGTGTTATCAATGTTTTTTTTTTTTAATTACATTTACATCTAAAAATGAAACATGCGTACTAGATGCAGTATAAGTAAATTTAATCGTTAGGTGAAAATGATTTAGGCGATCAATACATTTTTTCAGTTCTTCAGCTGAATGGTTCCAGATCATAAATATGTCATCTACAAATCTGAACCAAACAGATAATGATGCATATCATTTATGACGTTACGAATAATGAATAATCATCGCTTTCATATAAAAAAGTATAGAGATCCTCAGTTTTCCTCTAATAGTTCAACACACTTTAACACCAATAATCAATCTCTACTTGATTTTTCTTTCATGCCAATAGATATTGTGCGTGGTGACATGAATAGACTCATAAAAAAACTTATTGGATTCATAAGTTAGATACTGTGTATCCTAATGGACTTAATGCTAATGCACAATATAAAATTGTATAATTTAAATTGATATATTGTATATCCATTATAACAACATAATTATATGTATGACTGTTTGTCTCTATTTTATTTTATTATGTTACGTAATGACGTAATTGTTGTTTCAAAATAAAAGACGTCATCCGTTTCTTTCAAAATATTTCGTGCCTGAAGAAGCATAAATTAAATACGAAACTAGCTGCACCGAATTTTCGGCGTTTGTGTTTTGTTTTTTTAAATCACATTTAAAGTAAAATATTGAAAAGTCCTGCTTATGAAATGGATGGAGTTCTACAGGTATGATTCATGGTGGTATACAGGTGGAGTATGGGAGTTAATTTAAATTTTAACAAGAACTTCTTATCTCACTGACATTATTTAGTCACGTGACTACATCACACGTACATCAAGGGCTACTATAGATAGATCGAACAGATTTGTCAGAAACAGAATCGCAGCGGTACGGTGAATTATTGCAAAGTCTTCAATTGTTTCGACTGCCAAACCTCCTCTTATTGATTTCAAGAATGTGATGAAGACTGAATAAAGAAAAAGGCAGCTACAAAAGAGGCGACATACACTGCCAGAAGCACAGAAGAGAAAAAGAGAAAAGAAGCATTAGAAGAATTTCTAACATGCTCTGCTCAAATACATGTACCCAAAAGTGTTGTAACTCTTTTGACGCTTTCATATACCCAGGCTGTACAAGAAATGAAAGCCTGGGAAAAGATTTTGTGTACACCTTTTTGGGATGAACGAGTAAGGAAAGAAGTGAATACGGAAGTGAATAATGAAATACAGAGAAAAGACGTCAAGGAAAAGGAAAATCAATGATGTTTGTGGATATCTCCTATTGCTCTCGGACAGGCCAAATACTGCAAAAAAATTACCCACTGGAATATTGAATATTGACTCGTTGAACTAAAATAGGGACACACCTTTGGCAAGCATTTACTACAATCCTACCCGTGTGGTTGGCATTGGAGGAGTTCATAAATTCTATCGCGCAGGCAAAGTCAGCCTTAAATGTTTACATATTCAATAACGTGCGACAACGGTTGCAAGATCAAATGACATACACATTACATAAACACAATCGACAGAAATTTCTAAGAAGTCAAACTAAGCAGCTGGAATCAGTCATCAAAATTACGTCGATTTAGCAGATGTGATGTGTCTCACTTGGCTTCATTTATTTTTGACCGCTGAAAATCGTGAAACCAAAGCCTTTGTCGTGGAAAGTTTTCAGCGATTATTGGAGGAACTTACGAAGATCGTCGAAAGGTTATAGAACAAATGCAATATCTTTTAAACAAAGCAGCCCAATGTCATAAATATTCGCCCGTCCATAATTATATAATTGAAACCACTCAAACTTAAATTGTTGATGTCTTAATGACGTCACCTTTTTCGTCATATATGTAGACTCTGTCGCAAAATGACATATGAGTCCTTTATTATGCCGAGAGTGATTATGAACTTTTATGTAAAATTAGATAAAACTGAATTTGGTACTGTTGTAGACCTAAATCACTTTCTAAATATAGAATCAGTGAATGAATGAAACGTTTTAGGGATGGTAAGAAGACCTTGAACATTATGTAAGAAAAGCAGGTCAAGGACATGTCTTTCACAAGAAAAAAGTAGATTCTGTAAAAGGTTAAGTACATTATGTCTTTCAATACAGGAAACAACTTTGCCCAGAAATACTGATGGTTGGCTTGATTTTGCAACAGAATAAAGCCACCGCACACAGACGTGTTAGCCTATAATTCAGACCAGACAAAATCTTTGCACCGAAACACTCAATCACGCACCAAACAGCATAGATCCTTGCGACTTCTGGCAATTTCCAAAATTGAAAGATTCATTACCGAGGATCCGTTACCAAAGCAGACAAAAACGTAGGATAGCAAAGAATGCTATCATGTGACGTGCTGCTGAACGTATTCAGCATGCGATGTAATACGTATATCTGATTTAATGTATATTTATTTTAATTTTATTGTTTGTTTGTCAGTCTTAAATTTTTTATATTCTATTACATACTATTATAATATAATCTTGTTTACGTGATTTGGATTTTTTTTCCGGAAAATACTTTGCCCTTGACTGTTCATTTGTAAACACTTAAAGGTGACCTAGTTCCCGACTTTAATTCAAAATTAGTAACAGCCACGTGAACAAGTTCTTCTTTTATTTATTTGTATTGTGGGAATAATAAGGGTGAGATGGAGGTTGCATTGGATACGTGACCCTCGACTTGTAAATAGTTTTTAGTGAAGGAAAGAACTTTTTTAATTTTATTCTTAGAGTAAAATAATTGGCTTTTGTCAGGGTCACGTTGCGAGTACATAATGTAAGCATGATCACGTGACCGCCATCGGTGTTGCGCATTATTCATGTTTTATACCGATATTTTAGAGAACTAATCTCAGTCTGGGCCTAAGGTGGCGCTATACAGTTTCTCATTTTGCATAGGGTTAGGATTTTAAAGAAAAAGAATGTCCCCGGCTTTCCTCACTGGTTATACTGGCTATTTAAAAAAGACCTTGTATATCTTAGGTATAATACAAAGAACCTTTAATTCCCTTTATTTTGGTGTATGATTGATGGGTGTACAGTGGGTTATAGAGTATACAGCTTGGCCTTACTTCAAATGTGCACCTTTCAAAAAAGTGCTAGCTCTACTTGTTCATTTTCACTTCCTGAACTTCAGAGGTAAATTGTATAAAAAAGAGCCGATAACTTTTTTTTACATTTTATATATTTGGTAATTCATTGATTGCACTTTCAGAAGCTGGTATTGTCTAGTCTGGCAAAATTCATTTTCCCTATTTTAATAGCTGCTATGTATAGTGTACTTTAGACTAATTCAGACTGATTTTTTAACACAAGGGAGCAGTCATTTTAGTTAGCAGTGTGCTTAAATCATGTAAAATTTCCAAAAGTACAATATCCAAAAGAAATATCATCCACATTACATTAATGTAGCATAGAGGTATGCAAACATTCTCTCCACTGTGCATGTTTTAAATGCGAACTACTTCACCTTACATACGTCACTCTCTCAAAAGTACATATTATCTGGTGAGCGCCACCTAAAACACTTGATGTCAAGTCGTTTCCTTCTGCTGTAGCCAGTTTTCGAGTTATATGTTACTTTTGCTTCAGATTATTTGGATTATAAAAGATTAATTCGCTTCTCTAGAAATATTTGTGTGCTCATACAGAATTCTTGATGAAAGACATTTCTTAAAAATTGTATTCGGATTTCCAACAATGGAATTTTTTTTTCTTGTGTTTCTACAAGGAACTGCAGACAACAACGCTGTACATGATACAGCATAGTCATCGCCTTCCATATTGGATTCTTCGTCGGGAATCGAACTTGGATTCATTAGAACATTTCATGATTAGGACTTCTATAATTTTATAAGTGGATTATTCTTGGATTATTTTTGGATTTGATTCTTAAAACCGTATGTTCTTATTTTTTTATTTTTACAGTATTTTTTCCAGGGAAATAAATTATTTGTTACATTTTTCAAAGCTTGTTTTCACTCTTTCCTGTGTTACTGTTTATTCGAGCCTAAACACGTAACACGATAGGATAAGTTTATTAAGGTCAATGGAAGCTACTTTGAGAAAACTGCTAAAATTATTGAAAACAAGTAACTTTTTCTTGACAGCGTTTGTTCATGAGCGTTTTGAATAGTCTCATGTGGAATTATTTCACACATCAAGATGCACTCCAAAACATTGATGTGTTACCACGTTAGGTCAAAGCTTACAATCAGTGGTACAATCGCACTATCTGATGTGCCCTAGAATAAGAGTATACGAGGAGATTCGGTTCGCATCGGAAAAACAAAACGCACTTTTGACAAAATCAATTTACCAAACTAAATGACAAAAATTGTTCGTACCACCTGACGGGGCCGTGGGAGTCGCCCTCCGGTCCATAAATTGAAAGATATGAACGGAGAAACCTTAGAATGAATCTTTAGCTTGTTGGAATTACAAGGAATAACCAAGAAGGAAGACGACCTGTACGATATCGAAAACACTCTCGTTCAAAGAATACTTAAAGTGGGACAACGTTGTATCCAAGAAATCGAAGTCCGTTATAAACGATATCCACCCAGTTTCAGTTCGTTAAAATACATAGACAGTTGTAACAATAACAACACCGGCCAAACACAATTACTACAGTCATAGGAACCCTTTGGAACCATTAGAAAGAAAGTCATTTTAATCCCTTGAGGTCTGGTGACTATTCGGAGGCGAAAGCGATCGATAATAAATAATCAATGTTAGTTTACTTTACCTTGTAACAATTCTGTGGATGTGTTTCCCAATATTACCTTAAGATATATAACTGGACCAGGAAGCTTATTGGGAAGTTTCTTCAGTTAAAGTCATTTATCTCACTGAACTCTTGAATATCAGAGGGAAACAGGGACAATTCATGGTATAAATATTCAACGAATTAGTTCAAGAACTCTTATACAAAAATGATCCTTGCTAGTCCTAACCTGAAAAAGGGGAAACAACTGCGTGCTAAAAACAACCGATTCTTCGTGCATTTTAATGCCTCATCGAATTATAGGAATGACACAGATGTTTGTGTACGCAGATGTCGTAAAATACTAAGTGGTCAGAAATACTTATTCTTCGTTGTTGAGAGTCATTCCTTTCAAGGTTGATTCTATTACTTCCAATGACAATTACCTAGAAGGAGGACACACGTATCACACGCATCAAGAACCCGTGCATCCTCATTATCTTCCTGTTAGTAAACATCATTTTGACAAAGTCAATATGGGCATTAAAGGAGATCTCGAACAAAATATCCAAATCAAAAGTCAACGTGAAATTACATTTCGGAAAAGTATGCATGTATGTACGTATGTATGTATGTATGTATGTATGTATGTATGTATGTATGTATGTATGTGTGTGTGTGTGCGTGCGTGCATGTAGTGTGTGTGTGTGTGTGTGTGTGTGTGACTTCATACTAACATTTATATCATATTCCACATGTCTTGTTACCGCGTCGCCAGTGGTCACTGATGTACAAATGTACATAATTAACTCGGCATTTGATTCCCATTTACGCGCATGCGAAATATTAAAAATCTCGTCGCTTCACTATTTTTAAAAAAAATGAAAGGCTGCTAACTCATAGCTGTCTTTGATTATCTGAGGTTAATTTTGCTGGGTTTCAAATGTAATTAGATTACCAGTCCGGTCTGCAGCTAGAATGATCAAAAATGTAATTTGAATTTGATTAGGGACCTATTATTTACCAGTCTTGAACGGAGGATACACATTACTATAGACATTGCAATCAACAAGAAATTATACAATGGAAATATATTTACGCACACTAAAACATTACCACGATGTCACCCTAATTAGGAAACTGAAATCGACACTAGGTGACCGCTTACATGCCAATGGTATGACACGCGTAGATTAAAAATCACAAAAAATTCGGTGTAATTTAATTTTCTTTAGTCTGTATTTATAGCAGTTCTCTAAATGGTGCTTTTCTTAGAGCTTCAGTTTTATTACCAGACAATATTTAGTCATTAAAGAAAACGTAAAATACATTTTTAAAAAATCGTCCTCGAGAAGTAACTGGTACACAGAAACCTGCCAACATCATTTAAGAGAGTTAAATCAATGATACAAAATGATTTTGTGTTTTGAGTTCTTGTTTTGAAGGAAAGGATTCATACTTTTAAATCTTTATCGTATTTTCTAGAGATAAAGAATGTTTCAAACATACAGGTAAATTAATTGAAATGGATTGCTCTTGAAATCCTATTGCTTTGATACCTTTAATCTCACTCTTTTGGTTTGAAAGCACTTTAATATCATACATTATAAATCGCGTTTGTGAAATACCTTTTAAAGATGTGAGTGATGTTAATTGACGAAGAAATAAAGACTATCGATGGCATCGTGTTAAGCAACCGTTTCCGTCAATTTAAATATGTGACTTATCAAACTGATTCTTCAGCTGTCAGAAAATTTATGTTCAAACGTCACATCAACAATAGCGCGGTTTGTGTATGTCTTCCAATATTGCGTCTCCATGAAATATCATTGAACACAAGGCAACACATGATTGTCATGTGCATGCGCAATGCAAATGACAATCATTACATGGCATGTTTTGGCAATCATTTTCCTCTAATAAAATTTTTAATTTGAACCGTTTCTGTACAGACTTATATAAATATTGCAAGTCGAACTACTTCCTTTTAGTTTGAAATTGACGTTATTGAAAAATATTTAAATACTGAGAAAAAAAGATTCATAAATTGCAAGGTATCAAGTTGGGCAGATTATCCATGACACTTTCGCAGAAAGATACAATGGCATTATTGCTGCACTTTATATGGAGGAGTTTATAGCTGTATTGTTACACTAAACTCACCAAAGATAATTGATAGCTGATTGAATCGTGGATGCAATTTAGCAGCACCAATTAATATAACAGCTTCCATAATAGCAATAGTTCAGGTGCTACCAAGGTTCCTTTCCGCCTGTTGATTACCTTATATACTCGCTTATACGACGATTACAGCTGCAAATTGCACAGACCTAGATCTGTCATGTTATAATGGGCAAGCAGATCTGGGGCAATTCAGTCTTCTTTTTAAGAGAAGTCAGTATAACAAGCAACATAGATCTGGATCTTTGTTGTTTGCAGATCAGGATCTTTGTTGTTTGCAGATCAGGTTCTTTGTTGTTTGCAGATCAGGATCTTTTTTTTTTGCAGATCAGGATCTTTGTTGTTTGCATTTTGACTGGACTTATACACGAGTAGAGACAGTGCCCTTGACGATGTCGATGACATTTGCAGTATATTAACTATGTATAAGGAACTTGCTAGTCATTCTCAGCAAGCAGGATTTAAATCAAGACTTATCACACATTATCATAATAACTAGAACAATCTGACTTAACGGATGGTCACCGGCCTCTATTTGCATTTAAAAACGTAAAAAAAAAGAAAGAAAAAAAAGAAATATTATGGAATAATCACGTCACCCTCAACATCACGAGAATGTAAAAATTTGGACCATATTTTGTCTGGCAATACAACCATGAAACTGATAGTTAGTATGCGTGAGGCTTCAATGCAGGATTTTATGTGGAAAACAATCGTACAGCCTACATCATGGAAGAAGTATAGTGCAGAAATTGATAGGATAACGAGAAACATTTTCAATAAGACATTGCTTGGGAGAGTTTACTGCCCTGGTGTTAATGTTTCCATTATGACTTTTATTTCTGACCAAATGGTAACATTCTCACCTTGTGCTCGAAAATGAGGTTTATTATTCACACTGTGTGACAGAAATTACCTTCTCGCGTTTTACATGTGTACCAGTAACTGGTATTCAACGGATGGCAGATAACATCGTGCGATATTGATTAATGACATCACTGGGTCTGGAGGAGACCGTGCTGGCGGCGAAAAGACAGAATCGATCAGCACGAGGAAAAAAGTGTGTGTGTGTGTGTGTGTGTGTGTGTGTGTGTGTGTGTAGAGAAGAAAATATATTTGGGTCCGGTAAATATAATAACAAGTCAAAAATTTATTTGAAAATCTGGTTCTTTTTATAATAACTAATAAAGAAAATCTCACACCACAAAGGATCAATCAGACTAGAAAAATGAATTAAATCAAGTGGCAAGCAAACCTTGTTAAGAATCAGTCTAGAAATATTATACGGAAATTCCTATCTGACATTTTCTGCAACAACAGCTCTTTTTAACGTTAAACACTTACTTCGAAAAAAAAAAGAATGAAAGAAAAGAATTGATGTGATTGCTACAGATGTGTGTGTGTGTGTGTGTGTGTGTACCAATATAATTGTAGAGTTTCCATGTTCCTAGATATGGTCAAGTTCCATACCACAGCGGCACAGCCGCAGACATGTAGCATCATGTCCCACCCAGTCGAATTATCCTGACACCAGGCCGACCAGTCTAACCACTTAGGCTACCAGAGCGGTCGGCACAGCCTAGGGTCTGTGTTGGCCACGTGTCTCATTTTGTTTCATTTTCCCTTCAAACCTATATAGAGTTATACGCTGGTGGTCTCAACAGTTTCCAAGTGATGATAGGAACATGTCACTTTCCTCAGGATTTGTACTAGACATTTTAATTTCTTCTTACGTCCTTCAACCACTGTATCGTTAAAAGGTGTGGAACACAACTGTATCCAAGTTATGACTCAGGGGCAAGTCTACATACTCAGGGCCATGACCTACAGTATGTTTTTAATAAATCGTTATGTCTAGATTGTCTCATGTCCTTCATACCGTTCCAAGGTTGTTGCCTGGGGATATCAGTAGTTTCCAAGTTATGACCCACGGGAAGCATACCCACAGGGACAATCCCTGGGCAAGACCAGAGAGTGTAAACCAATAGCCCAATGCATATGTCATAGCCAGGGCATTGAAGATGAGATAAATTTCCAATAAAAATACTTCAAAATATTTAGATTTAAAACAAAATATTAATCATCCATTTCAAACCACCGTGTACATCTAAAGACTACCCCCAATCACATTCCAAAGTTTCAAGTATTTGTCTAAAGTGTTGCAGAAGATACACTACATTACTAAAGGAGGGACAGACAGACAGACATACAGACATGAATACATAATCCCCACCTTTCTAAAAGATACATCGGGATACAAATGACTGTGTTATTTTTGACTTAACATTTTGATTGTAAATAATAATCATGAAATGATTTGAAACGATATCAAAACGTTGAGAAAATCTCTGATTGGTTGATAAAGTTCACGTTTTATGAAACATCTTTTCATAAACTGAGAAACCAACCAAATTTTCATACATTTATATCTGAATATAATGAAAAAACTAAAACTCAATCACATTAATACATAAATAAGACTTTTTAAAAACAAAATTAATTACTAAGTTTACTTTGATAACAACTATATAAACAAGAGAAGCTCTAGCTAAAACATTTTTCCATCTAACCTATCAATATGATGTTCCAGTTTTCTTCCAATATTTCATAAAATATTCATTTTCCATTCAATTGTCATGACTGTAGAAGGATTGATTGTGAGGTAGATTCAAGATGTGATTGGGAAAACTTACACAAAATACAGCAAGCTATGTACAGTGCAGTTGATTGTTATTATTATTATCATTACCTCCAGTTTTATGATTGGGAAAAAAGAGGTTTCAAAGTTTATAGTTTTTGTATTAAACTGTATGTGATTTCATGGTATTTGTGATTTCATGGTATTTGTGATAGCAGATTTCCTTGGATTACTAGGTATTCAATGTATATAAACAAGAAAGTTTGATTTCTTCCCTTCAGTCAATTATTTTTAGACACTGAATTGTGATCTATATTATGGTGCTGGACAACAACATTGTTTTACATGCATATATTCAAACAAACAAAAAACACTTTTCCCATTTTCAAGAACACAACTGTAAATCCATTTTGTAAACAAAAACCTAGTCTTTGGAAACACTATTGATAAATAAAAGATTTGATCAGGGTAAAAAAATATAGAGTCCTTCACCATAACAGTTACACTCATATCACTGTAAGCTATTTCACAATGGGTCTAAACAGAAAAAGTAGTTTTGGATTCTAACCAAAGAGAATCACTGGCAGGCCTCTGCAAAGCTAGATTGAATAATTATATCAGACAATAGTTTTAAAGTGTCACACAAACACGTCAAATTAACAGTTCGGGCAAAACTATGTTGCCAAGAGTGAACATAGCTTCTACTCACTGAGCAATATTAACGATGCGATTTTAAGAAAAATCAAGTGTTCCTGCAGTACCCGATAAGCGTGGAAGGCAAGTTGTCATACAGGTATTCAGTTGTCAGTCAGATATACAAGTAAATGAGGCAGGCAAGCAGGCATGCAGGAGAAGTATCGGCCGGTGAAGGGTGCTTTCTAAGTACAGGAAGGATGTGTGCGTACCCCATATACCTCGCCGAGCGTTTTTGCTGGTAAAAGGTACATTGGAAGTGTGGGAATGCGTGTCTCCATAAAGGCCCGAGCGTACTGACCGTGGAGGGAAGGTTGGAAATATGAGCAGGAAAGCAAACATATAGTGTCGAAATCTGGAGCAATGAATAATGCTGAATTGTGGCCACATTTAGCTGTTATTTTGTGAGTTCTAAACTGTGTGGAAAAACTGGTGAGTTCATGTTTAGTGCAATGGTGGTACTGTTGAATTAAGAGAGAGCTGAGTAACAGGAATTGAATTAGTTTCTATTTACCTTATTTCTTTTTAACATTTTATCATCACAACAGTTAATGTTATAGGGACTGTGTGATTGTGTGTATTATTAGTGTTATATGTTAATATGTGTAATATTATTTGTGTATTTTGCGCTATTTGTCTTCGTTCCTTGAGTGGTTATCGTCTGCCCTAAACATTCACACTCTTTTGTCTTAATTATTTGACTAAGTGTAGTCAGTTCGTGACATAATGGTCCTTTATGTGATGCGATACCTGACAAAGATAATGAATACAAATATAAACTAAAACAAATTCTTAAAGTATGATACCATGTTGAAGGCATCTGCAGTCCACACAATGCACAGTAAAGAAATGTTGAGTAAAGCGACTGAATTGTGGTTTAACGGTAACAGTTCTTTGAAGTAAGCATTATTAAGAAACCGTTTCTGGTGATGGATATGGTACACACTGCAGCAATGCTGTCAGTTAAAGGTCAAAAGGATGAATGTATGTATTTACACCTTCCCTCTTCACGTTAATTTCCAGTAACGATAACTTTATTCATTATATTTAGTGCATATCTATTCCTCCGTCATTAATATAAACTGTAATTTTGATATAAGTTTGCTGCAAGAACCGATTGGAAATAATGATACCATCTAGATTCCAGAGCTTCAATAATCCAGCGTTTATATAATAGATTTGAAAAGCCCCTCATTCTCTCATATTAACTTACTTTAAGCGATTTTCCATATAGGTTGGAAGCGTCTAGCTCCATTGTATCTTTTTTCCTGTCTTCTATTTCTTCTTTCTCCGTCTTTTTGGTCAAACTAATCCCGTATGTACAGTGCAATTTTCCACAAAACACATTTCTTCTTCCGGGATATGCGTCTTCGATAATCTTAAAGTTTTTATGGAATCATGATCTGCTATGATAACAGCCACAATTCCACAATTGTTCGAATATGTAAACATTATTCCTGTGCGATATTTGCAGCCATCAAAACTGAAGTATGGAAGTTTGACTGTGGCTATCTGTGCCGGTCCAGATGTTTGACATATAATTTATGGGGCAGAAAGTTATTTTTAATGTGATAAAAATCCTTTTGAATTTCCTGGACTTTCATATTTTTTCATATTTTGCAGTACAGCTCCTTTAATATTTAGCCAAGCCAATTCGTGTGCGGGCATGCGTAACCTATATCATAGCATTCACACTTGACCGCGTTTCATGCACTTCACGGCTCAGTCATTATGATATTAGATGCGTATTTATATAGGGAGTAATAGAACTCGGCAGAATTTCGTGTATGCTACTGTCGATGGTGACGTTGGCTCGGAAGACGGTATTGGTTTTCTTCACAGAGAGGGACCAAAGTATTGGGACCAACAGGTCTGTACGGAATTGGAAGGCTCTTGAGGGATACCTAGGCAGTCTGAAAGAGCGAATCTTGCATGATGACTCCTTGGCCATTCGATGAGAGCTGTGAAAACGGAAATAGTAGTGATCATCAACTGAACGCCACAGATACGTTGTTCGACTTTTGAATCATTATTATTTAGTATCACTATACCAGTGAAATCAATAGTTCAAGGTCGCTATACGAGTGAAAATGAAGGCAAATCATGACAAAAACATTTAACTTTTGGTCTCAACACTCAGTCTTGCATAAAGAAGGGGTAATCATTTCCCAGCTTGTAATAGCTCGTCCAGCTCTGGCGGCTAACGGCAAGGCGACTTCAGAAGCTAATTGTATGACCCTTAAAATCTTATTGGCCAGGGCGTAGGTGGACAGAAAAGGGCTAGACCTGTATCTGCCAAGGAAGAGGCGGTATAGGCCCATTCCAATTCTGACCTGCTGTATGTGACCCAGTCATTTAGTCACATCTATAACGTCAACATTTTAGCAAGTTGGCACACTTACTGGGGCACAGAGGCATTAAACTTATGAAACCTTTATCCTCAACCTGGACTCTACGCAAAACCGGGAGACGCACTCGACGACGTAAGGACGACGCATTCCCATAATATCTACCTCGACTCCCACGGTCTCGGTCCGTTACCTAGACAAATTTTGTATAATTGTACAGCTATCGGACTTTGTCACTGTCATATTTCAGTCTCTCAGTTTAAAAAGGCAGATGGGCCTATTTGCGGAAGTCTATCCATCTCTATCCTGGAGGCGTTCGAGTGCAACACAACGCCGAACACATTATTGGATGAGGCACTGTTTTTCGACCACCATGAATTGGAAAAGGAAACAATGTTTGGTATAGTGAACAACGCCTGAGGACTTTTTCGGGCATTTACTTTCTACTACTGTTACGGACGAAACAATGAGAGCGTTTAAGCTCTCCAACTATGAAACAAAGAAAAACCTTGCAGGCTTTTTGCAACCGAGCTATTTGAGGTGGCGCTATACAGTTTCGCATTTTGCATAGGGTTAGGAATTTAAAGAAAAAGAATGTCCCCGGCTTTCCTCACTGGTTATACTGGCTATTTGAAAAAGACCTCGTATATCTTAGGTATAATGCAAAGAACCTTTAATTCCCTTTATTTTGGTGTATGATTGATGGGTGTACTATGGGTTATAGAGTATACAGCTTGGCCTTACTTCAAATGTGCACCTTTCAAAAAAGTGCTAGCTCTACTTGGTCATTTTCACTTCCTGAACTTCAGAGGTCAATTGTATAAAAAAGAGCCGATAACTTTTTTTACATTTTATATATTTGGTAATTCATTCATTCCACTTTCAGAAGCTGGTATTGTCTAGTCTGGCAAAATTCATTTTCCCTATTTTAATAGCTGCTATGTATAGTGTACTTTAGACTAATTCAGACTGATTTTTTAACACAAGGGAGCAGTCATTTTAGTTAGCAGTGTGCTTAAATCATGTAAAATTTCCAAAAGTACAATATCCAAAAGAAATATCATCCACATTACATTAATGTAGCATAGAGGTATGCAAACATTCTCTCCACTGTGCATGTTTTAAATGCGAACTACTTCACCTTACATACGTCACTCTCTCAAAAGTACATATTATCTGGTGAGCGCCACCATAAAGAAGATGTAGGTATTATTTTTTTATGATTTAATTATGTTTATATGGCTGAAATATTTAAGTCGCAAGCATCAAAACAATCCTTATGAATAATTCTCCTGCCTTTTTCCCCACAGAACAGTATTTATGAGTGTCAGAGTCTTTAACAAGTCCAGCCTACCCCCCCCCCCATGATAAAAGTGAGCTATTTTAAGAATGCACATTACATTTTGTAAACATAGCAACCAATGTTATGCTGAATGACAGGAACATGAAACTAACCAGAATTATTTCTGAGATATCAACAATGAATTTTACAATTAGAAAAGGGAGGTAACTCATCAGCTTCATAAAGGTCAAAGGTCAAAGTGTAAAATATTTGCCTATTGTTTAATATGGAAGAAGCGAATTCACTTTCTCTTCATTTATTTTTTTATTTCATTGCAAATAAATGAAAAGAAACATTTTCACCATATATTTCTGTCACTTATTGCAACAGTTTTAAATTTAATTTGACTCTATTCCTATATTCTAAGTCTTCTAATTTCCCCATAATTAAGGTCACTACTCACACAAACATACCTCATGGCAAATTATGTAAGCAAGAGAAAAATGATCATAATTAGCTTATTTTCATGCTTAAATGCAATATGAATGTACCATTTTATTCAGAACATCATACATAATTATATGAAAATATAAAAAAATAATTGCAAACATTTTTTTTATTTTCTTTAAGGTGGCGCTATACAGTTTCGCATTTTGCATAGGGTTAGGAATTTAAAGAAAAAGAATGTCCCCGGCTTTCCTCACTGGTTATACTGGCTATTTGAAAAAGACCTCGTATATCTTAGGTATAATGCAAAGAACCTTTAATTCCCTTTATTTTGGTGTATGATTGATGGGTGTACTATGGGTTATAGAGTATACAGCTTGGCCTTACTTCAAATGTGCACCTTTCAAAAAAGTGCTAGCTCTACTTGGTCATTTTCACTTCCTGAACTTCAGAGGTCAATTGTATAAAAAAGAGCCGATAACTTTTTTTACATTTAATATATTTGGTAATTCATTGATTGCACTTTCAGAAGCTGGTATTGTCTAGTCTGGCAAAATTCATTTTCCCTATTTTAATAGCTGCTATGTATAGTGTACTTTAGACTAATTCAGACTGATTTTTTAACACAAGGGAGCAGTCATTTTAGTTAGCAGTGTACTTAAATCATGTAAAATTTCCAAAAGTACAATATCCAAAAGAAATATCATCCACATTACATTAATGTAGCATAGAGGTATGCAAACATTCTCTCCACTGTGCATGTTTTAAATGCGAACTACTTCACCTTACATACGTCACTCTCTCAAAAGTACATATTATCTGGTGAGCGCCACCTGAGCAGTCACGAATGACCAGGGCATATTATCTGAAGCCTTAAAAACATAGACATGGTCGTTTCTACGCTTCTCACCAAACCAGTCAGTGTAGCGGGCGTCAACAAAGGGTCATTACCGCAGATGGTACATTGAGCGATGGTGATGCACCTCTGCTGGGTCTCAGAATGATACGTCAACGACTAAGACGTTCTGATGGTTTCTAAGGCTGGCGAGCGCACGACAGGCATTTTAGTGACGAGCCTTAACAAGATCCTGCGTGTGGCAGACCCCATTGAATGGTAAAGATCAGCTACGAATGAACACGTAAATAGTTTGTATGTTCATAAGCAACGTTGAATTTGTCCCAACAGTATTCTTACATAATGCTAGCGGGGTCCCGGTTGGCCGAGTAGTCTAAAGTGTTCGCCTTTACTGATCACTGCCATCTCACCTTTGTCCTGGTGGCTTTGGGTCTAGCGCTCGTCCAGTGTGGGGTTATGACAGACCTTGCCAGAAGCTTTCCGTGGGTCGGTGGATCATAGCGGGATTTCCCCGGGTTCTTACTCCAATAGTTATACTGGCCGCCATATATAGCTCACTGTGTGTTGAAAATGGCGTTAAATCCATAACATCAACAATATGAATGTTTATGCAAGTTCTGGGTAGGCTGGAAACTGGCCATCATTGTATGTGTTATTAACTGGAAGAGATGAATAGGCCACTAAAGTAACGTCATGTGAAGTTTCCCTTGACATTGACGATATGGAAATTTTATGTGGTTAGTCCCTTTGGAACGCATCACACAATTTCGGATAGAAGGAAAGCCGTCTGATCATTTAGTACCGGCTGATAGCTTATGGAAAACGCATGGCCCATTCCCTAAGTTTACATATTTTATTGTCAAACCTACCCGGATGTGATCTACCACCATTACCGCTTAGTTTTTGTGAGCTCTGAAACGACTGTCCTTGGACTTTAACACTGATAGTTCTATACATTAGACCAAATTGTCTAAATTCATTATTTGCTTTAGCTGCGCTTGCGCTAAGGACAAAAAGGCCCGAGTTCATTGGAATGAGACCCTTTAGATTTGTATAAATATAAACCATGCATGTAGAGCTCTGTGGATTCACTTCTCTTTCAAGCGCCGTAACCCTACAGGGTGATCTATATCATTACACAAGCAAGGCCTACCTCACAGCTTTTAACAAGCGCACCATTATCATAGACCCAGATGAGCTGGTTGTGTTCTAGAATGCAGTAGTAGACTTTAACAGCGCTGTGGTGGACGTTCCCATCTCCTCATCAAACCAGCAACCTACGCTGCAGTTGTAAACGTCATCGGTAGACGAAACGATGGCATGGTGTCTGTACAGTTTATTTGTAAACTATGTCACCACCAGTGTCGCCTCTATGGTCTCAAAGTCCGGCTAGAGACGGACAACAACTTCACAAACAATGTGGTTGACCCAGCCAGCCCTCAGATGCCACCAGACTGAAGATTGTCACTAATTGGGTGCTAGCCACATCAGCCGATACCGCGATCAGGCCATCCGTACTAGCATCCTCTTGGTCGGAGCCTGCGTTAGCAACTTAAGTACGCTGACTTCCCGTAGCAGACAACTTTGATTTAGTATACTTTATATCTGCCGTTCAGCAGTGAGTGCCATAAATCGCGGGGTTTGCTTAACGGTCGACATAATCGCGTCAGTTATTGGAAGAAGAGAAATAAACGTGTATGTTTACTTCACTGTGATAGAACACAAAGCTTTCAAGGCGGCACTATCACCATCCCGGACGCGGGATTTTACTTCATTTTCCTCCACGTGACTAGTGGTGGCGGCATTTCTTTGAATCCGTGTAAACTGAGTTATAAAGGTCAAAGATGGCATTGGTGTTTGGATTGTAGTGCTCGCTAACAAATCACCCCTCGGCCTTTCAACTAGCTTTGTCTCTATATTTGCCGCTAGGGACACTATCGGGTGCGATGGTTTTAACGTCTGCTTATTATAAGAAGCATGAAGAAATTTCGAAGGAAGTAGAGGCATCGTTTGGCTGCCTTTGAAATGAAAATGGTTTGCACTTGTTAAGAAAGATTTTGTTTAATTGGCGCGATTTCTTCAGAGAAATTGTCAGACTATATATGATATTCTCAAAACGTTTCCAACTTAGCAAAATTATTTTCATTATATAATGATCAGCGCTTACCACTGTGACTACGAACATATTTACTTTAGGAAAGTGCGGCCCAACAGTCTTGGGACACCCACAAAATTATAGTGATGGGTAACATCGAAACAGCAACAATGTTAAAATAATAAACTTGACGGAATTAATTATGCATAAGAAGATATATGTGACCAAAAAGAGAGCGGTTTGATAAGATGCTTTAGGGTAATATGTGGGGTGATCAAAGATGCTAGTGAGTGGGTAAGTAATGTAATTGATGAGAAAGTAGGTGGCTTAATTCGTAAATCAGGAAAAAGTGAGAACTATAAAAAAAATTTCAGCCAGCAAGAAAGTATTTTAAAATGATGGGAAAAGCAAGCAAACAAACAAGACGAGTATATGAATGATATAACATTCATTTTTTGATGCAGAAATATCTATTCCTGCGTATTAAAGACAATAAAAGATAATTCTTAAAAAGATGTGACAGTTTCATAGTACTATCGTTTGTGGCTTTGACATTTGCACATATTGAGAGAATTCATACAGATTTTCTAAGACGGGTTTTTAAATTTTAAAAAAGATTACCCTTTTGTCGATGCTTTATGGAGAAGCTGGAAGATAACCGTTTGATCTTAAAGTGAAATTGAATACCGTCAGCTAAGGAAAAACAGGAAAAGTACGCCCAATTAATATAACATTATATCTAACGATATAAATACGCATACTTATCGATGATTTGATTACGTGAATCTATTTTTGAAGAATCTGATTGGTATATATTTGGTATTCGAAATCTCTCAAATAAACAATGATTAATCAACACTATGAAGAAAAGCCTGACGAATGTTTATCTTCAGTCACGGAAGGCAAACTCGTCTAGCAAAGGGAACGTTTGCATTGTTTACATTGATTGTAGACCCTCATGTCACCGCTGAAACTGGTAGATGGTCAAATATTTCAAGGAAAGAAAGATTGTCCATTATGCAAGGAAAATGATTTAGGTGACATATTTCATTACATATTTAATTGTCCTTTTTTTAAAAAACTGAAAGAGATCTGTACCTAAAAATAAATGTCGTAGAAGGCATTACGTTTTAATGATTTGTTTAATTCCAACGGTATTGATGTTTTAAGCTGATACAAACCTATAAGAGTTACCATTATCAGTTTCACTTGTATGATTAAATAATTCATGAAATGAAAGATTGTTAAATGAAATATTTCCAATCACCATGTATACAATATCTATGTTTAATATGTTTATATATTGTTTTATATGACAGTTCAAAACGAAACTAAGAATGCCCTCAGTAATATGCGAACTACAAAAAAGTTAATACAATTTTAAAGATTGTATCACCAGGTAAATAATTAAGTCACAGGCGGCCTAGTGGTTAGAGCGTTCGTCAAAGGCATAAAAATGGTAGTTAAAGCTGCCTTGCTAGACGCTCAGCATTAAGAGGTTAGTGTTAGGACTGGTCGGCCTGGTGTCAGAATAATGTGACTAGGTCGGACATGATGCTACATGTCTACGGCATGATGCCCCAGTGCTAGATATCACTATAAACTGTCACACTGCAGACATCGTGGCGATATGACTGAACTGTTTTTAAAGCTACGATACAAATCCAAATCACACACACAGACACACACACACACAACTATCAAACCGTTGTTTGGAACACCTTATTAATACATTTTGGTGGTAACTACATTTGTCTCCTGTAAAAATGTGATACAGTATCAATGTTACATGCATGTTGATCTACTTTTGATTTATAGCGTACTCTTCATTTGTCGCATTCGTGACCTGAGCAGAGTATTGTATTGTATTGTATTGTATTGTATTGTATTGTATTGTATTGTATTGCATTTGATATATGTGCTACTACAAGTGATTCATAATAATGTCTTATGTCTTATGTCACATAGGACCTTTTTTGTACGATTTAAAGGCGTGAACATCAAAAGCTCGAAGGAAATCCCAGAAGTCACATTTTACGCGCACTGGGAATGTCTTAATACTGATTGTATCTTGTTCAATACATCACTTTATATACACGAATCTAATTATTGGCCTTCGCTTGACAGAAATCGTTTATTACGTTTCATCAAATGTCATTCTGTAAAAACTGGAACTGTCAGAATAAGCACGTCTGCTCATTATATTTTGCGCACTCGGCATAAATGAGGAATGATATCTTGTGTGGCATTCTAATCATTGCAACTTAAGTTTTGAAATGTGCGACTAGTGCAATTTAGCGATCACCTCAAGGCTATGGTAACAGAAGTGTTAGGCAAGAAATAGTCATTATCTTTATTCTGGCCCTCATTAAAACTGACCCAGGCAATTAATCTTAGAGAGGGACAATGGGACTAATTCAATCATTCTGGCGAGTGGCAAAAGTTCAAGAATTTTTATTTGTGTCCGGGGACCTGTATGGACGAGGATGCCTCCGTTTGCAGCTGTGCTCGGTTTGGGTATGAAACAGTTTCTACAAAATTTCTCAGGAGCGATTTCAAAACCTTCTGAAAGTTCTTTTTAGTTTCTAAGTTGAAGTCATTAAGACTCTGCAAGTGAACCTCCAAGATTTTGTATTTTTGTTTAATATAAAAGAAAGAACTTTTCATCGCAGTGTTGAAAGGTTTCATTAAGTACGGTTATGCCACACTGAGTCGCATCCATTATGTGTTAATGTACATCATTAAAATCTGTGTAACCCAAAGTGTGTGTCGGGTGATATGTGATGACTTGTAGGTCATTCTCACAAAATCTATCAGAGACTCATAAACGACCACAGGCTCTCTTTGTCTCAAACTAAATTTTCTCTAGAAGGAGCAAAGGAAAAAAGGTGCCGTTACTCTCGGCTCACCTTTCAGCCCAGCTTGAAACGAATTATCACCCTTTGACTCGTTTGATTATATTGGCGGCATGCTACGTTAATGCCTACACTGAGATCATACCATAATACAATCTGGTATACAGGGATAATCGCTTCATATGTAAATGTCAATTTAAAATTATAATTTTGTGTATATACCTATATTTCTAAATATAAATCCAGTCGATTTGTTAATATAACTGTCAAATTCCGCTTGCCTTTCGAAGGGTTCTAGTGTGATGTGTGTTTGTCTCTGTTTTGATGCACGTATGTGGAATCATGCGTCTCTCTCTCTCTCTCTCTCTCTCTCTCCAAGCTTTGTAAAATCTTTGTCTTATCTTTCGAGAACCGTATCATACTTATTCGATTTGTACTATCTATATAACTAGGTTTGTACATTTTGTTGCAGAAAGTTGTGTTTACGAAGTACACACCTGCCATGAAAATGGAATATTTCTTCATTTTTCTACCAAATAAATCTTTTTTTATCAGCTGATCGACTAGGAATGGAGTTAGTCAAAATTAACGAGGGCGTTTACAAAGAAAAGTGATGTTAGAGATGGTTATCTGGCTAATCTTATTAACTCATTCGCACTTTCCTCATCCAGATGGTGTATGCGTTCTATGGACCTTTATACTGCTTTATTTCAGTACGTTTGTACACAAACAAAGCTTGACTCATTTAAAAACAGAATTAGTGTAGAAATCCCATTGTACTCTAATACCATCTAGCGTCACGTACACGTAATGTGAGGGATTTATTGGAAATCGTTAATCGCAAATCCAAATCTTATTGATAAGTTGGTTATTTTAATATCAAATGATTTCGCTGACAGTTCACTTGCAAGTCTCTTAAGTTTAACTTGTTAGATGCAGTGATTAGGGTAATGCAGTTATCAGGGTAATGCAGTGATTAGGGTCCTGCAGTGATTAGAGTATTGTATTGATTAGGGTAATGCAATGGTTAGGGTAATGCAATGATTAGAGTAATGCAGTGATTAGGGTAATGCAATGATTAGAGTAATGCGGTGATTAGGGTAATGCAATGATTAGAGTAATGCAGTGATTAGAGTATTGTATTGATTAGGGTAATGCAATGGTTAGGGTAATGCAATGATTAGAGTAATGCAGTGATTAGGGTAATGCAATGATTAGAGTAATGCAGTGATTAGGGTAATGCAAAGATTAGGGTAATGCAGTGATTAGGGTAATGCAAAGATTAGGGTAATGCAGTGATCAGGATAATGCAGTGATTAGGGTAATGCAATGATTAGGATAATACAGTCATTAGGGTAATTCAATGATTAGGGTAATGCAATGATCAGGGTAGTTTAGTGATTAGGATAATGCAGTCATTAGGGTAATTCAATGATTAGGGTAATGCAATGATCAGGATAATGCAGTGATTAGGGTAATGCAATGATTAGGGTAATGCAGTGATTAGATTAATGCAAGAAAACGAAGATCTACATTAACTAATTGAACTAAAACTTTCTGGATGCACCTTTGATCAATTTCCAAACATAAATTTTGTATAATCCAGTTAAATTTATATGGTGTTCATTATTTTTTATTTGAAGGAGAAATGTAAATATAAATAGCGGTCTTCTTTACGGTCTACCGATTTGCTGCGGGGCAAGCATATTCGGAATTTTCATGTAGGGAGACGGCAGAAGGAATGAAACAAAAGAAATGAAACGAAACGAAATTTTGGAATTAGGTACTGTTACATATATCTGATTTAATTCATATTTATTTTAATTTAATTGTTTGTCAGTTTTTAATTTTTTTATTCCATTATATGCTACTATAATGTAAATGTATTCACTGGAGATGATATTTTTCCAGAAAATTAGTTGACCTGAATCATTCTTTCGTAAACAACAGGTGTTGATCTAAATCTTGACCTTGTTTCAGAATAGCAACCTTCGTAAACAAGTTCTATTTTATTTTAAAATGATTGGTTTTCGTCAGGGTCATTTTTGGTGTACGTGACATAAACAGGATCACTTGACTCCCCCTTTCGATCTCGCAATTCCGGTTTTTCCATTACTGCGCATTTGTTAGTTTTAATATAGATGCGTGGAGAGAGATTTCTCAGTTTCGGGCTTTTTACACTGATGTCAAGTTATTTTGTTGTAGCCAGATTTTGAGGTATAATTTTCTTCAGATCAGTTGAATTTCAAAAGGATTAATTCTTTTTACTCTGGAAATATTTTGAGGAGTGCTCACACAGAAATTTTGGAAAGACATTGCTTACAAATTTAATTTGGATTTCAAACACTGGAGTGTCATTATTTGTATTTCTACAAGGAACTGTATATAAGCACAGTACTGACTACAGCATGCGTCATCGTCATCCATCTTGGATTTTCCATCAGGATTCGAACTTGAAATTATCAGAACATTTATTACTAGGACTTTTGCAATTTAATTCGTGGATTATTCTTGGATTATTTTTGGATTATTCTTGGATTATTTTTGGATTAGATTCTTGAAACCGTAAGTTCTTCTCATTTTGTCATTTTTACAGAATTTTTCCATGGAAATAAATTATTTGTTAAATTTAAAAAGCTTATTGTTTTCACTCTTTCTTTGTTACTGTTTATTAGAGCCTAAACACGTAACATATAAATTGGGTAGCTGGTCCGAAATTTTTGTGTTCCGGCTAAAATATTTCAGAAGTCTGTCTTTTGAGATTTGAATTACCCTACGTTTTGAAACCTTTAGTGAGATCGACAAGATTTTTCTAAAATGGCATCAAAGGTGGAAATCTTTCTTTCAAATCCTACCCAGGAACAATTAGATGTTTTCAAAAAAGATGAATTGATTCAACTTGCCAGAAAATGCGATCTTTCTGAGGTAAAGGCTTCCTTAACGAAACAAGAAATAAAAAAGATTTTGGTCTAGTATTTGGTAGAAAAAAATGTTTTGGATAAAAGTGCTTTGGTTTCAATAAGTAAGTCTGTATCAGACTCTGACATTAAAATGAAGGAATTAAAATTAAAATACAAAATGGAATTGGAGTTGAGGAGGCTGGAGCTTCAGAAAGAAGAAAAAGAGAAAGAAAGACAAATGCAATTACAAGCAGACGAAAATGAAAAAGAAAGACAAATGCAAGAAAAACAAATGCAGAAACAATATGAGAAAGAAGAGAGAGAGAGAGACAGGAAAGAGAAAAAAAAACAAATGCATTTACAAGCAGAAGAAAGAGATAGAAGACAAATGAAATTACAAAAAGAACAAATGCATTTACAATTGGAAAGAGAGAAGGAAGAGAGGGAATATCAATGTAAAATGAAAGAAATTGAACTGGCAAGTGACAAACACATTCATACTTCAAATTCAAATTTAAGTTTTGATCTTGAAAAGAACATTAGGTGAGTGCCCCATTTCAGAGAAAGAGAAGTAGATTAACATTTTACTCATTTTGAAAAAGTTGCTGAAATTTTAAAATGGCCAAGGGAGCATCGGACTCAGTTATTACAATGTGTACTCACTGGTAAGGCTAGTGATATTTACAATTCACTGTCTGTTCACCAAAGTGATGACTATGATACGGTTAAAGAATGTATCTTAAGGGGTTATGAGTTAGTCCCTGAAGCTTATCGGCAAAAGTTCAGAAACTATAGAAAGAAGCTGGACAAACTCATGTCGAATTTGCTAGAGAAAAAGAGCAGTCATTTGATAGATGGTTCTTAGCCAAGAAAGTTGAAAAAGATTATGAAAGTCTTAAACAACTTATATTACTTGAAGAGTTCAAAAACTGTGTACATAGTGACATAAAGTCTTATCATGACGAGCATCTTGAAACCTTGGAAAATGCTGCTCGAGCTGCTGACGAGTATTCTTTAACTCATAAAGTTCCTTTTGTAAATAAGACTTCCACTCAACAGTCTTCTGGCAGAAAAGTATTTCAGCCTAATACAAGCCCTTCTAAAACTCAAACTGGCACAACTTCTAAAAATCAAAATTCGGAGCAGCTTGATTCAAGATCCTTGTCTCTTCCTACGTGTACATATTGCAAGAAAAAAGGACACGTTAAATCGGATTGCTACAAATTGAAAAATAGTCATCAGAATCACGACAGACCTATTCCAAATGCTCTTATTTCTAACAGGTCAAGGTCACGGTCATGTATTGAGAGCAATACATTGGTTGGGTCTAATAAACCTCAGTCTGATTTGATTATGGAGAATTATGAACCATTCATATCGAAGGGTTCTATATTACTCTTGGGTGATTCGGCCAATCCTATCCCTATTAAAATTTTAAGGGACACAGGAGCTTCTCAGGGTCTTTTATTGTCAGGTACTTTGCCTCTTTCTGAGAAGTTTTCTTCTAATGAGAGTGTTCTTATTCAGGGAGCACAGTGCGGCTTTGCTAATGTTCCTTTCCATTGTGTAAATTTGTCATCAGACTTAGTCTCACGACCCGTGAGAGTCGGAACGGTCTATCTTTACCCGTTGAGGGCATTCATTTATTACTGGGCAACGAACACCTGGAGACAAGGTTGTGGTCAATCCACTTGTAACGGACAAGCCTTGCTTGGATCAGAAAGTCGATCTAATTGAAAAAGAATTCCCTGATGTATTTACAGCTTGTGCAGTTACCAGATCTGTTGCAAAGCAAGCTCTTGAGAATAAGGTTGATGAGGAAAGTATTCCTTTAGCTGACACATGTATTGGTCCGGCTTTTGATGAGGTCACTTTCATTCCTTGTTTGGATCAATCCGAAGGTATTGATCACAGTGATCCTCTTTTAACGACTCATTCTCTTTACTCTAATCAGGGTGATAAACAACAATCACTTGTCGTCGAACAAAAAAAAGATCATGAGATATCCTGTTTGTTTCAGAGGGCCATTAGTGAAACTGAAGCTACTGAATTTTCTGTCTGTTATTTCATTAAAATGGAATTCTTATGAGAACATGGAGACCTCCCGAGGTACCTGCTGATGACGAATGGTCAGTGAACTATCAAATTGTAGTTCCAAAACCTTACAGACAGGAAATACTTAGTCTGGCCCATGGAACTCCATTGGCTGGTCATTTAGAAATCAATAAAACTTATCACAAGTTCTTAACTCACTTTTATTGGCCAAAATTCAAAAGTGATGTTGATAAATACTGCAGATCTTGTCATACCTGTCAAATGGTAGGAAAACACAATCAGAAAATTCCCAAGGCTCATCTACATCCTATTATTGCCTTTGACGAACCATTCAGTAGAATTATGGTAGATTATGTTGGTCCCTTACCTAAGACCAAGTCAGGTTGTTGTTGCTGTTGAAGGGTTTAACGCCATTTTTCAGCACACGATAGGCTATGCATGGCGGCCAGTATTAATGGTGGAGGAAGAACCCGGGAAATCCCCGGAAAGAACCACCTACGCTCGAGAAGCTACTGGCAAGCTTTCTCACATACCCACATTGGCCTAATCCGAGACTCGAACCCACGCAGACAGAGGTGAGATGGCAGTGATCCGTAACGTAGAGCGCTTTAGACCACTCGGCCACTCGGGGCCCCACCAAGTCAGGTAACCAATACCTGTTGACCATTATGTGTGCGTCAACAAGGTTTCCAGAGGCAATTCCCTTGAGGAATATAAAATCTAAAACAATAGTAAAAGCTTTGATAAAGTCTTTTACTTAATTGGGCCATTCTAACTCTATCCAATCGGGTCAAGAGTCAGATTTTAGGTCTGGAACTTTTTAGCTTTAGACCACTCGGCCACTCGGGGCCCCACCAAGTCAGGTAACCAATACCTGTTGACCATTATGTGTGCGTCAACAAGCTTTCCAGAGGCAATTCCCTTGAGGAATATAAAATCTAAAACAATAGTAAAAGCTTTGATAAAGTCTTTTACTTAATTGGGCCATTCTAACTCTATCCAATCGGGTCAAGAGTCAGATTTTAGGTCTGGAACTTTTTAGCCTATAATGCTTGAACTTGGCATTCGGCAATTCAAGTCAGAAGTGAAGTTATGGTTTGACAGAACTTTAATGGAGAGAAGTTTTGAGTTTTGTAATAATGGAGTTCTGTCTCTCTTGCTCATTCTTCAGATTTTTCTTCAGATTAGATATTACGGCCCTTATAAAGTTAAGATGAAAATGAATTAGTTAAATTATAATATTAGTGCTCCTAGGATATAAATAAATTATAGGAGTACTAGTATATTAAAAGAGATAGCCAGGTTAAACATGCAATAAATTTAGTTGTACCTGTCCCACTCATTGAAGATTTAAGTGAAGGAATATCATCAGATTCTAGTGACACTGGAGGCACAAATCTTCGGAATTCAGAAATTATGAAAGATCTGGACCTGAATCTTTCAAATTTGCAAGAGCAAGAAAGACATGAACTTAAACAGTTATTATTTGAATATGAGCACTTATTTCCAGATGTTCCTACAAGGACAAACAAAATTGTCCATGACATTGAAATTGTAAATTCCAAACCTGTCAAACAATACCCGTACATGATGAACCCTCTCAAACAGGAATACTTGGAAAAGGAAATTCAGTATTTGCTGGAGAATGATTTTATAGAGCCCAGTAAAAGTGACTGGAGCTCACCATGCATACTTGTTCCAAAACCAGATAAAACTCTCCGTATGTGTACTGATTATAGGAAGGTGAATAGTGTGACAAAAACAAATTCATTCTCATTGCCAAGAATCGATGACCGTATTGATCAGATCGGGAATGCCATTTATGTCACCAAATTGACCTTCTGAAAGGATTTTGGCAAATTCTACTAACGGAAAGAGCAAAAGAAATTTCGACATTCATGACTCCAGATGGACTTTACCAATATAAAGCAATGCCGTTTTTGATGAAAGGGTCGCCAAGTACATTTCAACGCCTCATGAATATGATTACATCTGGTCTAGACAATTGTGATGCTTACATATATGATGTCATCATCTACAACGACACCAGAAAGAACATTTAGCAACAATTCGAAAATTGTTTGACAGACTCACTGATGCATGTTTGACAATTAATTTATCTAAAAGTGAGTTCTGCCGTGCTAGTGTTACATTTCTGGGACACATCGTGGGGCATGGACAAGTTAAACCTATAGATGCTAAGGTCAAGGCTATCTCTGAATTTCCCGTGTCTGTTAATAAAAAGCAACTAATGCGAGTTTTAGGTATGGCCGGATACTATCGAAAATTTTGTTCCAATTTTTCTAAAATTGCTGAATCCCTGACAAATTTATTGAGTAAGAAAAACAAGTTCCTTTGGCCTGAAAAATGTCAGGAGGCTTTTGATAAGTTGAAAGCCATACTTAAAAGCACGCCAGTTCTTACAGCTCCAAATTTCAGCCAATCTTTTAAATTGTCTGTTGATGCAAGTGATGTTGAAGTTGGAGCAGTCTTGATTGAAGAAGATGAAAGTGGTACTGATCATCCAGTGTGCTATTTTTCCAAGAAATTAAATAAGCACCAAAGGAATTATTCAACAATCGAGAAGGAATGTTTGGCTTTGATATTGGCATTACAACATTTTGAAGTTGACCTTGATTCAGCTCCGTCCTCGATTATTGTATTTAGTGACCACAAGATGAAAAATAAAAAATGAAAATCAAAGACTACTAAGATTTTTTTGTTGTTACAGGAATATAATCTTGACATCAGGCATATCAAGGGAGAAGAGAATTTAATAGCAGATGCACTTTTCCGTGTATAGAAATGTATTATTTCACGTACACTGTTTGTAATTCACAAGAGTAGTTCTTATGATTTTCTTAAAACTCATGTATTAATCTATGGTAAAAAGATAGCTTTATCATATAAATCTTTCTTTTTTATGGGGGAAGGTGTTACATGTATCTGATTTAATTCATATTTATTTTAATTTAATTGTTTGTCAGTTTTTTATTTTTTATTCTATTATATGCTATTATAATGTAAATTTATTCACTGGAGATATTTTTCCAGAAAATTAGTACACCTTAATCATTCTTTCGTAAACACCAGGTGTTGATTGATCTAAATCTTGACCTTGTTTCAGAATTTGTAGCAACCGTCGTAAACAAGTTCTATTTTATTTTGAAATGATTGGTTTTCGTCAGGGTCAATTTTGCTGTACGTGACAAAAACACGATCACGTTACCCCCCTTTCGATTTCGTAATTCCGGTTTTTCCATTACTGCGCATTTGTTAGTTTTAATATAGATGCGTAGAGAGAGAGTTCTCAGTTTTGGGCTTTTTGCACTGATGTCAGGTTATTTTGTTAAAGGCAGATTTTGAGTTATAATGTTCTTCAGATCAGTTGAA
The DNA here is from genome assembly GCA_028554795.2 of Sinohyriopsis cumingii. Lineage (NCBI taxonomy): Eukaryota > Metazoa > Mollusca > Bivalvia > Unionida > Unionidae > Sinohyriopsis > Sinohyriopsis cumingii. The sequence continues at coordinate 119,550,287 of CM068826.1, read as the reverse complement.
TTTCAAAAAGATTAATTGTTTTTTCTCTGGAAATATTTTGAGGAGTGCTCACACATAAATTTCGGAAAGACATTGCCTACAAATATAATTTGGATTTCAAACACCGGAGTGTCATTATTTGTATTTCTACAAGGAACTGTAGATAAGCACGGTAATGACTACAGTATGCGTCATCGTCATCCATCTTGGATTTTCCATCAGGATTCGAACTTGAAATTATTCGAACATTTATTACTAGGACTTTTGCAATTTAAATCGTGGATTATTCTTGGACTATGTTTGGATTATTCTTGGATTATTTTTGGATTTGATTCTTGAAACCGTAAGTTCTTCTCCTTTCTTATTTTTACAGAATTTTTCCAGGGAAATAAATTATTTGTTATATTTTAAAAAGTTTGTTCTTTTCACTCTTTCTGTGTTACTGTTTATTCGAGCCTAAACACGTAACAGTACGAATATTCCTGGTTGAAGTGTATTAGTTTTATTTACGCCACCAAAATGTTAATTAGTGTTCTTGATGAGCTGCTGTAAACCTACAAGTTTACGTGACCCTCGAGGTTTTCAAATACCAAGCGACTTTGCATGTAAATGGTTACGTATTGTAGATATGAAGATATATTTGCCTAATAATGTTAGTCTTTGTAAGGTAGATGTATTCTGCATTTAAAAAAACATTACACTATCCAAGGCCACAGTAATAGAAAATTCCATAAATGTCCATAATTTCAATGAGAGAGAGAGAGAGAGAGAGAGAGAGAGAGAGAGAGAGAGAGAGAGAGAGAGAGAGAGAGAGTGGGGTTGTTGTTGTTGTTGTTTCATGAACATGTCAGGCTCATAACAGAAGGATTCGATTTGCTTTAATGGCATGTGTACTAATTTTCGATGATGCGGAGACAGACCTTTTTTAAAGTTGTACTAGATACCTGTCAGATAGTCGATTGTATCTTCATCATATCATGTGTGGTCTATAAATTAGTTCTAAACGTCTTAATAGCAGTTAATCTTCTGGAAAAAAGGCACAGATAATAAGATGATTTATAACACAATTATGATCGAAATCGATGGAAAAAAAATAATATATAAAAGGGAACTTGCATGAACTAACTCCAGTCAAAACAAGGCACTTACAAGGCTATCTTTCCAAACAACATCAAAATAATTCGTATTTAAGAGTCAGACACAAGTTCTTGTGAATGGAACTATTGAACTTAAGTACAAACAGTCAGCTGTCAGTACCCAAGTCGGTGTCCGAATCTATCTATTATTATTAAGAACAGTGTTTTGAGCTCGAAGACAATTCTTTCAACAGCTAGAAAATGGTGTCTGGTGGTTTTTACTGGCGGTTTATTAAGTGCATCTACAATATTGGCAAAACAATATCTTAAAAGAAAACGAGTACACCAGAGACCAAAAAGTAGAACAAAATTTATCTGATTTTATGTTGTCCAAACTTTTTTTATATTTTCCGATTCACAGTTAGACCATTTATCATCATATCATGCATTTAAATGCTTAAAGATCAAGGCCCGACTATAAAAGGGAGATAGTTTCCATTTCTTAAACTTTCGATGTAGTTGATGCTAATCGAGGTCTGATTGGCCATTAGGCATTGAATACTACCTGAAATAGTGGATGGCAGGTGAAGCTTAACACCTGGTGCATGCAGATAACCAGTCATTACTAATTAGCTGTAGAGGAAGGATAATTAGCGCACTATTTAGTACACTACATGACTAATTAATAAGTTTTGTTAATCACACCTTGTGGAAACCAAATTTAAGTACCTCAATCCACTCATCTGATCAATTAGTCCTTGTACAAAATATACCTCCTACCTCGGACAAGAAACCGACCGGTTTTGATCCTCTGCTTTCAATGGATACAAAGAAATACAAATAAAGTCTGATCATAGATTAAAAACACGATGCTGTCCAACATAAATTTACTGCCAGAATGTTTGAAAAATATACATTTCAAAATCTATCAAAAAGATATTGTGTTTTGATGAGCACAATACCAACCTCGTTGCCAGGAATCTGAATAATCAAAGAAATTAAGAGTTTCTTTGTTTGCTCAAAACCCAATTCCTTCCGTGTACTTTAACTGCCTGCACATGCTCTTTGTCATCTTAATGAATGATCGCTTACTACTAAGAAGAAAACTGACAACAAAACACAACTGCTGTGAAGAGAGATGCGTCTCACTTTCTCCTTTCTCTGACAGAGGATCAAGGCTGGTTCGCGTTCTTCTTTCTCTGACAGAGGATCAAGGCTGGTTCACGTTCTTCTTTCTCTGACAGAGGATCAAGGCTGGTTCACGTTCTTGTGTTGAATATCGTTGCTCTTCAATACCGGAGAGGCAGCTTTTATCGGATATCAGAAAAAGGAGACCATCAGCTTGAAATGCGAATGACTTGTAAAGTTGGCTAAATGTCTGTATATAATCAGCTTCATAATGTATGGAATCTTTGTGTTCAAATGGAGATCCGTGGATTTAATAGATTACTGATTAATAGAGTTTTCGTAGCCTCGTAACGCTTAATACATGCAATGGCATTAGAGACTCATATTTTTCACTGGAGATGCAACTATTCTCTCTTAGACGGTCTAACCATTGTATCAGTCTAACTTTTGTATCAGAATCATTTTATCTGTGAACATCTACTCATTCCGTTTTTAATTGTCTGCAGAGCTTTTTTTAGAGGTAATCTTCTCGTTTTTCTGCAAAATTTTACTCTTTGAAACGTTTTTCAATTATCTTTATTTCAAATGTATCATTTCTAAATATAATGTCCATCCAGCAAATAGTTTCCAATTAATATACAACATAAATGCAAAAGTCTTGTATGTCACGAGCAAAAATTTTTGAAGTTAAAAACCGGGGTTTGTTGGTCGAAAGATATTATTCCATGTGTCCGGCATCCTATGTCTTTCTTTCTTTCTTTCTCAAAAACGTACAGTGCCTATTTTGACTCATCCAGTTCTGCTAATGATGTTGCCAGGGGCCTTGGAAGGAAGTATTCTATATTTTCCTTTTTTGAACCTCGAAAATAAAAGTTGCGTTGTTGGATGGGGATGGAGGGAATATAAACTGACATACCTGCAGGATTCATTGAAACGCAGATCTAAAAATAGAAACTTTAAGTATCTACAACTTTGATTGGTGCATGTCCAAGTCTCACCTCTCATTATACCCTATTTGGGGCTGCATATTGACCAGTGAATTTTCACACGGCCTTATTTACTCGCGAACAAAATTAGAGGGTTAACATTTCGTTTTGCAGTTTTGCTCCTTAACTTGGGGAGCTGACTATAGTGGGTCACGAGGTCAGTTACACTGGTATGCTTAATCATGTCGCCATTTTAAAATATCTTTTTGGCAAGAGTTTCTTAAAGTTACTTAGATGTATTGGATTTAGGACCTTGCTGTAGCCATTGTCCTTCCACACTGCCGTTGTTGCAAAAACAAAGCCGAAAAAAATGAACTTTGTAATCTTGTAATTGACATGGAAATTCTGTATATAGATAAATATGAAACAAAATTTAAATGAAAACCAATACAAAATATGTAAACTACACGTTTTTATTGTGTTTGGTAAAAAAAGTCAAAAGTGTATCATAATTAAATGTACAATATAATGAACGCGACGTCGCACTCTTAATACAAACCGACACAGATTGTCATTTGCAAGGCATTCGGATACATTGTAAAACTGACGCGTTTCCCCAAACCAGTGACTAGTTACGTAAATCACAGTTATAGGGTGACCCTTGTTGGAATGCTGATTTAGATTAAATAAGAGATCCCGTCAAGACTTCCAGTGATAAATACCAAAGAAAATGGCACGACTCTCAGAAATGCTGACGTAAGACTTGTAATTTTCTTTTAGTTTTTATCGCACAAAACATCACTGCTTATATTAAGCTTTTATCAGGTGGAATGTCTGGCATATGTCGGATATTTCCTGTTACCATGTTGTCTCGAGATAAATTGGTTCTGCCTCACTAAAACGTTACTGCTTGACAAGATGCCATTTTATTGCCTGTGTGCATTGCCAACCGCACTGATTACGATTCATATACAAAGCTTTACAAGTAATACTCAATGTGGCTCTGTTCTCTTAACCATTCAACGTAATTTAATGTAATATCTTTTATAGCGGAGGACAAATTAGCATGAAACCTTTTTAAAACGGGAAATATAATTTATTCCATAGCAAGAAAAAAAATAATACAAAATCGACGCTACTTTAGCTCCATGGATGTCTTGCTTTTCTAATCATATTAGGGACATTTAACCAACACAACTTTTTTTTAGAGCTAAACAGATGTAGTAAATACAACTTGAAATCTTTGAAAGAAACGGATACTCAGATCAACGTTTTACAGAAAGGCAACAATCAGGATCGCGATAATGACTTTACCAATAAATATTTTGCGGACAAATTAGAAGACAGATCTCCGTCAGTCAGACGGTTAATATGTGGCATGAGCTTCCCGATGACGCGGTATGTGCCAGTTTCATCAATGATTTTAAAGCCAAGCTTAATGCAAAATTGGAAAGACCATACAAAACAAGTTACACCAGTTTTGCTGATACAGTTGACTGTGCAAGCATGCACATACATGATTCATACGTTCAAACCAGTCGATCGCTAGTAGAGGGTGCTGATTCTCTTAAAGGCAGGAGTTCAAAGCTGGTCGGTTGCTAACAGGGGTTGAGGAAGTCTAACCGTATTAATCAAGCTTTAATAATAAAAAAGGAAAACGTTTAAAACATTAGTTAATCTCATTGTGTACTGAACAATAGACTATTTGAACTTCCTCTATATTTTGCTAGTATTGATAAGTGGTCATTTATGTGTCATGGTTCAGTTGCCAATCACTGTCAGGTAGTTTCGCATGTCTAACAACCAATCACATCACAATAAGAGTATGTTTATATGAAACAAAACTAAATAAATTTAGATTGACGGAAAGGTGCACCCCCTCTCTTTTATCGTGCCGCCTCGACCTTTAAGAAGTTCCCCTCCTGTTATACGTGGTTTCGGCCTTTAATTATCTATATCTCTCTGTTTATCTATCTATCAATCTATCTATATAAGTATATATCTATCTATCTGTCTATCTATCTATCTATCCATCCATCTCTCTATCTATCTATTTATCTATCTATCAACCAACCAACTAACCAACCAACTTACTTACCTATCTATCTCTCTATCTATCTATTTATCTATCTATCAACCAACCAACCAACCTACTTACCTACCTACCTACCTACCTACTTATCTATCTATCTATCTATCTATCTATCTATCTATCTATCTATCTGTCTATCTGTCTGTCTGTCTGTCTGTCTGTCAACATACTGTGGTGGTCAGCGTAATACGTAACTATTAATATTGACATATGGGCTGGGCTCGGAAAAAGGTGGCAGCTCGTGATAAATAAACTCGCTTGTTTCGGGGCATAATTTAATTCCGTTCGATAATGGCAAGACAGATGTATTAACGTAAGATCATGCAGCTGGAAATGACAACGATAAGACAAACCAGAGCCAAAAGTTTGGAAAATCGTGGGCCATTTGAAACAGGTGTCATGAAATGATATTTTTCAGAATGGCTATTTACAAAAGCGATCAAGAGGGAAGTATTCTGACTTCGATAGGAGTGTTAAAAGTTTGGCAGTTGTAGAAAGTTGAACCTGGTTGGTTAATGTAAATGAGGGTGCATGTTCCCCAAACGAAATTTCATAGTTTAAGTATTATACAACGATGTTTTAAGCAGTCCAAGTTCTTCTGCCGAAGCAAGAACTTCTTGACTCCGGGGTAGTAGAAGGTGTTTTTCTGTTATTAATTGCCCAAGGGAAAGAAGGTCTGGAAATTTGAGTGACCTGGAACCAGAGAAGAGACAGTGGGAATACTCTGGAGCTCTGGAAAATAGCTCCATACCTGTGCTGCACTGTGGCAAGGAGCGCAGTCTACAACCAAGACGGTTGATGACCCTAAGATGCTAGAGGAAGAGTGAGGTAAAGAAAAGAAACACTGCAACAACCAACCTATTACCAACAATGATTTGGGAAAGACCGGAAGCAACCAGGTGATGCTGACAAGCCGGCAATATGAGTTTGATCAGTCACTTGATTATATGATAAACTTATTTATCGATATAACAGAATGGCTAATTTAATTTCGCATAAAGTTTGAAACTCTATTTCTAAGAGAAAGTAAATCATTCAAATGTCCTATTCAATTTATTTTGTTTATGTAATTGATTAAATTGTTGTATTTTACATACGTGTGCTCGTGTTGTTATATTATATATCTCTGCTCAGATCTCTTTTATTCGGTCCATTAATTTTTCATTTTATTATATTGTTTACTCGATCCGGGTAATAACACCATGGTCGATCAACTGCTAGATAACGATAACCAAACACCATACGAAGTGGGGATACAAAAGAGTTTCTGAAACTTGCGTAGGAATCAAGCTGTACTTAAAGTGAAGAAAAACTTACACCCACAAAACATACACTAATCATATAAGCCGAGAGAAGACATCAACAGTCATTTTCAAAACACGGTTGGTGGGAGTGTTGGGTCTTCATTAACTAGTTAATATTTGTAAAAAAGAAACAACTGGAAAACCCTCGAAATTAGTAAGCTACATGTATATTTTCTGTTGTCAGATACAATTATAATTAAAAAAATTGGGTGACCTGCGTAATTACACATTAATTGGACTTAGAACCTAAGATACTTCCTGGCTGAGCATAATAGGCTGAAAACATGTATTGCGAAAATAAACGCCATCTTTAAACTACACGATTCAGTGTGTACTAAATATATTCTTGGCCGAGGTAGAAGAGGAAATATGTCACGAGAATGTTGCCGTACACTAAACAAGTGACAATAATAACAATAATAATAATAATATAAAAAAATAATAATAATGTGAAGAGTTAACAAGTTTTTTTAGCCAAATATTGTCACAACAATTTTGTACTGGTTAAAACTGACGTCTGACTGGATTTTCATAGGGATGGTTACATTTTTTAATTTAGGCTTATTACCCCATCGGTTTTCGGTTTCAGTCTCCACTCTCGTTCTTTGCTTGTGCATCCTGTGTCGGTCCATCTTGGTACTCTGGATTGCGGAATTCGCGCTAATTTGTCAAACAATTGTGCTGAAAAATTAACCACTGCGCTAAACTAGTACTTCATTTTTGCAAAACCAACATTTATTATTTTCTTTAAATTCCTCATGTAATTAAAAATAATCTCATATGTTCAGATATAGTGAAGGGAGATTTTCCCCACGAATTATCAATTTTGAAGTTCTTCATGCGGTAGCATCTTGAGGGACCCTGCTGAATATCCCGCTTAATAGTAGTGACTGTCGATTTTTGTGTTGATTTTGTTGAGAGTGATGCTCTTGAAATATTTGGTTTCGGGGTGGGTGATATATTTGCATTCTAGGCAGTGCTTCTCTTTGCAACCGTGTGTGACTAAATCTGTGATCTTTTCCGCTGTTACTTTGCCGTGTACCAGATGGTCCTTGAGATATATAGGTCTGCGGTGCGCATAGGCTTCTATGTCCTTAAGCGATCCGAAATATTTGATCTGGTGCCAGCATGCATCGGAATGATCTGTTGTACGTTGGGCCATCGGGTTATAAAGTAACTACGAAGGGGATGAGCTTGTGTGTTTCTTGGTTTCTCTATCAAAGAATCTAGTTTTGTTCATAGCTTTATCAATGTATTTCCTTCAGTATTCATTACTTCCAAGGTTCCTCTTGAGCTCTCTGGATCTTTTTTTTCAAAGGCACCTGGACTGAAGCATATGCATTTAGTCTTACCGCATATGCTGGAAGGAAGATATTTTATTACCTGCTTGGGATGACAGCGAGTCTAGAGCAAATATTGCTGAAGCTCACTTGTTTGCGATACAGGTCAGCATCTACGTTAGTCTCTAGGACGGTATATTGAGTATACAAGACGACATTGGACATTGTTGATGACTATGATGTAAATCTAAACGTAGAATGAAAGTCATTGGCTAATTAAAATTGTTGCTGTTTTTATCCATTTTGATTCCATATCGTCAACAAATCTCCACCAGCTTAGAGGTCTATGTCGTGCCTCATTGAGGAGCTTTTATTACAGTGTCCCATGAAAATATTGGCATACGAAGGTACTCGTTTAGTGCTCCATTGCAGTACTAGTGTCGAACAAAATATTGTTAATCTTAAGAACATCATTTGAAAAGCTCTACCAAATAGTCAGGCGGTGTGAAATGATCAGGCCGATAGTCCATGCTCACTTGTAGATTTTCATAATGACCAGGCCGGTTGTCCATGCTCACTTGTAGTTTTTTATAATGACAAGGACGGTTGTCCGTGCTCACTTGTAGATTTTCATAATGACCAGGCCAATTATCCATGTTCACTCGTAGATTTTCATAATGATCAGGCCGATTGTCCATGTTCGCTTTTAGATTTTCATAATGATCAGGCTTATAGTCCATGCTCACTTGTAGGTTTTCGTTCCTTTCTAGCTGTGGGATGTTGGTGTATAACGAACAAAACATTCACAGTGACGAGGAGAGTGTTGCCTGGAAGGTTATTTTTCGGGGTTTGATAAGGTAAGATAATCGCGTACATCTTGGATGTAATAAGACAGTTTATCCACGAAGGTCGAAGGGGTCATTGTCAGCGAATTCAGAAATTGATTTGGGTGGGATGGTCATATCCGGAGGTTATTTGTCTCAACAGTTTCTCTTCATTGTATATTTTAGGAAGTTAGTAAAATCTGGTTTAGGGTCAACCGGTAGGAGGTTGTTGTTGTTGTTGTTGTAGGGTTTAACACCATTTTTCAGCACACGATATGCTATACATGGCGGCCAGTATTAATGGTGGAGGAAGAACCCGGGAAAACCCCGGAAAGAACCACCGACCCACGAGAAGCTACTGGCAAGGTTTCTAACATACCCACATTTGCCGAATCCGAGACTCGAACCCACGCAGACAGAGGTGAGATAACAGTGATCCGTAACGGAGAACGCTTTAGACCACTCGGCTACTCGGGGACCCTGCGGTAGGAGGTACCCACCTCGGTGTTTTGTCATCAATATGAACTGCATTGTGGATGTCCTTTAATGTATGACTCGTAGTTTCAGCTTGTACAGGTATTGACAAATATCTTAGGACACACGGTACGAATTGAATGGAAAAATGGGAACCAGTCTGGATACGGGTGAACATAAAATAGAGTATATATGGGTTTAGCTTGCAAGGGTTGGTGGATAATGGAAGTTATTTTTTTAGCAAAAAGAATGTTGTGAGACCTTATCCTAGTTGTTACTGAAAAGAATAGAGACATTGTTTTATTGATGAAATTTCAGTCCTTTAACAGTCTTGAGTTTGAAACACTCATTGCTGAAATTAGCACCTGACTCTTTGTCGCGAAATTAAAAGCATGTGTTTCAAACACATGTAGGTCCAATAAATGCCGTGGCTCATCCTTTTCTCTACACAGGAGCTGTCATCCAGGTTTTATCTATATTAATAAATATAGGTTTGACCATGAGCACTCAGAAATTTAAAGTTATTGAAATTTTAATATCATGGTGTTTGCATAGGTTTACTATGGGAACTGAATTAGTACCGTGATTCCTATATGTCCAGTCTGAAAGTTGCCTATTCACCTCAGCGATGTGATCAAACAGATTCATGATAACAAGGCCGGGCACATAGTCTGTCGCCTTGATGACAATATCTTCCCTCTAGCACATTTGTTTTAGTGAGTGTATTTCCTGTCAAGTTAAACTATTCTCTTTAAAATAGCTCTATTGGTGCAAATTAATGTGATTTTCAACGGCAGACAAGAATTGTTATATAGCTGGAACTTTATTAGGGGTAGGACCACAGTCCCCTTTTGGGCGGAATATATGCGACTCATGTTTACTGATATTGAATTCTCCAGCATAGGCACTAAACTGTTCCTAGACTTTCTGCAGAAAAAGAAATCCGTAGTGATTTTTGCCTAACATCTGTAATGTGGAGACACTCATAACACTGATTCTGGTCGACCGTCCAAATAGATGTCTGTCGTAATCATGTGGTCCTTGGAGTAACATTGGCCCTCATTTTCCGTTGTGTGATTTATCAACAAGAACAAAAGACACAATCTAATTAGCAATTTCCTCTGAGCTGCGTAATTGTTAATCATTGCAAATTTAAACGTTGAATACGTGCGATTGTATGATCAGACATCAGCATGGAACGTGAGGTGAACAATTAATTAAACATTACGATATTAAAATGAATTAAGTTGTTGCGGATACTTCAACCGTCTACTACTAGTAACGAACAGAAGCAGTTCGTGTTTCATTGTCTCCTTTGTCCTTTAAAACTAGCCATATATTTTTTGTGCCGACTACTCCGTTCAAGGCGGGCTAATGTAAAGTTATTAGAATGAAAACTTGAGGCAAATATGTGTGCGTGTTTTTAGATTTTCAAAGTAGCGTTAACAATGTTTCAGTCATATCGCTGCGATGTCTGCAGTGTGGCAGTTTTTGGTGATGACTCGCAATGGGGCATCATGCCACATACACGTAGCATGATGTCCCTCCAGTCACATTATCCTGACACCAGTCCTAACACTAACCTCTGAACGGTGATCGCCAAGGGTAGAAGTACCACTTGTATAAGTCTTTGATATGACTCTGCCTTGCTTCGAACCCGCTACCTCCTACATCCGAGGCGGACGCTGTAATCACTACGCCACCATAGCAGTCTATATTTGACTTTATTTTATTCATATATTTGTACAAATTAATAAATTGCAGAAATCATTCCAATTTCTTTTCAGGAATATCTCTACATGTTTCAAAATATATGTGTATCGAATCAACATTTGCTTAAGTTATACATATAAACGAAGATCAGATTTGGAGAACGTGTTAGCTATACGTTAAGCGTCAAATTTTGAATAAGTATTGAACCTTAAAGTTAAATGCATTGAGCATTGAAATTGTATCACATTTAAGCCAGAAAAGTCTATGTGAAGGGTCACGTAGACCTTTCTTCTCTCCCCCATGTCATTGTTAAACTTGAAAGACCAGCATCTATGACTCCTTGAGATTTTACCGGGGGCATCGCTACGCTGTCCTGAAAATGTAAACATTTGAGCTACCAGTCATAATCGCTTAACAGGATCCCATGTCAAATAGTCATTTTCAAAGGGAAGTTGATATGCAACGTAGTTCAGAGATTCTAGGCTATCCAAAATCTGACGAAATAATTGATCATCTTGGGAAACATTTAGGAACCTCTGCGTACGATTAGTCAGAGTAAAAGAAGGCGTACACTTTGGAAGCAATGTGAATTTAAAATGATGACCTTGCTCGAGATTCTTTAGTCCGAAAATTCCTGAGAGAGGAGACTTTTGGCTACGAGGAAGCCTAAAAAAGAATAGTACTTTCCTCGTTAAAAAAGAAAAGGGGACCAGGTGGCTGTCTTGTTAGAAAATACAGGTTTTAATGCTAGGATGCATAATTTCTGAATGAAAACAGCATTAAGGTACGCAATATTAATTTTTCACGTAATTTTCTATTTTTGATTGCTTGTTTTCTAGAGGTGTGTTTGCTATGATTAGGATCCATATTAAGTATCGTTTATTCAGTTTCATGGAAATCTATTGATGCTGAAGTTGTTATGCAAATTATCTCTTTAATTTAACAGTTACTAGTTCATTGATGGAATTGACGGATTGCATGAGATCCAAATTTTCAAATGTGTTGTTCTTCATACGGTTATATGAAATAATTTCCTTAGTCTGTTAGTGCGATACTGATTATCGTGAGTTAACGATAATCGCATATTATATTTGATTTTGTAATGTTTAAATAATCTTGTAAGTTAGGGATTGCTTTTGTGAATTTTATGCAATAGTAATTGAGCATGTGGTAGCGTAGGTAAAGAGATACGGTATGTTAGATACACCGCTCACATGTTAATTTATGGTCGGTCGCTGTGAAGCGAGAGTGGTGATCTATTGAATTATGTCAGAATATGTATGCAGTGTTTGGATAGCTAGTTATGCCTCTGAGTAACATAAGGAATTTATGTGGAACTGGAATATTTCTTGCAGCTATAGTGATTATTTAAATGAGCTTCTAGTTTTAGGGTCATACTTTTGGGCGTTATACTACTTTAGATTTTATGTTAGATCCTGTCAAGAATGTCTGCGATTATGAAATGCAAAATAGAGCTGCTCTAGAAAATTGGACCAAAAGACAATCGGTAACTATCATTAATACAAAAGAAACAACTCATTTAATTTTCAACATTTTACATGCTGCACATGTTTGATGTTATTAGATCATTTCGACATAAGATGCCTCCACATTACAAAGTATGAATCGTTGCATGACGACTAGCAACTAGTGTCTAAGTTTGCAAATAAATGTGCTCTGTGATAATTGGGCATTCATTAAGATGTGCCAATTGTTTAAAACCACATAATTAAACTAATGCTCGTCAGTATTTTTTCTAGTGTTATTTATATATTATGTAGATTAAGAAAATGTTTAGACTTGGCTAAGATATTTTCGTGTACTCATTATGTATTTGTGTGCATATTACTTTTTCGTCTTGTTAGCCTCTGAAAATCTGAAAAAAAGATCCGTATGTAGAGAAAGTGTTTAGACTGGCTAAACGTTTTACGACTTTTTCAATCACATCTTTTCGCCCTGACTAAACAAAATCTCTGTATAATCCAGGATCTTGTCTGAATCGTATGAATAAAAGCGCCCCGCACAATATTACTGATATAGTTTCAATTGCTTAATTTTAAGGTAAGAAAAAACGGAAGTGTTGAAAATTATTTTATTCATATCAAAATAATCTTCCCATGGAAAGAGAAACAAAACTAGTTTTATCGGAAGTTCAGAAGAAATATTTCTTGCCTTTAAATGAAGGATTTCTTTTGTGTTTCCAAAAGGAAAAAAAAAGAAATCAGAAATGACAAATATTGAATTTTGTTACAGCTGTGTTTTTTTCTGAGCTTCTAAAGCAAACTGGAAGAAATGCATTCGTAAAAGAAAGCATTAAACTCTCATGTTTTCTTTTGTCTAGTGACATAAATTCTAGGCATTTATTATAGTTTTGATTTTTATAAAATACACAAATAGCAAAAAATGTCATGTTCCTCTAGATTATGAGAGTTTATATTAATGAGGATATAGAAAATTGCTTTGAATTGCTTCCTAAAATTGCCACAATGTGATTATAGATTTTTGCAGTCTAAGTCGGTAACAACGATTTAGTAAAAGAAAGCAATTTGTTTTATTTATATTACGTGTGAACTTTGTTAGTAAAGGGTAATACATCATTGTCGTTGAATGGATAATCGACTTTACCAATAATATTCTTAACACGGCACAATAACGGATGATAGTGTTGCTTCGTTTTGAAGAATTCTTACATGGCAAGAATCTTCGATAGATACTTTCTATAAAAGCTGTCATACAATCTACACTGAAAGCTGAATTATAACGACACAAATAATATCGTATTTCTTAAGAAAGTGTATATAAAGAGTTTCACTTTTCCGTTTCTCCATTAATCTCTTAAATATAAAAAATGGATGTCTTGGCCCCACACGGAAAGGTCTTTCCAATATGCAGGTGTATTATACAAGCAAAGTACATTGAAGTGCCACGCAATATCATTTTAAGCACACATCAGTAGATTGTAAAACGTAAAGATTGACGGGTTATCGGAGATAAAACTTTCTCCCGGAGTGAAATCGATTAAACGCTCCTGAACATTTCTGCATTAAATGAGGCGTTTCATTTCACCGTCAAAACTTCACAGAACATACTTGATTGGCGACACCGACTCCAGATGCCAGATACAGATTTCCTCATCCGCACTTCTGATATTTAAATGGCTTCTGACTTTTATTGGATCTTTAAGAATCACCGCACACGAACACTCCGCGTTTAGACAACAAGTATTTTGTTGGAGTGAAATAGGCTGCCCAGTATGACATAATGACATATATTGAAGGAAAATATCTGATTAGACACATACATGAGATATACTAAGCTGATATTGTTACGTTGTACTTCAAATAATAAGCATGCTCTTTAATTAACACAGAATAGGAACTTATTATGTATTCATTCACCCTTCTCGTGGGCTTTGGTAATATTTGTAAACAAAGAAGAAGATACAGGTCTGTTATTTTTTCTTGAGATACATTATTGTTTCTTCAAATATTACGGGTGAACGGCCTTTTATATCTACGGCCGTTCATGCAGTGTGCAATTAAATTTTAAGATATATGAGTTGATGAATGCTGTAAGTATGAAGTTCGATTCTTAATTATATTATATTTTTTGCTATATTAAGCCTTTGTAATATTAATTATTAATGGGTAGCAGCGCATCATGTGACTAATTACTTAGGGGATAAAACAAGAAACGTATGTATGTATGACTGACTGACTGACTGACTGACTTTATTTCCTCTTCAAAAGAGACTACATCAGATTAAACAAATTCAGGATAATACAAGATCATAAAATAGAACAGAAAAGTGACATAAATACAATAGTAATACTGTGTCAGCTACCGTATTGACAAAACGA